>CM018697.1:60726203-61926203 GCA_009363875.1 Mikania micrantha
TATCATCAATGAGTACAATGACAAACTTATCTAAGTATGGCCTGCAAACACGGTTCATGAGGTCCATGAAAAACCGCCGGTGCATTGGTAAGGCCTAAAGGCATTTCCAGAAACTCATAATGGCCATATCTTGTTTTGAAAGCCGTCTTGGGAATATCATCATCATGTACTCGAAGCTGATGATACCCAGACCTATGATCGATCTTCGAAAACCATGCCGAGCCTTGAAGTTGATCGAAGAGATCATCGATGCGCGGCAGAGGATATCGATTCTTAATGGTCAGCTTATTCAACTCAAAGTAGTCGATGCACATTCGGAATGACCCGTCCTTCTTCTTAACATATAGGACCGGTGCACCCCATGGCGAATGGCTCGGTCAAATGAATCCCTTATCAGTCAGTTCTAGTAATTGGCTCGCCAGTTCTTGTAACTCCAAAGGCGCAAGTCTGTAAGGAGCTTTAGCGACTGGATTCGCACCTGGTACTAAGTCAATCCGAAATTCTACTTGACGTTCTGGTGGAAGACCCGGCAAGTCGTCTGAAAATACCTCAGGAAAATCTCTTATCACAGGAACATCTTCAATACTCTTTCCTTTCTCTTTCTTCTCCACAATGTGTGCTAGAAATGCTATACATTTCTTCCTAAGGTACTTGTGTGCTTTAGTGCATGACATCAGCTTAAGACCTTTACTAGAAGTTTCCCGATAAACTCTTAAAGTTTCACCCGAAGATAAGGGAATACAAATATATTTCTCATGACAAATGATTTTCGCTTTGTGGGTGGCTAAATAATCCATGCCTATGATAACATCGAAGCTACCAAGGTGCATAGGTATAAGATCAATTGGGAAAACGTGATCACTTAAGTTCACAGTACATCCAATAATAACAGTGTCAATATGAATAGTGTTTCCATCAGCCACTTCCACGTTAAACGGTTTATCTAAATATGGACGTGTTCTACCAAGCATGCATTGAAAATCATATGAAACGAAACTCCTATCAGCACCAGAATCAAATAAGACAGATGCATAAGAGTTGTTGATCAGAAATGTACCATTGACCACATCCTGGTTGGCTTGAGCAGCTGGAGCATTTAGTTAAAACGCTATGCCTCTTGCCACCCTTTGATTGTTTCCTGTCAACTTTGGGCATTGATTTCTGAAATGACCCACTTCACCACACTCGTAACAGGCTCTTGCATGTACAGGAGGTACCTGGCGAACGGGTACAGCTTGAATTGGTGGTACGTGTGGAGCAGGCAGTGCAAGCGGTGCGTGTTGCATCCTTTGTGCTTGCGGTGCACTCCGACATACGTTTGCAAAATGACCATACTTGCCGCAGTTGTTGCAGACGCGACATGGCAAGTTAGGCACGTGATGATACCTACAGGTGATACATTGAGGAGTGACCCCAACATAATTCCTGGCAGTGGTGTTGTTGGACGATTGCTGCGCAGACTTAGTAGCAGGAGTAGTAACCACAAAGTTCCTGGACTTTCTCTTCTTGTTGCTACTTTTTGAAGAGCTGCCTTGTTCAGTCTTGACTTCAGTTGAAGTCTCCTTGGCAGATGATTTGGTGTCCGTCTTCTTTGTTCCCTTTCTGGTGAGTGTTCCAGCCTTTACATGATTGTCAGTTAGCATTGCAGATAAACGGATCGCAGCCTCAAGTGTTTTGGGGTTGCCTCTGTAGATAGTGTCTTGGATCTGCATAGGCAAACCGCCTATATACTTTTCAATAGCTCTCTCCAATGGCGTCACCAGATGAGGCACTGGCAGACTATACTCATGAAAACGAGTATTGTAGATGACATTCTCCCCGCTATCCTGCTTGAGTTCCTAGAACTCAGTCTCCAGTTTCCTCATCTCACTGCGAGGACAGAATTCAGTGGTCATCAGGTTCTTGACCTCCGTCCATGTCAGTGCTAAAGCAGCATCAACTCCCCTAGTTCGTTTTTCCCCATTCCACCACGTTAGTGCTCTCTTTTGGAAAACATTTGTGGCATAACGAACTTTCAGATTTTCGGGGCAATTACTGTTAATGAAGGTATTTTCCATGCTCTCAAACGACTGCAGCAGACCAGTGGCTGTCTCAGCACCCGTAAACTTCAGTGGATTATTGGAGTTGAAGTGTTTGAATGTGCAGACCGGTGGGTTTGCACCACCTCTGTTCTGATTGAGAGATTGATTGGCTTGAGTCAGTTGATTCACCAATCCAGAAATGAGGTTTGCTAACTCTTGTATGCTGGAGTTGGCATTACTGTTAGCATCTTCAGAGTTCGTATCATCTCCGTTGTGACGGCATGGCGGCATGTTTCTGAGGATATTAGAAACATGTTACTACCGTTTGCAACGTAAGTTACACAAACAAGGGTCAAATGAGTTCATTTCAACAGTTAGGATTACATATAGGAACTATATTTTTCTCCTATCTGTCATTAAACTCATATCAAGGTATTAATTGCCTAATATTATACTAACCCATCCTAGTTGGTCATATCTAATACTAACTAAATATTCCTAAGTTTCAAACATTCCCCACCCTATACCAACACTGACAACCTCCCGATGCAATGCAACAAGCTTATATATAGGGCATATGCAGGGGTAGATCGCAACCTCCCCGACACTGTCCCACCACTGTTGCATTGCACCACGATTATGCCCTTGTTAGAATTTAGGGTGTATCATGTCTCTTATCATTGTCTTAATTCACAAACCTTATCCTAGGTAGGATAATTTTGAGTGAAGTGGTCTCTAGTTCTCTTGGACAATTAGGTTCGCCTAATGTCTAAGTTCACCTGATATATAGGTTTGCCTATTTCTAAGTTCACCTAATGTCTAAGTTCACCTGACATTAAAGTTCCCCTAATTTCTAAGTTCACTAAAAATCCATACTATATCCCAATCTTCATAATCATCAATGAGGGTTCATATCATCACTGAGTGCTCTTATTATCACTAAGTGTTCATATCCTCCCCTATAATTCATTCTCATCAAGTGTTCATACCATCACTAAGTGTTAGTATCATCCCTATGCGTTCATATTTTTCACCAAGTGTCTATATCATCACTCAAGTCTACAGTCCATCACTAATCGTTCATATCGTTCGTTGATCCTATACACCCCACGTGTCCAATAAGTGTGTTCATAAGTGATTTTATATGTTCATCAAATATGTCAATCCAAACCAACCTTAACCAACATTCCATCAACCATAACCTCACAACATAACCTAATAACATCCTAAGTTCCTGACACTGACAGACCCGCAATATACTACAAATGGTATATGTATAGGGATATGTAGGGGTCAGTCGCAACTGCCCCAGCCACCGTCCCACCACCTTTGTAGTATACTACGAGTGTGTCCTTGTCACACCCCTGCGCCGCGTGCGGAATCCACGGCGCGGTGACGTATGATCAGTTGAATCATGCACAAGTATTGAATAAGAACAACCACAATGGATTACTAAGTTTCATAATGTTAGACAATTGTTTAGTTACAGACAATCTATCTACCAAAAGAAAGACAACTACAGACCCAAAATATAGTTACAAAATAAGACTCCAAACAAGACAATTAAACATTTAGGATTTAGTGTGTTTCTAATCCATCCTAGCATGTTTCTTCATCTTGTTCTATCTTAGAATGGTCTCCTTAGTTGTCCCTGAGATTGTCTTAAACCTGATTTCCTGAAACACGTGAAAAGTAACTGTCAACTACAGACGTAGTTGGTGAGAACAATAGGTTTAAACATTTGTAAACATGAGTTATATGATATAAGACATAGGTAAGTTAAAGCATCATAAGATTCACACGGATGAGCTGTAACCCAAACTAACATCAAGTAAGAAAATGAGTGTAAACAGTCCAATCACTGTTCGCACGAAAGCCAATAATATCAAGTCCCAAACCACGTTTGGAGTTAGATAATACGTCAGCAGTTTTGATAACCATATGACACCAGACCTACAGTTGGCTTTTAAAAGCAAATTTAAAAGCCAACTCCATCCTGGATAAGAAAACAATGACACCAGACCTGCAGTTAGCTTTTAAAACAAATTTAAAAGCTAACTCCATCCTGGATAAGAAACAATGTGTCCGCTTTCCCTTGTTGTGATCACCCAGTACTAACGCTAATGAATATGATACTTGATGGGTTTATAAGTTTGTTTACAACAATGGACACCATGTTTATGAATCTTACTTTAACCGGATGTGTTAATGTCTTATTGAAAACCTGGATTTAACTCCACGAGTTGAATCCTTTGTTTATGTAACATGAAAATGAATCCCTTGATTTGATTACCATGATGTGAACCATATGATTTGAATACCATGAAATGAACCATTTGATTTGAATACCACAAAGGAACCACTTGCTTTGAATACCATGATATAGTGACCTTGTGTAACAACAAGGTTTTTAACAAAAGAAAGAGTTTATGAAATCATTTATTTAAAAATGTTTATCCTTTAAAAGAACATTTGAGTAAAACTGTTATAAAACATTTCAAGAAAACATTATAAAATCCTTTTTAGTAATAAGGGTTTAATAGTGAATAATTCCTTTAAAACAGTTGATAATTTCCTTAAACAGTTGAAGAATCACTTGGATTCATAAGATAAACCTGTAATGTTTATGAATACACATAAACTGTGCAATGAAACAAGATTGAAATAGCGGTTTTGATCACGTGTTCCACCCCAAAACAGTTATAAAACAGTAAAAGAGGGGCTAAAGTTCTCACCTGTCTGCAGTAGACTCTGAACTAAACAGTTAGCAAGTAGCAAACAGGACTTCTAATTGTTTCCTATAACATTGTAATCATACATAAGATATAGGATTTATAATTGTATAACTTTGATTCATTGATTGACTTGTGTTCTCAAGATTTGATTGTTGTGAAAACTTGAAAGTTATGATTTGAATCACTTGATTGATCATGGGTCAATGAAACTTATGAAATGTTCTTTTGTGTTCAAACTTGTTTGTACACATCACATGTGTTTGAGAATTTGATAACCGTTGATTACTATGATTCATAAAAGATGTTCAATTGTTTTCAAGTTCTTGAAATTGTGATGTGATCCTCATGATTAAGTTTAGTTATAAACTTAAACCCAATAAGATCGAATTACAATTTACTTTGAGTGGTGGCCTATAATTTGGGCCTTAAGCCCATGAAACCATGATGGTACTTAAACCGAGTCCATGGGCCAATTAGGATAATGGTGAGCCTAATGGGCTTGGATTAGGCCTAAGAATTTAATTGGGCCCACTAATGTGTACGTAACCCACACAAGTTTCTAAGACAATATCGGGCCAATTAAACCATAATGGGCCGATTTAATCCTATTGTGCTTAGTTGAAACCTATGGGCCAAGTGTTAATGAAATTGGGCCTTGAAGAACCGGATTGGGCTGAAAGGGTTTGGGCTGCCACCTTAGGCAGCGAACCCTCCAATTTAATGGACCAAGGTTCGGCCATCAACATGACAAGGTTCGGCTCTATCAGTAAATCAAGCAAGGTTCGGCCTTAGGTTTGTGTTTAAGATGGTTCGCTGCATGGCAAGAGGCTCGGCTGATTAAATGGTTCGGCTACATCCCTATGGTTCGTGTCTACACTAAAGTTCGTGGGACACATGAAGGTTCGGGAATCCACTAGGGTTCGGTGGTCATGCGGCGAGCCATGCAGGGTTCGTTCAAAGTTTGATGGGTTCGTGAAGTCGAGTAACGAACCAGGTAGGGTTCGTCTAGGTTAGCATCTGCATGAAGGGTTCGCCCAGAAGCCTAGGGTTCGACTGAGAAGAGTTCGCGACTCTCATAGGGTTCGTGGGATCCATGGTGATTTGATGCACGTTCGTGAGGACCCCTAAGGGTTCGGCTGAAGACCTGCGAACCATTAGGGTTCGTGGAGCTTCCCCTAGGGTTCGCCAATGAGGAAGAAGGTTCGGCCGTCGAACCTGTTCCAGCAGCATCACCACCATCGAAATCTTTGGATCCAGACCACGCTCTGAACTGGTATAACTTCGGATATGGTTTCTAATGGTGCGAAAATGAGAATGGATTACTAGAATCGGCCAAGGGTTGGGTTTACACAAAAACACACAAGAAAACCCTATTTTTCCGAAACTTCCTTCGATTATACCTTGATTTTGGCCGGTTAAATCCACTGTTTTCTTGTACAATCTTGTAGAGAATGTTGAGGGCTACGCGTGGACACCAAAAACTCCGAAATCCGTTGAGAAACGAGCGAGATACGAGCGTTTAAAGCTTGGTTTTTAGAGAGAGAAAGGGTTGGCCGAATTTCTAGTGAGAGAAAGTGGTGTAGGTGAAATAAATGAGAGTTTAAGCCTTGTTCAAGGCTTTTATAGTCCGGGTGGTGTTCGGGTTCGTTTCGGTAGCTCGGTTCGCGTTTCCGGAACGTAACGCGTATTTTACGCGGTTTAAGAATAAAAGAGTTGTTAAACTCATTAAAATGATGAGTTTCAAAATTGTAAGAATATAAAATAATTAATATAATTATTTTTACTCTTCGTGTGTTGTCGGATCGTTAATCATTCGAAATTACGTGTATACCCGCAATCGCGTACATTTTCCGATCGTATAAATTATTTAAAGTCGTTTAATAGTAATTATAAGTTCAACATTCGTACGATTATGGATCGTCACCCATAACTATACTCAGTCTCGCTTACAGATTACGATCTTTGTTGAATTAATTAAATGTCATAGTATTCGTCTCGACACTACGCACTAACACTAACCTGTTACACCGAACGCAGTATATATATAGGGCTCACTCTCGCTGCCCACCACTGTTTCGATATAACAAGTTACTGTTCTTGCTTAGTGAAATCGACTGTAAATAAATAATATATACTTGTTTTCTGATTACTAAGATCCTGTAACACACAAGCACACATTTTGAACATACGAATCACATTGATGAACTGAACCATGAATAGACACTGTTCTAACACTGTTTACAACTACATGACTATATGCACAAATGTTACAGTCCTTGTCTGGTGCTCAAAGACCAATCAAATAATTCCTAAAGCAGATAAGTTCCTAAGCAGTTAATTTCCTAAACAAATAATTTCCCAAACGGGTAGTTCCCTTATTCTTTAATACTGACATCCACCTAATGTACCGTAAATGATATATATATATATATGGCATATGTAGGGGTCAGTCGCAACTACCCCAGCCAACATCCCACCACCTTTACGATACACACGTGCATGTCCTTATCGAATCATTAGGGCACAAGTAAACAAATAATCAGCAAGTAGCATATGTAATCAGATGTATAACAGGAGTTCAGTTAACATGTAATAAACACATAAGCATGAAATCCTGAATATACTAACTAGTGTATGAAATAATTCATACTAGGGTATCCTACGATTATAGACTAGGTCAACCATTTCTAGTAACCTAATTCCCTATAACCCAGGCTCTGATACCAATCTGTAACACCTCGATCGATGGCGGAAACGTCGGGATGCCACGAGGGATGTGTAGATTGTTCAAAAGCTCTTGGGCATCTAAATATACATCATCACATATCAATCAAATCAAATAAATGTTTTCACAAAAATCATGTTCGTCATGATTTAATTACAATCAATTACTAAAAAGATTTGCTAAATTAACTAAATACTAGTCTTCAGTAATCCAGTTAATTTTAGCTAAGTCCAAGAATCCTATTTGATGATGTCCAAAAGGTGTAGAGCTATCCTGCTCTACCTACTTCTCCTCATTCCCTGAAACATGTAAAAATCAAGTGTCAACTACGAAGTAGTTGGTGAGTAATCATAAGGTTTATACTTTTAAAGAAATGTTTTACAAAATGATTGTAAAGGTTTATAATTTTATGAGAGATTCCACATGAGCACCTGCAAGATAATCCAACACATATTCCAACACACACAATCACAAACACACAGTCACATAATCATAGATAATCATAGATAATCAATCACATCCATATTCAACCAGTCTCAATCATCAATATCCTCAAATAGTATAAGTGACAATACATGAAATCAATGTGATTAACCGAAGTTAAAGACAACGATTCATGGAGTGGTGGAAAACCACGTGACAATACATGCAATCGTTGTGGATGACCAACCGTAACGACTCATGGAGTTGTGATAATCCAAGTGGCAATACATGTAATCATTGCCAATGACCGAATTCAACAGCAATGTCACATGGAGTTATGATAATCAATGATAATCCATAACAATGAAAATCCCATAATATGAATATCATAATGATAAACCAGGTGTCATCCTTGTGTTATCAAAATAATATTTAAATTGGTATACATGTTTCACCTCCGAGTTTATAAACAAAATGATTAAAAAGGGAGGTTATGAGAACTCACTTGAATTCCTTAGATTCAGTGTTCTTGTAAAATACGCGCTCACGTATATGAAATCAAAGACATTTCCAGTCAACTTGTATTTATCGTATGTCTCGTGTTTATAAGTATATGGGTTTTATTACTCATGCATGTTCCTATGTCTTTATAAGTATCTCATTAATTTATTTTATTTGATCAATTTCCAAAATGTAATACTCATCATTCTATAAGTGTTCAACATTAAAGCATAGTTTTTAGACTTAATAAGTTTAGCTAAGTTGAACTATAAATTTGATATAATATCTTATGTGTATTCTCATAATCGTGTGTGCTCCAAGATGGTAACCCAAGTCGTACACATACTTATACATATATGCATGATTTAATTACATTAACCACCACAATCCAAGTCATTAGCATCTACGTTATGTTTCTGAAAATCATATTTATGTTGTTACCATAAGATGTTCAATGTATATAAATTTAAGAATTTTTAAAATTTATCTTTAGAGCGAGAAAGGTGGTGGTCCTTGAAGTACTCATGCATGTATGACTTTACTTAATATTTCTAGTTCTCTTGTTCACCCAATACCCTTGGTTTGATAATTTAGGTTTAGTCCCATTACTTTCCAGCGAACCTAATTGAATTCCCACCCTAGGTTCGGCTCCCACAAGACAAGGTTCGCGGCATGTTTAAGACTATAGGTTCGTCCCATGCGGTCATAGGGTTCGGCTAAGGTTATCCCCTGGTTCTTCTATTAGGTTCTCTGCCCCTATGTTAGAAACAACAGGTGGGTTCGGCAAATCACAAGGCTCGGCTAACCCTAGGTTCGGCCAAGAGTTTATTGATCCAAGGTTCGCTAGCCATGGTGTAGGGTTCGGCTGATGACAAGGTTCGACTGGATGGCTTGCACCAAATTGTTCGTTCGAAGGAGTTGGCAGCCAAGGTTCGCTGCATGCAGCCCCATAAACCCTTAGGTTCGTTGCCATGCAAGACA
Source organism: Mikania micrantha (assembly GCA_009363875.1). NCBI lineage: Eukaryota > Viridiplantae > Streptophyta > Magnoliopsida > Asterales > Asteraceae > Mikania > Mikania micrantha. The sequence goes on from CM018697.1 coordinate 60,735,590, forward strand.
GCCCCACGAACCCTTAGTCAATAGGTTCGTCACCCTGGGGGTTCGGACTCTAGGGTTTTGTGGTTGAAGAAAAAGATCGCCCAAGGCCAGGAAAGGTTCGGCCATGCAATGATGAGGTTCGGTCCTTCCCTTTACTCAGTTCAGCAGGTTCGGCCAGCCCCTTTACAGGTTCGGCCGACCTGTTCTGATCGTGAACCATCACTTCATCGTCTCCATCTTCAAGCCACGACCTGTACAAGCTCAAGCATGTCTTTCCCAATACTTATCCTAGTTTGTTTTAGAGTTTTTAAGTGTTTAGATTTGTTAACACATCAACATATAGCAAGGTTTGTGATTTACAATAAAACCAAAAATAAAAACTCAGATTTACCTCTAAATATCGATCAAATGTAGGATTTCTTCGTGGAATCTTGTTCCCCTCGATCGTGCGGTCGTCTAGCCACCAAGATATCGTGGATCCGACATGAAACGAGAAAGATATGCTAGAGAGAAGGTGGGGAGGATTGTAGGTGACGAAAATGGTGTTTTAGTGAGAGAGTGAGATGAAGAGAAATGAGAAAGAAGAAGCTACTCTTCTTTCTTATATCGCGTTCCGTCCCCACGTGTCCGGTCTCGTTTTTATCACGATAAGCTTATAAAAATACTCGGTTTTTCTCGTAAAAATGTTTTTAAACACATAACATTTAATATTTTATGTTTTGTTTTCATAAAAAATATGATTTTATTATAGTTATTTCGTAAATGGTTTCGTTGAATTATTTACTTGAATAAATAATTTATTCTTATTTGTTTTAAGTTGTGATTACTAATAAACGCTTTTAATTTATTTTTTTTATTTTAATATCGTTAAATATTATTCTGTTATCTCGTCGAAACGCGTTACTCACGTACATATTCGTAAAGATCGTCACCTTTCAGAATGCAACGCTCGTATTGTATTTACGATTTATGGAACATCGGTTCAGAATATTTTTCTTAATAATTATATTCGTGTGAATCGTCACCCACGCGAATACGTTATTAAGTTAATTTTTTCCGAATTAATATTCGTGTTTAAGTTATGTTCGTAACATCACCATCGCGTAATCAATTCCAATTATACTTCCATTATTTTATTAACTTTAATATTATCAATCCCAATCCAAAACCCACTAAACCATATCACTGACACATCCGTGGTAGACCGAAATATGCATATGTATAGGGCATATGTAGGGGTCAGTCGCAACCGCCCCAGCCACCGTCCCACCGCTATTTCGATAAACCATGACCATGTGTCCTTAACTATGTTTAGCAACCAAACCATAAAAACTCCTAATTTCTTTCCATTCCAAACCAATAATCCGTCATATGTGAATTCAACTACGATAAACTCTCTGGTTCTGTTTAGTTGGGTTACAACTAAACTTCCCATGGTTTATGCATATCAATATATGTTCTCAATATGTATACCAATATTAATAATGACAGTCAATAATCCTTAATCATTAATAATTAATACATCAGGTCGTAACAGTACAATCGTACATATGTACGGACAACCTGAAATACAGTGATGTTACAGTTTTAGCTGAGTCCGTCTGTGAGAATGTACAATTCAAAACAACAGATCAATATTGTTTACGAATGATGAACTGACAAGTGTGTTTGCGTGGGTGACGATTAACACAAACATATATGTGGGTTTAACGTTCTGAACGACAAATGAAAATTAGAAAACCAAATCATGAGTGAAACGTGCGATCGTATTCGTACAGTTAGCGCTCTGTACGAAAACGCGCGTAAGTTACTTTGTCTGACAAAACGACGAAATTAAACGATTACGAACTTTAAAATAATGAAAATTAAATAAAATAATATTTACTAGGAATAACCACCTTAAAATGAATTTTATAAAACTATTTTATTTAAACTTATGTAAATTACGCGTTACGAAACGTAAACACGACGTAAAAGTAAAACCGAACACCTCGAACGAACTCGAACTCATACAGGGTATAAAAACCCTAAATGAAACCCATTTTACAACATTTCTCATATTCTATTCTCTCTCTCTTTAGAAAACACTCACAAAAACTCACTGAAATCCTTTAATACTTCACCAAATCTTGCAATCTGGTATCAAATCAAAGCTAACGACATTCGCCACACAAAAGTATCAGGGATCGGGGTCTGAAATCAACAAAATCAATGGTAAAATGAACTCCCAATGTTGGTTTTTCTGGGTTTTTGTTCACCAAACGAGCTGGTGAGTTTCAGTTCGATTTGGCCCATGAAATCACATAGGATAGTCATGAAAATGAGATTATCATGCTTGGATATGGTTGGATTGATAATATGAGTCAAGTGAGGTAGTATCGACATAAGATTTTAGCAATATTGACGGATGAATGGCATCCAACATAGAATCGATGACCAGCTGAGGATGAGTGAGGATCATCGACACTAGCAATCTCTACAAGCCTAATATCGATGGATATCCTTTGAACTTGACAAGTTCCATGGCTACCAAGGAGCTGGGACAAAGGGTCCTATCGATATTAGCAAGGTCGACCAAGGGAGGAGCGATACTAGTAGGCTGTCGACACTACTAAAGTCGACAGCCATGCAACCTAATTTTCTAAGTCTAGGCTATCACCATGTCATCGATACTAACTCAAAATCTTGTCGACACTACTTCCACATGTCCTCCAAGTAACACAAACTCATAATCATTCAAATTGGTACACAACTAAAGCTATAAGATCGATGGAAGCAAGGTAGGGTCCAGGGAAAATAGTTTAGGGTTCATCGGCTTTAAACGATTGATGAACCGTCGATACTACTTCTTGTTAGCCATAGATACTATCTCAAATACATATCAAACATGTATACATTAGAAAAAAATCAGTGTTCAGTAAAAAGGGATGAGCTAGAACAATTGTTAAAGAAGGATACTAATTTTCATTTTGTACAAGGTATTATTAGGGTTTCTTGAAAAGGTGGTAAGCAATTTTTCAACAAGGTTAATATATTGATCTATAGATATTTTAATATCATACTTATAAACTCTTTTTATAACCTAATAAATGATTAAGTTTTATAAAACTTACTTATGTAAACACATTTAGTAGTAATAACCATTGTAAGCTAACAAAAAGGGTAATAATCAAGTTCACCTAAAAACCTAAGTCATACTTAGAAGAATACCATGATTTCAAAACTCACCCTTATAGATATCATGGAGAGGGTATCTTACATTTTGGATTTATCAGTAGTTACAAGATTAGAGACAATTAAGTCTCACCCTTATATATATCATGGAGAGGATATCCTACAGGCCGGGCTGGTCAATAATGATAGTCATAGGGACTATTTTGTTTCATTCTAGGTATTGTTGGGGATATCTTACAATCCGGGCTGGTCATTAATGATAAACTAACAGAGAGTATTAAGTCTCAATCTTATAGCTATCATTGGGGGGATACCTACAGGCCGGGCTACTCCGTAATGAATGGCTAACAGAGACAATTACATCTCTATTCTAAAGTATCGTCACATAAGAATTTATACAAATAAAGTATTTACACAAAAATCATGTTCGTCATGATTTAATTACAACATGTTACACAAAAGATTTAGCTAAATTGACTAAACTCTAGTCTTCAGAAATCCAGTTAATTTAGCTAAGTCTAAGATCCTAAGTGATGATGTCCAAAAGATGTAGAGTTACCCTACTCTACTTACTTATCTTCGTTTCCTGAAACATGTAGAAAATCAAGTGTCAACTACGAGGTAGTTGGTGAGTAATCATAAGTTTTTATTTTCTTTTAATGATTACAAATTGATCATAAAAGTTTCATGAGACTATGTGTGAACCTGTTTGTAATATCAATCTGTAACACATATCAAACACACCAAGTCAAATAAGCCAAAAAAACACAAATAATCAACCAAGTTCATTCAATCCATCTTAACCAACACATATGAATTTATCAATCATCAATCATCAATCACCATAATTATCTCAATATAAATAATCCACGGAGGAGCTTAGTCAACTCAACCAACGGTGGAATCATAGTGAAGGACAGCAGTCAACTCAATCAACGATGTTCCTAATAATCATAATTATCCTATAATATTCTCAATAAAAGATACCGCGGAGGTCCTCAGTCAACTCAATCAACGACGGAGTCATCGCGGAGGACCTCACTCAACTCAATCAACGATATTCCTCATAAATGTCAATACCGTGCACCGCGGAGGACTGAAGTCAACTCTATCAAAAGTGGAATTACTACGGAGGACAGAAGTCAACTCAATCAACAGCAATTCAATCATCGCGGAGGACCAAAGTCAACTCAATCAACAATGATTCAGTAATTATCATATTTCTCCACATACACAATATTATCTCAATAATAACCCGGTTCCACACATGTTTTGTCAAAAGCATATTTTCCTGGTATACATGTTTTACCCCCGAGTTTAAAACAAAAATATTTAAAAATAAGTTATGAGAACTCACCTTGACTAAGCTGTTTGCTTAGTTCTTCAGTAAGCGAACGTAATAAACGGAACTTTACTTGAATCCTACAATTAAGATTTGACTATATGTTAGAGCTATAATTCATTATTTGATTGTTCTCTTTTAAATCAGTGTTGTTAACTCACCCGAATGAGTCATGCTAATGAGTGTTCACCCGAATGAGTCGTGCGAATGAGTATTCACACGAATGAGTGGCTCATTCTTATGACCTTCACCCGAATGAGCTCATTCTTGTGACTTTCACTCGAATGGCTCATTCTTGTGACTATTCACACCCGAATGGCTCATTCTCATGCCTATTCACCCGAATGGCTCATTCTTCGGGGCCATTCGCATGAAACTGGTTTTCAGCCATGGAAGACTTCGATTTCAATTTTTAGTCGAATATATGGTCATTTTGAGTGCGTATCTGTCGCACCCCGAGCCGGCGGGACGGATCGACTTCCCTGCTGGGCGGAAGGTTCTCGGGGCGCGATATCGTGAGTGATAATCGTGATGATCAGATTGTTTACATAGCATCAACATTGAGAATAACTAAAGCACAATAAAGCATTAAACTAGGATTACAGAGTTAAATTACAACTGTCAATGTTTGATAATTTAACTACGTAAACCTATCAAAAGAATCAAATGTTTCTATCTTGTATCTGTACAAGATATCAAAAGTGACTCGCATCAATAACAAAATATGTGCTTTCCAAAAGTCTACTAGGTCCTCTAACTGGGCATCCTAGCATGCAATCCTGAGCCTTAGCTTACTCTTGTACATCACCTGAGAAAACATGTAAGAAAACAAAGTCAACACAATGGTTGATAAGTTCATATAGTTTAATTGTTGAAAAATAGCTTTAGCAAACCTCTTTAGGTAACAATCTTAACCTCATTAACATCACATGTAATATCCAAATCGGTATGCTTATATATAGGGCATACGAAAGGGTCGAGCCTACAACCCGCCCAGACGCCATCCCACCACATACTAATCCGCATATGACACTGTTGTTAATGATTAATTAAGCGTTTTACCTATTACCCAATCCCGTCTTCATCATAGCTTTTGCATACTGTTAAAAGTTTACAAGTTTATAGCATTCACATATATTGGCTTTTAAGTCTGTTGTACAAGGATAAGAGTTTCACAAATCATAGTAGCTTCCACCAATCTCATGCATGGGTACAAGCTTTGCTCTAAGATAGTTTAGCATTTATGTAGCCCACGACTAGATACAAGCTTTGCTCTAGCATAGTTTAGCCATTACGTATCTCATGAATTGATTTTAGCTTAGCATCAGAATAGTTTAGCGTTTACGTATCTCATATATGTAGATACAAGCCTTGCTATAGCATAGTTTGGCATTTACATATCTCATATATAGATACAAGCTGTGCACACACATAGTTTAGCATTCATATATCTCGTATATGCAGATACAAGCCTTGCTCTAGCATAGTTTGGCATTTACGTATCTCATATATAGATAAAAGCTTTGCATTCGTATAGTTTAGCATACACGTATCCCATGCATAGATACCAGCTTGCAATAGCATAGTTTGGCATTTACGTATCTCATGCATAGATACAAGCTTAGCATTCAGCACATAATCATAGCTTTTAGCATTTAGCATATAGTATTAGCATATAGTTTGAGCATACAGTTCATCACCTTCACATTAGCATATAGTTCAACATATAGCTTGTAGAATTAGCATGTAGTATTAGCTTTTAATTTAACATGTAGCTTATAACATTGACAATAGCATGTAGTTTGAGCATAAAGTTCATAGCATGAGCACATAGTTTGAGCATGTAGCATTAGCATTTATGTCCAAGTCTTAGCTTCTAATTTTCACAATAAGTGTAACAATCATAAGCATTAGTAGTTAAACTATGAATAATTGTAAGAGCATTTATAAAACATTTCAATACTTGTTTAAAATGTATAACATGTGTGACAACTAGTACCTGACCGGCCGGCAAGTTCGTACGGTATGTGTACTTTCAACAGTAACTATGTGTAAATACATGTTTGTGAACAGTACTTGTATTAAAAGAATTCAAAATACAAGAAATAGTTGCACGTATTTATGTGTAAACTTAAATGCCGTAAGTACAACACTCATTATAAACCATAGTTGTTAGTATTTAGGTGAAAACCTAAGTACAGTTAACACAATTAATCAAGAGAAACAATAGTGTTCAACAGAATAACAAGAACAAATCGGTTGCGATCTGATATCCATAGATGACAGGAATCAGATGGCCGACAAATCAATGTGAAAACAATGTGAAAACATGATGTTTAGTTGAGTCCGATAGTGAGGAAACATAATTCAAACACAATTTGCAGTGTTATTTCAGAATAGCGAACTGATAGTGTGTTTGCGTGGGTGACGATTCGCACAAACATATCTGTGAGTTTAACATTCTGAAATGATGACTGGGAAGTAGAGAACAAAAGTTAGAAAGCCAAAGCATCTTCGTTCGAATGACGATTCGAACGAATACGCACGATGGTGACGCGATTTGACGAAACGAAAACGAAACACGACACGAATGACAAATAAATTAATAAATAAAATAAATAATGTTTTACAATTTTGAAACTCATCAAAATAATTAAAATAATTACACTTTTATTTAAAACAAATAAATTACGCGCAACGTTCCGGAAACGCGACGAAAATGCGAACCGAGCAACCGAAACGAACCCGAATACCCCGAGGGTATAAAAGCACCAAATGAGATGTTTTTCCCTCATTCTCATCAGCCCTCTCTCTCTCTAAAACCCTTTCACGAACCTTTCACTCTCACACTAGAAAGCAACTTTAAATCGCCATAACTCCTTCGTTTCTCCACGAAATTCGGTGATTCTTAAACCTATGTGAAGCTCTTGATGTCCTCTACCTAGAAGTACAAAGGATCTGAAGTTTTCACCAGCCAAAATCGAGGTATGAGGCTACGAAAAATCTGGAAAATAGGGTTTTCTTGAGTCCTTGTTCGACCCAAGCCTCTAGCTGGTCCTAGGCACACCCACTCCGAGCCTCGCACCTCTAGCCAGTTTCCAACATGTATATTCAACCTAGATAACAAGATAAGACTGATGAGTCTGATGACGACGAGCAAGGAAAACCAGGGTTCGTGGAAGGGAATGAACAGCTGCGAACCTGCATGCGATTGGGATGCCATAGCCGAACCCTTTGGGCTCGCCGAACCTATGGCCGCACCCTGAAGCAACTGGCGAACCCTGAGGCAGCCACGAACCCTAGCCGAACCCTGCTTCCATCTCATGGACCACAAACCCTTCTCAATGCAACGAACCTTCGGCTGCGTCATCTTGGCTGAACCCTGTGACCACCATTCTCACGAACCTAGAATCATGAACGAATCTTTCCCTACGAACCTTATTTTCCGAACCATCGTGACTGCCGAACCCACGTGACCAGCCGAACCATGGTGTCTCTAGGAGGTTCGCTGCTGGATAATGGGAGACGATAAACCACAACATGCATGGCCAAAACTATTTAATCAGCCCATGTACCCTATAAGGCCCAAAGTCTACAATTCAACCGGCCCAACAGACTATGGTGTTCAGCCCAGTAGCGCTTTATATAGTCTTATCCAATAGTGGGCCCAAAGCATTAGCCCAGGAGACCCTTCTGGCCCAGTAGCATGCAACCGGCCCACCTCAATTTAACTTGGCCAAATAGCACACATATTCGGCCCAATGACTAGTGGTTTGATCCATGACCCCGGTCTAGTCCATATGCACGACATTCGGCCCACATGGGGGATGGGTTAGCTCAACACATAAACGAATCAATGATCATGTATAACATGTAATTAAATCATATACTAAGTATGTTTACTATAAATGTGGTAAGTTGGAGGTGTTGATACAAGTTGAGAAATGATAACACATAGTTAATCTCAAGACATTAAAGATTGATAATCTTTCGTGTAAAACCTGAGTATTATACTTAGAATTTTTAATAATAAATCATTGAGTTGAGATGAGCATAAAATCCATAACAACGTACATTAACATTAACTTAATTGGGTTAAGTGCTATCAAGAACCATAACGAGTACCCCGGGCCGAACGAAGACCAAGACCGACGAGTGTTAGCCAATATTGGGGCTAACACTCACACGCACACAAATCAACTATAATTTATACTTAGAAGTAAAGTACAACGTGAAATCAAAACAGGATCGTGAAATCAACAACAAGTACAATCAAAGAGCGCGTGCATTTCTTCGTTTAAGCTAAGTCAACCACTACAACAACAAGGTGAGTTCATATGACCCCTTTTCTTTAATCTTAACTGATTTTAAACTCACGGGGCTGAGAAACATGCTTACTCTTAGTTATTTAAGAGTTTTAATGTTTCACATATTGTTTATACTATGATTTAGATAATATTGTTTAACTTATTATCGTTTATCATTGTATGCATGCTTGTATGATCATGATATGACAGGGATTACTTAGATGAAAATGATAATATAACTTCATAATTCATCTACACAATCGAATAACTTAGTTATAAGATTTTATCTTATAACACTTAGTTATTCATACATGAACAAACATTTGGATAAACACAGGAAAACATGATGACAATAACAAATCACATGAATGATTGGAAGATAATACATCTTCTTAATACCATTCAACATTAGAGTTAACTAAGTGTAATAAGACAAGTACTTATAACGCTTAGTTTACAACTTAACACACATTACATGAGAACATGGAACAATTATCATCCACCACCTGAGCGGATTAAGGGTAGCAAGACTCGTTCTTACTACGGCTTAATGGCAACATGGTGACTACATGGACAACTATCATCCACCACCTGAGCGGATTAAGGGTAGCAAGACTCGTTTTTACTACGGCTTAATGGAAACATGGTGACTACATGGACACTATCGTCCACCACCTGAGCGGATTAAGGGTGGTAAGACTAGTTCTTACCATGGCTTAATGGCAACATGGTGATCATATGGATCAATGGGAATGATAATCATGATAACAACATCATTCACACATCAGTTAACATAAATTAATAAGACAAGTTCTTATTTAACTTTGTTAACAACAATGGGAATACACGGCGTGGTAGAGGTAAATCGGATGCATTGTGATCTGATTACGTGAGGATCACAATGGATTCCTTTTAGGCTCTATGCGTTGCATTTGAGAACATATCACAAGTGGTTAATTAATACTTTTAATATTTAAAAGTGATCAACAGTTAACCCCAAAATCAATAGAATAATACAAGGAGCAGATTAAGTAAATCTAACATCCTAAATACATATAAGAGTTATCAATACTTCGGTTTGATAACTACAACTCTATTATTATGTTATTCTACACATGATATCACAGGTGATCAACAATGAGATGAACAAGTGGAGTGGATATGGAAATCAATAGTTGTATTGCAAGTAGTGTGGAGTTCTAGTAGTGGTGTGGTGGGATGTTGGCTAGGGCTTGGTTCCCTTACATATGCCCTATATATAAGCATCACTACTAGGATGATATATTACTTGTGAATATAACTATTGAGAAACCATTGGGAGAATGGGTGAATCAAACAACATACAAGTAACATGATTAACATTGTGATTGTGCATGTGAATGAATCAAGGTTTTCAATTAACATACTTATGAACTCACCAACCTAATGTTGACTTTGTTTAAATGCATGTTTTCTCAGGTGATGAACATGTTTAGTCACCAGGATTAAAGGGTCATATCTAGTGGACTTTTAGAAGACCTAGCTACTTTTGGTGTTGCATACTTTTGATTGATAATACATCGAATCATCTTTTGTATATCTTGTACAGCGACAAGATATAAACTCAATGATTCTTTTGGATATATTTACTTGGTTAAATTATGAACGATACATTGTAATTTAATCTTGTAATTCTATATCATTGTTGTGTTAGAATTTCTCATTTATTATCATGTGCTATGTAAACAATCTGATCATTTCGATTATCACAACGATATCACGCCCCGGGAACCTTCCGCCTGACGGGAAAGTCGATCCGTTCCCGCCGGCTCGGGGTGTGACAACATGCTTCTCAGTCCCGAGGTAAAACAAATATGTTTGAAAAGGGACAAATGAACTCACATTGTGTTTGAAGTGGTTGACCTATCTTCAACTAGAATGCGCGCGCTCGTTGTAGTATTTGTGGTTGTGTTGACAATCCTGTATTGATTTCATGTTGTTGTAACTCATAAGTATAAGTCGTAGTATACTCTCTGTGTGTGTGTATGTGTTAACCCTAGAGTTACACCTGTGAGTCTCGGTCTTCATTCGGCCCTATTTACTTGTTAGAGACTTTAGCCATACTTAGCCTAATTATATTAACGTTAGCATTCTTGTTTATTTGCGTTGTAATCATAACCAAAGATATTCCATGTATAAAGCCTAGGTTTATAGATGAGGGTTTAGTAATCCTTAACATCATGTAGTCTAGCTACTTGTTATCATCGTTCCATTTGTATTATCCTTCTAGAAACCCTTAACCAAAACTTCAAAGATTAAAGTTTTAACTTTTTGCATGATTTGTCTAATCCCATTATTACAATCTTTGTAGTAAATTAATAATCATATATGTTATCATTTAATTTTGTCTCAATTGTTTGCTTCAACTTAACTTAAGTGGGCCGATCTGATAAAGATGGGCCGAGGGGATGATCATGGGCCGAATGTGAATATGCTTGGGCCGTATGCTTGCGTATATGGTTCGGATCAAGAAATCAAGTGGCCCGATTAATTTATCATAGATTGGCTAAGTGGTGGGCCTGAACAAGTGTGGGCTGGGTGGTTGGGCCGAAAGGATAGCCTGGTCACACTATGATGTTGGACAGAAATGTTCAGGCTGGGCTGAACCAAATCCTAGGTTTGTGAAGGTTTTCAGCTCATGGGTTCGTCTATTATTAACAAGTTCATGGCTAGGGGCTTCGGCTAAGGTTCGCTGCTCCTTTTTCAATGTTGATGGTTCGCTGATAACAGGTTTGCAGGTAGGGTTGCAGCGTCAAGGTTCGGCCAAGGCTCACACAGGTTCGATGTGACATCCAGTACCAGATCATCCGGCAAATCCGTACGGTATGTGTACTTTTACTATTTACTGTGTGTAAATACATGTTTGTGAACAGTGTTTGTATTAACAGAATTCAAAATACAAGAAACAGTTGTACGTATTTATGTGAAAACTTCAATACTGTAAGTATAACGATCACGATAAACAATAGTTGTTGTATTTTGGTGAAAACCTAAGTACAGTTAATACAACGAAGCAAGAGAAACAACGATTTTCAAGTAAATAAAAAGAACAAGTCGGTTGCGATCTGATATCCATAGATGACAGGAATCAGATGGCCGACAAATCAGTACGAAAACAATGTGAAATAGGATGTTTGGTTGAGTCCGTTAGTGAGGAAACACAATTCAAACATAATAGCAGTGTTATTTCAGAATAACGAACTAACAGTGTGTTTGCGTGGGTGATGATTCACGCAAACATATATGTGAGTTTAGAGTTCTGAAATAATGACTGAAAAGTAGAAAAGAAAAGTCGGAAAGCAAAATCATCGTCGTTTTCGTTCGAGTGACGATTCGAACGAATACATGTGAAGGTGACGCGTTTCGACAAAACGAAAACGACACGAACGACAATAATTCAAGAAAATAAAATATTTTAATGTTTTACAATTTTGAAACTCATCAAAATTAAATAAAGAAACTATTTTTTTAAAAAAGCATAAAACACGCGCGTAATGTTACGGAAACACAACGAAAACGTGAACCGAGCAACAAAAACGAACCCGAACCATCCCGGGGTATAAATACCCTAAATGAGAGTATTCCCCTCATTCTCTCTTCTTCGTTTTCCTCCCTAAACCCTAATCCCGGTTTTGGGCTCCCACCATAATTTCTAACCTTCAAATACTAATATCTCACTCATTTCTCCACCAAATCCCCTCATCTTTGAACCAAATCGAAGCTACAACTACCCTCTACACGAAAGTACAATGGATCGGAGGTTAAACCCACAAAATCTGAGGTAAAATCGAACCCAAAGTTCTGAAAATTAGGGTTTTTAGAACCCTTAGTCGGCCACCCACCTTAGCCGACCAAACACCTCTTAACCTTGAACTCTATGTCCATAAGAACCCTTCCCGACATACACCATGTTCGAACACACCCTAGAAACATCAAGATGGAAGTGGTGCTGGGTGTGGTTTAGCTTTGGCCGAAGAACAAACCAGTGGTCGAATGGTGTCACACCCCGAGCCGGCGGGGTTGGATCGAATTCCCCGTCGGGCGGAAGGTTCCCAGGGCGCGATATCGTGAGTGATAATCATGATGATCAGATAGTTTACATTGCACATGATATAAATGAGAAAATGCTAAACATAATAGAATTACAAAGTTAAATTACATCAGTATCGTTTATAATTTAACAATGTAAATCTACCATAAACATCATAAAGTTTCTATCTTGTAACTATACAAGAGATACCAAATAATTGTATAATGATGTTCCAAAAATATGCATGTCCAAAAATGCTAAGTCTTCTATCTGAAGTCCTAGTCCAAAAGCATAAGCTTCTTAATTGACCTGTTCGTCACCTGAGAAGTCATGCAAAAAGACAAAGTCAACACATGGTTGGTGAGTTCATATAGTTTAGTAATTGAAAATGATTTGAAAACCTTCTTCGGTAAAGACCCTAACCTCATTAACATCACATGTAATGTCCACATCGGTATGCTTATATATAGGGCATACCCCTGAGTCGAGCCTACGACCCGCCCAGACGCCGTCCTACCACATACTAATGCGTATATGACACTGATGTTAATGATAGTTAAGCATTTTTACCTATCATACACTCAAAACATTTGTTAAACCCCCGGGTAACAACCTTAATCTCATTAACATCACATGTATCATCCAGATCGGTATGCTTATATATAGGGCATACCCCTGAGTCGAGCCTACGACCCGCCCAGACGCCGTCCCACCACATACTAATCCACATAGGACATTGGTGTTAATGATAATTAAGCGTTTTACCCCTACCATTACCTCATTTGTTCTTCAGTTATTTGTTCCTGTATATACAACAATTTGAATCCCTATTGATTCCTTAAGTTCATCATACAAGTATGATCAACCACAACAATTGTACAACAGTGAAATAAATGCTTAATTAAATAAATAAATAAACATTTAATAAAATCTAAGTCCTAATGATTGGGCCTTGGTCATACTCGAGTAGACTAGTGTAGCAATCAGGTACTTAGTAGTAAAGGAGATCTGTAAATATCATCAAGCATGCGACCTATACTCAATCAGTCTAGCTAGGACTTCTTTTGAAATATAGAATTTATTGACCGTTCTTGACCGTTCTTGACCGTTCACATGCTATCTTTGAATATTTCCCAGATTTTCCTCAAAATAGTTGTTTGTAAATAGTTCGTTAGATCGTTAGTTCTTTGACAACACCCTCTTGAAATAGTTCTTTGAAATAGACCGTTAGTTCTTTGAAATAGACCGTTAGTTCTTTGAAATAAACCGTTAGTTCTATGAAATAGATCTTTGAAAATAGTACTTTGTTTTAGATCTTTAGTTCTTTGAAAATAGTTCTTTGATTCTCAAAGTTATTTACTCATGATGAATAGATAACTTGTTTTAAATCCAATAAACAATTTACCTAGACAAAGTCTAAAATAAACAGTTATACATGTTAAACATATACAATTTACAAGCATTTAAGTAAACAATTTAATTAAAACAGTTTACGCATGCTTCTCAGCCACGCGTTTTAAAACAAAAATGTTTAGAAAAGGGCAATGGACTCACCTGTGTTGTTGTGTAATGAATCACGAAAGATAATGCGCGCTCTTTGACTTTTGCTTATGTATCTTTAACACCTGAGTTGTTTAAAGAGATTCGGATACGATAAGTGTTTATAATAGACGTTGTATCTAAGGCTTTGGTCTCGGTGTGCAACTAAGTTTCCTAAATTACTAGTGTGTTTCTCTAACTCCTTCTATCTAGTCTAAACATTACCCATAATTTAACCCTGATCCCACGTCAATAGTTGGAAGTCTTTAATTAAAATATTTTTAATTTATTTCAATTTAATTAAACTTTTAAATTTTAAAAACCATTTATTTAATTTAGTGAGATTTATAAATCAATTTCTCTTTTCAAAGACATTATTATTTAAGAAAAGTATGGTTATCATGATGGGCTTAGGTTAATCTTAAATGATTAACCTTGGCTGTAACATCAGTGCCGGAACCGTCGCCGGAACAGTGATCTTAAACAGTATCAAGAACAGTAAACAGGTACGAATCATACACATTTCAGTAATTTTCATATTCATATCATTTATCATTAGCATGGTGAGTTGTCATAGAACAGTTTCAGAAACATTTAACAGAAAACACAGTTCAGAACAATGGTTCTGAGTCAGATAATTATCTGGCAATACAGAACCATCATGTGATTATTTGTTAGGATTTATTATGTATGAACGTATGTGAGACTTCATAGAACAAAACACACGAATATTGTTATGTGAATGCTAAATTGACGGGTTATTCGTATAGGTGACGATCTGTACGAATATATCTGAAAGTTTAACATTCTGAATGATATTCTAAAATTAGAAAACAAGATTGAAAAGTATAGTTATCGTCGTGTTCGTACGGGTGACGATTCGAACGAATACGCGCGACGACTGTACATTTCGATTTAAACAGTTTATTAATATTTTAATTTTAATAAATGAGAAGATATTAGTTAATTTATTAGGAATTACAACTTAGGATAATTAAATAAATTCTATTTTTTTATAAATCGTGTTGTTTCGCCGCGAAAACTACGCGAAACCGGTACTTTACGCGAAACCGAACGAGACCGAACGAGTGGGTATTTTAACCCACATTTAATGTGACATAAATGCCACAACCACCACCCATCACTCTCCTCTCTCTCTCAAAATCGTTTTTCCCTCTCTCTCTAGTTCTTCACAAGAAAATCACCTTCTTTCCACGTTTTGGAGGCTCAAATCTTGTTGGAATCAAGTGTTCTAGGCGTCATTTTGATCCTTTCATCTTGTAGATTACAGAAGTACAAGTATTTCAAGTTTCCATCCACGAAATCTAAGGTAAAAGATCATTTTATTTTCGATTTTATAGGGTTTTCACGAACTCACGATGTACCTTGATTAGAACCGGTATTAAACATCTAAAACACTTAGATGAATCACGTAATCAGCTAGTAGAAGCTAGGGACTTGTATTTTAACAGGTTAAGCTCGATGGCAGACGGTTGTGATACAGGTTCGTGAAGCTTAGTCGGCCGAACCCTGAAGATCCTTGGCCGAACCTTTCTGGTTAGAGAACCCTGCAACGAACCTTGCATGGTCTCTGCAACGAACCTGGCATCTGTACTCGGTCTGTCAGCCGAACCCTAGGTCACCTGCAACGAACCCTGTGATCACATGCAACGAACCTGTCATTGTTCTGAGCCATGAACCTTTTTTTAAGTCTACCAGCACCGAACCTTCATTGTAGAAACGAACCATGCACGAACGCCTCTAAGCGAACCCTACAAGTTTCTAGCACCGAACCTCACTCAAGATAACAGCGAACCATTGAACCCAGACGAACCCTTTATTACAAACGAACCCACTAGACTGGCGAACCTTTACACGAACCATAGTCTCCTTGGCCGAACCCTAATGGTTCGTTGATGAGGTGATGTTGGCCGAACCCTGGGAACAAACTCTAAGAGGTTCGCTGCCTTGGACATCATGCCGAATCTAAAAGTCGTTTAATAGAGTTGGGGCGGGACTAGAATCAACAAAACTAGAGGTAATAATCTAAGAAATGGTTAGTTAGTCATTCTCCTAAGTTTCTAACAAGGATTGGGTTCCATAAGTTACATGCATGCATAAACATTTTGTGTGTGCATGGGTTAGGGATACCCATAATAAAATAATAATTAACATGCAATAACAACACAACGTGAGTTGTTAATGGACATGAGATGGTCTTGTAACCGAATATCATGTTCATGGAATCATGAGAGTCAAAAGTTCACGTCTTGAAATCAAATAGAAGTTCAAGGATATTTAATTGGGCCAGAGTGGGCCCAATGGGGCTTAATTAGCCCAACACACATAAAATGTTTAATTGGACTCAAGTAATGATGTTTGATTAAAATGAAGACATTGTGAATTTATTTAAAACTTAGTTCAATACTTTTCTAAAATTTGGTTAATTTGAAATGTAATTTAAAATTTTCATTTGTTTCTTCTAAATTTAGTTAGTTATAAAAGTTAATGTAATATCATTGATTGGGATTTGTTATAAATAGACAATATAATTGTCTGGATTTGCTCTAAAGCCAAGGGAAACTCTGCCGAACTTTTCTAAAATATAAAAGGAAGTTGCTATAACTAATTATGGGATTGGGGATCAAAAAGGGTAACTAGGATAAATTAGACCTTAGTTACACTTAGTACTAAGACACTTAGTTGCACACACCCAAAGATCAAACCTTAGGCACAACGACTACTACGCGTACTTATTATATTCGAATTCTTATAAAATAATTCAGGAACCGAAGGTACTTAACTTACAAACAAGAGTGCGCATTCTGTGATAGTACATTAGACATCAACACAGGTGAGTTCATTGCCCCTTTTCTAACATTTTTGCTTTAAAACACGGGGCTGAGAAGCATGCGTAAACTGTTTATTTAAATTGTTTACTTAAATGCTTTTAAATTTACATGTTTTACATATATATAAATGTTATCCTAGACCATGTCTAGGAAGATTTTATGCAGGTTTACTAACCGATTTACTTATAAATTAAGTGAGTAATCGAGTTAAACTAAACATTTCAACAAATCAAAACATTTCAAACAAATCAAACTAGACATTTTGACAAAACAAGGGTGTGAGTTCAAGGAATCAAATCAAACATTTTGACAAATCAAGTGGGTGAATTCAAGGAAATCAAATCAAACATTTTGACAAATCAAGTGGGTGAATTCAAGGAATCAAATCAAATATTTTGACAAAACAAGTGTGGGACATCAAGACATTAACAAAACAATCTTTGCAAAGACAACATTCAATGTTCTACAAACCAAGTGTTTGTTGAATAACGAATCAAGTGTACAATCGATCAATGAATCTTGTATTCTATGATCAACACATCAAGTACATCTTGTGACATAATCAGACGAATCATTAAATCATTTTTAAGGGATAGTATGGGAAATATCAGAGATAACATATGCCAACACATTGAATCCCGAAATCCTATATTTCAAGAAGTCCTAGCTAGACTGATTGACTTGTAGGTCTTATGTTTGAGGATATTTACAGAATTCCCTAACTACTAAGTACCTTGATTGACAGACTAGTCTACTCGAGTATGACCACAGGCCCCAATAATAAGGACTTAGATTTTATTAAATGTTTACTTACTTGTTTAATTAAGCATTTATAACTGTTTATACAATTGTGTGGTTGATCATATTGTGTGATGAACTTGTGAAATCAACATGGATTTCAAATGATTGTAATGACAGGGACAACAAACAGAAGAACTTATGGGATTGTGTTAAGGGTAAAAATGCTTAATTGTCATTAACAGCAGTGTCATATGCATATTAGTATGTGGTGGGATGTTGGCTAGGGCTTGTCCCTTACATATGCCCTATATATAAGCATACCGATGTGGATATTACATGTGGTGTTAATGAGGTTAGGGTCTTTACCAAAGGAGGTTTTCAAATCATTTTCAACTACTAAAACTATATGAACTCACCAACCATGTGTTGACTTGATCTTTTTGCATGACTTCTCAGGTGACGAACAGGTCAATTAGGAAGTCATTTCGTTCGGACTAGGACTTCATATAGAAGACTAGTATTTTGGACCTGCATACTTTTGAAGACATCATTATACAATTTATTTTGTATATCTTGTGTAAATACAAGATAGTCATTTTATGATGTTTACAATAGATTTACATTGTTAAATTATAAACGATACTGATGTAATTTAACTTTGTAATTCTATTTTATTTAGTATTTCTCATTTATATCATGTGCAATGTAAACAATCTGATCACTTCTGATTATCACTCCCGATATCGCGCCCCGGGAACCTTCCGCCCGACGGGGACTCCGATCCTACCCCGTCGGCTCGGGGTGTGACAGATTGGTATCAGAGCCATGGTTATAGAGAAATATAGGTCACTTATTTAAATGGTTTGGCCTAGACTATAACCTAGGGACCCTGCATATAGAGAAAACAAGACTTAGGAATTATTTGCATGTTGTCTTCTGTATTCGGTCATTGCACTAACCGATAACTCTATTGGTTATGATAAGAATGCCGCCGCGAAGACAGCCTCCTTTGATACAGCTACCACCACAAGACTTGGCTCCACACTCCTCCACACCGTCACCAAACGATTCACCACCACCTCCTCCACCACCTCCTCCTCCCCCTCCTCCATTGATTACTCAAGCATCTTGTTCGGGCACAACACCGACCATGGATCCTGCTACTATCGCTCTGGTGACGTTACTGAGTAGCCAGATGACAAATCAGATGAAAGAAGCTATACCGGAGATGTTCCTTCGTCTTCGTAATGAGATCCTCAATACTGGCAACACATCAGGGAAGCCATTGGAAACACTGGAGATTCATCTCACTACTCCTACAAGTCCTTTGTAGGATGTAAACCACCCAGCTTTAGTGCGTCTGAAGGCGCCGTTGGATTAATCCAATGGATTGAGAAGATTGAGGCAACATTGGATCTTTGCAGCTGCCCCGAACACCACAAGGTCCGTTACTCAGCGGGAACATTCAACAAACGGGCTCTGACCTGGTGGAATGGTCAGATCAACGTCCGAGGAAGAGAGGAAGCTATGGCAATGTCATGGGAAGACTTCAAGACACTGCTGCGAACAGAATTCTGTCCCAAGAATGAACTGCAGAAGTTGGAGGTTGAACTATCCAACCATGTGATGAAGGGGGCTGATCACATGGGGTACACTACTCGTTACCACGAGTTAGTTGCTTTGGTACCAGATATGGTACCAACTCTGGAGAAAAGGATAGACCGTTATGTGGGTGGACTTCCCGCCTGCATTTAGGGCATGGTTGTTTCAGCCAATCCTACTACTGTTGAATCTGCAGTGAGACTGTCTGGAAAACTCACTGACCTCATGGTAGCCTCTGGAGTTCTAAAGAAGGAGGCTGAACCCAGTAAGAACAAAGCTGAATCTTCAAAGAAACCCTCCCATCATCAGAAGAAGAAATAGAAGACCATCAAGAACTACGCGGTGGCCACACCTCTGCAACAAATAGCAGCAACACCACAAAACCCCAACCGCAAACCCTACACTGGCACATATCCTCTGTGTGCCAAGTGTCAGTATCATCACCCTGCTGACACTCCCTGCAAGCATTGCACGGGATGTGGAAGAAAGGGCCATTGGGTCCAATACTGTAGGATGACACCTAACCAAGCAGTCAACAATGCTGCTTTGGCTCTTCCTCCACCAGCAAATCAGAACAATGGTGGATGCTATAATTGTGGCGAACAAGGCCACTTTGCGAAGAACTGCCCGAAGAAGGCACAACCAGCAGTTCAAGCACCACGTGGACGAGCCTTCGCTATCGGAGCACCAGCTGCACGCCAGGACCCAAATGTGGTCACTGGTACGTTTCTCTTACATGACTTTTATGCATCTGTCTTATTTGATACTGGTGCGGATCAGAGTTTTATCTCTACCGATTTTGCATGCCAACTAGATTCAGTAGAGGAACAGTTAGACTCCCCTTACATTATAGAAGTAGCTAACGGGAAACATATTACAGTTAGTACAGTTTATAGAAATTGCCCATTGACACTTAATGGTCATACATTTGCCATCGATTTGATACCGATGGAGTTGGGTAGTTTCGACATCATTGTTGGAATGGATTGGCTTTCCTCTAACCGAGTGGAAGTCATCTGTTCTGAGAAGCTGCTTCGAATTCCATTGCCGAGTGATCGTGTATTGGAAGTTAGAGGGGATCAAGCAAAATGCAGTGTCAAAATCATTTCTTGCATAAAGGCGCGTAAGTGTCTACAGAAGCGGTGCGTGGCGTTCTTGGCTCATGTGGTGGAAAAGGAGAAGGTTAAGAAGAAAGTTCAAGATGTACCGGTAGTGAAAGAATATCCCGAAGTATTTCCTGAAGACCTACCTGGTTTGCCACCTGCGCGACCGGTAGAGTTTCATATTGACTTAATTCCTGGAGCAACTCCTGTTGCTAAATCCCCTTACAGGTTAGCACCTTCAGAGATGCAGGAATTGTCTAATCAGTTACAGGAGTTACTTGACAAGGGTTTCATCAGACCGAGCTATTCACCTTGGGGAGCTCCGGTTTTGTTCGTGAAAAAGAAAGACGGATCGTTCAGAATGTGCATAGATTACCGTGAACTGAACAAATTAACCATCAAGAATCGGTATCCTTTGCCGAGGATTGATGATTTGTTTGACCAACTGCAAGGAGCACAGTACTTCTCAAAGATTGACTTGCGGTCTGGATATCATCAACTGAGAGTTCAAGACGAAGACATACCGAAAACGGCCTTCTGAACAAGATACGGGCATTACGAATTCATGGTGATGCCTTTCGGATTGACAAATGCACCCGCGGTTTTCATGGACCTCATGAACCGAGTGTGCAAGCCGTACTTGGATCAGTTTGTCATTGTTTTAATTGATGACATACTGATTTATTCCAAGACCAAAACAGAACATGAGCAACACCTTAAAAAGATCTTGGAACTGTTGAAGAAAGAACAACTCTATGCTAAATTCTCTAAATGTGAATTTTGGCTAAGAGAAGTTCAATTTCTGGGTCATGTAGTCAACAGTGAGGGGATTCACGTAGACCCTGCCAAGATCGAGGCGATAAAGAATTGGGACACTCCGAAGACACCGACGGAGATACGGTCTTTTCTGGGATTGGCAGGTTATTACAGAAGGTTTATCTCAAACTTTTCTAAGATAGCTTTGCCTCTCACTAAGTTAACCCAGAAGAGTGAACCGTTTGTCTGGGAGCAGAAACAAGAAGATGCTTTTCAGACATTGAAATAGAAACTATGTAATGCTCCTATCCTAACACTTCCAGAAGGCTGTGATGACTTTGTTGTATACTGTGATGCCTCCCATCAGGGACTCGGTTGTGTATTAATGCAACGGGACAAAGTCATAGCCTATGCATCAAGACAGTTAAAGGTTCATGAGAAGAACTACACTACTCATGATCTTGAACTGGGAGCAGTAATCTTCGCCTTGAAGATTTGGAGACATTACTTATATGGCACCAAGTGTACCATATTCACTGATCACAAAAGTCTACAGCACATCTTTGATCAGAAGGAGCTCAACATGCGACAACGCCGTTGGGTTGAACTTCTGAATGATTATGATTGTGTGATCAAATACCATCCGGGAAAGGCGAACGTTGTAGCTGATGCCTTGAGCCGGAAGGAACGGGTCAAACCCCTACGTGTTAGAGCAGTGGGGATAACCGTGCAGACCAGTTTAAGTGACAAGATTATTCAAGCGCAACAAGAAGCACTTGACCGAGATAATCTGAAGAAAGAACTTGATTGCGGAGCAGAGAAACAGTTTGACACGAAGTCTGACGGAATGATCTACTACCGGGAACGTGTATGGATACCGGCGGTAGATGAATTGAGGAAACTTATCTTCGATGAAGCACACAAGACTAAATACTCTGTTCATCCAGGTGCTGATAAGATGTACCAAGACTTGCGTGGATTTTATTGGTGGCCTGGAATGAAGAAGGACATAGCCGAATACGTCGGTCAATGTTTAACGTGTGAGAAGGTAAAGGCGGAACACCAGAGACCGTTTGGTCTATTGGAACAGCCTGAGATTCCGCTCTGGAAGTGGGAACAAATAGCTATGGATTTCATCACCAAGCTACCCCGCACTTCCAGTGGTCATGATACAATTTGGGTGATCATTGATCGATTAACGAACTCTGCTCATTTCTTGCCTATGCGTGAGACCTTCACAATGGATAAACTGGCAAGGTTGTACATCAATGAGATAGTGGTACGCCACGGTGTGCCATTGTCTATTATTTCTGATAGAGACAGCAGATTTACATCAAGGTTCTGGCAATCATTGCAGAAATCTCTAGGGACACAGTTAAATCTGAGTACATCTTACCACCCACAAACGGATGGTCAAAGCGAACGTACTATTCAAACCCTAGAGGACATGTTAAGAACCTGTGTATTGGACTTTGGTGGGAACTGGGACTTCCATTTGCCACTGATTGAGTTCTCCTACAATAACAGTTACCACAGCAGTATAGGATGTGCACCATTCGAGGCTCTTTATGGCCGGAAATGTCGATCACCGATCTGTTGGACTGAAATTGGAGACAACCGAATAACTGGACCAGAACTTATCCAAGAAACCACTGACAAGATAGCTCAGATTCAAAAAAAGACTACAAGCAACAAGGAGCAGACAAAAGAGCTACGCCGACAAACGGCGCAAGCCGTTGGAATTCCAAGTGGGAGATCGTGTAATGTTGAAGGTATCCCCATGGAAAGGCGTTGTACGCTTTGGAAAGAAAGGCAAATTAGCACCACGATACGTGGGACCGTTCGAGATCATCGAACGTATAGGTCCTGTAGCTTATCGACTGAGATTACCAGATGAACTCAGTGGTGTGCATGACGTGTTTCACGTCTCAAACCTAAAGAAATGCCTTGCTGATGAGTCTCTCGTCATTCCAATCGAAGAGATTCAAGTCGATGAACAGTTACATTTCATTGAAGAACCTTTAGAGATTATGGATTGCAAGGTTAAACAACTAAGGCGAAGCCGTATTCCTATTGTAAAGGTTCGATGGAATTCAAGACGTGGACCCGAGTTTACTTGGGAACGCGAAGATCACATGAAGTCAAAGTATCCCCAGCTGTTTGAAGAGGAAGCGGTACCCGATAACAACTCTTAAATTTCGGGACGAAATTTCTCTAACAAGGGGAGACTGTAACATCAGTGCCGGAACCGTCGCCGGAACAGTGATCTTAAACAGTATCAAGAACAGTAAACATGTACGAATCATACACATTTCAGTAATTTTCATATTCATATCATTTATTATTAGCATGGTGAGTTGTCATAGAACAGTTTCAGAAACATTTAACAGAAAACACAGTTCAGAACAATGGTTCTGAGTCAGATAATTATCTGGCAATACAGAACCATCATGTGATTATTTGTTAGGATTTATTATGTTTGAACGTATGTTAGACTTCATAGAACAAAACACACGAATATTGTTATGTGAATGCTAAATTGACGGGTTATTCGTATAGGTGACGATCTGTACGAATATATCTGAAAGTTTAACGTTCTGAATGATATTCTAAAATTAGAAAACAAGATTGAAAAGTATAGTTATCGTCGTGTTCGTACGGGTGACGATTCGAATGAATACGCGCGACGACTGTACATTTCGATTTAAACAGTTTATTAATATTTTAATTTTAATAAATGAGAAGATATTAGTTAATTTATTAGGAATTACAACTTAGGATAATTAAATAAATTCTATTTTTTTATAAATCGTGTTGTTTCGCCACGAAAACTACGCGAAACCGGTACTTTATGCGAAACCGAACGAGACCGAACGAGTGGGTATTTTAACCCACATTTAATGTGACATAAATGCCACAACCACCACCCATCACTCTCCTCTCTCTCTCAAAATCGTTTTTCCCTCTCTCTCTAGTTCTTCACAAGAAAATCACCTTCTTTCCACGTTTTGGAGGCTCAAATCTCGTTGGAATCAAGTGTTCTAGGCGTCATTTTGATCCTTTCATCTTGTAGATTACAGAAGTACAAGTATTTCAAGTTTCCATCCACGAAATCTAAGGTAAAAGATCATTTTATTTTCGGTTTTATAGGGTTTTCACGAACTCACGATGTACCTTGATTAGAACCGGTATTAAACATCTAAAACACTTAGATGAATCACGTAATCAGCTAGTAGAAGCTAGGGACTTGTATTTTAACAGGTTAAGCTCGATGGCAGACGGTTGTGATACAGGTTCGTGAAGCTTAGTCGGCCGAACCCTGAAGATCCTTGGCCGAACCTTTCTGGTTAGAGAACCCTGCAACGAACCTTGCATGGTCTCTGCAACGAACCTGGCATCTGTACTCGGTCTGTCAGCCGAACCCTAGGTCACCTGCAACGAACCTTGTGATCACATGCAACGAACCTGTCATTGTTCTGAGCCACGAACCTTTTTTTAAGTCTACCAGCACCGAACCTTCATTGTAGAAACGAACCATGCATGAACCCCTCTAGGCGAACCCTACAAGTTTCTAGCACCGAACCTCACTCAAGATAACAGCGAACCATTGAACCCAGACGAACCCTTTATTACAAACGAACCCATTAGGCTGGCGAACCTTTACACGAACCATAGTCTCCTTGGCCGAACCCTAATGGTTCGTTGATGAGGTGATGTTGGCCGAACCCTGGGAACAAACTCTAAGAGGTTCGCTGCCTTGGACATCATGCCGAATCTAAAAGTCGTTTAATAGAGTTGGGGCGGGACTAGGATCAACAAAACTAGAGGTAATAATCTAAGAAATGGTTAGTTAGTGATTCTCCTAAGTTTCTAACAAGGATTGGGTTCCATAAGTTACATGCATGCATAAACATTTTGTGTGTGCATGGGTTAGGGATACCCAAAACAAAATAATAATTAACATGCAATAACAACGCAACGTGAGTTGTTAATGGACATGAGATGGTCTTGTAACCGAATATCATGTTCATGGAATCATGAGAGTCAAAAGTTCACGTCTTGAAATCAAATAGAAGTTCAAGGATATTTAATTGGGCCAGAGTGGGCCCAATGGGGCTTAATTAGCCCAACACACATCAAATGTTTAATTGGACTCACGTAATGATGTTTGATTAAAATGAAGACATTGTGAATTTATTTAAAACTTAGTTCAATACTTTTCTAAAATTTGGTTAATTTGAAATGTAATTTAAAATTTTCATTTGTTTCTTCTAAATTTAGTTAGTTATAAAAGTTAATGTAATATCATTGATTGGGATTTGTTATAAATAGACAATATAATTGTCTGGATTTGCTCTAAAAACAAGGGAAACTCTGCCGAACTTTTCTAAAATATAAAAGGAAGTTGCTATAACTAATTATGGGATTGGGGATCAAAAAGGGTAACTAGGATAAATTAGACCTTAGTTACACTTATTACTAAGACACTTAGTTGCACACACCCAAAGATCAAACCTTCGGCACAACGACTACTACGCGTACTTATTATATTCGAATTCTTATAAAATAATTCAGGAACCGAAGGTACTTAACTTACAAACAAGAGTGCGCAATCTGTGATAGTACATTAGACATCAACAAAGGTGAGTTCATTGCCCCTTTTCTAACATTTTTGTTTTAAAAACGCGGGGCTGAGAAGCATGCGTAAACTGTTTATTTAAATTGTTTACTTAAATGCTTTTAAATTTACATGTTTTACATATATATAAATGTTATCCTAGACCATGTCTAGGAAGATTTTATGCAGGTTTACTAACCGATTTACTTATAAATTAAGTGAGTAATCGAGTTAAACTAAACATTTCAACAAATCAAAACATTTCAAACAAATCAAACTTGACATTTTGACAAAACAAGGGTGTGAGTTCAAGGAATCAAATCAAACATTTTGACAAATCAAGTGGGTGAATTCAAGGAAATCAAATCGAACATTTTGACAAATCAAGTGGGTGAATTCAAGGAATCAAATCAAATATTTTGACAAAACAAGTGTGGGACATCAAGACATTAACAAAACAATCTTTGCAAAGACAACATTCAATGTTCTACAAACCAAGTGTTTGTTGAATAACGAATCAAGTGTACAATCGATCAATGAATCTTGTATTCTATGATCAACACATCAAGTACATCTTGTGACATAATCAGACGAATCATTAAATCATTTTTAAGGGATAGTATGGGAAATATCAGAGATAACATATGCCAACACATTGAATCCAGAAATCCTATATTTCAAGAAGTCCTAGCTAGACTGATTGACTTGTAGGTCTTATGTTTGAGGATATTTACAGAATTCCCTAACTACTAAGTACCTTGATTGACAGACTAGTCTACTCGAGTATGACCACAGGCCCCAATCATAAGGACTTAGATTTTATTAAATGTTTACTTACTTGTTTAATTAAGCATTTATAACTGTTTATACAATTGTGTGGTTGATCATATTGTGTGATGAACTTGTGAAATCAACATGGATTTCAAATGATTGTAATGACAGGGACAACAAACAGAAGAACTTATGGGATTGTGTTAAGGGTAAAAATGCTTAATTGTCATTAACAGCAGTGTCATATGCATATTAGTATGTGGTGGGATGTTGGCTAGGGCTTGTCCCTTACATATGCCCTATATATAAGCATACCGATGTGGATATTACATGTGGTGTTAATGAGGTTAGGGTCTTTACCAAAGGAGGTTTTCAAATCATTTTCAACTACTAAAACTATATGAACTCACCAACCATGTGTTGACTTGATCTTTTTGCATGACTTCTCAGGTGACGAACAGGTCAATTAGGAAGTCATTTCGTTCGGACTAGGACTTCATATAGAAGACTAGTATTTTGGACCTGCATACTTTTGAAGACATCATTATACAATTTATTTTGTATATCTTGTGTAAATACAAGATAGTCATTTTATGATGTTTACAATAGATTTACATTGTTAAATTATAAACGATACTGATGTAATTTAACTTTGTAATTCTATTTTATTTAGTATTTCTCATTTATATCATGTGCAATGTAAACAATCTGATCACTTCTGATTTTCACTCCCGATATCGCGCCCCGGGAACCTTCCGCCCGACGGGGACTCCGATCCTACCCTGTCGGCTCGGGGTGTGACATTGGCCCCTTACAAGATCTTGATCGTTCCTGATTCCTTGTTCGTTTACGTGTATGATCCATCCTAGATAGTTCAACTGAACTACTTACGGTAGTTATACATTCTCATGAAATGTCTAGAAATTAGGTGTTAATGGTTAAATCAACACCATAACTTTAGACCTTGGTATTTGATTTTCTATGGATCTCCAAGTGTTTTGAACTCAAATGACGTTAAAACTCTTGTTTAGATTTTAATGTGTTCCAAGAAAGCTCGTCATTCAAAACTCTAATTCTTGATTCCTAGCTAACTCTATGTGTGTTCTTTAGGTATCATTTGCTTGAGTGCATGCCATGTAACCCTAATGTTCCCATGTACCCACCCATGATAGATTCTCATGCATGAATCACGTAGACCTCCCCCATGCACTCACACATAAAGAATTACTTCCCGTTCATACATACACATCCCCTCGACCTTGATCAGCTTCAATACACGAGAGTGAGCTCGATCGAAAGACCTGACCGTATGGGCCTTGGGCCGAAGCATTGGCCGAGAGAATGAGCCTTGGGCGAATGGGTCTATCCGAATGTGGCTTGGTAGAATGAGCCCTTAGTTTGGGCGAATAGGGGTTGACCGAAAAGGGGTGGGCGACCGAATGAGAATAGATCGAATGATTTTAGGCCGAAGGGGAGAGGTTGAATGAGTGGAGGGCGAATGGTTTGTGGCGAAAGACCCAGCTAACCGAATGGAAGGATAGTCTTTCGGCCGAATGTGGCCATTCGGCCACCTGTGTGTCCATTCGTTCGGCCGCCAACCTGCATCACTCACATCCTCCCTCTTCGAGGTAAACGGCTAGATCATCAACGAATCCTTGTTCCTAACAACTCCTAAAGTGTTTGTGAGTGATTTTTCTTAAGGTTGGGAGTGGTTTTAACCGGCTAAAGATAAGGGCTCGGAATAGGGTTTTCAAGACCCTAAATCATGACAAAATCATGATTTTTACCTCGAATTCGTCGGATAACAGCCCAGATCGATTGTACTTTCGTGTTCTACCAGTTGAGAGGGTCGTTTAGACACCAAAATCACTGAAAATGGTTGAGATTTGAGCAAGAAATCTTAGAGAGAGAGGAGGAAATTCTAGTGAGAGAAAGGAGAGAGAGAAAGTGACGATGGTGGTGTTAGATCTGGTTGGTGGGGGAAGGTGAGGGAACAAATGCCCTCATTAAAGCCCCACAATAGCACGGGTATGTTCGGGTTCGTTCGGTTTCGCGTAGAAACATCAGTTTTTCGTCATTTTCCTAACGAAACGATCCGGTTTTAAAGTAGAAATTCTAAAATGATTTTAGATTGTGATTCTTAATAAATTAACTAATATCTTTTATTTATTTACAATTTTCAAAAATAATTAACTTACTGTTTAAATTGAATCGCGCAGTTGTTGCGCGCGTTCGTTCAGATCGTCACCCGTACGAACACGACAATAACTATGCTTTTCAACTTGGTTTTGTAATTATTAGACATCATTCAGAACGTTAAACTTTCAGATGTATTCGTACAGATCGTCACCTATACGAATAATCCAGCAGTTTAGCATTCACGTAACGACATCCGTTATTGTTTTATTCTGTAAAGCCTCACATACGTTTATACATTATAAAATCCTAACACATAATCACATGATGGTTCTGTGTCGTCAGATAGTTATCTGACTTACGAACCATTGTTCTAAACTTCGTTCTCTGAACCGATTCTGAATTTGTTCGTTAATGACATGAAATGAAAATGACATGAAATGAACATACATACAATGAAACACATATAGTTCGTACCTGACTTCTTGTTCGTTCTACTGTAGCGATCACTGTTCCGGTGCCGGTTCCGGCACTGATGTTACAGTCTCCCCTCGTTAGAGAAATTTCGTCCCGAAATTTAAAAGTTATTATCGGGTATAGCTTCCTCTTCAAACATTTGGGGATACTCTGACTTCATGTGATCTTCACGTTCCCAAGTAAACTCGGGTCCGCGTCTTGAGTTCCAACGAACATTTACGATCGGAATACGGCTTCACCTCAGTTGTTTAACCTTGCGATCCATAATCTCTAAAGGTTCCTCTATGAAGTGTAACTGTTCGTCTACTTGAATTTCTTCGATTGGAATGACGAGTGTCTCGTCCGCAAGGCATTTCTTTAAGTTTAAGACGTGAAACACGTCATGCACACCACTGAGTTCATCTGGTAATCTCAGTCGATACGCCACATGACCAATACGTTCGATGATTTCGAACGGCCCCACGTATCATGGTGCTAATTTGCCTTTCTTTCCAAAGCGTACTACACCTTTCCATGGGGAAATCTTCAACATAACCCGATCTCCCACTTGGAATTCCAACGGCTTGCGCCGTTTGTCGGCATAGCTTTTCTGTCTGCTTCTTGTAGCTTGTAGTCTTCGTTGAATCTGAGCAACTTTGTCAGAGGTTTCCTGAATAAGTTCTGGCCCATCTATTCGATTGTCTCCCACTTCAGTCCAACAGATCGGTGACCGACATTTTCGGCGATAAAGAGCCTCGAATGGGGCACATCCAATACTGCTGTGGTAACTATTGTTGTAGGAGAATTCGATCAGTGGCAAGTGAGAATCCCAATTTCCACCGAAATCCAAAATACAGGTTCTTAACATATCTTCTAGGGTCTGAATAGTACGTTCGCTTTGATCGTCCGTTTGTGGATGGTAAGCTGTACTCAGGTTTAACTGTGTCCCTAGAGATTTCTGTAATGATTGCCAATACCTTGATGTAAATCTGCTGTCTCTATAAGAAAAAATAGACAATGGCACACCATGGCGTACCACTATCTCATTGATGTACAATCTCGTCAGTTTATCCATTGTGAAAGTCTCACGCATCGGCAAAAAGTGAGCAGATTTTGTCAAACGATCAATGATAACCCAGATCGTATCATGACCACTGGAAGTGCGGGGTAGCTTGGTAACGAAATCCGTAGCTATTTGTTCCCACTTCCAGAGCGGAATCTCAGGCTGTTCCAGTAAGCCAGACGGCTTCTGGTGTTCCGCCTTTACCTTCGCACATGTAAGACATTTACCAACATACTCGGCTATGCCTTTCTTCATTCCAGGCCACCAATAAAATCCACGCAAGTCTTGGTATATTTTATCAGCGCTTGGATAAACAGAGTATTTAGTCTTGTGCGCTTCATCGAAGATAAGTTTTCTCAATTCGTCTACCGCCGAAATCCATATACGATTCTGGTAGTAGATCATCCCATCGGACTTAGTCTCAAATTGTTTCTCTGCTCCGCAGTCAAGCTCTTTCTTCAAATTTCCTCTGTCAACTGATTCTTTTTGTGCTTGAATTATCTTGTCTTGTAAACTGGTCTGCACAGTCATTCCCATTGCTCTAACGCGCAAGGGTTTGACCCATTCCTTCCGGCTCAAGGCATCAGCTACAACGTTCGCCTTTCCCGGATGATACTTGATCACACAATCGTAATCATTCAGAAGTTCAACCCAACGACGTTGTCGCATGTTGAGTTCCTTCTGATCAAAGATGTGCTGCAGACTCTTGTGATCAGTAAGTATGGTACACTTGGTGCCATATAAGTAATGTCTCCAAATCTTCAATGCGAAGATTACAGCTCCCAGTTCAAGATCATGAGTAGTGTAGTTCTTCTCATGAACTTTTAACTGTCTTGATGCATAAGCAATGACTTTATCCCGTTGCATCAGTACGCAACCGAGTCCCTGATGGGAGGCGTCACAGTAAACAACAAAGTCATCACATCCTTCTGGGAATAGAATTGGAGCATCACACAACTTTTGTTTCAAAGTCTGAAAAGCATCTTCTTGTTTCTGCTCCCAAATAAACGGTTCACTCTTCTGAGTTAATTTGGTGAGAGGCAAAGCTATCTTAGAAAAGTTCGAGATAAACCTTCTATAATAACCTGCCAATCCCAGAAAAGACCGTATCTCCGTCGGTGTCTTCGGAGTGTCCCAGTTCTTTATCGCTTCAATCTTGGCAGGATCTACGTGTATTCCCTCGCTGTTGACCACATGACCCAAAAATTGAACTTCTCTTAGCCATAATTCACACTTCGAGAATTTGGCATAAAGTTTCTTCTCCTTCAACAGCTCCAAGATTTTCCTGAGGTGTTCCTCGTGTTCAGCTTTACTCTTCGAATAAATCAGACTATCATCGATAAAGACAATGACAAACTGATCCAAATACGGCTTGCACACTCGGTTCATGAGGTCCATAAAAACCGCCGGTGCATTCGTCAATTCGAAAGGCATCACCATGAATTCGTAATGCCCGTATCTGGTTCGGAATGTCGTCTTTGGTATGTCTTCGTCTTGAACTCTAAGCTGATGATACCCGGACCATAAATCGATCTTTGAGAAGTACTGTGCTCCTTGTAACTGATCAAACAAGTCATCAATCCTCGACAATGGATACTGATTCTAGAGGGTCAACTTGTTCAGCTCCCGATAATCGGTGCACATTCGAAACGATCCGTCTTTCTTCTTCACGAACAAGACCGGAGCTCCCTAGGGTGAGTAGCTCGGTCTGATGAATCCCTTGTGTAGTAATTCCTGTAACTGGTTTGACAATTCCTGCATCTCTGAAGGTGCTAACCTGTACGGGATTTAGCAACAGGAGTTGCTCCAGGAACTAAGTCAATTCGGAAGTCTACCGGTCGCGCCGGTGGCAAACCTGGTAGTTCTTCAGGGAATACTTCTAGATATTCTTTCACTACTGGTACGTCTTGTATCTTTTTCTTGTCTTTCTCCTTTTCTACCACATGAGCCAGGAAAGCTACGCACTGCTTCTGTAAACACTTACGCGCCTTTATGCAAGAAATTATTTTGACACTTCGTTTTGCTTGATCCCCTTTAACTTCCAATACTCGATTATCTGGCAATGGAACTCGAAGCAGCTTTTCAGAACAGATGACTTCCACTCGGTTAGAAGAAAGCCAATCCATTCCAACAATGATGTCAAAACTACCCAACTCCATCAGTGTCAAATCGATGGTGAGTGTATGACCATTAAGTGTCAATGGGCAGTTCCTGTATACTGTACTAACTGTGATCTGTTTCCCGTTAGCTACTTCTATGACATAAGGGGAGTCTAACTGTTCCTCTATAGAATCTACTTGGCATGCAAAATCGGCAGAGACAAAACTCTGGTCCGCACCAGTGTCAAATAGAACAGATGCGTAAAAGTCATGTAAGAGAAATGTACCAGTGACCACGTTTGGGTCTTGGCGTGCAGCTGGAGCTCCTATGACAAAAGCTCTTCCACGGGGTGCTTGAACTGCTTGTTGTGTCTTCTTTGGGCAGTTCTTCGCAAAGTGGCCCTGTTCGCCACAGTTATAGCATCCACCTTTGTTCTGATTAGTTGGTGGAGGGAGAGCTAAAGTAGCGTTGTTGACTGATTGATTTGGTGTCATTCGGCAATGTTGAACCCAATGGCCCATTCTTCCACACCCAGTGCATTGCTTGCAAGAGGTGTTAGCAGCATGATGGTATTGACACTTGGCACATAAAGGATATGTACCAGTGTAGGGTCTTTTGTTGGGGTTCTGTGGTGCTGCTGCTATTTGTTGGAGAGGTGTGGCCATAGTGTAGTTCTTGATGACCTTTTGTTTCTTATTCTGATGTGGTGAGGTTTCTTTGACGGCTCTGCTGTATTCTTGCCGGAGTCGGCCTCTTTCTTTAAAACTTCTGAGGCTACCATCATATCCGTGAGTTTCCCAGATAAACTCACCGCAGACTCCAATGTGACAGGGTTTGCAGAAACCACTAATCCTTGTACGCATATGGGTAACCCACATACATACCTGTCAATCCGTTTCTCCAAAGTCGGTACCATATCTCGCACCAAAGCAACCAACTCGTGGTAACGAGTAGTATATCCCATGTGGTCTGCCCCTTTCATCACATGGTTAGATAGTTCCACTTCCAATCTTTGTAGCTCGTTCCTGGGGCAAAACTCTGTCCTTAGTAGAGTCTTGAAGTCCTCCCATGGCATCGCCATAGCTTCATCTCTTCCTCTTGCATTAACTTGGCCATTCCACCAAGTCAAGGCTCGCTTGTTGAATGTTCCAGCAGACTAGCGAACCTTGTGATGCTCTGGACAACTGCAGAGGTCCAGAGTGGCTTCAACCTTTTCTATCCATTGGATTAATCCAACGGCTCCTTCAGACCCACTAAAGCTGGGTGGCTTACATCCCATAAAGGACTTGTAGGAGTGGTTTGAAGTACCACCAGTGTTCCCACTGGCTTCTCCTGATGAGTTGCCAGTATTGTTGATCTCGTTACGTAAACAGCTGAACATTTCCGGTAGCGCTTCTTTCATCTGGCTGGTCATCTGACTGCTCAGAAAAGTCACCAATGCGATAGTGGCAGGATCCAGCATTGGTGTTGTGCTCGGGCCAGATGATTGGGTTAGCAGCAGAGGAGGAGGAGGAGGCGGTGGAGGAGGTGGCAGTGGTGAATCAGATGGTGAAGTGAAACATTTGTACATTTAGTCATGGTAGTCGTAAACAGTGTTAGAACAACGTGTATTCATGTCCTATCAGTCAATGTGATTCATATGTTCATGATTGTGTTTGTGTGTGATAGGATCTTAATTAATAGGAACAAGTATGTATTATTTATTTACAGTCGATTACGCTAGGCAAGAACAGTATCGTATTATATCGAAACAGTGGTGGGACGGCGTCAGATAAGGCAGGTAGCTGGACTCTGGGGTATGCCCTATACATATACTGCGTTCGGGATAATGGTATAGTGTTAGTGCGTAGTGTTTAGACGAATAGTATGACAAGCGAATTAATTAAACAAAAATCGTAATACGTAAGCGAGACTGAGTATAGTTATGGGTGACGATCCATAATGATACGAATGTTGAACTTATAATTATGATTAAAAGTCTCTAAATAATTAATACGATCGAAAAACGTACGCGATTGCGGGTATACACGTAATTGTATCTGTTTAACGATCTGACAACGAACGAATTATAAAAATAAGTAAAATATATTATTTTACATTTTTACAATTTTGAAACTCATCAAAATGATGAGAATAACAATTATTATTTTTTAAAACGCGTAAAATGCGCGTTACGCGACGAAAACGCGAACCGAGCAACCGAAACGAACCCAAATACCACGAGAGTATATAAACACCAAATGAGGTGTTTTCTCTCATAATTTCCGGCCACTAGCCCTTCTCTCTCTAGATTTTCGTTCTCCAACCTCTCTCTAAGAAAACCAAGCTTTAAACGCTCGTAACTCGCTCGTTTCTCAACGGATTTTGGTGATTCTTGAACCCACGCGAAGCTCGTGATCTCCTCTACACGAAAGTACAACTGATCTGGAGATTTGTCTGGCCAAAAATGAGGTATGATCGAAAGAAGAATCACGAAAATAGGGTTTTCTATGTGTGTGTTCGTCTAAACCGAAGTCCCAGCCGGTTCTAAGCCTTATCAATCGAACCTCCAACATTTCGAGGTTGGGTTTGCAAGTAGTCATGGCATAGAAATGGTTGGATCGAAGAAATAAGGTGGAATGATGGTGTTGGTAACAGGTTCGCTGGAAAAGGGGAGCTACCAGTCTACTGCCAACAACGCTGGAACTGCTACTTTCACTTTTAAGCAGTTCAATGATGCTAAGCCTCCTAAGTACTCTGGTACTGAGGGAGCTACCAGTCTACTGAAATGACTGGAAAGCATTGAGAATATTCTAGACTTTACTGGATGTCCTGAAAATCTGAAGGTCAAGATGGCCTCAAGCGCTTTTCACAAAGGCGCACTCACCTGGTGGAATTCTGAGAAGAACACCAGAGGATGAGAGGTTGCTTTGGCCTTATCCTGGGAGGATTTCAAGAAGTTACTTGTGGAACAGTTCTGTCCACGCCATGAACTGAAGAAACTCGAAGTGGAAATGTGGAATTTAGTTCAGGACAGTGGCGAGAATGCGAAATATACAACCCGTTTCCATGAGTTGTGTATTTTGGTGCCACATCTGGTTATGCCTCTATCCCGCAGGATAGAGAAGTATATTGAAGGATTACCCCTAGTCATCAGGGGAACTGTTATGGGGAGTAGCCCTACCACTCTGGAGGCAGCAATTCATCTTGGTGCAACTCTCACTGAAGAATATGTTAAGGCGGGTGTGCTCACTCGAAAGGGGTATAAGAGAGCACAGATTGATGAAGGTAAGAAGCCTGAACAACACCAACCCAAAAAGAAGAAACAGAAGCAAAAGACGATCAAGAACTATGCGGCCTTGACTGCAGCTACACCCGTACAAGCCACTCCTGTTACTGCTATGCCACAACCAGCTACGGCCAGAAAGCCTTATACTGGTCCATTTCCACTTTGCACTAAATGCCAATACCATCATCTACCCACTATTCCATGCAGAAAATGTCTCAAGTGTGGACGAATGGGACATTT
This sequence comes from Mikania micrantha, assembly GCA_009363875.1. NCBI lineage: Eukaryota > Viridiplantae > Streptophyta > Magnoliopsida > Asterales > Asteraceae > Mikania > Mikania micrantha. The sequence continues at coordinate 60,771,706 of CM018697.1, forward strand.
GGTTGCAACATGTTGATCTGCTCATCTAGCTGCTGCTACAACTACCACCGCAAATCCTGCTACTACTGGTGGAAGGGTTTGTTACAACTGTGGAGCAGAAGGACACTTCAGAAACCAGTGCCCAAAACTCAACCCAGCTGCTACAACTGCCACTAGTCGTGCTTTTGTCATCGGGACTTTCGAAGCACGCGAGGACCCGGCAGTCATCACGGGTACATTTCTCATTAATGATCACTACGTTTCTATCATATTTGACACTGGTGCTGATAAAAGTTTTGTCTCTACTAATACTGCTTCACTGTTTAATAAACAACCATCTATACTTGATGCTCCTTACACCGTAGAAGTAGCGAATGGTAAGACCATATTAGTGAATTCAATAATTCGCGATTGTGAATTTAGATTGAACGATCATCTTTTCATAATCGATCTCATTCCTGTGACACTCGGAAGCTTCGAAGTTGTAGCAGGAATGGATTGGTTATCCAAAAACCACGCCGAGATGGTATGCTCGGAGAAACTTATTCGACTTCCCTTACCGTCCGGCGAAATGATGCAAGTTTACGGTGAGAAACCCTGCCGCGGATTGAAGATTGTGTCGTGTATCAAGGCTAGGAAATACCTGAAGAAGAAATACTTTGCGTTCCTGGCTCACGTGGTAGAGAAGAAACCTGAGAAGAAAGTAATTGGAGACGTTCCGATCATCAGAGATTATCCGGATGTATTCCCAGAATATTTGCCTGGATTACCGCCGATTCGGCAAGTGGAGTTTAGAATCGATCTCGTCCCTGGAGCAAACCCAGTGGCGAAGTCACCATATCGATTAGCACCGTCTGAAATGCAGGAACTGTCTAGTCAACTCCAAGAACTTCTAGACAAAGGTTTCATAAGACCGAGTTTCTCTCCTTGGGGAGCTCCGGTTCTTTTTGTCAAGAAGAAAGATGGTTCATTTCGTATGTGCATTGATTATCGTGAGCTAAACAAGTTGACAATCAAGAACAGATATCCTCTACCTAGGATCGATGATCTGTTTGATCAATTACAGGGAGCGATTTGCTTTTCTAAAATTGATCTACGATCCGGGTATCATCAGTTACGAGTAAATGATAAGGATATACCAAAGACGACATTTAGGACTCGATATGGACACTACGAGTTTGTGGTTATGCCATTTGGGCTGACCAACGCACCTGCGGTGTTCATGGATTTGATGAATCGAGTCTGCAGGCCATACTTAGATCAGTTCGTTATCGTCTTCATTGACGATATACTGATTTATTCAAAGACTGAGCAAGAACATGAGGATCATTTGAGGAAAGTCTTAGAGCTACTAAGAGCTGAACAACTTTATGCTAAATTCTCAAAGTGTGAGTTTTGGCTAAAAGAAGTTCACTTCTTAGGGCATGTCATTAACCGGGATGGGATACACGTAGATCCGGCGAAGATTGAGGCAATTAAGAACTGGACTACCCCATCTACTCCAACAGAGATTCGTTCATTTCTAGGATTGGCAGGCTATTACCGGAGATTCATCGTGAATTTTTCAAAGATCGCCTTGCCACTTACCACTTTGACCCAGAAAAGTCAAGTTTTTATATGGGGACAAAAACAAGAAGATGCATTTCAACTTCTTAAACAGAAGTTATGCAACTCCCCTATTCTTAGTCTTCCAGAAGGCAGTGATGATTTTATTGTTTACTACGATGCTTCAAACCTTGGACTCGGTTGTGTACTTATGCAACGAGACAAGGTGATTGCATATGCTTCAAGACAGCTTAAGGTTCACGAGAAGAATTATACTACTCATGACCTTGAGTTAGGGGCTGTGGTCTTTGCATTGAAGATTTGGAGACACTACCTTTATGGTACTAAATGTGTCATCTATACCGACCAAAAGAGCCTGCAACATATCCTTAATCAGAAAGAACTCAACATGAGACAACGGCGTTGGGTTGAGCTTCTAACTGATTATGACTGTGAGATTCGTTATCACCTGGGTAAAGCCAATGTGGTGGCGGATGCTCTTAGTCGTAAGGAACCAGTCAAGCCGATTCGTGTAAGAGCAATGGAGATCAACACACAACCAAACTTGAAGGATTTGATTCGTATTGCACAACAACAAGTAGTGATCGACAATCAGCTGAAGACAGATTTAGACTGCGGAGTTGAGGGTAAACTAGAACCTCGAGTTGATGGGGTTTTATACTTCAACGGTCGTATGTGGATTCCAAAGTCAGAAGAATTGCGCACACTCATCTGTGATGAGTCTCATAAGTCACGATACTCAGTTCATCCAGGAGCCGATAAGATGTATCAAGACTTGAAAACATCTTACTGGTGGCCGGGAATGAAGAAAGACATAGCACTGTATGTAGGAAAATGTCTGACATGTTCCAAAGTCAAAGCAGAACATCAAAAGCCTTCGAGACTTCTACAGCAACCTGGAATTCCTCAATGGAAATGGGAACAAACTTCCATGGATTTCATAACCAAGTTGCCGAGAACTCCGCGAGGATTCGATTCGATTTTGGTGATCGTTGATCGACTAACCAAATCTGCTCATTTTCTCCCAATTTGAGAGGATTACAAAATGGAGAAATTAGCTACTTTATACATCAACGAAATCATTGCGCGTCATGGTACTCCAACATCAATCATTTCTGATCGTGATAGTCGTTTCACTTCTCGCTTTTGGCAATCATTGCAAAAGGCTTTGGGAACCCGTGTTAATCTTAGCACGGCGTATCATCCCCAAACCGACGGTCAAAGCGAAAGGACTATCCAAACACTCGAGGACATGCTTCGTTCTTGTGTGATCGATTTCAGGGGGAGTTGGGATACTCATCTCCCACTCATCGAATTTTCGTACAACAACAGCTACCATACAAGCATTCAATGTGCACCATTCGAAGCTTTATATGGTAGAAGGTACCGATCACCGGTCTGTTGGACCGAGGTTGGTGACTCACAGGTCGTAGGACCTGAACTTATCCAAGAAACAATAGAAAATATCAAAATCATTCAATCAAGGCTTAAGGCCGCACGAGATCTGCAGAAGAGTTATGCTGATCGACGTCGGAAACTGCTTGAGTTTCAAGTCGCTGACCGAGTTTTACTCAAAGTTTCACCCTGGAAAGGCGTTGTCCGATTCGGGAAGAAAGGGAAACTTGCACCAAGGTACGTTGGACCTTTTGAGATCCTGGAAAGGATTGGTCCCGTAGTCTACAAACTCAAACTTCCAGTGGAGCTAAGCAATGTTCACGACACTTTTCATGTATCAAATCTTAAGAAATGCTTGGCGGATCATGATGTTCAGATTCCACTGGAATACATTCAGATTCAAAACAACATGCAATTCATATAACGTCCGGTTGAAATCATGGATCATGGAGTCAAGAAACTTAAACATAGCCGTATCCCGATCATAAAGGTACGATGGGAGGGCAAACGTGGTGCTGAGTTCACCAGGGAACGTGAAGACCAGATGAATCTTAAGTACCCTCATCCTTTTACAGTACCTTCGGCTAGTTAATTTCGGGACGAAATTCCCTTAACTAGGGGAGACTGTAACATTTGTACATTTAGTCATGGTAGTCGTAAACAGTGTTAGAACGTGTATTCATGTCCAATCAGTCAATGTGATTCATATGTTCATGATTGTGTTTGTGTGTGATAGGATCTTAATTAATAGGAACAAGTATGCATTATTTATTTACAGTCGATTACGCTAGGCAAGAACAGTATCGTATTATATCGAAACAGTGGTGGGACGGCGTCAGATAAGGCAGGTAGCTGAACTCTGGGGTATGCCCTATACATATACTGCGTTCGATGTAATGGGATAGTGTTAGTGCGTAGTGTTTAGACGAATAGTATGACAAGCGAATTAATTAAACAAAAATCGTAATACGTAAGCGAGACTGAGTATAGTTATGGGTGACGATCCATAATGATACGAATGTTGAACTTATAGTTATGATTAAAAGTCTCTAAATAATTAATACGATCGAAAAACGTACGCGATTGCGGGTATACACGTAATTGTATCTGCTTAACGATCTGACAACGAACGAATTATAAAAATAAGTAAAATATATTATTTTACATTTTACAATTTTGAAACTCATCAAAATGATGAGAATAACAATTATTATTTTTTAAAACGCATAAAATGCGCTTTACGCGACGAAAACGCGAACCGAGCAACCGAAACGAACCCGAATACCACGAGAGTATATAAACACCAAATGAGGTGTTTTCTCTCATAATTTCCAGCCACTAGCCCTTCTCTCTCTAGATTTTCGTTCTCCAACCTCTCTCTAAGAAAACCAAGCTTTAAACGCTAGTAACTCGCTCGTTTCTCAACGGATTTTGGTGATTCTTGAACCCACGCGAAGCTCGTGATCTCCTTTACATGAAAGTACAACTGATCTGGAGATTTGTCCGGCCAAAAAAGAGGTATGATCGAAAGAAGAATCACGAAAATAGGGTTTTCTATGTGTGTGTTCATCTAAACCTAAGTCCCAGCCGGTTCTAAGCCTTATTAATCGAACCTGCAACATTTTGAGGTTGGGTTTGCAAGTAGTCATGGCATAGAAATGGTTGGATCGAAGAAAAAAGGTGGAATGATGGTGTTGGTAACAAGTTCGCTGGAAAAGGGGACGGCCGAACCCTCATCTTCATCAGCCGAACCCTTAGAGGACCTCACGAACCTACGCCGAGCCTTCATGCATCCGACGAACCATCCTATTGCCACGAACCCTCCTGGATTAGACAAACCTTTGTGTGAGTCCCACCATGGCCGAACCTTCTATCAACCGGCGAACCCCATGTATGGATGCCATTAGCCGAACCTTAGGGTTGCATGGGAGAACCATGCATGAAAACCTATAAGGCCGAACCTTTCTGAAAAGTCTGGGCCGAACCTTTGCTTGCTCACTATTCATCTCAGCCCCGAACCAGGAGACACGAACCCTACTCATCCTCGACGCACCATCGTGAGCAGCGAACCCTGCATGGTTCGCTGACCATAGCCGAACCTTGAAGATGTTCATGAACCTAAGCTCACCCAACCAATTAGCCGAACCTTCCTTCCTATGAGGCGAACCTGTGTGAGTTAGTAAGGGCCGAGCCTTGGTCCAAGAAGGTTCGCTGGTCTGGAACTTGGCACACCCATGCGGTCACTATATATAATCCAAACCAATACATTTATTCCAGCCCAATAACATGCTTAGGCCTAACGAAAATACTTTGGTCCAACAAAGTCATTTCGGTTCAATCTCATTCCATTGGCCCAATCATTTTTCGACCCAACTCAATACTATTCGGCCCAACTTCATTTAGCAACCGGCCTAAATCATTTGTTCGATCCATTAGGGCCCAACATCACACCCAATGGGCCCATGTCTAACTTAAGAGGCCCATGGCATTTGATTAAGCCCATCATGGTTTCATGGGCTTAAGGCCCAATGTTAGACCCACGACTTAAAGTAATTGTGAATTGATCTTAATCGGGTTAAGTTTATAACTCAACATAATTATGAGATCAATTCATAATCCCAAAGACATAAAAACAATTCAAACATCTTTTCAAACTTCATGTTAAACAATGGTTATCAAGTTCAACAACATTTGTTATTTTATGCAAAACAAGTTGGTGCACAAAAGAACATGATACATTCGTTTCATTTATCAATTATCAAACAAGCGATTCAATCATGATATTAAAATTCACAACATTTCTAAACATGAGAACAAGTTATTCAAAAGACTAATCAAGTTCAAGTAACACAAGTCAATCAATGAATCAAAGTCTATATAATCATAAATCTTATATCTTATGTATGATTACAATGATATAGGAACCAGTTAGAAGTCCTGTTTGCTACTTGCTATTTGTTATAGTTCAGAGTCTACTGCAGACAGGTGAGAACATTAGCCCCTCTTTTACTGTTTTATAACTGTTTTGGGGTGGAACACGTGATCAAATACTTTATTCACAAACATATCTCATTATTCAGGATTTATGTTACTTTACAATCGTTACAGGTTCATTGTACAAATTCAAAGAATTCATCAACTGTTTTAAAGGATTTATCAACTGTTTTAAAGGATTTTATATACTGTTAAACATATTTTACTAAAAGGTTTTATAAATAGTTCTATAAATGTTAAACTCTTTTAAAGAATAAGTTTTGTAAACACCTTTACTAAAATCTTGTGTGTTCAATAAAATGCTACTTTATAAACCTTGTTAATACATAAGGACACTATCTTTGATACTCTACCAATGGTTTTCATAGTGGTATTCAATTGAAGGATTTCAATTCATGGTATTTCAAGCAAGGTTTTCAAATCATGGTATTCAAACAAGGCATTCAATTAAAGGTTTCAAATCCAAGTGTTTCAAAAACATGGTGTTCATCGTTGTGAACAAACTTATACATACATACATCAAGTTACATATTCATTAGCGTTAGTACTGGGTGATCACAACAAGGGAAAGCGGACATGTATTCTTTTAGCGTTAGTACTGGGTGATCACAACAAGGGAAAGCGGACACATATTCTTTTAGCGTTAGTACTGGGTGATCACAACAACGGAAAGCGGACACAATTGGGCAGGCCTAATTCTGCAGTTAGCTTTTAATTTTTTTTTAAAAGCCAACTGCAGGATTTGGTTACGAATGGTTTTATCAAAGTTACTGACAAATTATCTAACCCCAAACGTAGTTTGGAAGTTGATTATATGTTGGTACTCTAGCAAACAGTCTGATGACTATTTGGACACGTTTTACATACTTGATGTTAGTTTGGGTTGCAACCATCCATGTATTTTCATTCATTGTTTATCATATATGCCTTAAAATGCAAAATTCATGTTTACAACTGTTAAACCTATTGTTCTCACCAACTACTCTTGTAGTTGACAGTTACTTTTCAGGTAATCAGGTTTAGATCATTCTCAAGGACAACTAAGGGGACCATTCTAAGATAGAACAAGATGAAGAAACAAGCTAGGATGGATTGAAAACACATTAAATCCTATTTGTTTAATTGTCTTGTTTGTGTCTTATTTTGTAAACTATATTTTGGGTCTGTAGTTGTCATTCTTTTGGTAGATAGATTGTCTGTAACTAAACAATGGTCTAAACATTATGAAACCTAGTAATGCATTGTGGTTGTTCTTATTCAATACTCGTGCATGATTCAACCATCATTCGTCACCGCGCCGTGGATTCCGCACGCGGCGCAGGGGTGTGACATGAAGGAGTAGATGAATGTGGTGCTAAGTCTTGCGGCGGTAGAGGTAACAAAGGAGTCTGTCTTCTCGGCGGCATTCTGATCATAACCAATAAAGTTATTGGTTAGTGCAGTGATCGAATACAGAAGACAGTATGCAAGTAAAGTCTTAAGTCCTGTGTTCTCTACATGCAGGGTCCCTAGGTTATAGTCTAGGCCAAACCGTTTAAATACTTGACCTATATTTCTTTATATTAATGTTAGCATTCTTGTTTATTTGCGTTGTAATCATAACCAAAGATATTCCATGTATAAAGCCTAGGTTTTTAGATGAGGGTTTAGTAATCCTTAACATCATGTAATCTAGCTACTTGTTATCATCGTTCCATTTGTATTATCCTTCTAGAAACCCTTAACCAAAACTTCAAAGATTAAAGTTTTAACTTTTTGCATGATTTGTCTAATCCCATTATTACAATCTTTGTAGTAAATTAATAATCATATATGTTATCATTTAATTTTGTCTCAATTGTTTGCTTCAACTTAACATAAGTGGGCCGATCGGATAAAGATGGGCCGAGGGGATGATCATGGGCCGAATGTGAATATGCTTGGGCCGTATGCTTGCGTATATGGTTCGGATCAAGAAATCAAGTGGCCCGATTAATTTATCATAGATTGGCTAAGTGGTGGGCCTGAACAAGTGTGGGCTGGGTGGTTGGGCCGAAAGGATAGCCTGGTCACACTATGATGTTGGACAGAAATGTTCAGGCTGGGCCGAACCAAATCCTAGGTTCGTGAAGGTTTTCAGCTCATGGGTTCGTCTATTGTTAACAAGTTCATGGCTAGGGGCTTCGGCTAAGGTTCGCTGCTCCTCTTTCAATGTTGATGGTTCGGTGCTGATAACAGGTACGCAGGTAGGGTTGCAGCGGCAAGGTTCGGCCAAGGCTCACACAGGTTCGATGTGACATCCACTACCAGATCTTCCGGCAAATCCGTACGGTATGTGTACTTTTACTATTTACTGTGTGTAAATACATGTTTGTGAACAGTGTTTGTATTAACAGAATTCAAAATACAAGAAACAGTTGTACGTATTTATGTGTAAACTTAAATACTGTAAGTACAACGATCACGATAAACAATAGTTGTTGTATTTAGGTGAAAACCTAATTACAGTTAATACAACGAAGCAAGAGAAACAACGATGTTCAAGTAAATAACAAGAACAAGTCGGTTGCAATCTGATATCCATAGATGACAGGAATCAGATGGCCGACAAATCAGTACGAAAACAATGTGAAAACAGGATGTTTGGTTGAGTCCGTTAGTGTGGAAACACAATTCAAACATAATAGCAGTGTTATTTCAGAATAACGAACTAACAGTGTGTTTGCGTGGGTGACGATTCACGCAAACATATATGTGAGTTTAGAGTTCTGAAATAATGACTGAAAAGTAGAAAAGAAAAGTCGGAAAGCAAAATCATCGTCGTTTTCGTTCGGGTGACGATTCGAACGAATACGCGTGAAGGTGACGCGTTTCGACAAAACGAAAACGACACGAACGACAATAATTCAAGAAAATAAAATATTTTAATGTTTTACAATTTTGAAACTCATCAAAATTAAATAAAGAAACCATTTTATTTAAAAAGCGTAAAACACGCGCGTAACGTTACGGAAACGCAACGAAAACGCGAACCGAGCAACAAAAACGAACCCGAAACATCCCGGGGTATAAATACCCTAAATGAGAGTATTCCCCTCATTCTCTCTTCTTCTTTTTCCTCCCTAAACCCTAATCCCGGTTTTGAGCTCCCACCACAATTTCTAACCTTCAAATACTAATATCTCACTCATTTCTCCACAAAATCCCCTCATCTTTGAACCAAATCGAAGCTACAACTACCCTCTACATGAAAGTACAACGGATTGGAGATTAAACCCACAAAATCTGAGGTAAAATCGAACCCAAAGTTCTGAAAATTAGGGTTTTTAGAACCCTTAGTCGGCCACCCACCTTAGCCGACCAAACACCTCTTAACCTTGAACTCTATGTCCGCAAGAACCCTTCCCGACATACACCATGTTCGAACACACCCTAGAAACATCAAGATGGAAGTGGTGCTGGGTGTGGTTTAGCTTTGGCCGAAGAACAAACCAGTGGTCGAATGGTGTCACACCCCGAGCCGGCGGGGTTGGATCGAATTCCCCGTCGGGCGGAAGGTTCCCGGGGCGCGATATCGTGAGGGATAATCATGATGATCAGATTGTTTACATTGCACATGATATAAATGAGAAAGTGCTAAATAGAATAGAATTACAAAGTTAAATTACATCAGTATCATTTATAATTTAACAATGTAAATGTACCATAAACATCATAAAGTTTCTATCTTGTAACTATACAAGATATAGAAAATAATTGTATAATGATGTTCCAAAAATATGCAGGTCCAAAAATGCTAAGTCTTCTATCTGAAGTCCTAGTCCAAAAGCAAAAGCTTCTTAATTGACCTGTTCGTCACCTGAGAAGTCATGCAAAAAGACCAAGTCAACACATGGTTGGTGAGTTCATATAGTTTAGTAATTGAAAATGATTTGAAAACCTTCTTCGGTAAAGACCCTAACCTCATTAACATCACATGTAATGTCCACATCGGTATGCTTATATATAGGGCATACCCCTGAGTCGAGCCTACGACCCGCCCAGACGCCGTCCCACCACATACTAATGCGTATATGACACTGACGTTAATGATAGTTAAGCATTTTTACCTATCATACACTCAAAACATTTGTTAAACCCCCGGGTAACAACCTTAATCTCATTAACATCACATGTATCATACAGATCGGTATGCTTATATATAGGGCATACCCCTGAGTCGAGCCTACGACCCGCCCAGACACCGTCCCACCACATACTAATCCACACAGGACATTGGTGTTAATGATAATTAAGCGTTTTACCCATACCATTACCTCATTTGTTCTTCAGTTATTTGTTCCTGTATATACAACAATTTGAATCCCTATTGATTCCTTAAGTTCATCATACAAGTATGATCAACCACAACAATTGTACAACAGTGAAATAAATGCTTAATTAAATAAATAAATAAATAAACATTTAATAAAATCTAAGTCCTAATGATTGGGCCTTGGTCATACTCGAGTAGACTAGTGTAGCAATCAGGTACTTAGTAGTAAAGGAGATCTGTAAATATCATCAAGCATGCGACCTATACTCAATCAGTCTAGCTAGGACTTCTTTTGAAATATAGGATTTTATTGACCGTTCTCGACCGTTCACATGCTATCTTTGAATATCTCCCAGATTTTCCTCAAAATAGTTCTTTGTAAATAGTTCGTTAGATCGTTAGTTCTTTGACAACACCCTGTTGAAATAGTTCTTTGAAATAGACCGTTAGTTCTTTGAAATAAACCGTTAGTTCTATGAAATAGATCTTTTAAAATAGTACTTTGTTTTAGATCTTTAGTTCTTTGAAAATAGTTCTTTGATTCACAAAGTCATTTACTCATGATTAATAGATAAGTTGTTTTAAATCCAATAAACAATTTACCTAGACAAAGTCTAAAATAAACAGTTATACATGTTAAACATATACAATTTACAAGAATTTAAGTAAACAATTTAATTAAAACAGTTTACGCATGCTTCTCAGCCACGCGTTTTAAAACAAAAATGTTTAGAAAAGGGGCAATGGACTCACCTGTGTTGTTGTGTAATGAATCACGAAAGATAATGCGCGCTCTTTGACTGTTGCTTATGTATCTTTAACACCTGAGTTGTTTTAAGAGATTCGGATACGATAAATGTTTAGAATAGACGTTGTATCTAAGGCTTTGGTCTCGGTGTGCAACTAAGTGTCCTAAATTACTAGTGTGTTTCTCTAACTCCTTCTATCTAGTCTAAACATTACCCATAATTTAACCCTGATCCCACGTCACTATTTAGAAGTCTTTAATTAAAATGTTTTTAATTTATTTCAATTTAATTAAACTTTTAAATTTTAAAAACCTTTTATTTAATTTAGTGAGATTTATAAATCAATTTCTCTTTTCAAAGACATTATTAATTTAAGAAAAGTATGGTTATCATGATGGGCTTAGGTTAATCTTAAATGATTAACCTTGGCCCCTTACAAGATCTTGATCGTTCCTGATTCCTTGTTCGTTTACGTGTATAATCCATCCTAGATAGTTCAACTGAACTACTTACGGTAGTTATACATTCTCATGAAATGTCTAGATATTAGGTGTTAATGGTTAAATCAACACCATAACCTTAGACCTTGGTATTTGATTTTCTATGGATCTCCAAGTGTTTTGAACTCAAATGACGTTAAAACTCTTGTTTAGATTTTAATGTGTTCCAAGAAAGCTCGTCATTCAAAACTCTAATTCTTGATTCCTTGCTAACTCTATGTGTGTTCTTTAGGTATCATTTGCTTGAGTGCATGCCATGTAACCCTAATGTTCCCATGTACCCACCCATGATAGATTCTCATGCATGAATCACGTAGACCTCCCCCATGCACGCACACACAAAGAATTACTTCCCATTCATACATACACATCCCCTCGACCTTGATCAGCTTCAATACACGAGAGTGAGCTCGACCAAAAGACCTGACCGTATGGGCCTTGGGCTGAAGCATTGGCCGAGAGAATGAGCCTTGGGCGAATGGGTCTATCCGAATGTGGCTTGGTAGAATGAGCCCTTAGTTCGGGCGAATATGGGTTGACCGAAAAGGGGTGGGCGACCGAATGAGAATAGATCGAATGAGTTTAGGCCGAAGGGGAGAGGTCGAATGATTGGAGGGCGAATGGTTTGTGGCGAAAGACCCAGCTAACCGAATGGAAGGATAGTCTTTCGGCCGAATGTGGCCATTTGGCCACCTATGTGTCCATTCGTTCGGCCGCCGACCTGCATCACTCACATCCTCCCTCTTCGAGCTAAACGGCTAGATCATCAACGAATCCTTGTTCCTAACAACTCCTAAAGTGTTTGTGAGTGATTTTTCTTAAGGTTGGGAGTGGTTTTAACCGGCTAAAGATAAGGGCTCGGAATAGGGTTTTCAAGACCCTAAATCGTGACAAAATCATGATTTTTACCTCGAATTCGTCGGATAACAGCCCAGATCGATTGTACTTTCGTGTTCTACCAGTTGAGAGGGTCGTTTAGACACCAAAATCAATGAAAATGGTTGAGATTTGAGCAAGAAATCTTAGAGAGAGAGGAGGAAATTCTAGTGAGAGAAGGAGAGAGAGAAAGTGAGGATGGTGGTGTTAGATCTGGTTGGTGGGGGAAGGTGAGGGAATAAATGCGCTCATTAAAGCCCCACAATAGCACGGGTATGTTCGGGTTCGTTCGGTTTCGCGTAGAAACATCAGTTTTTCGTCATTTTTGTAACGAAACGATCCGGTTTTAAAGTAGAAATTATAAAATGATTTTAGACTGTGATTCCTAATAAATTAACTAATATCTTTTATTTATTTACAATTTTCAAAAATAATTAACTTACTGTTTAAATTGAATCGCGTAGTTGTTGCGCGCGTTCGTTCAGATCGTCATCCGTACGAACACGACAATAACTATGCTTTTCAACATGGTTTTCTAATTATTAGACATCATTCAGAACGTTAAACTTTCAGATGTATTCGTATAGATCGTCACCTATACGAATAATCCGGCAGTTTAGCATTCACGTAACGACATCCGTTAATGTTTTATTCTGTAAAGCCTCACATACGTTTATACATCATAAAATCCTAACACATAATCACAAGATGGTTATGTGTCGTCAGATAATTATCTGACTTACGAACCATTGTTCTAAACTTCGTTCTCTGAACCGATTCTGAATTTGTTCGTTAATGACATGAAATGAAAATGAAACATGAAATGAACATACATACAATGAAACACATATAGTTCGTACCTGACTTCTTGTTCGTTCTACTGTAGCGATCACTGTTCCGGTGCCGGTTTCGGCACTGATGTTACAAATGGCCTAGGGCCGAAGGAGCTAAGGCCGAATGGCCACTTCCCTTCGGCACTCCTTCGCTGGGCAGGCCATTCGAGCCAACAGCCTCATTCGACCACCACATTCGTTTGATTCACCATCCCTTCATTCGGCCAATACCATTACTATTCGACCCCTTCATACGCCATCATCATGCTGGGAACCTCATTCGGTCAAGGAGCAACAGATACCGCTCAAACAACTCCCATTCGGCCCACAGTTTATGTTTCAGTCCATCTGTTTAGCCTAAGAGTCTTGCTAAGGCCCATGATGCTAATGTTCGGCCCAGAGGCTCCTTAGGCCCAGTAACATTTCATTTGACTCAGCCCATATAATCGGACCAACTTTTGTTGTTCGGCCCAACAGTTGGCCCAAAATCCCTTCACACGGCCTACTGCCCACTGACTTCAGCCCAATACCTGCTGCTTCGGCCCAGATGCCACTGTAGGCCCATGAAGTGGATTAGACTCACTAACCCCACTCTGCCAAGTGACTGACCGGCCCACCATCTTCTATGGCCCATGAGATCAATTTGGACCCAACAGCCATGTAGATGGTCGGCCCATGGGAATGTTTTTCCAGGCCCAACCTTAATACGCAACAGGCCCAATCATTCGGCCCATATACTAATCATTCGGCCTCAGGGGTTCCAAGTACAACATAACACATTGAATTAAATTGTTAAAAATGATATGAATGGAGTTGGATTTATTAATCACATGTGTTAGTACAAAGGTGACATGATTTTAGGTTTAGTTCATAAAGCCAAAGCATTGTACTTTGGGAATATACTGGCAAGGGATGCTAAAGTGTCAAGACTAATAAAGCAATAAAAACACAAAGTTAGGCTACAAGATGCTAATGGTTATCAACTTTTAATCGAAAACCTAGGTTGTATACCTGGAACGTATAATGTCATGATATTGAATCAGGTTGGAACATAAAATCCATAACAAGCAAACATGGGCCGAATCACGACTGAGACTTACGTGTGTTAACCAAAGTTTATGGTTAACACATACACACACACAAAACACATACGACTTATAATGACAAGTTACTAACAACGTGTAAACAATACAGGATCGTGAAATTAACATCAGGAACAACGAAGAGCGCGTGCATTTTATTTAGGCTAAGTTCATACGCCCCTTTTCTAATCTTAACTGATTTTAAACTCTCGGGGTTGAGAAACATGCTTAACTTTTATTTATTTAAAATTTTTATGTTTAACGTATTCCTTATACTTTGATTAGATAATATTGCTTGAATTATTATCGTTTATCATTGTATGCATGCTTGTTTGATCATGATATGACAGAGATAACTAAGATGAATATGATAATATAATTTCATAACTCATCAACACAATAAAATAACGTAGTTGTGAGATTATATCTCACAACACTTAGTTATTCTCACAAGAACAAACATTGAGATGAACATAGATGAACATGATGACAAGAAACAAAACACATGAATGATATGAAGATAACACATCTTTATAACATCATTCAACATTAGAGTTAACTAAGTGTAATAAGACAAGTGCTTATAACACTTAACTTACAACTCGGAACATAATCCAAGATAACATGGAACGACTATCATCCACCACCTGAGTCGACTAAGTGTAGTAAGACTAGTTCTTACCACAATTTAGTGACAACATGGTGACTTTATGGAATAACAAGGAATGATAATCATGATAATGTAACTTCATGATAATAACATCATTCACACAATAATTAACATAAGATAATAAGACAAGTTCTTATTTAACTTTGTTAACAATAACGAGAACATGTAACACCGATGAACACGCAATACAATTGATTACTATTGAACTGTCTGCATTATATCATTTCAATCATGTGCCATGGACTTAAATAGATCACTGTAATGATAGCATAGTGGTTCCATAGGTTTGACAGACCTCCAGCTTGTAGGGATGGTATGTGATCGTAATGATTTATTGGCCGGTAACGTACGACCGGTGACAGGGCGACTCCAAGTCAGGGTCTGGGAAGCGACACATGGCGATATTAATCTGCAGTGAAATTGTAATTAATCCAGCTGGATCCTATTGACTAGTAGATTGAGAAATTGATCTTCTCTCATGTCATACTACTGGTAATAGATTTCGTTGAGGCCTACGGATACACAAGGTGGTAGAGGTAAATCGGATGCATTGAAATCTGATTACGTGAGGATTGCAGTGGATTTCTTTTAGGCTCTATGCGCTACAAGTTGAGAACATATAACAATTGGTTAACTAACACTCTTAATATTTAAATGTGATTAACAGTTAACCCCACAAGTAATAGAATAATACAAGGATAAGATTAAATTAATCTAATATCTTTAATACATAAAAGGGTTATCAATACTTCGGTTTGATAACTAAAAACCCTATTATTATATTATTCTACACATGATGCTACAGGTGATTAACAAACGAGATGAACAGGTGAAATGGAATTGGATATCAATAGTTGTATTGCAAGTAGTGTGGAGTTCTAGTAGTTATGTGGTGGGATGTTGGCTGGGGCTTGGTTCCCCTACATATGCCCTATATATAAGCATAATTACTAGGATGACATATTACTTGTGAATATAACTATTGAGAAGCCATTGGGTGAACGGGTGAATCAAACAACATACAAGTAACATAAATGACATTGTGATTGTGCATGTGATCAAATAAAGGTTTTCAATTATCATACTTATGAACTCGCCAACCTAGTGTTGACTTTGTTTAAATGCATGATTTCTTAGGTGACGAACATGTTTAGTCGCCATACATCAAGTACATAGCTAGTGGATTTAGAAGACCTAGCTACATTTTGTGTTGATCATATTTTGGGAATGACAAAACAATGAATCATCTTTTGTATATCTTGTATAGTTACAAGATAGAAACCACAATGATTCTTTAGGTAGAATTACTTAGTTAAATTATGAACATGACTATGTAATTCTGTATTGATGTCACTTAGCATTTCTCATTTATATCTCATGTGATATGTAAACAATCTGATCATTTCGATTATCAAACGATATCGCGCCCCGGGAACCTTCCGCCCGACGGGAAAGTCGATCCAGCCCGCCGGCTCAGGGTGTGACATTCGACTAAATAGAAGTCTCAGGTTCGGCCCTGCATGAAGTTCCTATGGGTATAGGTT
The DNA here is from genome assembly GCA_009363875.1 of Mikania micrantha. NCBI lineage: Eukaryota > Viridiplantae > Streptophyta > Magnoliopsida > Asterales > Asteraceae > Mikania > Mikania micrantha. The sequence goes on from CM018697.1 coordinate 60,788,188, forward strand.
CGTGTTGAAAAGCTTCGACCAGAGGTTCGTGAGTCCTAGGTTCGCTATAGGGTTCGTCACGTAGGTTCGGTGACCATCCCAGGTTCGGTGAGTCCTAGGTTCGATCCCGCTCGCTCAATTACGTTTATTCACGCGCTAATTATTTTTAGTTGCTCGGTTTTTACGAAACTATCATTATATTACGAAATGTTTAATAAAATGTTTTCGTTTAATAAAATGATTTTATTTAAAATCCGTTTAAGGATATAATTCCTAATAAACGTTTTAAATTCTTTTTCTTAAATTTAATATCGTAAAAACGTTTATTTGATTATCTCGTTGGAATGCGTAACTCATGTTTATAATTATAAAGATCGTCACCCTTATAATTACAAAGCTCGTATCGTATTCCAACTTGATTTACGATTTGTGGAACATCCACAAATCGTTTCAGTATATTGTTCCTAATAATTGCATTTGTGCGAATCGATACCCACGCGAATACACTATTAAGTTAATATTTCTGAAATAACGTTCGCGTTTAAGGTATATTCGTGATCTCACCATCGCGTAATTATCTTCAATATCTCATTCATTATTTTATTAAATAAGTTTGTCAATTATAAATTTCCCAATCCTTAACCCCACTAAATCATATCACTGACACATCCATGATAGACCGAAATAAGTTTATGTATAGGGCATACGTATGAGTCGGTCACAACCTATCCAGCCGCCGTCCTACCACCATTTCGATAAACTATGACCATGTTTCCTTGACTATATTTAGTGACCAAACCATAACCCTTCACCAACTCACATAAAACCTTAGATTATCCTCACCAAACCACCACCTATTCGATAGATCATGGGTACACCCTTGTCTATATTTGGTGATAGAATCCTCTACAACTACCAATCCCAATAATATCATCTCATATCATATCCATTCAATCGCAATAAACATTGTGGTTCAGTCTAGTTGTATTTCAAACTAACTTTCCCACGATTTATGCATAATAATCATATGTTCTCATCAATGTATACCATATATCAATATCATCAATCAATTCAATAATCATTCAAATTATCACATCAGATTCAATCAGTACAAGTATACATGTAAAGACATACCTGAAATACAGTGATCTTACAGTCTCCCCTAGTTGAAGAAATATCGTCCCGAAATTCAACTTGGAGTAACTGTAGTGAATAAGTGTGGATACTTAAGCTTCGTATGATCTTCTCGTTCCCAGGTGAACTCTAGACCACGCTTCGATTCCCATCGTACTTTGACAATTGGGATTCGGCTGCGCTTGAGTTTCTTAACGTCACGGTCCATAATCTCGACTGGTTTTTCAACGAAGTGCATATTATCGTCGATGAGAATATCATCGAGCGGTACTTGAAGATCTTGATCAGCTAAGCATTTCTTTAAATTGGACACATGAAAGGTCAGATGTACATTATTAAGTTCCGGAGGAAGTTCCAGCTCGTAGGCAACCTTCCCAATCCGTTCAAGAATCTTAAAAGGGCCAACATAACGTGGAGCAAGCTTACCCTTCTTCCCGAATCGTACAACACCCTTCCATGGTGATACTTTAAGTAAAACCATATCATCAACTTGAAACTCTAAAGGCTTACGACATTTATCCGCATGACTTTTCTGTCGACTGCTAGCAATTAACAAATTGTCACGGATCTGGTGAATCTTGTCAGTCGTCTCTTGAATAATCTCAGGACCAGTGATCTACGATTCACCGACCACATTCCAACCGATAGGTGACCGACATTTTCTACCATAATGAGCTTCAAACGACGCCATACCAATGCTCGCGTGATAACTGTTGTTACACGAGAACTCGACTAATGGTAAATGGCTATCCTAGTTGCCACCGAAATCGATGACACAAGGTCTTAACATATTCTCAGGTGTCTAAATCGTTCGCTCCGTCTGTCCATCCGTTTCAGAATGATAAGCGGTGCTGAGATCCAATCGTGTTCCAAAAGCTTCATGCAATGATTCCCAAAATCGTGCTGTGAAACGAGCATCACGATCCGATATTATACTCAAGGGAATTCCATGTCGTCTAACGATTTCATCTACGCAGATACGAGCTGATATCCGCACAGGGTACGTTTCGCTTATCGGTAGAAAATGAACTGACTTAGTTAACCGATCGATTATCACCCATATGCTATCATGACCACTTGCGGTTTGTGGAAGTTTGGTAATAAAATCAATAGATACATTCTCCCACTTCCACATGGGTATTTCTGGTTGTACTAAAAATCTTGAAGGTCGCTGGTGTTCAGCCTTGACTTATGCACAGTTAACGCATTTCGCTACATACTCAGTTATATCCTTCTTCATACCAGGCCGCCAGCACAAGCCTTTAAGGTCTTGGTACATCTTGTCAGCGTCTGGATGAATTGAGTAACGAGACTTATGTGCTTCATTCATAATCGTCATCCTAAGATCATCTATGTTCGGTGGCCACAACCAATTCAAATAATACATCAACCCATCATCTTTCGTTTCCACTTGTAATTCATCCCCACTAGACATCTCATCGTGTAGGCTACCTTGAGCCAATGAGGTTTGCTGGGCTACCAGAATATCAATATGGAGATTAGTGTGCACTCGGACACTATGGATTTGAACATGACTCTTGTGACTAAACGCATCTGCTACTACATTCGCTTTACCAGGATGGCAGCGAATTTTACAGTCATAATAATTTAATAGTTCAACCCATGTCCATTGTCTCATATTAAGTTCCTTTCGGTTAAGAATGTGTTGCAAACTCTTGTGATCTGTAAAGACTACACACTTAGTGCCATAAAGATAATGTCTCGATATCTTCGAAGCAAACACGACTGCACCAAGTTCTAAGTCGTGTATAGTGTAGTTCTTCTCATGGATTTTAAACTGTCTTAATGCATATGCCACAACCTTTCCTCGTTGCATGAGAACACAACTGAGACCTAGGTTGGATGCATCACAGTAAACCACAAAATCATCATTTTCATCAGGCAGTGTCAAGACAGGAGCATCACAAAGTTTCTACTTCAAAGTATGAAATGCCTCTTATTGCTTCGGTCTCCACTCATAAGGTCTATCCTTTTGAGTCAAGGAAGTGAGGGGCATATCAATCCTTGAGAAATTGAAATAAACTGCCGATAGTAACCGACAAGTCCAAGAAATGAAAAATTTTCCGTTGGTGTCTTTGGTGTATTCCAATTCTTCACAGCTTCGATCTTTGCAGGGTCCATGTGAACACCCTTTTCATTAACTACGTGTTGTCACACCCCGAGCCGGCAGGGTTGGATCGGAGTCCCTGTTGGGCGGAAGGCTCCCGGGGCGTGATATCGTGGGTGATAATCAAGATGATCAGATTGTTTACATGGCATCAATGTTTAAGAATAACTAAAGCACAATCAAATGATAACTAAGATTACAAAGTTAAATTACATCATCAATGTTTTGCAATTTAACTAAGTAAACCTATCAAAAGAATAACATGTTTATATCTTGCATATGTACAAGATGTCAAAAGTAATATGTATCATCAACCAAAGATGTGCTTCTCAAAAGTCTACTAGGTCCTCTATCTGGGCCGCCTAGTATGCAATCCATAAGCCTTAAATTAAACCTGTTCATCACCTGAGAATGCATGTAAGAAAACAAGGTCAACACAATGGTTGGTGAGTTCATAAAGTTTATAAGTTTAAAATAGTTTCAACAAACCTCCTTCGGTAAGATCTTAACCTCATTAACTCCACATGTAATATCCGAATCGGTATGCTTATATATAGGGCATATGTAAGGGACAAGCCCTAGCCAACATCCCACCACATACTAATCCAGATATGACACTGTTGTTAATAATAATTAAGCATTTTACCTACCAATCAACCCATTCCTCATCAAAGCTTTTGTTGTCTGTTTCAAAGTTTTCACGTCTATCATATTCATAAGTGTTAGTCTCACATTATGTTTATCAAGCATCATAGACTTACATGCACATAGTTTAGCTGTCCCTAATCTCATACATAGGCACAGGCCGTGCATACACAAATAATTCAGCAATTACATATCTCCTATAAGCAGACAAAAGCTATGGAATACCAGAAGTTTAGCAATTACATGTCTCTTATATCCAGGTAATAGCCTAGTATCATTACGTTTATGTTTCTACATGTATCTCTCCCCATAGGTACAAGCTCTGGAATACCAGAAGTTTAGCAATTACGTAGACTATGGTTAGATACATGTACAATGTTTCATGCGCAAGTAGTAGGTTTTCCAGCATAAAGTTTCAAGTGTTTACACATTATTTCATCATGAATTCCATAAGTTTGCATCAAGTCTCATGTAAAGCACATAGTCTCATAAGTATCAAATATCATGTTTAAGTATAATGTTTTCACTAGCATAAAGTGTCATATTTAAGCATCTCGTATCACAAGCATCTCATCTCACGTTTAAGTATCATGTCTCATATAAAAGCATCACGTCGCATAAGAAATCAACAATTGATATCAAGTCTTAAGCTTACAGAATAAGTTTCAACATAAGTATCGTGTTTATGTTTAAAGCATTAAGTAACATTTCAACAATTTATGAAAATGTTTGACTTGCTTCTCAGTCCCGAAGTAAAACAAATAAGTTTGAAAGGGGACAGATGAACTCACCTTAGGTCCGATGTGATTGACTAGGTAGGATAAGAATGCACATGCTCTTTGTTTGCTCTTGTTATGATGTTCACGTTCCTGTATTGATTTCATAGTGTTTATAGTTTATAAGTATAAGTTTGTAAGGTTTTGTTGTGCGTGTAAGTGTTAGTCCTAAAGTTGACTAACACTCGCGAGTATTGTTCATTATCCGGCCCAAATTCATTACCTTGTGAAATGAAGTGTTGGATTTTATCATTGTTCTATTCCTTATACATGCTTGTTAATCACAACTTATCATTTGTATACAAAGCTTTTAACCCTTTATGTAGTTTATTTGAAACTTGCTATTTCTTTATAACAACAAAATGCCTATTCCATAAATGTGTTTGTTCATGGTTTTCGTCATTTCTAACATTCATTCACACATTTATCCATTAATTAAAATCCATTGGGCCGGATACTTATTGGGCCATTTTCAATAATATTGGGCCTACAATTTATGTATATTGGGCCTATCTATTATAATGACCAATTCGATAATTCCTTGGGCCGAAATAGAAAAATATTGGGTCAAGGCAAATGAACTAGACCACTCTTTAGGAAGATGGGCCGGTGTGTCTATGCTGGGCCGATGGGCTTATTTGGGCCTAGGGAAAACGTGTGGGTTGTAACAGATGGGCCTAAAGGGCTTGGCCCAATTGTCTTGGGCCACAACTAGTGCATGAGCCTTAGGAGTGGATTGGGTCAAATGAGTTAATTAGGATGTTGGGCCAATACATAAACGTTTATGGCCGAAGGTCTTGGGCCCTCATGTTCTCGATTCTGGGCCGCATGGTGTGACCCACTTGACCAGCGAACCCATCAAAAGGGTTCGGTTACATGCTGCATCGAATAGGTTCGCTAATGCTTATCATGGTTCGGCCATAGCACCAGTTTCAAGGTTCGGTTGGAGAGTTTTGATGATAATGGTTCGGCCAAGAATTCTGCATGGGTTCGCAAGTGTGAGCAGGTTCGTAGCTGGGACCATGGTTCGGCTAAGTCTCCTAGGGTTCGCCGATAGGGTTCGCCAAGCATCAGATGTTCGTCAACCTGGTAAAGGTTCGGAGGGGAAACAAAGGTTCGTTCAAAGGGTTGAGTTTGGTGACTTAAGGGTTCGTGGGTTGCCATGCATAGCTGGAACTGTGGAGTTCGTGGGTCTCCATGGTTCGTGACCCTAATAGCTTCGCCACCTAAGATAAGCTTCGGCTAGACCCGAAAGGTTCGTGGGTCATGATAGAGGGTTCGGTTGGAATGAAAGGTTCGGCCACCCTAGGCTCCACTGGAAAAGGTTCGGCCAAGGGGATGAGGCCGCGAACCCTGTACATTCCACCTTGTTCTCAGGTTGGAACTCTCGTTCCAGTAAATCATAGGTCGTTGTGATGCACAATCAGCTACTGGTTAAGTAATGGTGAGCGTGGTTTAGGATTTTCACGGTTTAAATAGGTGTGGTCGAGTAAACCATGGAAAACCCTAATTTCCGTAAACTTTCTTGGATCATACCTCGAAATCAACTGGGTAAATGCTTAGATCTGCTGTACTTCCTTGTAGAGGAGGTCGAGGGCTATGCGTGGACACCAAGAACGCGCGATTTGACCAAGAAACGAGTGAGATACTAAGCTTTAAAGGTGGTTTATGGTGGGGATGAAGTGGTGGCCGGAAATCTTGAGCTAGAGAGAGAGAGAGAGGTGCAAATGGAAATGAAATTAATGAGGTCATTTAGGGTTTATATACCCCGGGGTGGTTCGGGTTCGTTTCGGTTGCTCGGTTCATAGTTTCGTCGCGTATCCGGCACGTTACGCGTATTTTTCGTAGCTTAAATAAAAAGAATTATTTTAGGATGTCTAGATTATAAATATTATTAGAAATTATTTTAAGTATTGTTATATTTATTTATTTATCGAATTAGAATATTTTTCGTGTTTTATTAATTTATTCGCGATTTAAATAAAATAGTTTAATTTATTATTATTCTTGATGAGTTTCAAAATTGTAAAATAGGAAATATTTTATTTCCTTAAAATTATGATCGTTCGTGTCTTCATTCGTTTTCGTTTTCGTTTCGTCAGATCGCGTCGCCATCGCGCGTATTCGTTCGAATCGTCATTCGAACGAACACGTCGATGGTTTGGCTTTCTGATTTTTGTTTTCTACTGTTAAGTCATTATTTTAGAACGTTAAACTATCAGAATCATTCGTACAGATCGTCACCTATACGAATAACACGTCGGTTTAGCATTCTGAAATGACAACCGTTAAGGTTTTGTTTTGTTTATCCTCACATACGTTTACACCAAATAGTATCACATCAAGTATTTATGTTTCAACACTGTGTTGTCTGACATGTTTTCTGACTGTTAAATCCTAAGATTCCAGTCAGATTCAGACAATCGTTTAATAGTTTCATGTTAATCAATTGCATCAATAGTCTAAACATAGTTTCACGAAATGTGTACCTGAGTTACAGAACATGTTTACTGTTACGATCACTGTTCTGGCACGTGTCCGGAACTGATGTTACAGTCTCCCCTTGTTAGGGAAATTTCGTCCCTAAATTTAAGACTCGTTATTCGGTACAACTTCCTTTGTAAAGAGTTGGGGATACTTGTTCTTCATGTGATCTTCACGTTCCCAAGTAAACTCGGGTCCGCGCCTTGAGTTCCAACGAACTTTAACGATAGGAATACAGCTTCGCCTCAGTTTCTTGAGTTTGCGATCCATAATCTCTAACGGTTCTTCAACAAAACGTAAGTGTTCATCCAATTGAATTTCTTCAACTGGTATGATAAGAGTCTCATCAGCTAAGCATTTCTTCAAGTTTGAGACGTGAAACACGTCATGTACACCACTAAGTTCATCTGGTAAGTTCAATCTGTACGCTACAAGACCAATTCGTTCAATGATCTCGAACGGTCCCATGTATCGTGGTGTTAGTTTGCTTTTCTTCGCGAAACGGACTACGCCTTTCCAAGGAGAGACCTTAAGCATAACACGATCTCCCACTTGGAATTCCAATGGCTTACGCCGTTTATCGGCATAGCTCTTTTGTCTGCTTCGTGTCGCTTGTAGTCTTTGTTGTATCTGAGCAATCTTGTCTGTAGTTTCTTGGATAAGTTCTGGCCCAGTGATACGATTATCTCCTACTTCTGTCCAACAGATCGGTGACCGACATTTTCGACCATAAAGGGCCTCGAATGGGGCACAACCAATGCTGCTGTGATAACTGTTGTTGTAGGAGAACTCGATTAGTGGCAAGTGGGAATCCCAATTACCACCGAAGTCTAAAACACAAGTCCTTAATATGTCTTCCAGGGTCTGAATAGTACGTTCGCTTTGACCATCCATTTGTGGATGATAAGCTGTACTTAAGGTTAATTGTGTCCCCAGAGATTTCTGCAATGACTGCCAGAACCTTGATGTAAATCTGCTATCGCGATCCGAAATGATAGACAATGGCACACCATGGCGTACCACTATCTCATTGATGTAAAGCTTCGCTAGTTTATCCATTGAGTAAGTTTCTCGCATCGGCAAGAAATGAGCAGACTTGGTTAATCGATCAATGATAACCCAAATAGTGTCGTGTCCACTGGAAGTGCGGGGTAGCTTGGTAACAAAGTCCATAGCTATTTGTTCCCACTTCCAAAGTGGAATTTCAGGCTGTTCCAGTAAACCTGATGGTCTCTGGTGTTCCGCCTTCACTTTAGCACACGTAAGGCATCCACCAACATACTCAGCTATGTCTTTCTTCATACCCGGCCACCAATAATATGCACGTAAGTCTTGGTACATTTTATCAGCACCGGGATGCATCGAGTAATTGGTTTTGTGTGCTTCATCAAAAATAAGTTTCCTTAACTCATCTACTGCAGGAATCCAGATACGATCCTTGAAGTAAACAAGTCCATCGGGTTTTGTTTCCAAATGTTTCTCCACACCACAATCAAGTTCATTCTTCAAGTTTTCACGTTCAATAACCTCTTGTTGTTCTTGTATGATGTTGTCGTGTAAGCTTGTCTGTACAGTCATTCCCATTGCTCTGACTCGCAAGGGTTTGACTCGTTCTTTCCGGCTCAAGGCATCAGCTACCACGTTTGCCTTGCCCGGATGGTACTTGATTACACAGTCGTAATCATTCAAAAGCTCAACACAACGTCGCTGTCTCATGTTGAGTTCTTTTTGATCGAATATGTGTTGCAGACTTTTATGATCAGTGAATATGGTACACTTGGTACCATACAAGTAATGCCTCCAGATCTTCAGTGCAAATATCACCGCTCCCAACATGGCCTAGGAATTGAACCTCTTTTAACCAAAACTCACACTTAGAGAATTTGGCATAGAGTTTCTCTTCCTTTAACAGTTCCAAGATCGTTCTAAGATGTTGCTCGTGTTCTGCTTTGCTTTTAGAATAGATCAATATGTCATCAATGAAAACAATAACAAATTGATCCAAATACGGCTTACACACACGGTTCATGAGATCCATGAAAACCGTAGGTGCATTCGTCAAACCAAAAGGCATCACCATGAACTTGTAATGCCCGTATCTCTTACGAAACGCCGTCTTCGGTATGTCTTCATCTTGCACTCGGAGCTGGTGGTATCCTGAACGTAAATCGATCTTCGAAAAGTATTGAGCTCCTTGCAATTGATCAAACAAATCATCAATTCTCGATAATGGATACCGATTCTTAATGGTTAGTTTGTTTAGCTCTCTGTAGTCTATGCACATACGAAAAGATCCATCCTTCTTTCTCACGAGCAAAACCGGAGCTCCCCAAGGTGAGTAGCTCGGTCGGATGAAACCTTTATCAAGTAGTTCCTGTAGTTGATTAGATAATTCCTGCATCTCCGAAGGTGCTAACCTGTAGGGAGATTTAGCAACAGGTGTTGCTCCAGGAATTAGATCAATACGAAACTCTACCGGTCGCACAGGTGGCAAACCAGGTTGATCTTCAGGAAACACTTCAGGATATTCCTTCACTATCGGCACGTCTTGTATTGTTTTCTTGTCTTTCTCTTTCTCCACCACGTGAGCCAAGAAAGCTATGCAATTCTTTTGCAGACACTTACGCACTTTTATGCTTGATATGATCTTTACGTTTCGTTTTGCTTGATCCCCATGAACTTCCAATACACGATCATCCGTTACTGGAATCTGAAGTAGCTTCTCTAAACAGATGACTTCAACTCTATTGAGTGAGAGCCAATCCATCCCCACGATGATATCGAAACTGCCCAACTCCATCGGCAACAAGTCGATGGTAAATGTGTGATCTACGAGTGTAAGTGGGCAGTTCCTAAGTATAGTGCTAACTGTAACTTGTTTCCCATTAGCTACTTCGATAATGTAAGGGGAGTCTAAAGTTTCCTTAGTAAGACTAAGTTGTCATGCAAAATCAGATGAAATAAAACTCTGGTCTGCACCAGTATCAAATAGTATAGATGCATAAGAGTCATGTAAAAGAAATGTACCAGTGACCACGTTAGGGTCTTGGCGTGCAGCATTGGCTCCGATGACAAAAGCTCGTCCTCTAGGTGCTTGTGCTCCTGGTTGCACCCTCTTAGGACAGTTGCGGGAGAAATGACCCGTTTCCACGCAGGTGTAGCAGCCTCTGTTGTTGTTGTTGATTGAATTCTGTGGTGGAGGTGGAGGTAGTGCTCTTGCTACAGTGTTAGTAGCCTGGTTTACAGCAATACGACACTTGCTAACCCAGTGGCCAAACCGACCACAATTGGTGCACTTCCTACATTGAGCAGCAGGAGGATGATGGTACTTGCAGTGAGTGCACTGGGGATATTCTCCCCCATAACCCCTAGTAGCCGGATTTACAGGTGCTGCAGGTGCCTGTCTCAATGGGGTAACAGCTGCATAGTTCTTGATGACTTTTTGTTTCTTTTTCTGGTGGTACTCGGGTTTCTTGGTTGTTTCCTTGGCTTTTCCAGCATCATCCTTTAAAACTCCAGACCTCACCATCACATTGGTGAGTTTAGCTGAGAGGGAGATAGCAGACTCCAAAGTAGCAGGATATGCAGCCAACACGATGCTTTGGATGCAAGAAGGTAATCCTGCCACGTAACGATCAATCAGCTTTTCCAATGTTCGTACCATCTCTGGTACCAAAGCTACCAACTCATGATAGCGAGTGGTGAAGGTCATATGGTCAGCTCCCTTCATTATATGGTTCGAGAGCTCAATCTCCAACTGTTGCAGTTCATGTTTCGAACAGAACTCATTCCTCAAAAGAAGCTTAAATTCTGCCCAGGGCATTGCCATTGCCTCGTCTCTTCCCTTTGCCCTGATCTGTGCATTCCACCATGTTAAAGCTCGCTTGCTGAATGATCCAGCTGCATAGCGAACTTTATGGTGTTCTGGACAACTTCTAATGTCTAGAGTATTCTCCATCTTTTCTAGCCATTGGATTAATCCAACAGCTCCCTCAACTCCAGTGAAGCTAGGGGGTTTGCATCCTACAAAAGACTTGTAGGAGCAATCTGAAGTATGACTAGTGTTTCCACTAGCCTCTCCTGTAGTATGGCCAGAATTTTTGCCATGACCTTGAATCCTGTTTATCATCTCTGGGATGACATCTTTCAGCTAGCTGGTCAGTTGGGTACTCAATAGTGCCGCCAATGCGATAGTAGCAGGATCCAGGGTCTGAGCATTGCTTGAGCCTGGTGGCGGAGAGTGTGGAGGAGGAGGAGGTGGCGGTGGTGAATCCGGTGGTGATGGTGTCGATGAGTGAGGAGCAGAGACTTGAGGATTAGGTTGTTTTCTCGGCGGCATTCTGATCATAACCAAAAGAATTTGGTTAGTGCAATGATCGAATGCAGAAAACATAATGCAAACTTAAGTCTTAAATTCTCTACATGTGGGTCCTTAAGTTATAGTCTAGGCCAAACCGTTTAAGTAAATGACCTATTATTCTCTATAACCTTGAGCTCTGATACCAATCTGTCACACCCCGAGCCGGCAGGGTTGGATCGGAGTCCCCCTCGGGCGGAAGGTTCCCAGGGCGTGATATCGTGGGTGATAATCAAGATGATCAGATTGTTTACATAGCATCAATGTTTAAGAATAACTAAAGCACAATCAAATGATAACTAAGATTACAAAGTTAAATTACATCATCAATGTTTTGAAATTTAACTAAGTAAACTTATCAAAAGAATAACATGTTTATATCTTGCATATGTACAAGATATCATAAGTAATATGTATCATCAACCAAAGATGTGCTTCTCAAAAGTCTACTAGGTCCTCTATCTGGGCCGGCTAGTATGCAATCCATAAGCCTTAAATTAAACCTGTTCATCAGCTGAGAATGCATGTAAGAAAACAAGGTCAACACAATGGTTGGTGAGTTCATAAAGTTTATAAGTTTAAAATAGTTTCAACAAACCTCCTTCAGTAAAACCTTAACCTCATTAACTCCACCTGTAATATCCGAATCGGTATGCTTATATATAGGGCATATGTAAGGGACAAGCCCTAGCCAACATCCCACCACATACTAATCCAGATATGACACTGTTGTTAATAATAATTAAGCATTTTACCTACCAATCAACCCATTCCTCATCAAAGCTTTTGTTGTCTGTTTCAAAGTTTTCACGTCTATCATATTCATAAGTGTTAGTCTCACATTATGTTTATCAAGCATCATAGACTTACACGCACATAGTTTAGCTGTCCCTAATCTCATACATAGGCACAGGCCGTGCATACACAAATAATTCAGCAATTACATATCTCCTATAAGCAGACAAAAGCTCTGGAATACCAGAAGTTTAGCAATTACATGTCTCTTATATAGATAATAGCTTAGCATCGTTATGTTCATGTTTAGCATTTACATACCTCATATAAGCCGACAAAAACTCTAAACTACCAGAAGTTTAGCAATTACATGTCTCCTATATCTAGGTAATAGCCTAGTATCGTTACGTTTATGTTTAGCATTTACATACCTCATATAAGCCGACAAAAGCTCTGGACTACCAGAAGTTTAGCAATTACATGTCTCTTATATCCAGGTAATAGCCTAGTATCGTTACGTTTATGTTTAGCATTTACATACCTCATATAAGCCGACAAAAGCTCTGGAATACCAGAAGTTTAGCAATTACATGTCTCTTATATCCAGGTAATAGCATAGTATCGTTACGTTTATGTTTCTACATGTATCTCACCTCATAGGTACAAGCTCTGGAATACCAGAAGTTTAGCAATTACGTAGACTATGGTTAGATACGTGTACAATGTTTCATGCGCAAGTAGAAGATTTTCAAGCATAAAGTTTCAAGTGTTTACACATTATTTCATCATGAATTCCATAAGTTTGCATCAAGTCTCATGTAAAGCACATAGTCTCATAAGTATCAAATATCATGTTTAAGTATAATGTTTTCACTAGCATAAAGTGTCATATTTAAGCATCTCGTATCACAAGCATCTCATCTCATGTTTAAGTATCATGTCTCATATAAAAGCATCACGTCCCATAAGAAATCAACAATTGATATCAAGTCTTAAGCTTACAGAATAAGTTTCAACATAAGTATTGTGTTTATGTTTAAAGCATTAAGTAACATTTCAACAATTTATTAAAATGTTTGACATGCTTCTCAGTCCCGAAGTAAAACAAATAAGTTTGAAAGGGGACAGATGAACTCACCTTAGGTCCGATGTGATTGACTAGGTAGGATAAGAATGCACACGCTCTTTGTTTGCTCTTGTTATGATGTTCACGTTCCTGTATTGATTTCATAGTGTTTATAGTTTATAAGTATAAGTTTGTAAGGTTTTGTTGTGCGTGCAAGTGTTAGTCCTAAAGTTGACTAACACTCGCGAGTATTGTTAATTATCCGGCCCAAATTCATTACCTTGTGAAATGAAGTGTTGGATTTTATCATTGTTCTATTCCTTATACATGCTTGTTAATCACAACTTATCATTTGTATACAAAGCTTTTAACCCTTTATGTAGTTTATTTGAAACTTGCTATTTCTTTATAACAACAAAATGCCTATTCCATAAATGTGTTTGTTCATGGTTTTCGTCATTTCTAACATTCATTCACACATTTATCCATTAGTTAAAATCCATTGGGCTGGATACTTATTGGGCCATTTTCAATAATATTGGGCCTACAATTTATGTATATTGGGCCTATCTATTATAATGACCAATTCGATAATTCCTTGGGCCGAAATAGAAAAATATTGGGTCAAGGAAAATGAACTAGACCACTCTTTAGGAAGATTGGCCGGTGTGTCTATGCTGGGCCGATGGGCTTATTTGGGCCTAGGGAAAATGTGTGGGTTGTAACAAATGGGCCTAAAGGGATTGGCCCAATTGTCTTGGGCCACAACTAGTGCATGAGCCTTAGGAGTGGATTGGGTCAAATGAGTTAATTAGGATGTTGGGCCAATACATAAACGTTTATGGCCGAAGGTCTTGGGCCCTCATGTTCTCGATTCTGGGCCGCATGGTGTGACGCACTTGACCAGCGAACCCATCAAAAGGGTTCGGTTACATGCTGCATCGAATAGGTTCGCTAATGCTTATCATGGTTCGGCCATAGCACCAGTTTCAAGGTTCGGCTGGAGAGTTTTGATGATAATGGTTCGGCCAAGAATTCTGCATGGGTTCGCAAGTGTGAGCAAGTTTGTAGCTGGGACCATGGTTCGGCTAAGTCTCCTAGGGTTCGCCGATAGGGTTCGCCAAGCATCACATGTTCGTCAACCTGGTAAAGGTTCGGAGGGGAAACAAAGGTTCGTTCAAAGGGTTGAGTTCGGTGACTTAAGGGTTCGTGGGTTGCCATGCATAGCTGGAACTGTAAAGTTTGTGGGTCTCCATGGTTCGTGACCCTAACAGCTTCGCCACCTAAGATAAGCTTCGGCTAGACCCGAAAGGTTCGTGGGTCATGATAGAGGGTTCGGTTGGAATGAAAGGTTAGGCCACCCTAGGCTCCACCGGAAAAGGTTCGGCCAAGGGGATGAGGCCGCGAACCCTATACGTTCCACCTTGTTCTCAGGTTGGAACTCTCGATCCAGTAAATCATAGGTCGTTGTGATGCACAATTAGCTACTGGTTAAGTAATGGTGAGCGTGGTTTAGGATTTTCACGGTTTAAATGGGTGTGGTCGAGTAAACCATGGAAAACCCTAATTTCCGTAAAATTTCTTGGATCATACCTCGAAATCAACTGGGCTACGCGTGGACACCAAGAACGCGCGATTTGACCAAGAAACGAGTGAGATACTAAGCTTTGAAGGTGGTTTATGGTGGAGATGAAGTGGTGGCCGGAAATATTGAGCTAGAGAGAGAGAGAGGTGCAAATGGAAATGAAATTAATGAGGTCATTTAGGGTTTATATACCCCGGGGTGGTTCGGGTTCGTTTCGGTTGCTCGGTTCATAGTTTCGTCGCGTATCCGGCACGTTGCGCGTATTTTTCATAGCTTAAATAAAAGGAATTATTTTAGGATGTCTAGATTATAAATATTATTAGAAATTATTTTAAATATTGTTATATTTATTTATTTATCGAATTAGAATATTTTTCGCGTTTTATTAATTTATTCGCGATTTAAATAAAATAGTTTAATTTATTATTATTCATGATGAGTTTCAAAATTGTAAAATAGGAAATATTTTATTTCCTTAAAATTATGATCGTTCGTGTCTTCATTTGTTTTCGTTTTCGTTTCGTCAGATCGCGTCGCCATCGCGCGTATTCGTTCGAATCGTCATTCGAACGAACACGTCGATGGTTTGGCTTTCTGATTTTTGTTTTCTACTGTTAAGTCATTATTTCAGAACGTTAAACTATCAGAATCATTCGTACAGATCGTCACCTATACGAATAATACGTCGGTTTAGCATTCTGAAACGACAACCGTTAAGGTTTTGTTTTGTTTATCCTCACATACGTTTACACCAAATAGTATCACATCAAGTATTTATGTTTCAACACTGTGTTGTCTGACATGTTTTCTGACTGTTAAATCCTAAGATTCCAGTCAGATTCAGACAAT
Source organism: Mikania micrantha (assembly GCA_009363875.1). Lineage (NCBI taxonomy): Eukaryota > Viridiplantae > Streptophyta > Magnoliopsida > Asterales > Asteraceae > Mikania > Mikania micrantha. Next base: position 60,803,926 of record CM018697.1, read on the forward strand.
TGTTTAATAGTTTCATGTTAATCAATTGCATCAATAGTCTAAACATAGTTTCACGAAATGTGTACCTGAGTTACTGAACATGTTTACTGTTACGATCACTGTTCTGGCACGCGTCCGGCACTGATGTTACACGTGTCCTAAGAATTGAACTTCCTTAAGCTACAATTCAGACTTAGAGAATTTGGCATACAGTTGTTCTTTCCTTAAGATCTCCCAAATCAACTTAAGGTGTTGCTCATGTTCTTCTTTGTTCTTGGAGTATATCAATATATCACCTATGAACACAATGATAAATTTATCCAAGTATGGCCTGTAAACACGGTTCATGAGATCCATGAAAACCGCTGGTGCATTGGTAAGGCCGAAGGGCATTACCAGAAATTTGTAATGGAGAATATCATTTTCATGTAAACGAAGCTGATGATACCCATACCGAAGGTCAATCTTCAAAAACCATGATGAGCCTTGAAGTTGATCAAAAAGATCATCGATGCGTAGCAACGGATATCGATTCTTAATAGTCAGTTTATTCAGTTCACGGTAATCGATACACATTCGGAATGACCCGTCCTTCTTTTTGACAAATAATACCGGTGCACCCCATGGAGAATGGCTCGGGCGAATGAATCCTTTATCAGACAACTCTTGTAATTGACTCACCAATTCTTGTAACTCCGAAGGCGCAAGTCTGTAAGGAACTTTGGCGACTGGGTTCGCACCAGGTACTAAGTCAATTCAAAATTATACTTGACGCTCTGGTGGAATCCCTGGCAAATCATCTGGAAATACTTCACGAAAATCTCATACCACTGGAACGTCTTGTATGCTCTAGCTTTGTTCCTTCTTTTCTACCACATGTGCTAGAAACACTGTGCATTTCTTCCTAAGGCATCTGTGTGCTTTCGTGCATGACATCAGCCTAAGAACTTTACTAGGGGTTTCCCCGAAAACTCTTAGAGTTTCACCCGAAGGTAAGGGATATGAATGAATTTCTCATGACAAACTATTTCCACTTTGTGGGTGGCTAACCAATCCATGCCTATGATAACATCAAAGCTACCAAGTTGCATAGGTATGAGATCAATTTGGAAAACGTGGTCATTTAAGTTCACTATACATCCAATGATAATAATGTCAATATCGATAGTGTTTCCTTCAGCCACCTCCACATTGAATGGTTTGTCTAATTGAGTACGTGTTCTACCAAGTATACGTTCAAACTCATATGAAACAAAAATTCTATCAGCACCAGAATCAAACAAAATAGATGCATACGTGTTGTTAATCATAAATTTACTATTAACAACATCCTAGTTGGCTTTAGATGCTGGAGCATTCAATTGAAAAGCTCTGCCGCTTGCCACCCATTGATTATTACCCGTCAGTCTTGGGCACTGATTTCTGAAGTGACCAAAGTCTCCACACTCGTAACAGGCTCTTGCCTGTACAGGTGCTTGACGAATGGGTACAGCTTGAAGTGGTTGTGTATGAGGAGCAGACAATGCTAGTGGTGTAGGCTACATCCTTTATGCTTGCGGTGCAATCCTACATACATTGGCAAAGTGCCCATACTTACCACAGTTGTTGCAAACACGACATGGTATGTTGGGTACATGATGATACCGGCAGACATTACGCTGTTGATTCACTCCAACATAATTTCTGGTGTTGGAGCTGTTAGATGACTGTTAAGTAGCTTGATGTAACATCTGTGCCGGAATCGTTACCGGAACAGAAATCTGTACAGTAACTTGTACAGTAACTCAAGTACAATTAAGGAAAAATACCTAGAAGCTATTTACATTCGATGCTAAACATAAACTATTATATGATGTTTCTGAAATTCTGATTTAAATCTTATGGATTAAACAGTCAGAAACACATCAGATCATTAAGAACAAATGCATACATGTTTAATTGTGTGTTATTAGGTTTAAACGTATGTGAGGATAAACAGAACAAAACAATAATAGTTGTTGTTACGAAATGCTAAACTGACGAACTATTCGTATAGGTGACGATCTGTACGAATAGACCTAATAGTTTAACAATCTGAAACGATGATCAAAGAGTAGATAACAAAAATCAGAAAGTGAAACGTACGATAGTGTTCGTACAGTTAGCGCTCCGTACGAAGACGCGCGTAAGTGACGTTTTCTGACGAAACGAAAACAAAGACGATTCGAATGAAAATAAAACTAAGGAGATATAATATTTCCTGTTTTACAATTTTTAAACTCATCAGAAGTAAATTAAAACAAAATCCTTCTAAATTAAAACATGTAAAGCTAATAATACGAGAAAGAATTAAAGTAGCGCGTGAAAATAATATATCACAACAAATCATTCTAGAATAATAATATTTAAAATATTTATATAAATAATCACCCACCGAATATTTAAAATGAAGTCCTTTTTATTTAATTATGTAATTACGCGCGCGTTACGATCCGGAAATGCAACGGAGGCGAAAACCGAGCAACGGAAACGAACCCGAATACCCTCGGGTATATATGGGTGGAATGAAGCCATCTTCTTCATTTTTATTCACACCACTCTCTCTCTAGCTTCAAACTCGTCTCCCTCTCTCTCACTAAAGATTTCTCCTTCAAATCACCATAACTCACTTGTAACACCAGTGCCGGACGCGTGCCGGAACAGTGATCGCAACAGTAAAACGTACAGTAATTCAGGTACCCATTACGTGAAACTATGTTTATACTATTGATGCATTTGGATTAACATGAAACTATTAAACGATTGTCTGAATCTGACTGAAATCTTAGGATTTAACAGTCAGAAAACATGTCAGACAACACAGTGTTGAAACATAAATACTTGATGTGATATTATTTGGTGTAAACGTATGTGAGGTTAAACAAAACAAAACCTTAACGGTTGTCGTTTCAGAATGCTAAACCGACGTGTTATTCGTATAGGTGACGATCTGTACGAATGATTCTGATAGTTTAACGTTCTGAAATAATAACTTAACAGTAGAAAACAAGAATCAGAAAGCCAAACCATCGACGTGTTCGTTCGAATGACGATTCGAACGAATACGCGCGGTGGCGACGCGATCTGACGAAACGAAAACGAATAGCGATACGATCGATCATAAATTTAAGGAAATACAATGTTTCTTATTTTACAATTTTGAAACTCATCATAAAATAAATTTAAATCAAACTATTTTATTAAATCGCGAACGAATTAGCGAAACGCGTAAAATATTATAATTCGATAAATAAATAAACGCAACGGTATATAAAATAATTTTTAGAAATAAATAACCATCCAATTAGTTTTAGATAATCCTTTTATTTAAATTTATAAAATACGCGTGTAACGTGCCGGATACGCGACGAAAAATACGAACTGAGCAACCGAAACGAACCCGAATACCCTCGGGGTATTTAAGTGCTAAATGAGAGCATTTATCTCATTTCTTCCAAAACTCTCTCTCTCTACAAGCAATCCCGTCACCTCTCTCTCTCTCTAAGTTTACACCTTCAAAGCTCAAGATCTTGGTCATTTCTTGGTGAAATTGTGCAATTTTGGTGTCCACGCGTAGCTAACAACGAGATCTACCTAAAAGTACAGCCATTTCGGAGGTTCAACCAGCCCATTTTGAGGTATGAAGTCACAATGTTTCCAAAATTTAGGGTTTTTGTGTGGTTGGTCGACCTAGATCCAAAACCGGTGTATAACTATAATATACACCCACCACGCTCATGATAACCTTGACCCAAATCCACGGTGACACTCGGATCGTACAACAAACGTGAATGGAAGAGATGATGGTGAGCTGTTGGGTGAGGCTAAGGGACGGCCGAACCTTTCGAGGTTCCCTAACAGGTGAACCTGTTATCATCACCACTGCCGAACCTTAGGCAGCCAATACCCAGCAGTCACGAACCCTACGAGGGTGGCCAAACTCCATGCGAACCCTTGCACATGGAGACGAACCTTATGAGCTTGGCGAACCATGCAGGTGGCTGGAAACCCTACGAACCTTTACTGCTCATCGCCGAACCTTTGAATCTCCTCTATCGAACCTTTTTGGTCAGACCCAGGCAGGTGGCGAACCCATAGACCCAACGAACCTTGTTGATGCAGTTAGCCGAACCATAGAGAGGATCCACGAACCATGCATGGGTGCCGAACCCTCATGCACACCGAACCTTCAACACCTGAACCCCAATCAACCAGGACGAACCATCGTGATGTCACGAACCCAAGAGCATCAGACGAACCATGGACCAGCTTACTTAGCTGAGCCCTCCCCTCTCTGGCGAACCTAGTCTTCATGGAGCCGAACCTATGGACATTTGGTTGAAAGGTTCGCTGACCCAATCAACTATCTCAGTCGGAGATTATCATCGGCCTTGTTTGATAAGCTCAACGTGCCTTGATTGGCCCAGCTTATACACTTAGCCCACAATGGGCCCAGCAAACTGTGGACAGGCCCAACAGCTTGGGATTTTCGGCCAACACTTTACCATAACCAATCACCCTATAAATTGATTCATGTGTGTGTTCCTTGTTCGGCCCACTATTAATTGGCCCAACCTATGATTAGACGAGCCCACACACATTGTTAATGGCCCATGAATGTCTAGCATAAGCCCACAAGGCACCTAGCCGGCCCAATTTCGTTTTCGGCCCAAGCATGAAGACCCGCCCGATCATGTGGCCCAATAACCATTCGGCCCAATTTAGGTGTAACAAGGCTCAAGTATACCCTTAGGATCAAATTGTTGATCTTAGGCCCAATTGGATTATACTTAACCCAAATTCGTCTTTCGGCCCATAACAATCAAATGAATGATATAACACGTCGACAAATTTAATTTAGTTAACATACGTGGTACTAGAATAAGTAATACAAGGGTTGTTACGGATTAAGTAACAAAAGCTCATGCACAATAATGTGATGTTATTTATGTATCACCAGATTCTTTAATAAACAAAAAGGGGCCGAAAGACAATCGAGAGTCATAGGGTTAGCCAATTTTAGGGCTAACACCAATGCTTATACACAGACAAATCAATCCAACACATACTTATAAGCTACAAACACTATGAAATCAATACAGGAACGTGAACATAATATCAAGTGCAAACCAAGAGCGCGCGCATTCATATTCTACATAGTCAATCACCAAGGACACAAGGTGAGTTCATTTGTCCCTTTTCAAACTTATTTGTTTTACTTCGGGATTGAGAAGCATGTTAAACATTTTCATATAATTATTGAAAGATTGTTTAATGATTTAAACTTAAACATGATACTTATGTTGAAACTTATGATTGAAACTTAGTATTCTTTGAAAAACAGTAGACTTGAAACGTGTACATTAAACTTGTAGCTTGAAACCATATGTTAGATGCTTATGAGACTTGATGCTTATACTTGTGAAAATTTATGCTTTAAACATGAGACTTGATGCTTATACTTGTGAAACGTTATACTTTAGACATGAGACTTGAGACTTATACTTGTGAAACTTTATACTTTAGACATGAGACTTGAGACTTATACTGGTGAAACTTTGTACTTTAGATATGAGACTTGAGACTTATACTTGTGAAACTTTATACTTTAGACATGAGACTTGAGACTTATACTTGTGAAACTTTATACTTTAAACATGAGGCATGAGACTTATACTTGTGAAACTTTATACTTTAAACATGAAAATTTATGCTTATACTTGTGAACCTTTATACTATAAACTTGAGACTTGATGCAAACCTATGGGATTCATGATAAGACAATGTGTGAACACTTGAAACTTTATGCTTGGAAACTATTACTTGCGCATGAAACATTGTACATGTATCTAATCATAGGTTACGTAATTGCTAAACGACTGGTAGTCCAGAGCTTGTACCTATGGATTGAGATATATGTAAAACAAAAACGTAACGATGCTAAGCTATTACCTATATAAGAGACATGTAATTGCTAAACTTCTAGTAGTTCAGAGCTCTTGTTTGCTTATATGAGGTATGTAATTGCTAAACATAAACATAACGATGCTAAGCTATTATCTATATAAGAGACATGTAATGGCTAAACTACTGGTAATCCAGAGCTTTTGTCTGCTTATATGAGATATGTAATTGCTGGAATTACTTGTGTATGCATGGCTTGTGTCTATGTATGAGATATGTAATTGCTAAACTACTGGTAAACCAGAGCTTTTATCTTGTATAGGAGACACGTAATTGCTAGACTAAGCTTAACTAATCTGTGAGCTACGTAATTGCTAAACGACTGCTAGTGCAGAGCTTGTACTCACGTATGGGATTAGGGACAGCTAAACTATGTGCGTGTGAAACTTGATGCTTGATAAACATACATTGAAACTAACACTTGTAAACAATATAGACTTGTAAACTTTGAAACAGACAACAAAAGCTTTGATGAGGAATGGGTTGATTGGTAGGTAAAATGCTTAATTATTATTAACAACAGTGTCATATCTGGATTAGTATGTGGTGGGATGTTGGCTAGGGCTTGTCCCTTACATATGCCCTATATATAAGCATACCGATGTGGATATTACATGTGGAGTTAATGAGGTTAAGGTTTTACCGAAGGAGGTTTGTTAAGACTATTTTAAACTTATAAACTTTATGAACTCATGACCTTGTTTTCTTACATGCATTCTCAGGTGATGAACAGGTTTAATCTAAGGATTTTGGATTGCATACTAGGCGGCCCAGATAGAGGACCTAGTAGACTTTTGTGAAGCACATCTTTTGTTGACGATACACATTATTTTTGATATCTTGTACATATACTAGACATAGACATGTTATTCTTTTGATAGGTTTACTTAGTTAAATTGCAGAACATTGATATTCTAATTTAACTTTGTAATCCTAGTTATCATTTGATTGTGCTTTAGTTATTCTTAAACATTGATGCTATGTAAACAATCTGATCATCTTGATTATCACCCATGATATCACGCCCCCGGGAACCTTCCGCCCGACGGGGACTCCGATCCAACCCCGCCGGCTCGGGGTGTGACAGCTTGGTATCAGAGCTCAAGGTTATAGAGAATAATAGGTCATTTACTTAAACGGTTTGGCCTAGACTATAACTTAGGGACCCTCATGTAGAGAACTTAAGACTTAAGCTTGCATTATGTTTTCTGCATTCGATCACTGCACTAACCAACTTCATTTGGTTATGATCAGAATGCCGCCGAGAAAACAACCTACTCCACAACTCTCTGCTCCTCACTTTTCGACTCCTACACCACCTGATTCACCACCGCCACCTCCTCCTCCACACTCTCCGCCACCACGCTCAAGCAATGCTCAGACACTGGACCCTACTACCATTGCCTTGGCGACACTGCTGAGTACCCAACTGACAAGCCAGCTGAAAAATGTCATCCCAGAGATGATAAATCGGATTCAGGGTCATGGCAACACCTCTGCCCATACCACCGGAGACGCTAGTGGAAACACTGGTCATACTTCTGACTGCTCCTACAAATCCTTTGTAGGATGCAAACCCCCAAGCTTTACTGGAGTTGAGGGAGCTGTTGGGCTGATCCAATGGCTCGAGAAAATGAAGAACACTCTGGACATAAGCAGTTGTCCAGAACACCATAAAGTTTGCTATGCAGCTTGTTCATTTAGCAAGCGAGCACTGAAATGGTGGAATGCTCAGATCCGAGCAAAGGGAAGAGATGAGGCAATGGCAATGCCTTGGGAAGAATTTAAGCTTCTTCTGAGGAATGAGTTTTGCCCGAAACATGAACTGCAACAATTGGAGATTGAGCTCTCGAATCATGAGATGAAGGGAGTTGATCATGTGACTTTTACCAACCGCTATCATGAACTGGTAGCCCTGGTGCCAGAGATGGTGCCAACCTTGGAAAAGCTAATTGATCGCTATGTAGCAGGATTACCTTCATGTATACAAAGCGTTGTACAGGCTTCATATCCTGCTACTTTGGAGTCAGCCATTTCCCTCTCTGCTAAGCTTACTAAGGTAATGGTAAAGTCTGGAGTCTTAAAAGATGAGGCTGGAAAAGCCAAGGAAACAACATCAAAGAAACCCGAGTACCACCAGAAGGAGAAACAAAAGGTCGTTAAAAACTATGTGGTCGTCACCCCTCTGCGACAGGCACCTGCAGCACCTGTCAATCCTGCTACTAGGGGCTATGGGGGAGAACATCCCCAGTGCACTCACTGCAAGTATCATCATCCTCCTGCTGCTCAATGTAGGAAGTGCACTAATTGTGGTCGGTTTGGCCACTGGGTTACCAAGTGCCGAGTTGCTGTAAACCAGGCTACTAACACTGCAGCAAGAGCACTACCTCCACCACCACCACAGAATCCAGTCAACAACAACAGAGGATGCTACACCTGCGGGGAAACGGGTCATTTCTCCCGCAACTGTCCTCAGAGAGTGCAACCAAGAGCACAAGCACCTCGAGGACGAACTTTTGTCATTGGAGCCAATGCTGCACGCCAAGACCCTAATGTGGTCACTGGTACATTTCTTTTACATGACGCTTATGCATCTATACTATTTGATACTGGTGCAGACCAGAGTTTTATTTCATCTGATTTTGCACAACAACTTAGTCTTACTGAGGAAACTTTAGACTCCCCTTACATTATCGAAGTAGCGAATGGGAAACAAGTTACAGTTAGCACTATACTCAGGAACTGCCCACTTACACTCGTAGATCACACATTTACCATCGACTTGTTGCCGATGTAGTTGGGCAGTTTCGATATCATCGTGGGGATGGATTGGCTCTCACTCAATCGAGTTGAAGTCATCTGTTCAGAAAAGCTACTTCGGATTCCAGTATCGAATGGTCGTGTATTGGAAGTTCGTGGGGATCAAGCAAAACGAAACGTAAAGATCATATCATGCATAAAAGCGCGTAAGTGTCTACAAAAGAAGTGCATAGCTTTCTTACCTCACGTGGTGGAGAAAGAGAAAGACAAGAAAACGATACAAGACGTACGGATAGTGAAGGAATACCCTGAAGTGTTTCCTGAAGATCTACCTGGTTTGCCTCCTGTGCGACCGGTAGAGTTTCATATTGATCTGATTCCGGGAGCAACGCCTGTTGCTAAATATCCTTACAGGTTAGCACCTTCGGAGATGCAGGAATTATCTAACCAACTACAGGAGCTACTTGATAAAGGTTTCATCCGACCGAGCTACGCACCTTGGGGAGCTCCGGTTTTGTTCGTGAAAAAGAAGGATGGATCTTTTCGTATGTGCATAGACTACAGGGAGCTAAACAAACTAACCATTAAGAATCGGTATCCACTACCGAAGATTGATGATTTGTTTGATCAGTTGCAAGGAGCTCAATACTTTTCGAAGATCGATCTGCGTTCCGGATACCATCAGCTCAGAGTGCAAGACGAAGACATACCCAAGACGGCATTTCGTACCAGATACGGGCATTACGAGTTCATGGTGATACCTTTTGGTTTGACGAATGCACCTGCGGTTTTCATGGATCTCATGAACCGTGTGTGTAAGCCGTATTTGGATCAATTTGTTATTGTTTTCATTGATGACATCTTGATCTATTCTAAAAGCAAAGCAGAAAACGAACAACATCTTAGAACGATCTTGGAACTGTTAAAGGAAGAGAAGCTCTATGCCAAATTCCCTAAGTTTGAGTTTTGGCTAAAGGAGGTTCAATTCCTAGGCCATGTTGTTAACAATGAGGGAATACACGTTGATCCTACCAAGATCGAGGCAATAAAAGATTGGGACACTCCGAAGACACATACGAAGATACGTTCTTTTCTAGGCTTAGCAGGCTATTACAGGAGGTTCATCTCGAATTTTTCTAAGATAGCTCTGCCACTCACAAAGCTAACACAGAAAAGCGATCCGTTTGTTTGGGAACAGAAACAAGAAGAGGCCTTTCAGACTTTGAAGCAAAAGTTATGTGATGCTCCGATCTTATCCCTCCCAGACGGTTGTGATGACTTTGTTGTGTATTATGATGCATCCCATCAGGGACTTGGTTGTGTACTTGTCACACCCCGAGCCGGCAGGGTAGGATCGGGTTTCCCCGACGGGCGGAAGGTTCCCGGGGCGCGATATCGTGAGTGATAATCGTAATGATCAGATTGTTTACATTGCACATGATATAAATGAGAAAAGCTAAATATAATAGAATTACAAAGTTAAATTACATCAGTATTGTTTATAATTTAACAATGTAAATCTACTGTCAACATCATGAATTTCTATCTTGTATTTACACAAGATATACAAAATAATTTGTATAATGATGTCTCCAAAAGTATGCAGGTCCAAAATACTAAGTCTTCTATCAGAAGTCCTAGTCCAAAAGAAATGACTTCTTAATTGACATGTTCGTCAACTGAGAAGTCATGCAAAAAGATCAAGTCAACACATGGTTGGTGAGTTCATATAGTTTTGTGAATGAAAATGATTTGAAATCCTCTTCCAGTAAAGACCCTAACCTCATTAATTCCACATGTAATATCCACATCGGTATGCTTATATATAGGGCATATGTAAGGGACAAGCCCTATCCAACATCCCACCACATACTAATATGCATATGACACTATTGTTAATGATAGTTAAGCATTTTTACCCATTACACCTCTGATTTAGATTATAATCTCCAAAAATTGATTTGCCTTTGATTCTTCTGAGTTCGTCATAGATACATGATTTCCCCAAAAGTCAATGATAGCAATAAAATGTTAAATATTTAATTAAATAATTAAAAAAAACATTTAAATACAACTAAGACATGATGATTAAACATTATTTCGCTCAATCAATTAGACTTAGTTGTTGGTGGTTGTCCAAGTTGTAACCTCTCACACGTGACCCATACCAGGCATAACTCACAAAGAGTATACCTGGGCGTGACGGGATTTTAATGATGCCCATATCAGCTTGATCTAATGATCTTCTGTACATGTCTGGACTTTACGGATATCCTGTGATTCTTGATCTCTTTGATTCTCTTGATTTGTGATATTGATTCCTTTGATAGTTCATGTTATTGCCCGTATAGCCTGACTACAAGAGTCTTCTATACCTGAAGGGACTTTATATGTGTGTTACACGTGGTCTTGATTCCTTATACAACTGACATCCACCTTAACTTGAATATTAATGATTTCATTAGATTATAATGATTTCATTATTTTCATGATTCACACACATTTATGATTTCTGATCCCTTGAGTCTCATGATCTTGATCTTTAGAATTTCCATGATTCACAATGATAATTGATTCTTGATTATGATTCTTTGATTTTAGATTCCACACTGAATTAGATTCCTTTGACTATGATCTTTTGATTTAGTTTATATGATTTCACTTTGAATTTAGATTCTTGAATTTGAGCTTGATAGACTAAGGGTTTATTTAAAGTTTAAATTTAAAGTATTACTCATAAGAGTACTTTAATTAACTTGATAATTTGATCTGTTTAATAATTACCTAGACAGGAGTCTAGGAGTATCAACAAACATATATGTGTAAAACATATAATAAATAAAAGCATTTAAATAAACAGTTTAAATAAAACAGTTTACGCATGCTTCTCAGCCCCGCGTTTTAAAACAAAAATGTTAGAAAAGGGGCAATGAACTCACCTGTGTTGCTCTGTATAGACTTATCACAAAATGCGCGCTCTTTGATTGTAGACTATGTATCTTTAGTACCTGAGTTATTTTAAGACAATTCGCATACGATAAGTATTTATAATAGACGTCTTAACTAGGGTTTGGTCTCGGTGTGCAACTAAGTGTCCTAGATTACTAATGTGATTCTAAGACTTCATCTAACTTAGTCAAATTCATTACCCGTTATGAACCCTTATCCCGCATTAACATTTAAAGTCGTTAGTCGGTTATTTTTGGTTAATCCATTTTATAGTAAACACTTGTTTAGAAAATCATTTTAATTTGTTTTAACCAAGTTTACATTTTAATTCCTTTTTCTAAGACATAATTACTTTTAAAGGAAATAAGTTCCTTTACATGATGGGCTTAAGTTAAGCCCATTGGGCCAACCTCAGCCCAGTAATTGACTTTAAATCTTTGAACAATTTCTTGACATTTCTAGTGAATCACTTAGGTTGATTTCATGTCTTTACGACTTTCTTAAGGGTTAAGTGTGGATAATTATCTCAACACTCGAAACCCTAAGGTGTTGTTTGATTCCCATGATATCTCAAGTATGTTCAACCAAAGTAATGTTCCCTACTTATGTGTAGATGATACTAACTTTTTAAGGTTCTCTTGTTAGATCTCATGTTCACCCTAAAATTGTTTACATGGATGCAACCCTATCATTTTTCCATCCCATGCACACCCATGCACGTAGTCATACTCATCTCATGCACAACCATCCCAACCACAAGTTCCCTTGATCTTAGTCCATGATTCTATCCCAAATCCCCTAGCCGTGTATCCACACCCGAATCACTTAAGTGGGTATGGGTGTCGAATGAAGACTGACCGAATGGATTCTCACGAATGAAGCTGTGGCCAAAAGGGGTTTGGTCGAATGGTTGAGGGTCGAATGAGCTTATTCGCGAATAAGGGTTGTCGAATGAAGGCCTGGTTCGGCGAATAGGTCTAGGCCGAAGGAAGGTTGGCGAATGGATGTATTGGCCGAATAGGGGTGATCGAATGAAGGCTGTTTCGGCTAGGAGTCTTTCGGCCGACTGTGGCTTATTCGACCTTCTCATTCGACGAGCTGGGTTAGGCCATTCGGCCGGTCTACTTTCAAGCAGGTGCAGCCATGGAGTTTCGAGCCAATCGACCATGGTTCTAGCTATTACTTGTTCCTACACTATTCTATGGTGAGAGTGATTGATTTCCTTAAGGTTTTGAAGCCAATAATCGGCTTAGAAAGTGGGTCGAACAAAGGGTTTCAAAACCCTAAAACCGAACTGAAAACATGGATTTTACCTCGAATATGTTGGATTCTAACCCCGATCCGTTTTACTTCTATAATCTACACTTTATGGTGGTCGTTTAGACACCAAGAGGGGTCGATTTCGTGATGAATTGAAGGAGAAAACCTAGAGAGATGATGAAGATTTTTAGAGAGAGAAAGCTTGAGAGAGAGAGAGACGTAAGTGGGGAAGATGGGTTGGTTGGTGAGGTTGTTGTGGCTTTAATTGCCACATTAAATGTTGGGAAAATACCCGGGTTCGTTCGGGTTCGTTCGGTTTCGCGTGGTTTTGCATAAAACTGTCGGTTTCTCGTCGTTTTCGTAACGAAACGACTCGGTTTTTAAAAGTAGAATTTATAAAATTATTTTAGGTTGTGATTCTTAATAAATTAACTAAATATCTTTTATTTACTTATTTTCAAAATATTTATTAAGCGTGTAAATCGAATCGCGCGATCATCGCACGTATTTGTTCGAATCGTCACCCGAATAAATACGACGATAACTACACTTTTCAATATGGTTTTCTAATTATCGGATATCATTCAGAACTTTAAACTTTCAGATTTATTCGTACAGATCGTCACCTATACGAATAATCCGTCGATTTAGCATTCACATAACGACATCCGTTTTGTTTTGTTCTGTAAAGCCTCACATACGTTTATAAATAATAGGATCCTAACAAATAATCACTTGATGGTTCTGTGATGGCAGATAATTATCTGAATCATGAACCATTGTTCTGAACTTGTTTCTCTGAAATGATTCTGAATTCACTGTTTTGATAACATGCAATGATACTGAAACTTAACATGGATATGAAATACACTGAATTACATAAAGTTTGTACCTGATCACTGTTCATGTACTGTAGAGATCACTGTTCCGGTGACGTTTTCAGCACTGATGTTACAGTCTCCCCTTGTTAGAGAAATTTCGTCCCGAAATTTAAGAATTATTGTCGAGTACGGCTTCCTCTTCAAACAGTTGGGGATACTATAACTTCAGGTGATCTTCATGTTCCCAAGTAAACTCGGGTCCACGTCTTGAGTTCCATCGAACCTTTACAATTGGAATACGGGTTCGCCTCAGTTGCTTGACTTTGCGATCCATAATCTCTAAAGGTTCTTCGATAAAGTGCAACTGATCATCAACTTGAATCTCTTCGAGTGGAATGACGAGTGATTCGTCAGCAAGGCATTTGTTTAAATTCGAGACGTGAAACACGTCATGCACACCACTGAGCTCATCTGGTAATCTCAGTCGATAAGCTACAGGACCAATACGTTCGATGATTTCGAACGGTCCTACGTATCGTGGTGCTAACTTGCCTTTCTTTCCAAAGCGTACAACGCCTTTCCACGGGGATACCTTCAACATGACACGGTCTCCCACTTGGAATTCCAACGGCTTACGCCGTTTGTCAGCATAGCTTTTCTGCCTGCTTCTTGTAGCTTGCAATCTTCTCTGAATCTGAGCAATCTTGTCAGTGGTTTCCTGAATAAGTTCTGGCCCAGTTATTCGATTATCTCAAATTTCAGTCCAACAGATCGGTGATCGACATTTCCGACCATAGAGAGCCTCGAACGGTGCACATCCGATGCTACTATGATAACTGTTGTTGTAGGAGAACTCGATCAGTGGCAAATGAGAATCCCAATTCCCACCGAAATCTAAAACACAGGTTCTCAGCATGTCTTCCAGGGTCTGGATTGTACGTTCACTTTGACCATTCGTTTGTGGATGATAAGCTGTACTCAGATTTAACTGTGTCCCTAGAGATTTCTGCAGTGATTGCCAGAACCTTGATGTGAATCTGCTGTCTCTATCAGAAATAATAGACAATGGTACACCGTGGCGTACCACTATCTCATTGATGTAAAATCTCGCCAGTTTATCCATCGTGAAAGTCTCACGCATTGGCAAGAAATGAGCAGATTTCGTCAAACGATCTATGATAACCCAGATAGTATCATGGCCACTGGAAGTGCGGGGTACCTTGGTAATGAAATCCATAGCTATTTGTTCCCACTTCCATAGCGGAATTTCAGGCTGTACCAGTAAACCAGACGGTCTCTGGTGTTCCGCCTTTACCTTTCCACACGTCAGACACTGACGGACGTATTCGGCTATGTCCTTCTTCATTACAGGCCACCAATAAAATCCACGCAGATCTTGGTACATTTTATCAGCGCCCGGGTGCACAGAGTACTTGGTCTTGTGCGCTTCATCAAACATAAGCCTTCTCAATTCATCTACTGCAGGAATCCATATACGATCCTTATAGTAAATAATTCCATCAGGGTTCGTATCAAAATGTTTCTCTGCTCCACAATCAAGTTCCTTCTTTAGATTTCCTCCATCAATTGACTCTTGTTGTGCTTGAATAATCTTGTCTCGTAAGCTTGTCTGCACAGTCATTTCCATTGCTCTGACGCGCAAGGGTTTGACTCTTTCCTTCCGGCTCAAGGCATCAGCTACAACGTTCGCCTTTCCCGGATGGTACTTGATCACACAATCGTAATCATTCAGAAGTTCTACCCAACGGCGTTGTCGCATGTTGAGCTCCTTCTGATCAAAAATGTGCTGCAGACTTTTGTGATCAGTGAATATGGTACACTTGGTGCCATATAAGTAATGTCTCCAAATCTTCAATGCGAAGATTACTGCTCCCAGTTCAAGATCATGAGTAGTGTAATTCTTCTCATGAATCTTTAACTGTCTTGATGCATAGGCTATGACTTTGTCCCGTTGCATTAAAACACAACCAAGTCCCTGATGGGATGCATCACAATACACAACAAAGTCATCACATCCTTCTGGGAGTGATAAAATTGGAGCATCACACAATTTCTGTTTTAACGTTTGGAAAGCATCTTCTTGTTTCTGTTCCCAGACAAACGGTTCACTCTTCTGAGTTAACTTAGTGAGAGGCAAAGATATCTTAGAAAAGTTTGAGATGAATCTTCTATAATATCCCGCCAATCCCAGAAAAGACCGTATCTCCGTTGGCGTCCTCGAAGTGTCCCAGTTCTTTATTGCTTCAATCTTGGCGGGATCTACGTGTATTCCCTCACTGTTGACTACGTGACCAAGAAACTGAACTTCCCTTAGCCAAAATTCACATTTAGAGAACTTGGCATAAAGTTTCTGTTCCATCAACAGTTCCAAGATCTTCCTGAGATGTTGTTAGTGCTCTGTTTTGCTCTTGGAATAAATCAGTATGTCATCAATAAAGACAATGACAAACTGATCCAGATACGGCTTGCACACTCGGTTCATGAGGTCCATGAAAACCGCTGGTGCATTTGTCAATCCGAAAGGCATCACTAGAAATTCGTAATGCCCGTATCTGGTTCGGAAAGCCGTCTTCGGTATGTCTTCGTCTTGAACTCTAAGTTGATGATAACCAGACCGTAGATCGATCTTCGAGAAATACTGAGCTCCTTGCAACTGATCAAACAAGTCATCAATTCTCGGCAATGGATACCGATTCTTGATAGTTAACTTGTTCAGTTCTCGATAGTCGATACACATTCTAAACGATCCGTCTTTCTTCTTCGTGAACAAGACCGGAGCTCCCCAAGGTGAGTAGCTCGGTCTAATAAAACCTTTATCCAGTAGCTCCTGTAACTGGTTCGACAATTCCTGCATCTCCGAGGGTGCTAGCCTGTAAGGAGATTTAGCAACAGGAGTTGCTCCAGGAACTAAGTCAATTCGGAACTCTACCGGTCGTACAGGTGGCAAACCTGGTAGGTCTTCAGGGAATACTTCTGGATATTCTTTCACTACCGGTACGTCTTGAATCTCTTTCTTGTCTTTCTCCTTTTTCACCACATGAGCAAGGAAAGCTACACATTGCTTCTGTAGACACTTACGTGCCTTTATGCATGAAATGATTTTGACACTTCGTTTTGCTTGATCCCCTCTAACTTCCAACACACTATCATCTGATAACAGAACTCGAAGTAGTTTCTTAGAACAGATGACTTCCACTCGATTAGAAGAAAGCCAATCCATTCCAACAATGATAACAAAACTGCCCAACTCCATCGGTATCAAGTCGATGGTAAATGTATGACCGTTAAGTGTCAATGGGCAATCCCTGTATACTGTACTAACTGTAATCTGTTTTCCGTTAGCTACTTCTATGATGTAAGGGGAATCTAACTGTTCCTCTATAGAATCTAGTTGGCATGCAAAATCGGCAGAGATAAAACTCTGGTCCGCAGCAGTATCAAATAGAACAGATGCATAAGAGTCATGTAAGAGAAACGTACCAGTGACCACATTTGGGTCCTGGCGTGCAGCTGGTGCTCCAATAACAAAAGCTCTTCCACGAGGAGCTTGAACTGCTTGTTGAGCCTTCTTCGGGCAGTTCTTTGCAAAGTGGCCTTGTTCGCCACAGTTGAAGCATCCACCATTGTTCTGGTTGGCTGGTGGAGGAAGAGCTAAGGCAGCATTGTTGATTGCTGGATTCGGTGTCAATCTGCACTGTTGGACCTAGTGCACTTTTCTTCCACACCCCGTGCATTGGCGGCACTGGTTGTTTGCAGGATGATGATACTGGCATTTGTTACACAGAGGATGTGGACCAGGATACTGTTTTTTGGGCAAGTTCTGTTGTGCCACGGCTACTTGGTTGAGGGGAGTAGCCACAGTGTAGTTCTTGATGAGTTTCTGCTTCTTATTCTGGTGATGATGGGGTTTCTTTGACGATTCAACTTTGTTCTTTCCAGAGTCTGCTTCTTTCTTTAACACCCCAGAAGCTACCATAAGGTTAGTGAGTTTTCCAGCCAATCTCACTGCAGACTCGACAGTGGTAGGGTTGGCTGAAACAACCATGCCCTGAATGCAGGCGGGGAGTCCACCTACATATCTGTCTATCCTTTTCTCTAAAGTTGGTACCATATCCGGCACCAAAGCAACCAACTCGTGGTAACGAGTCGTATATCCCATGTGGTCTGCTCCTTTCATCACATGGCTAGACAGTTCCACTTCCAATCTTTGGAGCTCGTTTTTGGGGCAAAACTCTGTCCTCAGTAGAGTCCTGAAATCCTCCCATGGCATTGCCATAGCTTCATCTCTTCCTCTGGCATTAACTTGGCCGTTCCACCAAGTCAAAGCTCGCTTGTTGAATGTTCCAGCAGAGTAGCGAACCTTGTGATGCTCTGGACAACTGCAGAGATCCAGAGTGGCTTCTATCTTCTCTATCCATTGGATTAATCCAACGGCTCCTTCCGACCCACTAAAGCTGGGTGGCTTACAGCCCATAAAGGACTTGTAGGAGTGGTTTGAAGTACCACCAGTGTTTCCACTGACTTCTCCTGTTGAGTTGCCAGTATTGTTGATCTCATTACGGAAACGGCTGAACATTTCCGGCAGTGCTTCTTTCATCTAGCTGGTCATCTGACTGCTCAGAAAAGTCACCAATGCAATAGTAGTAGGATCCAGCATTGGTGTTGCACTCGGGCCAGATGTTTGGGTTATCAATGGAGGAGGAGGAGGCAGTGGAGGAGGTGGCGGTGGTGAATCAGGTGGTGATGGTGTCGAAGAGTGTGGAGCTTGGTCTTGTCTTGATGTCAACAGGGGAGGTTGTCTTCGTGGCGGCATTCTGATCATAACAAATAAAGTTATTGGTTAGTGCAATGATCGAATACAGAAGACAGTATGCAAGTAAAGTCTTAAGTCCTGTGTTCTCTACATGCAGGGTCCCTAGGTTATAGTCTAGGCCAAACCGTTTAATTAAGTGACCTATATTTCTCTATAACCATGGCTCTGATACCAATCTGTCACACCCCGAGCCGGCGGGGTAGGATCGGGTTTCCCCGACGGGCGGAAGGTTCCCGGGGCGCGATATCATGAGTGATAATCATAATGATCATATTGTTTACATTGCACATGATATAAATGAGAAAAGCTAAATATAATAGAATTACAAAGTTAACTTACATCAGTATTATTTATAATTTAACAATGTAAATCTACTGTCAACATCATGAATTTCTATCTTGTATTTACACAAGATATACAAAATAATTTGTATAATGATGTCTCCAAAAGTATGCAGGTCCAAAATACTAAGTCTTCTATCAGAAGTCCTAGTCCAAAAGAAATGACTTCTTAATTGACCTGTTCGTCAACTGAGAAGTCATGCAAAAAGATCAAGTCAACACATGGTTGGTGAGTTCATATAGTTTAGTGAATGAAAATGATTTGAAAGCCTCTTCCGGTAAAGACCCTAACCTCATTAATTCCACATGTAATATCCACATCGGTATGCTTATATATAGGGCATATGTAATGGACAAGCCCTAGCCAACATCCCACCACATACTAATATGCATATGACACTATTGTTAATGATAGTTAAGCATTTTTACCCATTACACCTCTGATTTAGATTATAATCTCCAAAAATTGATTTGCCTTTGATTCTTCTGAGTTCGTCATAGATACATGATTTCCCCAAAAGTCAATGATAGTAATAAAATGTTAAATATTTAATTAAACAATTAAATAAAACATTTAAATACAACTAAGACATGATGATTAAACATTATTTCGCTCAATCAATTAGACTTAGTTGTTGGTGGTTTTCCAAGTTGTAACCTCTCACACGTGACCCATACCAGGCATAACTCACAAAGAGTATACCTGGGCGTGAAGGGATTTTAATGATGCCCATATCAGCTTGATCTAATGATCTTCTGTACATGTCGAGACTTTACGGATATCCTGTGATTCTTGATCTCTTTGATTCTCTTGATTTGTGATATTGATTCCTTTGATAGTTCATGTTATTGCCCGTATAGCCTGACTACAAGAGTCTTCTATACCTGAAGGGACTTTATATGTGTGTTACACGTGGTCTTGATTCCCTATACAACTGACATCCACCTTAACTTGAATATTAATGATTTCATTAGATTATAACGATTTCATTATTTTCATGATTCACACACATTTATGATTTCTGATCCCTTGAGTCTCATGATCTTGATCTTTAGAATTTCCATGATTCACAATGATAATTGATTCTTGATTATGATTCTTTGATCTTAGATTCCACACTGAATTAGATTCCTTTGACTATGATCTTTTGATTTAGTTTATATGATTTCACTTTGAATTTAGATTCTTGAATTTGAGCTTGATAGACTAAGGGTTTATTTAAAGTTTAAATTTAAAGTATTACTCATAAGAGTACTTCAATTAACTTGATAGTTTCATCTGTTTAATAATTACCTAGACAGGAGTCTAGGAGTATCAACAAACATATATGTGTAAAACATATAATAAATAAAAGCATTTAAATAAACAGTTTAAATAAAACAGTTTACGCATGCTTCTCGGCCCCGCGTTTTAAAACAAAAATGTTAGAAAAGGGGCAATGAACTCACCTGTGTTGCTCTGTATAGACTTATCACAAAATGCGCGCTCTTTGATTGTAGACTATGTATCTTTAGTACCTGAGTTATTTTAAGAAAATTCGCATACCATAAGTATTTATAATAGACGTCTTAACTAGGGTTTGGTCTCGGTGTGCAACTAAGTGTCCTAGATTACTAATGTGATTCTAAGACTTCATCTAACTTAGTCAAATTCATTACCCGTTATGAACCCTTATCCCGCATTAACATTTAAAGTCGTTAGTCGGTTATTTTTGGTTAATCCATTTTATAGTAAACACTTGTTTAGAAGATCATTTTAATTTGTTTTAACCAAGTTTACATTTTAATTCCTTTTTCTAAGACATAATTACTTTTAAAGGAAATAAGTTCCTTTACATGATGGGCTTAAGTTAAGCCCATTGGGCCAACCTCAGCCCAGTAATTGACTTTAAATCTTTGAACAATTTCTTGACATTTCTAGTGAATCACTTAGGTTGATTTCATGTCTTTACGACTTTCTTAAGGGTTAAGTGTGGATAATTATCTCAACACTCGAAACCCTAAGGTGTTGTTTGATTCCCATGATATCTCAAGTATGTTCAACCTAAGTAATGTTCCCTACTTATGTGTAGATGATACTAACTTTTTAAGGTTCTCTTGTTAGATCTCATGTTCACCCTAAAATTGTTTACATGGATGCAACCCTATCATTTTTCCATCCCATGCACACCCATGCACGTAGTCATACTCATCTCATGCACAACCATCCCAACCACAAGTTCCCTTGATCTTAGTCCATGTTTCTATCCCAAATCCCCTAGCCGTGTATCCACACCCGAATCACTTAAGTGGGTATGGGTGTCGAATGAAGACTGACCGAATGGATTCTCATGAATGAACCTGTGGCCAAAAGGGGTTTGGTCGAATGGTTGAGGGTCGAATGAGCTTATTCACGAATAAGGGTTGTCGAATGAAGGCCTGGTTCGGCGAATAGGTCTAGGCCAAAGGAAGGTTGGCGAATGGATGTATTGGCCGAATAGGGGTGATCGAATGAAGGCTGTTTCGGCTAGGAGTCTTTCGGCCGACTGTGGCTAATTCGACCTTCTCATTCGACGAGCTGGGTTAGGCCATTCGGCCGGTCTACTTTCAAGCAGGTGCAGCCATGGAGTTTCGAGCCAATCGACCATGGTTCTAGCTATTACTTGTTCCTACACTATTCTATGGTGAGAGTGATTGATTTCCTTAAGGTTTTGAAGCCAATAATCGGCTTAGAAAGTGGGTCGAACGAAGGGTTTCAAAACCCTAAAAACCGAACTGAAAACATGGATTTTACCTCGAATCTGTTGGATTCAAACCCCGATCCGTTGTACTTCTATAATCTACACTTTATGGTGGTCGTTTAGACACCAAGAGGGGTCGATTTCGTGATGAATTGAAGAAGAAAACCTAGAGAGATGATAAAGATTTTTAGAGAGAGAAAGCTTGAGAGAGAGAGAGAGAGACGTAAGTGGGGAAGATGGGTTACCCGGGTTCGTTCGGGTTCGTTCGGTTTCGCGTGGTTTCGCATAAAACTGTCGGTTTCTCCTCGTTTTCATAACGAAACGACTCGGTTTTTAAAAGTAGAATTTATAAAATTATTTTAGGTGGTGATTCCTAATAAATTAACTAAATATCTTTTATTTACATATTTTCAAAATATTTATTAAGCGTTTAAATCGAATCGCGCGGTCATCGCGCGTATTTGTTCGAATCGTCACCCGAATAAATACGACGATAACTACACATTTCAATATGGTTTTCTAATTATCGGATATCATTCAGAACGTTAAACTTTCAGATTTATTCGTACAGATCGTCACCTATACGAATAATCCGTCGATTTAGCATTCACATAAAGACATCCGTTTTGTTTTGTTCTGTAAAGCCTCACATACGTTTATACATAATAGGATTCTAACAAATAATCACTTGATGGTTCTGTGATGCCAGATAATTATCTGACTCAAGAACCATTGTTCTGAACTTGTTTCTCTGAAATGATTCTGAATTCACTGTTTTGATAACATGCAAT
The DNA here is from genome assembly GCA_009363875.1 of Mikania micrantha. Taxonomy (NCBI): domain Eukaryota; kingdom Viridiplantae; phylum Streptophyta; class Magnoliopsida; order Asterales; family Asteraceae; genus Mikania; species Mikania micrantha. The sequence continues at coordinate 60,826,363 of CM018697.1, forward strand.
GATACTGAAACTTAACATGGATATGAAATACACTGAATTACATAAAGTTTGTACCTGATCACTGTTCATGTACTGTAGAGATCACTGTTCCGGTGACGTTTTCGGCACTGATGTTACAGTACTTATGCAACGGGACAAAGTTATTGCGTATGCTTCAAGACAACTCAAGATTCATGAGAAGAACTACACTACTCATAATCTGGAACTAGGAGGTGTGATATTTGCACTGAAGATCTGGAGGCATTACTTGTATGGCACCAAGTGTACCATATTCACCGATCACAAAAGCCTGCAACACATATTTGATAAGAAGGAACTCAACATGAGACAACGACGTTGGGTTGAGCTTCTGAATGATTACGACTGTGTAATCAAGTACCATCCGGGCAAGGCGAACATTGTAGCTGATGCCTTGAGCCGGAAGGAACGGGTCAAACCCTTGCGTGTCAGAGTAATGGGGATGACTGTGCAGACAAGCTTACATGACAACATCATACAAGCACAACAGGAGGTTATTGAACGTGAAAACTTGAAGAAAGAACTTGATTGCGGTGTGGAGAAACAGTTGGAAACAAAACCCGATGGATTTGTTTACTTCAAGGATCGTATCTGGATTCCTGCAGTAGATGAGTTAAGGAGACTTATTTTTGATGAGGCACACAAAACCAAGTACTCGGTGCATCCCGGTGCTGATAAGATGTATCAAGACTTACGGGCGTTTTATTGGTGGCCGGGTATGAAGAAAGACATAGCTGAGTATGTTGGTAGATGTCTTACGTGTGCTAAGGTGAAGGCAGAACACCAGAAACCATCTGGTTTACTGGAACAGCCTGAAATTCCACTCTGGAAGTGGGAACATATAGCTATGGACTTTGTTACTAAGCTACCCCGCACTTCCAGTGGACATGATACTATTTGGGTTATCGTTGATCGATTAACCAAGTCTGCTCATTTCTTGCCTATGCGAGAAACTTACTTGATGGATAAACTAGCGAAGCTTTACATCAACGAGATAGTGGTACGCCATGGTGTGCCATTGTCTATCATATCCGATCGTGATAGCAGATTTACATCAAGGTTCTGGTAGTCATTGCAGAAATCTCTTGGGACGCAATTAAACTTGAGTACAGCTTATCATTCACAAACGGATGGTCAAAGCGAACGTACAATCGAGACCCTGGAGGACATGTTGAGAACTTGTGTTCTAGACTTTGGTGGTAATTGGGACTCTCACTTACCACTAATCGAGTTCTCCTACAATAACAGTTACCACAGCAGCATCGGTTGTGCCCCATTCGAGGCCCTTTATGGTCGAAAATGTCGGTCACCGATCTGTTGGTCAGAAGCGGGAGACAATCGTATCACAGGGCCAGAACTTATTCAGGAAACTACAGACAAGATTGCTCAGATACAACAAAGACTACAAGCAACACGAAGCAGACAAAAGAGCTATGCTGATAAACGGCGCAAGCCGTTGGAATTTCAAGTGGGAGATCGTGTTATGCTAAAGGTTTCCCCTTGGAAAGGCGTAGTCCGTTTTGCAAAGAAAGGCAAATTAACACCACGGTACGTGGGACCATTTGAAATCATCGAACGTATTGGTCCTGTGGCGTACAGATTGAGCTTACCGGATGAACTTAGTGGTGTACATGACGTGTTTCACGTCTCAAACTTGAAGAAATGCTTAGCTGATGAAACTCTTATCATACCAGTTGAAGAAATTCAATTGGATGAAAACTTACGTTTTGTTGAAGAACCGTTAGAGATTATGGATCGCAAAGTCAAGAAACTGAGGCGAAGCCGTATTCCTATTGTTAAAGTTCACTGAAACTCAAGGCGCGGACCCGAGTTTACTTGGGAACGTGAAGATCACATGAAAAACAAGTATCCCCAACTCTTTGAAGAGGAAGTCGTACTGAAAAACGAGTCTTAAATTTCGGGAGGAAATTTCTCTAACAAAGGGAGACTGTAACACCAGTGTAACATCAGTGTCAGAACCGCCACCGGAACAGTGATCTTAAACAGTATCATGAACAGTAAACAGATACGAATCATATACATTTCAGTACGTTTCAGATTCATATCATTTATCATTGTCATTTTGTGTTATCATAGAACAAATTCTGAAACATTTAACAGAAACAAGTTCAGAATAAGGGTACTTGAGTCAGATAATTATCTGGCAACACAGAATCATCATGTGATTAATTGTTAGGAGTTATTATATATAGACGTATGTGAGGCCTTATAGAACAAAACACACGAACATTGTTATGTGAATGCTAAACCGACGGGTTATACGTATAGGTGACGATCTGTACGAATGTATCTAAAAGTTTAACGTTCTGAATGATGTTCTATAGTGAGAAAAAAGATTGAAAAGTATAGTTATCGCCGTGTTCGTAAGAGTGACGATTCGAACGAATACGCGCGACGACCGTACGTTTCAATTTAAACAGTTGATTAATATTTTAAATTTAAAATATAAAAGATATTAGTTAATTTATTAGGAATCACAACCTAGAATAATTAAGTGATTTCTAATTTTACAAACCGCGTCACTTCGTCGCGAAAACTACGCGAAACAACACGGCTATTTACGCGAAACCGAACGAGACTAAACTACCCGGTATGTGTTAGACATTAAAGGGCATTTAATTTCCCCATCTACCACCACCAAACCTCTCCCACCATCACCATTTTCGTTTTTCCCCTTCCTCTCTCTAAAAAGAAATTCATCCAACTTCTCTCTACATGTTCGTGACCATTTCTCGTCGGATTCAAGCTATTTTGGTTTCATTACAACCCTCTCATCGTGAAGATTTCAGAAGAACAACTTGTTCAAGCTTTCGTCCACAGAAATTGAGGTAATGTTTAAGTTTAAACTCGGTTTTATAGGGTTTCACGAACTCAAGAAAGCTTTGCTTTGATAATCGATATTAAACACTAGTAAACACTTAGATAACTCAAGTGATCGAATAGAAAGAGGGTAAGAGTGGTGTTGTAACAGATTTGGACCAGGAAAGGAACGAAGTTGTAGGTTCGAGGGGCAAAGGGGCTGATCGAAGATACAGGTTCGCTAGCCGAACCCTACACGAACCCACATGATGCAGTTGAACCCTGCATGGTCTGCAGCGAACCTGGGTAGCCACCTGCACCGAACCCTTTTTCCACGAGCCTGGAATCTTTGGCGAACCATCCTTGGCCGAAACATGGGTGATCACGAACCTTAGGGTGGCGAGCCTTAAAGGTTCGTGGGAATGGAGGCATGGCCGAACCCTTTGAGAACTCACGAACCTGCATGGACGAACCATGGCCATGCAAAGCTCTCGGCTACCGAACCTTAGGATTGAATCAAGCTACGAACCTTCTATAGCCGAGCTAGTACACGAACCTATGGATAGTTAGGGATGTAACCGAACCCTACAAACTGCCCATCTAGCCGAACCTTATGACACTAGGACCAGCCGAACCTTAGGTATTTTCTTAGAAAGGTTCGCTTCCCTAGATACCATACCGAACGTTAATGTGGATTAATTGGGCTAATATGGAACTATAACCATCAAGACTAGTGTTAATAATCGAAGGAATGGCTAGTTAGTCATTAATCAAAGTTATAATGAAGAATGGATCTCATATGTCGAATGCATGAATAGAATGATATGTGTGTGCATGAGTTTGATATAAGAGCTAGTTATAAGTCATGATGAATCATGAAGTTCATATGTCGGGTAGAAATTTATAAAACTAAGGTCATTCACACATGTTAACAACTTAAAATGAGTCGTTAATTTGACTAACTTGGACATCTATGTCATATGGTTCGAAAAATTGTAAACATTGATCAAGTAAGAATCAAGAGTTGTTATTGGGCTTAAATGGGCCCAATGGGACTTGATTAAGTCCATCAAATGTTAAACACTTAATTAAATTTAGATAATGATGTTTTAATATGGAAATGAAAATGTGTCAATGTTTTCAATTAAAATCTTGTTTAATTTGAATTTATAATTGTCATTGGGTTCTTTTAAATTAGTTATTTATAAAAGTTGAATGTAATATCATCGATTGGGATTTTGTTGTAAAATAGACAATATAATTGTCTGGATTTGCTCTAAAAACAAAGGAAACTCTGCCGAAATTTTCTAAAATATAAAAGTAAGTTATTATAACTAATCATGGGAATTGGGATCATAAGAAGGGTAATTAAGATAGATTAGAATCATAGATACACTTATTACTAAGACACTTAGTTGCACACACCTCAAGACCAAACCTTAGGCACAACGACTATTACGCATACTTATTATATTTGAATTCTTATAAAATAACTCAGGAACCGAAGAAACTTAGCTTACATACAGGAGCGCGCATTTTGTGTTAGATCAAATTACATAGCAGCACAGGTGAGTTCATTGCCCCTTTTCTAACATTTTGTTTTTAAAACGCGCGGCTGATTTACATATATATATAAATGTTATCCTAGACCATGTCTAGGAAGATTTTATGCAGGTTTACTAACTGATTTACTTATAAATTAAGTGAATAATCAGATTTAAACTAAAAGATTTCAACAGATCAAAACATTTCAAAAGAATCACATCAAACATTTTGACAAAACAAGTGTGGGAGTTCAAGGAATCAAACTAATTATTTTGAAAAATCAAATGGGTGAATTCAATGAATCAAATGAAACATTTTGGTGAAACAAGTGTGGGACTTCAACAAATCAAACAAAACAATCTTTGCAAAGACAATATTCAATGTTCTCCAAATCAAGTGTTTGCTGAACTAAGAATCAATTGTACATTTGATCACTGAATCTAGTATTCTATGATCAACGAATCAAGTACATCTTGTAACAGAATCAGACGAATCAATAAATCATTTTCAAGGGAAAACCTGGGAAATATCAGAGATAACATATGCCAAAACAGACGAAACAAAAACCCTACATTTCAAGAAGTCCTAGCTAGACCGTTTGATTTGTAGGTCATATGTTTGAGGATATTTACAGATTCTCTAAATACTAAGTACCTAGATTGACAGACTAGTCTACTCGAGTATGACCAAAGGCCCCAATCAATAGGACTTAGACTTTATTAAATGTTTATTTATTTATTTAATTAAGCATTTATAACTGTTCATACAATTACTGTAGTTGATCATAATGTGTGATGAACTTGTGAAATCAACATGGATTTCAAATGATTGTAATGACAGGGACAACCAACAGAAGAACTTATGGGATTGTGTTAAGGGTAAAAATGCTTAATTATCATTAACAGCAGTGTCATATGCATATTATTATGTGGTGGGATGTTGGCTAAGGCTTGTCCCTTGCATATGCCCTATATATAAGCATACCGATGTGGATATTACATGTGGTGTTAATGAGGTTAGGGTCTTTACGAAAGGAGGTTTTCAAATCATTTTAAATTACTAAAACTATATGAACTCACCAACCATGTGTTGACTTGATCTTTTTGCATGACTTCTCAGGTGACGAACAGGTCAATTAGAAAGTCATTTCTTTTGGACTAGGACTTCATATAGAAGACTAGTATTTTGGACCTACATACTTTTGAAGACATCATTATACAAATTATTTTGCATATCTTGTGTAAATACAAGATATTCATTTATTGATGTGACAATAGATTTACATTGTTAAATTATAAACGATACTGCTGTAATTTAACTTTGTAATTTTATTATATTTAGCATTTCTCATTTATATCATGTGCAATGTAAACAATCTGATCACTTCGATTATCACTCACGATATCGCGCCTCGGGAACCTTCTGCCCGTCGGGGAAACCCGATCCTACCCCGCCGGCTCGGGGTGTGACAGATTGGTATCAGAGCCATGGTTATAGAGAAATATAGGTCACTTATTTAAATGGTTTGGCCTAGACTATAACCTAGGGACCCTGCATATAGAGAAAACATGACTTAGGAATTAATTGCATACTGTCTTCTGTATTCGATCATTGCACTAACCGATAACTTTATTGGTTATGATCAGAATGCCGCCGAGAAGACAGCCTCCTTTGATACAGCTACCACCACAAGACTTGGCTCCACACTCCTCCACACCGTCACCAAATGATTCGCCACCACCTCCTCCACCTCCTCCTCCCCCTCCTCCATTGATTACTCAAGCATCTGGTTCGGGCACAACACCGACCATGGATCCTGCTACTATCGCTCTGGTGACGTTACTGAGTAGCCATATGACAAATCAGATGAAAGAAGCAATACCGGAGATGTTCCTTTGTCTTCGTAATGAAATCCTCAACACTGGCAACACATCAGGAGAAGCCAGTGGAAATACTAGAGATTCATCTCATTACTCCTACAAGTCCTTTGTAGGATGTAAACCACCCAGTTTTAGTGGATCTGAAGGCGCCGTTGGGTTAATCCAATGGATTTAGAAGATTGAGGCAACCTTGGATCTTTGCAGTTACCCTGAACACCACAAGGTCCGTTACTCAGCTGGAACATTCAACAAAAGGGCTCTGACTTGGTGGAATGGTTAGATCAACGCCCGAGGAAGAGAGGAAGCTATGGCAATGCCATGGGAAGACTTCAAGGCACTGCTGCGAACAGAATTCTGCCCCAAGAATGAGCTGCAGAAGTTGGAGGTTGAACTATCCAACCATGTGATGAAGGGGGCTGATCACATGGGCTATACTACTCGCTACCACGAGCTAGTTGCATTGGTGCCAGACACGGTACCGACTTTAGAAAAGAGGATAGACCGTTATGTAGGTGGACTTCCCGCCTGCATTCAGGGCATGGTTGTTTCAGCCAACCCTACTACTGTTGAATCTGCAGTGAGACTGTCTGGGAAACTCACTGACCTCATGGTAGCCTCTGGAGTTCTAAAGAAGGAGGCTGAACCCGGCAAGAACAAAGCTGAGTCTTCAAAGAAATCCTCCCATCATCAGAAGAAGAAGCAGAAGACCATCAAGAACTACACAGTGGCCACACCTCTTCAACAAGTGGCAGCAGCACCACAGAACCCCAACCGCAAACCTTACACTGGCACGTTTCCTTTGTGTGCCAAGTGTCAGTATCATCACCCTACTGACACTCCCTGCAAGCAATGCATGGTATGCGGAAGAAAGGGCCATTGGGTCCAGTACTGCCGGATGACACCTAACCAAGCAGTCAACAATGCTGCTTTGGCTCTCCCTCCACCAGCTAATCAGAACCATGGTGAATGCTATAACTGTGGCGAACAAGGCCACTTTGCGAAGAACTGCCCGAAGAAGGCACAACCAGCAGTTCAAGCACCCCGTGGACGAGCCTTTGCTATCGGAGCACCAGCTGCCCGCCAGGACCCAAATGTGGTCACTGGTACGTTTCTCTTACATGAATTTTATGCATCTGTTCTATTTGATACTGGTGCGGATCAGAGTTTTATCTCTACCGACTTTTCATGCCAACTAGATTCCATAGAGGAACAGTTAGACTCCCCTTACATTATAGAAGTAGCTAACGGGAAATAGATCACAGTTAGTACAGTTTATAGGAACTGCCCATTGACACTAAATGATCATACATTTACTGTCACACCCCGAGCCGGCGGGGTAGGATCGGGTTTCCCCGACGGGCGGAAGGTTCCCGGGGCGTGATATCGTGAGTGATAATCGAAGTGATCAGATTGTTTACATTGCACATGACATAAACGAGAAATGCTAAATATAATAGAATTACAAAGTTAAATTACAGCAGTATCGTTTATAATTTAACAATGTAAATCTATTGTAAAACATCAATAAATGACTATCTTGTATTTACACAAGATATACAAAATAATTTGTATAATGATGTCTTCAAAAGTATGCAGGTCCAAAATACTAGTCTTCTATATGAAGTCCTAGTCCAAAAGGAATGACTTCCTAATTAACCTGTTCGTCACCTGAGAAGTCATGCAAAAATAAAAGTCAACACATGGTTGGTGAGTTCATATAATTTTAGTAATTGAAAATGATTTGAAACCTCCTTTGGTAAAGACCCTAACCTCATTAACACCACATGTAATATCCACATCGGTATGCTTATATATAGGGCATATGTAAGGGACAAGCCCTAGCCAACATCCCACCACATACTAATATACATATGACACTGTTGTTAATGATAATTAAGCATTTTTACCCTTAACACAACCCATAAGTTCTTCTGTTTATTGTTCCTGTAATTACAATCATTTGAAATCCATGTTGATTTCATAAGTTCATCACACAATATGATCAACCATAAAAATTGTATAAACAGTTATAAATGCTTAACTAAATAAATAAATAAACATTTAATAAAATCTAAGTCCTATTGATTGGGGCCTGTGGTCATACTCGAGTAAACTAGTCTGTCAATCTAGGTACTTAGTAGTTAGGGAAACTGTAAATATCCTCAAACATACGACCTACAAGTCAAACGGTCTAGCTAGGACTTCTTGAAATGCAGGATTTTATGTTTCGTCAATGTTTTTGGCGTATGCTATCTCTGATATTTCCCAGACTTTCCCTTGAAAATGATTTATTGATTCAACTGATTTTTTCACAAGATGTACTTGATGTGTTGATCATAGAATACAAGATTCATTGATCGATTGTACACTTGATTCGTTGTTCAACAAACACTTGATTTGTAGAACATTGAATGTTGTCTTTGCAAAGATTGTTTTGTTCGATTTCTTTGAAGTCCCACACTTGTTTTGTCAAAAATGTTTAATTTGATTCCTTGAGTTCACCCACTTGATTTGTCAAAATGTTTGATTTGATTCCTTGAATTCACCCACTTGATTTGTCAAAATGTTTGATTTGATTTCCTTTGAAATGTTTTGACTTATTGAAAAGTTTAGTTTAACTCGATTATTCACTTAATATATAAGTAAATCGGTTAGTAAACCTGCATAAAATCTTCCTAGACATGGTCTAGGATAACATTTATATATATGTAAAACATATAAATTTAAAAGCATTTAAGTAAACAATTTAGATAAACAGTTTACGCATGCTTCTCAGCCCCGCGTTTTAAAACAAAAATGTTAGAAAAGGGGCAATGAACTCACCTGTGTTGATGTCTAATGTACTATCACAGAATGCGCACTCTTGTTTGTAAGCTAAGTATCTTCGGTTCCTGAGTTATTTTATAAGAATTCGAACATAATAAGTACGCGTAATAGTCGTTGTGGCTACGGTTTGGTCTTGTTGTGTGTGCAACTAAGTGCCTTAATACTATGTGCATCTAAGATCTAACCTATCTTAGTTACCCCTTTTTGATCCCAATCCCATGTTGAGTTACTAACTTAACTTTAAATTTTAGAAAATTTCGGCAGAGTTTCCTTTGTTTTTAAAACAATTCCAGACAATTAAATCGTCTATTTTATAACAAGTTTCCAATCAATTAATTCAAAGTAAGTAATTTAAATCAAAGCATTACAATTTAACTTCCAATTAAATCAATATTGAGTCAAAATCATTTAATGCAATCTAACAAGTTATAAATAAATGAGATTTTACCAAAACCTCATTACTTGAGTTTACTAAATCATATATTACATGATGGGCTTAATTTAGCCTCATTGGGCCCACTTAGGCCCAGTTGAACCTCTTTGATTTCTATTTAATCCCAAGACTTGAACTTTTAATTCTCTTGAACTTAAAGACAATGATATCCAATTGTTAAACCATCTTATGTCCCCCTAACACTCATGTTGAGTTGTTATTGTATGTTAGGGATTATATTGTCATAGTAATCTCTAATCCATGAACCCATGCATGCATAAGTTATTTACTCCATGCATAGATTACGTGGGTTCCCATGCACTCACATGCTTTGTCTAACTCATACCTACATATCTACTCCCCATGCATCTTAATAATTCCCGATTTAAAGTTGTCTAGGATTAAACATCATCCCAAGGCAGAGAACCTGTTAGAGGGGCTGACCTTAGGGTTCGGCTAGGCCACTAGCACCAACGAACATTAGGGTTCGGCCCTCAATTTGTCACCACCGAACCTTTAAGGTTCGGCTCCTAAAGTTTGCCATGTTATGGTTCGTCTAAGAAGCAAAGGGTTTGTCTGAAGCTACGGTTCGCTGCACCTCCAGAGTTCGGCAAGTTCTATGGGTTCGGCTGGCTAAGGAGGGTTCGGTCTACAAGGAAGGTTCGTGAGACAGAACCGCAGGGTTCGTTGCAGACCACGCAGGTTCGTCGCCAGGGCTGATCAGTTCAACAGGTTCGTGTGGCAGGGTGGCAGGGTTCGGTGCAGATGCCAAAAAGGGTTCGGCTCTCTTGTGACTGGTTCGTGTAGGGTTTGCCTCAAACCTAATAAGGTTCGGCCGCCATCGCCGAACTTGTTAGCAGCTTTCACCCGCGAACCTGCATATCCTATCTCCTTTCTTGATTCAAAACCTGTTACAACACCACTACCCTAGTTCCTACTTGCTTATCCATGCCTAAATAATCGTGTTTAAGTGGTTTAAACCGGCTAAATCAACAAAGCTATGTGGGTCATCATTCTTATACAAAAACCGAATTTAAAAGGGGTCATTTAACTTAGGTCTCATGGATGGAAGCTTGAAATACTTGTACTTCTGTAATCTACAAGATGAGAGGATCGAAATGGCGCCTAGAACACTTGATTCCGCCAAGATTTGAGCTTGAATTTGTTGAAAGAAGTGGGTTTTTCTTGAGAGAAATCTAGAGAGAGGTGGAGGACGAAATTGTAGAGAGAGAAAGGATTTGAAGATGGTGGTTGTGGCATTTAATAACCTCATTAAATGCCCCAACACCCGGTATTTCGGTCTAGTTCGGTTTCGCGTAAAATGTCAGATCGTGTAGTTTTCGCGACGAAACGACGCGATTTATAAAATTGGAAATCTTTTAATTATTCTAGGTTGTAATTCCTAATAAATTAACTAATATCTTCTATTAATTAAATTAAAAATATTTTAATTTACGGTTTAAATCGAAATATACGGTTGTCGCACGTATTCGTTCGAATCGTCACCCGTACGAACACGACGATAACTATACTTTTCAATCTTGTTTTCTAATTATAGAATATCATTCAGAACGTTTAACTTTCAGGTATATCCGTACAGATCGTCACCTATACGAATAACCCGTCAATTTAGCATTCACGTAACAATATTCGTGTGTTTTGTTCTATAAAGTCTCACATGCGTTCATACATAATATATCCTAACAAATAATCACATGATGGTTCTGTATTGCCAGATAATTATCTGACTCAAGAACCATTGTTCTGAACTGTGTTTTCTGTTAAATGTTTCTGAAACTGTTCTATGACACCCAAACTGATAATGACTACTGATATAAATATGAAATATATTGAAATGTATATGATTCGCACCTGTTTACTGTTCATGTACTGTAGAGATCACTGCTCCGGCGACGGTTCCGGCACTGATGTTACAGTCTCCCCTTGTTAGAGAAATTTCGTCCCGAAATTTAAGAGTTGTTATCCGGTACAGCTTCCTCTTCAAACAGTTGGGGATACTTCAACTTCATGTGATCTTCACGTTCCCAAGTGAATTCGGGCCCGCGTCTTGAATTCCATCGAACCTTTACAATAGGAATACGGCTTCGCCTCAGTTGTTTAACCTTGCGATCCATAATCGCTAAAGGTTCTTCAATGAAATGTAACTGTTCATTGACTTGAATCTCTTCGATTGGAATGACGAGAGACTCGTCAGCAAGGCATTTCTTTAGGTTTGAGACGTGAAACACGTCATGCACACCACTGAGTTCATCTGGTAACCTCAGTCGGTAAGCTACAGGACCTATACGTTCGATGATCTCGAACGGTTTAAATCAAAATATACGGTTGTCGCGCGTATTCGTTCGAATCGTCACTCTTACGAACACGGCGATAACTATACTTTTCAATCTTGTTTTCTAATTATAGAACATCATTCAGAACGTTAAACTTTTAGATACATTCGTACAGATCGTCACCTATACGAATAACCCGTCGGTTTAGCATTCACATAACAATGTTCGTGTGTTTTGTTCTATAAGGCCTCACATACGTTTATATATAATAACTCCTAACAATTAATCACATGATGATTCTGTGTTGCCAGATAATTATCTGACTCAAGAACCCTTTTTCTGAACTTGTTTCTGTTAAATGTTTCTGAATTTGTTCTATGATAACACAAAATGACAATGATAAATGATATGAATCTGAAACGTACTGAAATGTATATGATTGGTAACTATTTACTGTTCATGATACTGTTTAAGATCACTGTTCCGGTGGCGGTTCCGGCACTGATGCTACAGTCTCCCCTTGTTAGAGAAATTTCGTCCCGAAATTTAAGAGTTGTTATCAGGTACAGCTTCCTCTTCAAACAGTTGGGGATGCTTTAACTTCATGTGATCTTCACGTTCCCAAGTGAATTCGGGCCCGCGTCTTGAATTCCATCGAACCTTTACAATAGGAATACGGCTTCGCCTCAGTTGTTTAACCTTGCGATCCATAATCGCTAAAGGTTCTTCAATGAAATGTAACTGTTCATCGACTTGAATCTCTTCGATTGGAATGATGAGAGACTCGTCAGCAAGGCATTTCTTTAGGTTTGAGACGTGAAACACGTCATGCACACCACTGAGTTCATCTGGTAATCTCAGTCGATAAGCCACAGGACCAATACGCTCGATGATCTCGAACGATCCCACGTATCGTGGCGCTAATTTGCCTTTCTTTCCAAAGCGTACAACGCCTTTCCATGGGGATACCTTCAACATTACACGATCTCCCACTTGGAATTCCAACGGCTTGCGCCGTTTGTCAGCGTAGCTCTTTTGTCTGCTCCTTGTTGCTTGTATATATGGTACACTTGGTGCCATATAAGTGAATATGGTACACTTGGTGCCATATAAGTAATGTCTCCAAATCTTCAAGGCGAAAATTACTGCTCCCAGTTCAAGATCATGAGTAGTGTAGTTCTTCTCATGAACTTTTAACTGTCTTGATGCATAGGCTATGACTTTGTCCCGTTGCATTAATACACAACCGAGTCCCTGATGGGAGGCATCACAGTATACAACAAAGTCATCACAGCCTTCTGGGAGTGATAGGATAGGAGCATTACATAGTTTCTGTTTCAATGTCTGAAAAGCATCTTCTTGTTTCTGCTCCCAGACAAACGGTTCACTCTTCTGGGTTAGCTTAGTGAGAGGCAAGGCTATCTTAGAAAAGTTTGAGATAAACCTTCTGTAATAACCTGCCAATCCCAGAAAAGACCGTATCTCCGTCGGTGTCTTCGGAGTGTCCCAATTCTTTATCGCCTCGATCTTGGCAGACAAAAGAGCTACGCTGACAAACGGCGCAAGCCGTTGGAATTCCAAGTGGGAGATCGTGTAATGTTGAAGGTATCCCCATGGAAAGGCGTTGTACGCTTTGGAAAGAAAGGCAAATTAGCGCCACGATACGTGGGACCGTTCGAGATCATCGAGCGTATTGGTCCTGTGGCTTATCGACTGAGCTTACCAGATGAACTCGGTGGTGTGCATGACGTGTTTCACGTCTCAAACCTAAAGAAATGCCTTGCTGACGAGTCTCTCGTCATTCCAATCGAAGAGATTCAAGTCGATGAACAGTTACATTTCATTGAAGAACCTTTAGCGATTATGGATCGCAAGGTTAAACAACTGAGGCGAAGCCGTATTCCTATTGTAAAGGTTTGATGGAATTCAAGACGCGGGCCCGAATTCACTTGGGAACGTGAAGATCACATGAAGTTGAAGCATCCCCAACTGTTTGAAGAGGAAGCTGTACCTGATAACAACTCTTAAATTTCGGGACGAAATTTCTCTAACAAGGGGAGACTGTAGCATCAGTGCCGGAACCGCCACCGGAACAGTGATCTTAAACAGTATCATGAACAGTAAATAGTTACCAATCATATACATTTCAGTACGTTTCAGATTCATATCATTTATCATTGTCATTTTGTGTTATCATGGAACAAATTCAGAAACATTTAACAGAAACAAGTTCAGAATAAGGGTTCTTGAGTCAGATAATTATCTGGCAACACAGAATCATCATGTGATTAATTGTTAGGAGTTATTATATATAAACGTATGTGAGGCCTTATAGAACAAAACACACGAACATTGTTATGTGAATGCTAAACCGACGGGTTATTCGTATAGGTGACGATCTGTACGAATGTATCTAAAAGTTTAACGTTCTGAATGATGTTCTATAATTAGAAAACAAGATTGAAAAGTATAGTTATCGCCGTGTTCGTAATAGTGACGATTCGAACGAATACGCGCGACGACCGTACGTTTCAATTTAAACAGTTGATTAATATTTTAAATTTAAAATATAAAAGATATTAGTTAATTTATTAGGAATCACAACCTAGAATAATTAAGTGATTTCTAATTTTACAAACCGCGTCACTTCGTCGCGAAAACTAAGCGAAACGACACGGCTATTTACGCGAAACCGAACGAGACTAAACTACCCGGTATGTGTTAGACATTAAAGGGCATTTAATTTCCCCATCTACCACCACCAAACCTCTCCCACCATCACCATTTTCGTTTTTCCCCTTCCTCTCTCTAAAAAGAAATTCATCCAACTTCTCTCTACAAGTTCGTGACCATTTCTCGTCGGATTCAAGCTATTTTGGTTTCATTACAACCCTCTCATCGTGAAGATTTCATAAGTACAACTTGTTCAAGCTTTCGTCCACGGAAATTGAGGTAATGTTTAAGTTTAAACACGGTTTTATAGGGTTTCACAAACTCAAGAAAGCTTTGCTATGATAATCGATATTAAACACTAGTAAACACTTAGATAACTCAAGTGATCGAATAGAAAGAGGGTAGGAGTGGTGTTGTAACAGATTTGGACCAGGAAAGGAACGAAGTTGCAGGTTCGCGGGGCAAAGGAATTGATCGAAGATACAGGTTTGCTAGCCAAACCCTACACGAACCCACATGATGCAACCGAACCCTGCATGGTCTGCAGCGAACCTGGGTAGCCACCTGCACCGAACCCTTTGTCCACGAGCCTGGAATCTTTGACGAACCATCCTTGGCCGAAACATGGGTGATCACGAACCTTAGGGTGGCGAGCCTTAAAGGTTAGTGGGAATGGAGGCATGGCCGAACCCTTTGAGAACTCACGAACCTGAATGGCCGAACCATGGCCATGCAAAGCACTCGGCTACCGAACCTTACGATTGAATCAAGCTACGAACCTTCTATAGCCGAGCTAGTACACAAACCTATGGATAGTTTGGGATGTAACCGAACCCTACAAACTGCCCATCTAGCCGAACCTTATGACACTAGGACCAGCCGAACCTTAGGTATTTTCTTAGAAAGGTTCACTGCCCTAGATACCATACCGAAAGTTAAAGTGGATTAATTGGGCTAATATGGAAATATAACCATCAAGACTAGTGTTAATAATCGAAGGAATGGCTAGTTAGTCATTAATCAAAGTTATAATGAAGAATGGATCTCATATGTCGAATGCATGAATAGAATGATATGTGTGTGCATGAGTTTGATATAAGAGCTAGTTATAAGTCATGATGAATCATGAAGTTCATATGTGGGGTAGAAATTTATAAAACTAAGGTCATTCACACATGTTAACAACTTAAAATGAGTCGTTAATTTGACTAACTTGGACATCTATGTCATATGGTTCGAACAATTGTAAACATTGATCAAGTAAGAATCAAGAGTTGTTATTGGGCTTAAATGGGCCCAATGGGACTTGATTAAGTCCATCAAATGTTAAACACTTAATTAAATTTAGATAATGATGTTTTAATATGGAAATGAAAATGTGTGAATGTTTTCAATTAAAATCTTGTTTAATTTGAATTTATAATTGTCATTGGGTTCTTTTAAATTAGTTAGTTATAAATGTTGAATGTAATATCATCGATTGGGATTTTGTTGTAAAATAGACAATATAATTGTCTGGATTTGCTCTAAAAACAAAGGAAACTCTGCCGAAATTTTCTAAAATATAAAAGTAAGTTATTATAACTAATCATGGGAATTGGGATCATAAGAAGGGTAATTAAGATAGATTAGAATGTTAGATACACTTATTACTAAGACACTTAGTTGCACACACCTCAAGACCAAACCTTAGGCACAACGACTATTACGCGTACTTATTATATTCGAATTCTTATAAAATAACTCAGGAACCGAAGAAACTTAGCTTACATACAGGAGCGCGAATTTTGTGTTAGATCAAATTACATAGCAGCACAGGTGAGTTCATTGCCCCTTTTCTAACATTTTGTTTTTAAAACGCGGGGCTGAGAAGCATGCGTAAACTGTTTATTAAATTGTTTACTTAAATGCTTTTAATTTTATATGTTTACATATATATAAAAATGTTATCCTAGACCATGTCTAGGAAGATTTTATGCAGGTTAATAACTGATTTACTTATAAATTAAGTGAAAATCAGATTTAAACTAAAAGATTTCAACAGATCAAAACATTTCAAAAGAATCACATCAAACATTTTGACAAAACAAGTGTGGGAGTTCAAGGAATCAAACTAATCATTTTGACAAATCAAATGGGTGAATTCAATGAATCAAATGAAACATTTTGGTGAAACAAGTGTGGGACTTCAACAAATCAAACAAAACAATCTTTGCAAAGACAATATTCAATGTTCTCCAAATCAAGTGTTTGTTGAACTAAGAATCAAGTGTACATTTGATCAATGAATCTAGTATTCTATGATCAACGAATCAAGTACATCTTGTAACAGAATCAGACGAATCAATAAATCATTTTCAAGGGTAAACCTGGGAAATATTAGAGATAACATATGCCAAAACAGACGAAACAAAAACCCTACATTTCAAGAAGTCCTAGCTAGACCGTTTGATTTGTAGGTCATATGTTTGAGGATATTTACAGATTCCCTAAATACTAAGTACCTAGATTGACAGACTAGTATACTCGAGTATGACCAAAGGCCCCAATCAATAGGACTTAGATTTTATTAGATGTTTATTTATTTATTTAATTAAGCATTTATAACTGTTTATACAATTACTGTAGTTGATCATAATGTGTGATGAACTTGTGAAATCAACATGGATTTCAAATGATTGTAATGACAGGGACAACCAACAGAAGAACTTATGGGATTGTGTTAAGGGTAAAAATGCTTAATTATCATTAACAGCAGTGTCATATGCATATTAGTATGTGGTGGGATGTTGGCTAGGGCTTGTCCCTTACATATGCCCTATATATAAGCATACCGATGTGGATATTACATGTGGTGTTAATGAGGTTAGGGTCTTTACCAAAGGAGGTTTTCAAATCATTTTAAATTACTAAAACTATATGAACTCACCAACCATGTGTTGACTTGATCTTTTTGCATGACTTCTCAGGTGACGAACAGGTCAATTAGGAAGTCATTTCTTTTGGACTAGGACTTCATATAGAAGACTAGTATTTTGGACCTGCATACTTTTGAAGACATCATTATACAAATTATTTTGCATATCTTGTGTAAATACAAGATATTCATTTATTGATGTGACAATAGATTTACATTGTTAAATTATAAACGATACTGCTGTAATTTAACTTTGTAATTCTATTATATTTAGCATTTCTCATTTATATCATGTGCAATGTAAACAATCTGATCACTTCGATTATCACTCACGATATCGCGCCCCGGGAACCTTCCGCCCGTCAGGGAAACCCGATCCTACCCCGCCGGCTCGGGGTGTGACAACCAATGCCGGACGCGTGCCAGAACAGTGATCGCAACAGTAAAACGTACAGTAATTCAGGTACCCATTACGTGAAACTATGTTTATACTATTGATGCATTTGGATTAACATGAAACTATTAAAAGATTGTCTGAATCTGACAGAATTCTTAGGATTTGACAGTCAGAAAACATGTCAGACAACACAGTGTTGAAACATAAATACTTGATGTGATATTATTTGGTGTAAACGTATGTGAGGTTAAACAAAACAAAACCTTAACGGTTGTCGTTTCAGAATGCTAAACCGACGTGTTATTCGTATAGGTGACGATCTGTACGAATGATTCTGATAGTTTAACGTTCTGAAATAATAACTTAACAGTAGAAAACAAGAATCAGAAAGCCAAACCATCGACATGTTCGTTCGAATGACGATTCAAACGAATATGCGCGGTGGCGACGCGATCTGACTAAACGAAAACGAATAGCGATACGATCGATCATAAATTTAAGGAAATACAATGTTTCTTATTTTACAATTTTGAAACTCATCATAAAATAAATTTAAATCAAATTATTTTATTAAATCGCGAACGAATTAGCGACACGCGTAAAATATTATAATTCGATGAATAAATAAACGCAACGGTATATAAAATAATTTTTAGAAATAAATAACCATCCAATTAGTTTAAGATAATCCTTTTATTTAAATTTATAAAATACGCGTGTAACGTGCCGGATACGCGACGAAAAATACGAACCGAGCAACCGAAACGAACCCGAATACCCTCGGGGTATTTAAGTGCTAAATGAGAGCATTTATCTCATTTCTTCCAAAACTCTCTCTCTACAAGCAATCCCGTCACCTCTCTCTCTCTCTAAGTTTACACCTTCAAAGCTCAAGATCTTGGTCATTTCTTGGTGAAATCGTGCAATTTTGCTGTCCACGTGTAGCTAACAACGAGATCTACCTAAAAGTACAGCCATTTCGGAGGTTCAACCAGCCCATTTTGAGGTATGAAGTCACAAAGTTTCCAAAATTTAGAGTTTTTGTGTGGTTGGTCGACCTAGATCCAAAACCGGTGTATAACTATAATATACACACACCACGCTCATGATAACCTAGACCCACATCCACGGTGACACTCGGATCGTACAACAAACGTGAATGGAAGAGATGATGGTGAGCTGTTTGGTGAGGCCAAGGGACGGCCGAACCTTTGGAGGTTCCCTAACAGGCGAACCTGTTATCATCACCACTGCTGAACCTTAGGCAGCCAATACCCAGCAGTCACGAACCCTACGAGGGTGGCCAAACCCCATGCGAACCCTTGCACATGGAGACGAACCTTATGAGCTTGGCGAACCATGCAGGTGGCTGGAAACCCTACGAACCTTTACTGCTCATCGCCGAACCTTTGAATCTCCTCTCACGAACCTTTTTGGTTAGACCCATGCAGGTGGCGAACCCATAGATCCAACGAACCTTGTTGATGTCGTTAGCCGAACCATAGAGAGGATCCACGAACCATGCATGGGTGCCGAACCCTCATGCACACCGAACCTTCAACACCCGAACCCCTATCAACCAGGACGAACCATCGTGATGTCACGAACCCAAGAGCATCAGACGAACCATGGACCAGCTTACTTAGCCGAGCCCTACCCTCTCTGGCGAACCTAGTCTTCATGGAGCCGAACCTATGGACATTTGGTTGAAAGGTTCGCTGATCCAATCAACCATCTCAGCCGGAGATTATCATCAGCCTTGTTTGATAAGCTCAAC
This sequence comes from Mikania micrantha, assembly GCA_009363875.1. Classification (NCBI taxonomy): domain Eukaryota; kingdom Viridiplantae; phylum Streptophyta; class Magnoliopsida; order Asterales; family Asteraceae; genus Mikania; species Mikania micrantha. The sequence goes on from CM018697.1 coordinate 60,845,943, forward strand.
GTGCCTTGATTGGCCCAGCTTATACACTTAGCCCACAATCGGCCCAGCAAACTATGGACAGGCCCAACAGCTTGGGATTTTCGGCCAACACTTTACCATAACCTATGACCCTATAAATTGATTCATGTGTGTGTTCCTTGTTCGGCCCACTATTAATGGCCCAACCTATGATTAGAGGAGCCCACACACATTGTTAATGGCCCATGAATGTCTAGCATAAGCCCACAAGGCACCTAGCCGGCCCAATTTCGTTTTCGGCCCAAGCATGAAGACCGGCCCTATCATGTGGCCCAATAACCATTCGGCCCAATTTATATGTAACAAGGCTCAAGTATACCCTTAGGATCAAATTGTTGATCTCAGGCCCAATTGGATTATACTCGACCCAAATTCGTCTTTCGGCCCATAACAATCAAATGAATGATATAACACGTCGACAAATTTAATTTAGTTAACATACATGGTACTAGAATAAGTAATACAAGGGTTGTTACGGATTAAGTAACCAAAGCTCATGCACAATAATGTGATGTTATTTATGTATCACCAGATTCTTTAATAAACAAAAAGGGGCCGAAAGACAATCGAGAATCATAGGGTTAGCCAATTTTAGGGCTAACACCAATGCTTATACACACACAAATCAATCCAACACATACTTATAAGCTACAAACACTATGAAATCAATACAGGAACGTGAACATAATATCAAGTGCAAACCAAGAGCGCGCACATTCATATTCTACATAGTCAATCACCAAGGACACAAGGTGAGTTCATTTGTCCCTTTTCAAACTTATTTGTTTTACTTCGGGACTGAGAAGCATCTTAAACATTTTCATATAATTATTGAAAGATTGTTTAATGCTTTAAACTTAAACATGATACTTATGTTGAAACTTATAATTGAAACTTAGTATTCTTTGAAAAACAGTAGACTTGAAACGTGTACATTAAACTTGTAGCTTGAAACCATATGTTAGATGCTTATGAGACTTGATGCTTATACTTGTGAAACTTTATGCTTTAAACATGAGACATGATGCTTATACTTGTGAAACTTTATACTTTAGACATGAGACTTGAGACTTATACTTGTGAAACTTTATACTTTAGACATGAGACTTGAGACTTATACTTGTGCAACTTTATACTTTAGACATGAGACTTGAGACTTATACTGGTGAAACTTTATACTTTAGACATGAGACATGAGACTTATACTTGTGAAACTTTATACTTTAGACATGAGACTTGAGACTTATACTTGTGAAACTTTATACTTTAAACATGAGGCATGAGACTTATACTTGTGAAACTTTATACTTTAAACATGAGAATTGATGCTAATACTTGTGAACCTTTATACTATAAACTTGAGACTTGATGCAAACCTATGGGATTCATGATAAGACAATGTGTGAACACTTGAAACTTTATGCTTGGAAACTATTACTTGCGCATGAAACATTGTACATGTATCTAATCATAGGTTACGTAATTGCTAAACGACTGGTAGTCCAGAGCTTGTACCTATGGATTGAGATATATGTAAAACATAAACGTAACGATGCTAAGCTATTACCTATATAAGAGACATGTAATTGCTAAAATTCTGGTAGTCCAGAGCTCTTGTTTGCTTATATGAGGTATGTAATTGCTAAACATAAACATAACGATGCTATGCTATTATCTATACAAGAGACATGTAATGGCTAAACTACTGGTAATCCAGAGCTTTTGTCTGCTTATATGAGATATGTAATTGCTGGAATTACTTGTGTATGCATGGCTTGTGTCTATGTATGAGATATGTAATTGCTAAACTGCTGGTAAACCAGAGCTTTTATCTTGTATAGGATACACGTAATTGCTAGACTAAGCTTAACTAATCTATGAGCTACGTAATTGCTAAACGACTGCTAGTGCAGAGCTTGTACTCACGTATGGGATTAGGGACAACTATACTATGTGCGTGTGAAACTTGATGCTTGATAAACATACATTGAAACTAACACTTGTAAACAATATAGACTTGTAAACTTTGAAACAGACAACAAAAGCTTTGATGAGGAATGGGTTGATTGGTAGGTAAAATGCTTAATTATTATTAACAACAGTGTCATATCTGGATTAGTATGTGGTGGGATGTTGGCTAGGGCTTGTCCCTTACATATGCCCTATATATAAGCATACCGATGTGTATATTACATGTGGAGTTAATGAGGTTAAGGTTTTACCGAAGGAGGTTTGTTAAGACTATTTTAAACTTATAAACTTTATGAACTCACCAACCATTGTGTTGACCTTGTTTTCTTACATGCATTCTCAGGTGATGAACAGGTTTAATCTAAGGATTTTGGATTGCATACTAGGCGGCCCAGATAGAGGACCTAGTAGACTTTTGTGAAGCACATCTTTTGTTGACGATACACATTATTTTTGATATCTTGTACATATACAAGATATAGACATGTTATTCTTTTGATAGGTTTACTTAGTTAAATTGCAGAACATTGATATTGTAATTTAACTTTGTAATCCTGGTTATCATTTGATTGTGCTTTATTATTCTTAAACATTGATGCTATGTAAACAATCTGATCATCTTGATTATCACCCATGATATCACGCCCCGGGAACCTTCCGCCCGACGGGAACTCCGATCCAACGCCGCCGGCTCGGGGTGTGACATCACTCGTTTGGAGACGAAATCGGGCGTTCTTGGTGTCCACGCTAAGCTCTTGTCATCCTCTACGTAGAAGTACAACAGATCGGATCATTTGCCCACTGAAAAATCAGGTATGAAGTCGTGAATATCACAAAAGTTAGGGTTTTCACTATTTTTGTTGTTGTTCGAACTCCACCTTAAAAACTGGCCCTAGCTCATAACCGTTGAACCCATAGCCCTTCGAGAACTTGTTTACATGTAACTACAACAGATGAATGGTCGAACTTAGGGTTAGAGAACGTAAGATGATGATGAAAATGTGCAGGTTCGTGGGGAGAAACCATCGCCGGCCGAACCTTTTGTTGGTAGGCAAACCCTAGATGTTCCAACCTAGCCACTGCCGAACCATGTGGTCACCCGAACCCTTCACCATGGTCAACGAACCTTGCAAGGGTGGTGAACCCTCTTTCCTTGGCGAACCATTTTGATTCCCGAACCTTGAGCCTGCGATCGAACCAGCAGAACCCTCGGACAGCTAGCGAACCTTCTGATAATCACGAACCATGCCCGAACCACGAACCTCACACCCTATATAGCGAACCTATGCCTTCCAGTTGGCCGAACCCTAGAGTCTGCAAACTTGCATGAGATCATGAGTGAACCGTGCATGGCGAACCTATCATACTTAAACGAGCCCTTCAGATTACACGAACCTTTGTGGGACCAGATGCCATCGGACGAACCCTAGGAATTTCCATTAGCCAACATCGGGCACCGAACCTTGGTACATGGGTGCAACGAACCTTTAACCGAATGGATGGTAGGTTCGCTGGTTCCAATCTCAACCGCATTTCAACTGGGTCAGCCCAACAGTAGGCCCAGCGTAGTACCCGGCTTATAGTAGATAGGCAGCCCATATTATTGTGTTAGTTCCACATCTTGGCCCAATAATCAACATTGGCCCAACTCATTCAGCCCAATCTAATACTTAGCCCCCACATTAAGCCTAACATAAACTGCTGGACTCACTTATCATTCGGCCCAACCTCAATTAATAATTCGATTATAACGACTTACTTAATTAGTGTTGAAACAAAAGTATTGGACTAAATTCAAAATCATGGCATCTAAGACGTTACATCATTAAAGGATAACTTAAATGTTAATTATTAATAAGTTCTTACAAGGTGCAAAGAACTTATGACATTTAGACAGAAAGAAGCCTAAGTCCTTGTACTTAGCATCTCTTTGTGATGAAATTTAATCAAATTGAATGTTAGATTAATAACAAAGTGTTAACTCAATTGGGTTGAGGTTTCCAAAGTCACTAACTAGTTAAAAGGGCCGAATGACGACTGAGACACAGGAGTGTTAGCCAATTTAAGGCTAACACTTACACTCACACAATTTATCTAGAACGTACACTTATAAGCTACAAACAACATGAAATCAATACAGGAACGTGAATACTACCACAAACACAACAACGAGCGTGTGTATTCTTGCTTATACTTAGTCAACCACTTCAAATACCAAGTGAGTTCATTGCCCTTTTTCTAAACATTTTTGTTTTAAAACGCGGGGCTGAGAAGCATGCATAAACTGTTTTATTTAAATTGTTTACTTAAATGCTTTTAATTATTATATGTTTGACATATATATGATTGTTTTATATTCCTGGACTCCTGCCCAGGTAATTGTTATGTAGAATTAACTAACAATTTAATTAAATTACTCCTACGAGTAATAGTTTAAATTCTAAGATTTTAAACAAACCCTTAGTCTATCAAGCTCAAATTTAAGAATCTAATTTCAAAGTGAAATCAAAAGAACTAAAGTCAAAGATCATGTTCAAGGAAATCTAAATCAGTGTGTGATCTGAAAACAAAGAATTCTAATCAAGAATCAATTATTATTGAAAAATCAGGGAAATCCTAAAGATCAAGAATCAATAGACTCAAGTAATCAGAAATCATAAATGTGTGTGAATCATTGAAATAATGAAATCATTTCAATCTAATGAAATCATTAACACTTGAGTTAAGGTGGATATCAGTTGTATGGAAATCAAGACCACCTTTAACACACATAAAGTCCCGTCACAGTAGTAGACTTTTGAAGTCAAGCTACATGGGCAATAACGTGAACTATCAAATGAAATCAATATCGGAAATCAGGAGAATCAAGAACGATGAAGAACCAAAGGATATCCTTAAAGTCCCGACACATACAGTAGGCCAGAGGGTCAAGCTGATATGGGCAAAACATTAAAATCCCGGTCAGTTCAGGTACACTCCTTGTGAATTATGCCTGGCATGGGTCACGTGTGAGAGGGTACAACTTGGACAACCACCAACAACTAAGTCTAATTGATTGAGTCAAATAAGGCCCAATCATCATGTCTTAGTTGTATGTAAATGTTATTTATTTATTTATTTAAACATTTAACATTTTATTTGTATAATTGCCTTTGGTAAATCATGAAGACATGGTGAACCCAGGAAATCGGTTTTATTTGAAATTATGGAAATCAAGTCTTTTAACATAGAAGTGAGTGTTAGGTAAGACGCTTAATTGTCATTAAGATCAATGTCCTATGCGGCTTAGTATGTGGTGGGACGGCGTCTGGGCGGGTCGTAGGCTCGACTCAGGGGTATGCCCTATATATAAGCATACCGAGCTGGATGATACAGGTGATGTTAATGAGATTAAGGTTCTTACCTAGGGGGAAACATAAACATTTTTGGATTGACATCATAAACGGATAAACATAGTGCTTTAGATCTCAGACGATCATAGAAAGGAATGGTAGGTAAAATGCTTAATTATCATTAACAACAATGTCCTATGTGACTTAGTATGTGGTGGGACGGCGTCTGGGCGGGTCGTGGGCTAGACCCAGGGGTATGCCCTATATATAAGCATACCGAGTTGGATGATACAGGTGTTGATAATGAGGTTAAGGTTTTACCTAAAGGGTTTGCAAAACTATTTTCAAATACCAAAATCATATGAACTCACCAACCATTGTGTTGATTTTGTTTTATTTTCATGCTTTCTCAGATGACGTGCAGGATTAAGCTAGGGATTTGGATTGCATGCTAGGATGCTCAGTTAGAGGACCTAGTAGTTTTGGAAAGCACATCTTTTGTTGATCATCGTGAATCATTTTTGAGATCTTGTATTAATACAAGATAGTGAACTTATGATTCATTTTGAAATGTTTACTTGGTTAAATTATCAGACATTGATATTGTAATTTAACTTTGTAGATTTTAGTTAAATGCTTCTTGTGCTTTAGATATTCTTAACATTGATGCTATGTAAACAATCTGATCATCACGATTATCATCCACGATATCGCGCCTCGGGGACCTTCCGCCCGACGGGGAAACCCGATCCTACCCCGCCGGCTCGGGGTGTGACACTTGAGCAGCAGGAGTAGTAACCGCAAATCTTCTTGTCTTTAGCTTTCGACTGCTGCTTTTGGACGAGATAGCTGGTTTAGTCTTGACTTCAATAGAAGTCTGTTTTGCAGCTGTCTTCGTTTCAGTCTTCTTTGTTCCCTTTCTTGTGAGTGTTCCAGCCATCACATGGTTATCAGTCAGCGTAGCAGATAGGCGGATTCCTACTTCCATAGTGGCATGGTTGCTACCAAAGACAGTGCCTTGAATCTGCATAGGCAAACCGCCTATGTATTTCTCTATTTCTCTCTCTAAGGGTGCCACTAGATGAGGTTCTAGTGAACTCAAATCATGAAAGCGAGAATTGTAGATCAAATTATCCTCGCTGTCTTGCTTGAGTTCCCAGACACAACTCCGAATATTACGGATCGTACAGTCGAGAGACTAAAACGAAGCTGTATTCCATCGTAAAGGTTCGATGGAACTTCAAACATAACTCCGAGACAACTTAGGAGCGTGAGGAACACACGAGGTCAAAACATATCCACCTGTATATAGAAAAAGTTGTACCCGACTGTGACAACTAGTATTAGATCGTCCAGCAATCCGTACGGTATGTGTACTTTCACTATTACTATGTGTAAATAATATGTGTTAAACAGTTGAGTGACAAAAGGGCTATGAAAACAATTAACAGTTGTATATATTTCAAAGAAAATTGAAATATAAATACACAACAACGCATGTGAAACAACGATTGAGAGAACAAGTAGCAAAAACATATCGGTTACGATTTGATATCCACAAATAACAGGAATTAGATGGCCGACAATCAATGAGAAAACAATGTGAATTCAATCATAAGAATGTGAAAACGGTTCAGTTTAGTTGAGTCCGACTGTGAGGATGTCCAATTCAAAACAATACTTCAGTATCTATCACGAATAATAAACTAACTGTGTGGTTGTGTGGGTGACGATTCACACAAACATATATGGGGGTTTAATGTTCTGAATGATAACTGAAAAGTAGAAAACAAAAATCAGAAAGTGAAACCGTCGTCGTGTTCGTTCAGGTGACGATTCGAACGAATACGCGCGAAGGTGAAACAATATGATGAAAGGGCTGTAAACGAACCGAATGAACACGAACGAGCCCTTGTTCGTGTTCGTTTGTTTAACCTTTAACTTGTTCACGAACGGTTCACGAACGCTTACCAAACGAAAATTCTTGTTAGTGTTCGTTCGTTAACGAATTTAGCTTCTTCACGAATGGTTCACGAACGCTAACAAACACATTTTATTTAAAAGAATAAAAATCAACATTTTTAATCTCAAGTAAAAATAACTTAATTATTATGGTATTAAACTAAAAATAACTTAAGTATTATGGTATTAAACTAAAAATTAAAAATAAACAACACATTTAATGAATAAATACAATAAATGAACTTAACCGAAGATAAACGAACGTAAACGAACATGTTACCGCACGTTCATGAAAACAAATGAATGAACACGACCTCTGTTCATGTTCGATCATTTAACTAAACGAGCATAATTTCTTGTTCTTGTTATTGTTCGCTCGTTTATTAAACGAACGAACAAAAACGAACTTCCCGCCGAACGGTTCACGAACTGTTCGCTTAACGTTCGGTTCGTTTACAGCCCTAGATGAAACAAATAAAATAAACGTTTCGAAACAATAAAATAAAGAAAAGAAATATAAAATCATTTACTAGGAATAACCTCCTTAGAAAGAGTAAAATAAAACTATTTTATTTAAAAGTCTTAAATTTCGCATTACATTACGGAACGTGAAGTAAACGTGAAAACCGAGCAAACGAAACGAACCCGTAACAAGAGTGGGTTTAAAACCCTTATAAAGCAATTACTCTTTCATTTATTTCCACCACCTACCCACATCTCTCCTCATTTACGTTCTTCCCTTTCTCTCTCTACATATTCTCTCTAAAAACCCTTCTCAAACCTCTTTCAATATTCATCAAAACTCAATCAATCATGAAGATCTTGTAACCAAAATGATTGTAGATGCATGTTTTGTCCCTAGTTCTGTAATTGGATACTGTGTTTGCACGTACTGATTGACTATAAATATTTTACAAGTTTTATCTAGTATTGACTTTGAACATATATGTCTAACATGTTTTAATTTTGATTTAATATAACAATATGTTCTCTTCCGTACGAATGAACCTAAGAGTGAGTTTATTCAGACGAATGTAGAACTAACGATTGTCCTTTCATGCGAAGGAACCATGTCATTCTTTCGTTCGTACGAATGAATCAAAGGGCCTATTTATTCGTATGAGAGGTTCATTCGTATGATGTCATTTGTATGAATGAGTGCTTCCAGCTGCTTATTCGTATGACGGATTGTGGACAATAAATACCCAACAAACAGAATGTTCTAGAGTAGTTAACCATTACCTAAGTATCATCCTCGTTTTCAGAGCTCCTCCTGCGTCTCCAACTTCGTATTCTAGCCCGTGGTGTTTGATTTGATTCATAACGTTGATTCCCGATCATCGTATCATCACGGTTATCAAGGATTTCGATTGGAAAGCCAACGAATAGGATTCTGCGCTATTCGGAGGGTTGTCAAGCAGAATCATTAGGGATACTTCCAGTTTCCAAGGGCTCTTGATTCTGCTTGTTTTAAATCGAATTTACTAAGTTTGAGATTGATTTTCTGAATTTCTGCAAGAAACTGCTTTTCTCTTCTTCAAGTTCAAGTTTATTAGGTAAAACTAGTGTTTTGATGTATATTTTCATGTCCTATTGATTCACGAACCTCAAGTATGATGTTATGTGATTGCATACCAAATTTGAAGTAAAATCTCAGTCTAGATCACTAGTTCAGAAGATTTCTGTTGCTGAACTCATATTACACGAACGAACAGCTTGGACGAATCGCTATTCATACGAATGTATTTTCCGACGAACTGACTCCTTCGTTTGAAATTCGCACGAAGAGACCTTCCTTCGTACCAACTTCGTACGAACAAATCTTCATTCGTCCTAATTTGCACGAATGACTCTCTAATTCGCATAAATTGCTCGTTCGTTTAGTTAGTTTGTGATCTTTTTTCTTTCGTTCGTTCCTTCGTGCAACACTCTAGTTCGTACCCTCCATTCGCATCAAAGAGCTGTATTCATACCTAAGGACGAAGAATTTATCTAAGTGTCAATCTCAAATTATTTTTAACATTATGGAGGAACTTGCACTGATGGCAAATCAAAACCACAGAATTCAGAACCTGTTGCTTATTGAGACAGAGACGGGAAACTCAAATAAAGCTCCCAAGTTACTTTCCTTAGATGACTATCCACATTGGAAGTATAGATTCGAGATTCACATTAATGGAGTGGATACCAATCTTTGGATGATGATTGAGGGTGGATATTTGAGACCCCTTAGTGAGGATGGATCACCTTTGCTTGTTACACGGATGACTGAGCCTCAAAGAAAGTTGTATGATTTTGAGAAGAAGGCATATGCAATATTGTCCCAGTCTATTGCTACAGATATATTTCTTCAATTCAGATAGTTCACTTCTTCCAAATAATTGTGGGATGCTTTGCAACAAATATATGAGGGAAATGATGCACTGAAAAGCATCAAGTCTAAAGCTTTCAAGAAAGAGTTCAATAGCTTCATGTGTGTGGGAAATGAGTCTTTGGATGATCTGATTGCTAGATTTTATCATCTTTGTTGGTTTGGTGAATTTGATCTGGATCGTATCAAGAAGCTCTATGAACAATTAAACACATGCGGAATCTATGTTTAATCTATAAAGAATCAAAGAAGAACAAGCATTTCCATAAACATCTTCATATCATTAATCAATCACAATTGATTACAAATCTCACACAGAGATTTCTCACACAGAGAATACACACACACAGATCTCAGGTTTTCTGAAGTTCTCCTAGAGTTATGACAAAATCAGACAAACCTTCTATTTATACAAACACACTGTCAGCCGAACCTATTACTAGCGGAACCCTTAGGTTCGCCAGCCGAACCTTGAGGTTCGCTGGGTGAACCTAGTTAGCCAAACCTAATAGGTTCGCCGAACCTTTCAAGGCTATAGGTTCGCTAAACCTATCAATGTGATGGGTTCGCCGAACCTGCCCATGTTCGTGGGCCAGACGAACCTATGCAAAACCTTTACAAATCTTTCTATAATTTACATTTTGAATAGAAACCTATTACAAATATGTACTAACAAACCCCCCCTTAATAGTTGCTATCAAAAATCTTCAGTCTTTATCTTCAGCTTTGTCATAAACCTGACTAGTTTCTCCACAAACATTATCAACCGCTCGTATCACAACCGAACTAGGAATCTTGGCTAACCTTTCTGCTTCTAGCTTGGCATCCCTTTCATTAATTTCCTTTTGTACTTTCATCAGTTCCACATACAAATAGTTCACGTCTTCCCAATTGCATCCTGAATGTATACCTAAAGTATAACACATTCAAGCAATGGTCTGAAACTGAACTGCCATATCCTTGTAACTGATTCCCACATCATGATAACCTTCAGCTGCAAAAATCTTAGCCATGTTAAGCAAATCAATATCATCCTGTGAGCAATTTACAATCCAAACTGGATCCAGCATTCTGATGACTCTCCATTGATCTTCTTGTTTTAACAAAATCACTGCTTCAGCTGTCTTCTCATCATAGAACCAGAACTTGAAATATGGATTCCAATTCTGTTCTACCTTCCTCAACCTTGGTCTTTTGTACACTTTTGGGTTTGCATATCCATGTATCTTGTCTTTAACTTGAGGAGAAAGCAAACTCCACCCAGACCTATCCTCCTTTTTCAATAACTTCTCAAAAGTTTCATTATGTTTTGTCTGAATAGGCTTGATCATCTTCAATCTTGACAACTCCATGCACTCAAAAGATGGCAAAGACGTTAAATCTAATGCCTTACCAAAATACTGACATCCATCAATCCTTTTTACCACATAAAATATTTTATCAGTAAGACTTCCAGGAATGTTGTGAAAGTAACCATAAATAACAATTCTTCCAATCATCTTTGACTTGGATCCAATCTTTAATATTTTGAATTGTTTAGCTTGGTTGTCTTGAACTTTATCGTCTATTGCTTCAATCAGCTGCTTGAAGATATATAAATGATCAACAATGTATTTCATCTCATCTTGATTTTCTTTCAAGAAATCCATGTTAGTCTTTTCTTTAACTTTAGCCTGTGATGTCCTTGACACACCTCCAAGATCAAAAATCTTCTTTAAAGTATTCAGGTTGTACAAGTCTTCATCTATTGGATTATCTAACTCAAAATCAAAGAACTCTATATCATCATCTTGTTCAAAATCAAAAACTTGATCTACATCAACTTCAAACATATCATTGAATTCTTTTGTTGAATAACCACCAGCTATCTCACCTTCTTCCAAGTCATCATCTCTAGATTTTTCAACAATTATTCTCTGCAAATCAACATCAGAATGTTGTTTAAACACATCAAGAAAAGTAAGCAGAGAATAATCAATAATCTGTTTTGGTTCCATTTCCATTAAATCTTCAAAATCATCATTACAATCTCTAGTCCTATCAGAAGACACAACAGTAACATGAGTAGCATCCAAATTAATCTTTGAAGGATCATAAACAACGATAGCTCCAGTCTGTGAATTCAGCTCACCGGAACCACTAACATCACCCATATCACCATCACCATCTTCATCATCGTCATGAGCATTTAAGCTCGGATGTTCATCAACATCATAATCACCATAATCTACCTTCTCATCTTCTTCTTCGTCTTCCCCTTCCTCTTCCTCCACATTTATAAACACCTTCTCACCATCAGTAGCTTCAGCTTCATAATCTTGAACTTTCAGCTCATCAATCTTTTCCCTTAAATCTCTATTCTCATTCTGTAGTTCAGCAATATCAACATTCTGAATATTAATCATAGATTCCAAAGAAGCAATCCTTTCATTCATCTTCTTCTTCTCAGCCATATCCTCTTCCCTCCACTTCATTAGTTGAGCAATTTGATTCTTCATCTCATCTAACTCACTTGTGCCTGAAGAAGATGGTTGATTAGCTTTGACCTTCTCTTTTTCCATCTTGTATTGATCAAAATCTCTTGACAACATAGAAATTATTCTTCTAAGTTTAGTATCATCATAATTAGCAGTGAAATTTAAATCCAAATCATCTAAATTTTCATATAAACCTCCCCTTGAAGCAAAATCCTCTTGAAATGAAGTGTCTTGAAAAGAAATTTCTGGAAACAAAGTTGTCACTATAGTAGTATCCATGAAGGAAGGAACAAAAGAAGCTACGTTCACATACTCAGGAGCTTGCCCAAAGCCTCCTGGAACTGTAGAAACAGGAACTGAAACAGTAGTATGTAAAGAAAAAGCAGGAACTGTAGCAGATGGAGAAGATGTAACAACAGGAATAGATGAAGAAACATTAGAAGTAGCAACAGATGAAGATACAATGATCTTTGGAGCTTTGGTCTTCTTCTTTGCATTTGGATCTTTAGCCGTTCTCTTCTTCTTCTTTGGCCTTGAAAACTCAGGCTCTTCAGCTACAAAACTAGGATCATATTTCTCTTCCCATGCCTCTGCAGTTTGTTCTGGTGCAGCTCTCTTCGTCAGTCTCCTCACCATGTGATTTCCAACCTGAACAGTCTCAAATTCTGACTCAGTGTCAGGAGATTCTTCACCTTCATCTTCACCTTCAGCATCAACATTAACAGAAGTATCTTCTTGTTGTCTTGGTTCACCGTATTGATTTGGAAATACAACCTGAAGAGGTACCATTGTAGTAGGAGTTACACTTGGCCCTTGAGAATGAGATTTACTTGGTTGTTGTGATTGGGAACACTGAGCAGGTGATTTCCTTGTTTGTTGTCTTGGAGGAGGAGGAGGTGGTGGTTATGGCTGATCATCATCATCAAACACTTCATTATCAGATCCAGAATCTGCATGCCTCCATACATCATCCTCAGGAGCTACTTAATTACCCTTGGCACAGTGTCCAACCAAATCCTTTTTTAACACAGCATCACCACTCTTCTGATACACCCTTACTTGACCAAGACTTGAGTCAGTCATGTGTTTGAGCTTGAGAAGATCACAAGCATCTCTTGGCAACATCTGCTTGGGCAGTCTCTCAACAATCAACATCTGAACAAAACGAGGATACGTGTAAAATCGATCTTTAGCTTTGGTGATATTATCAGACATATATCTGAATGTCATTGTAGAGAAATTGAACGGTTTGTTCAAGATCAATGCTACCATAGCTGATCGCATCAAGTCCCGTAACTCATCGAATGTCCCCTTCCTCATGCTTAGGTAATGTAGCAATACATGAGCTAACAACTTGTATTGTAGAGGAAGTTTGCCCTTCTTGATTGATGTAACATTATAGACTCCGAAATATCTGATCCGCAGGAAACAGCCTTTGATGCACCTCTTTGGTATAAGTGTCATACCAGCAGGTTCTCCTCCGAACTGTAAAACTCGTCTGATGTCAGCTTCTGTAACACGAATTGCTTGTCCAAGCACATTCGCCTCTATGACATACTCCTCATCAACACTAATCAATATGGCAGATTCCCAGAAACTCTGCACATGTGATCTGTAGATCTGGCAAGAGCTGGAGATGGCATTATAGATCCTTGATCTTCTATGAAACTCGATCATCGGTCTGAAGTCTTTGCCATTCCTGGTAGTAGGATCTAAATATGCACACAAGTTGTGCTTGTCACCGAAGGTCAGATTCGCCATTTCTACATTCAGAAAGAAAACAAATTAAAACAAAAATTTTAAAAAATTAAAAAAAATTAAAAAATTTCTAAGTGTTGAAAACCAGCGAACCTCCCCTGAGACGAACCTAAATCTGGACGAACCTGTTGTTCAGAGAAACCTATTCAAATGAACAACCTTCTGATGAACGAACCTTCAATGAACGAACCTTCATATCAAATGAACCTGTTGGTCAAACGAATCTTGACCAACAAAGGTTCGGTTCTTCTGAAATTCAGAGGTTTGTCACGAACAATTAGGTTCAGACGAACCTACAAGATCCAGCGAACCTTAGTTCATCCAGCGAACCTTGTTCATCCAGCAAACCTTGTTCATCCAGCGAACCTTTTTCAATTTTAAAATCAAATTTTCAAATCTACGAATTAGATGAAAAAGTTTATATCCCAAGGTTCGAAACTCAACGATGAACAAATTTAATGAAAATAGTTTTATCAAAACTTAGATTTTAATAGGTTTTGACTCAACAAACTAGGTTCGACTAAAAACTCCTAAAACCAGTCATATCTCCTAAACTAGCCGGTCAAATTCCAAACTCTATACCTAAAACTGATCACAATCTGATTTCGAATCTAATGATGTCAATGAAAATGCTTCGGAGGTCCTAAATCAAAAGTCGAAAAATCGGAACTTGCAGGTTCGTCAGATCCAAAAAATGAAAGTGACGAACATTTCTAACGAACCTGAAATTTATATGCGAACCTATTTGACCGAACCTGTTAGACGAACCTTTGACCGATCTGTTGACCGAACCTGTCAATGAACCTTCTCAGCCGAACCTGTTGGACGAAGCTATCCAACAAATCAATCTAGCGAACCTATCCAACACACCTATTGAACAAACCTGTTTGACGAACATGTCAAACGACCCTCTTCACAAACCTTTTCAGGCAAACCTTTTGAAAAATTTAATTTTATTTAAAAATTCAAAACAAACCCATGTTTTAATATTTCAATGTCAAACAAATAATCAAAACTTATTGATTTAACATCAGATAAAAACAGAAATGTTTTTGTAATATTTCAAATTTTTAGAACAACTAAACTACAAATTTAACACATCTAATTAAAATAACAAAACAATCACATCTTTTTGTTTGAGAAAGATCCAGACATGAGATCATATTGTTTTACAATTTTCAACACATCTGATTGAATTAATGAATATATTTATTAGCAAATTACAATTCAAAGATGATTGTCAGTATATTTATCCTCTTTAAGTTTAATTACTTATTCAAGATATCAATTTAAACAAAATTATCAAATACCTTATAATATCCATTTACTTGAATACATCCCCGGTTTGTGAATAACTAATCACACATAAATGTTCTTGAAACTAATTACTTCAATTTTAACTAGCTTGATCATGTAAAAATAAAGCATAATTTCTTTTGGAAAATAACAAAATAGAAAATAATTTGAATTTGTTCAAAATCTTGGAATCAAGGTTGATACTTACGTATACTCAGATGATCCAGAAAGTGAACTAAAAAATAATTTAAGATTAAGCTTTTAACAATCAGTTCGATATTTTCATATACGCAGAGATTATCCAAATCTTAATCAGAACCAATAAAACAAATTTGAATTGTTTAAAGCTATAACAATCAGGTCGATACGTAAGTATACGCAAAGAATGTTTCAACAATAAACTAAAATAAAAGAAAAACAAAATTAGAATTTCTTTTGAAAATTAAATACATGATCAAAACTAGTAATTTGACTTTATGTTCAAGAAACATTTTGTAAGAATAATTACCACTCATTCGGGACAAAACTAAGTACCGTATTCTAAGCATCTTTTTCTTATAAAGCATAACCAAACTTTTGTTTAATTTCATCTTAACTAAGTTATAAACCTACTAACACATCATACTTAGTAATTGTAACTGCTCTTTATGTTTAAATTCTTTTTGATACAGATGTACTTCCAATTGCAGACAATGTGCTATAATTTCTCATTTGGTTGAATCAATTTCTCAGAATTTTAAAATTTTTAATGTTTTTTGTGTTTTTGATTTTTCAAATGTTTTTGTATTTTCCAAAATTTTCTCCCCCTAAAAACTAAAAGACAAAAATAACAAAGAATTAAAATATCTGATGTTAATTCAAGAAAAATTGATTATGAAGGAATTTGATTTTTAATTACCTCACCCATGACCCGAATTCCATTTAATTTGAGCAAATACTCAAACCGGTTTTTGTCAAAGGCCGTGGTGAGAAAGTCTGCTCTTTGCTCATTGGTATGTATCTTCACCACATCAATAAGTTTCTTTTCATAGCAATCGCGTATGAAATGAAACCTACTATCAATGTGTTTGGATCGTGAATGATACACAGGATTCTTAGTGATAGCAATAGCAGCCTCATTGTCAACATGAATCGGGGTAGTCAGAAAATTCAAACAGTAGTCTCTCATCAGTTGTTGTATCCCCAAAACTTGTGAACAACAACTGGCAGCCGCTACATACTCAGCCTCACAGGTAGAAGTAGCAACAGATGTCTGCTTTTTGCACTGCCAAGAAACTAACCGCTCCCCTAAAAATTGTGCACCTCCAATTGTGGATTTAGCATCAGTCTTGCATCCTCCATAGTCAGAATCACTATAGGCATTGAAGAAAATGTTATCATCCTTAGGATACCACAGACCGGTGTCTAGTGTACCCTTTAGATAACGAAGAATTCTCTTGACTGCTATCAGATGTGACACTTTAGGTTTTGATTGATAACGAGCACAGATACTTGTAGCAAATACAATATCTGGCCTTGAGGCAGTTAAGTACATCAAACCTCCAATCATTCCACTATACAAAGTAGCATCGATTAGCTCCCCCTTAATATCAGGCTCAATTCAGTGATTGGGCTGAATAGGCGTGGAAATAGGTTTACAATCAAGCATGCTAAACCGTTTTAGCACATCTTGAATGTATTTTTTCCGATGAATGAAGATTCCATCATCAGTCTGATCAATTTGTAAACCCAAGAAGAATTTGATGTCTGACATGGCACTCATTTCGAACTTCCCAATCATAACCTCTTTAAACTCCAAACACAGTTGCTCATCGGTAGATCTTAAGATGATGTCATCTACATAGATCTGAACAAGAAAAATATCCTTGCCCTTTTCTCGATAAAACAGTGTTTTGTCAATCCGACCCCTATTGAACCCGTGTTCAATAAGGTGAGTCGATAAGGTCTCATACCAGGCACGCGGAGCCTGATGTAGACCATACAGTGCGTTGTCAAGGAGGTAAACCTGATCCCGGTGGATAGGATCCTCAAAGCCCGATGGCTGAAAAACGTACACTATTTCCTTCAAAGACCCATAAAGAAATGCAGACTTCACATCCAACTGAAAAACTTTGAATTTCTTGTGGGCAGCAAAAGCCAGAAAGAGTCTAATTGCTTCTAGCCACGCCACAGGTGCAAACACTTCGTCGTAATCAAATCCTTCGACTTTTTTGAAACCATGAACTACTAAACGTGCTTTGTTCCGAACAATTACGCCTCGATCATCTCTTTTGCACTTTAACACCCATATAGTGCCAGTTTTCTTTTCTCCCTTTGGCAAATCAACTAGATGCCAACCACCCAACTTCTGAAATTGATTCAGCTCCTCTTGCATAGCCTCCACCCAGGCAGGCTCACGCAATGCTTCAGTAACAGATTTTGGCTCAATCTAAGAAATAAATGCAGAATGCATCCATAACTCTTGATTACCATGAGTTCTTTCCAACTCAACATACAAACTCTCCTCGTTTGTAACTTGACTTCTTGTCTGTACCCCAGCAGATGGATTTCCAATGATCTGTTTAACAGGATGATTTACATGTACTCTAGTGACTGGCACTTACGGGACACCAACACTATGATCAAGATTTGTGATATTCTGATCAATATCTTGATCATGAGAAACTGCATCTTCAAAAACATCACGATCATCATCAGATGACCAATCATCATTAATTACTTCTGACATGCCTTCCTCAGGTGGATGATTATTTTCAGCTTGATGAGAAACACCTTGATCATCAGAATTCTGCAAATCATATAACATTTGCAAGGTTATTTCATCATCATAAACATTTGGAGACAAATTAAAAGACTCAAAAATTTTATCATAATCAAAAAGCCAATTTGGTCCTTTGCCATCAGGTATAGGTGTATGTCTTTGAACATCCACATTATACCATAATTTCACAACACCCGTACGTTTGTTAAACACACGTTTGTTGGGAAGACTGTAGCCAAGAATGAAAGCTTCTTCAACTTGAGAGTTGAATTTTGCATCTTTCTTAAGCATGGTACAAGGAGCCCCGAAAGGTTCCAAGTGTTCCAAATTAGGTTTTCGATTTTGAAGCAATTCATAGCATGTCTTATTGTGTCTTTTCACAATCAACACTCGATTAAGAGTAAAACAGGTTGTAGCCATAGATTCACTCCAGAATGTAATGGGGAGTTTAGAATCAGCGAGAATGGTTCTAGCAGACTCAATCAACATTCTGTTCTTTCTCTCAGCTACACCATTCATCTGTGGTTCATATGGTGCACTGAATTGGTGCTGAAAGCCCTTTGAATCACAAAATTCGTCCATTTGTTGATTCTTGAACTCTGTCCCATTATCTGAACGAACACGCCTTACTCTCAATTTGTATAATGTCTCCAACCTGTTCACCAACAACACAAAATTTTCATAAGTTTCAGATTTATACTTTAAAAACATTACCCATGAAAATATAGAAAAATCATCAGTCACCACAAAACAATATCATTCACCACCTATACTTTTCACATTGATTGGACCAAACAAATCCATGTGTAGAAGTTCAAGTGGTTTATCAATAGAAAACACTGTTTTTGTTTTATGTGACTTCCTTTTCTGTTTACCCTTCTTGCATGACACACACACATCAGGAAGTTTAAAGTGTTTAACCGGTACACCCTAAACCAAATGATTGTGTACTAAATGATTCATCTTCCTGATATGTATATGACCCATCCGTCTGTGCCAAGACCGCGTATCCTGCTCGGTTGCCTTAGACACCAGACATGTCTCCACCTTGTTAACTGTCTCCGCTTTCACCATGTCTAGAACATATTATCCTTACACCTGTCAGTAGTCATCAGAATCCAATCTTCAGGAATCTGAATTCCTTGTTGAAGCACATAACATCTTTCATTATCAAACATCACTTTATAGCCTTTGTCACAAATCTGTGACACACTCAACAGGTTGTTAGTTAACTCTTTGCAGTAATTAACATTGTCAAAGGAAACTTTACCATTAGTCAAACTACCACACTCGGTAATCTGACCACCTTTGTCACCTACAAAGTTAACATAACTCCCTTTCATTTGTCTGAAATCCTTCAATAGACCCAACTCTCCTATCATGTGCCGTGAGCATCCATTATCAACAATCCATCGACTGTTGATATGGCCCATGAATGCCACCTGTATAATAAATTAAAAATTTGATCAGTATCAAAAGGGATGACTCCCGCCATTACGGCGTCGAGTCTCTCTGACTGGCCCCCTACCATTCTATTTTGATGAACTGCTTGAAGACCCATCTTCAATGCTTTCATCTTTTTTAACAAAAAGTTGATCACCTGACCTGTATCTCAATTTCCAAAAAGATTTTGAATTATCATTTTGTTTTGAAAATGGTTTTGAAGAAAATTTGTCATATAAATCATCATCAGATGATGTAACTATTTTAACAACCTTTTTCGAATTCCTTTTGTTATCAAAAATTTTCTTTTACTAACTCTTTTCTTCTCTTACCCAGCCACATTCAGGATCAAACTTCTTGAGGACTCTCATTTCCTCCTCACTAGGTTTTACTTTCCTAGGACTCCCACCAGACTTGATCACCCGACTGTCATTAACTGAACTCTTCTGATCTTATGATTTGGACAGTTGGCAGAAATATGTCCTTTTCCACTACAAGTAAAACACTTTCGTGTTTCTCTTGGAGTAAAGGATCTAAATTTGTTACAAGTATCCAACTCACAATCAGCAATTACTTGACCCAATTTACCACATCTGTAGCATTTTCTTTGTGAAAGACACTTTGATTTTAGTTCATCAAAACACTTAGATTAACTAAAAGATTTAGATGCAAGAGATATAGATGAAACTGTGTTCCTCAAACCATTAGCTTTTATCTTGGAATTATTCTTTTGATTTTGTAAAAGTGTAACACCCTGACCGATGGCAGAAACGTCGGATGCCACGAGGGATGTGTAGATTATTCAAAAGCTCGTGGGCATCTAAATTAAATCATCACATAACATTCCATCAACCAAATTAATTACACAAAAATCATGTCTATCATGAATTAAATACAACAGTTACAGAAACGAATTAGCTAAACTAACTAAACTCTAATCGCCAGAATTTTAGTTAAATTTAGCTAAGTCCAAGATCCTATGTGATGATGTCCAAAATATGAGAATCCATCCTTCTCAACCTACTTAGCTTCATCACCTGAAACATGTAAGAAAATCAAGTGTCAACTACTAAGTTGTTGGTGAGTAATCATAAGTTTTTATACTTTAAAAGTGTTTTATAAAATGAGTATAAAAGTTTGTGTTTAAAAAGGTTTTATAAAAAGTTTAGATAAATTGAGTATAAGAACTTATGGTTTGTCTGAGAAAATCCACAAGAGTACCTGTGTGACAATCCAATACCTATTCCAACACAATCAATCAAACACATAAACAAACACACATTCACCTATCTCACATATTCATAGATAATCATAGATAATCATAGACAATAATAGATAATCAATCACATAACCATTCAACCAATCTCAAACATCAATATTCTCAAATAATATTTGTGACTATACATAGAAATTATGTAATTAACATAAGTTAAAGACATGATCCATGGAGTGGAAGCTATCCACGCGACAATACATGAAACTAATGCAATTAACCAAGGTCAAAGGCAATGTTTCACGAAGTTGTGATAATCCAAGTTGCAATACATGTAACCTTTGTTATTGACTGAAGTCAATGACAATGTTTACACGGATATATGATAATAAGTGATAATCCATAAATAATGATAATTCCATAATGTGAATATCATATTGATAAACATGTATTATCCTCGTGTTATCAAAATAATATTTAAAATTGGTATACATGTTTCACCTACGAGTGTTATAGCAAAACAATTTAAAAAGGGAGGGCATGAGAACTCACCTGAATCCTTAGAATCAGTGTCTCTGTAAAATGCGCACTAGCGTAGATAACTCAAAGCAACTCAACAATCTGTAGTTAATAGGTGTTCGTGTTTATAAGAATACGTGTCTTAATTTAATTAAGTAACGATAAGTGTTTCTCTACATCATTAGGTGTATTGTTACTTAGTTTGTTAAATCCTAAGTAAAATAAACTTACACCACTTTATGTAAATGTCTGTCATTAAAATATAATTTAGACTTGCTATAGTCAAATTATCTTTTAAGGATAAATTATTATGAGGTAATATGGGTATTCTAATAGATAACCCTAATCCTACCCTTAACTATGCATACATATTCCATGCTTTGCATGCATGTTTGATTAGGTGTCTTCATACATCCTAATTAATAGAATTTCAATTTAGACTTAAGAAAAACATACTTAGATTAGTCTGATAAGTGTTCATATATCATTTCTCACAAATTAAACTTTCCTTTATTTAGAAAAGGTGACAAATATATTTGCTCATGCATGCATGGTTATACATATATGCATGTATGTAACATCAGTGCCGGAACCGTTACCGGAACAGTGATCTCTACAGTACATGAACAGTAAAACAGGTACGGATCATATACATTTCAGTACTTTTCATATTCATATCATTTATCATTATCATAGTGAGTTGTAGTAGAACAGTTTCAGAAACATTTAACAGAAACACAGTTCAGAACAACGGTTCTTGAGTCATATAATTATCTGACAATATAGAACCATCATGTGATTATTTGCTTAGGATTTATTATGTATAAACGTATGTGAGACTCTACAGAACAAAACACGCGAATATCATTATGTGAATGCTAAATGGACGGGTTATTCGTATAGGTGACGATCTGTACGAATATATCTGAAAGTTTAACGTTCTGAATGATATTCTATAATTAGAAAACAAGATTGAAAAGTATAGTTATCGTCGTGTTCGTGCGGGTGACGATTCGAACGAATACGCGCGACGACCGTACATTTCGATTTAAACAGTTAATTTTGTTTTAAATTTTTAATAAATAAGAAGATATTAGTTAATTTATTAGGAATTACAATCTTGAATAATTAAAAGATTTCTAATTTTATAACCGTGTCGTTTCGTCGCGAAAACTACGCGAAACAACATTATTACGCGAAACCGAACGAGACCGAGCGACCGGGTATTTTTCTAAAACATTTAATGAACCATTAAGGTTCCAACAACCACCACCAATACCCAATCTCTCTCTCATTCTCGTCTACCTTCCCTCTCTCTCTACAAGGATTGTTCTCTCAACTTCTCTCTAGAAGATCTCACACTTTTCGAGTCGGATTCAAGCCATTTGTTGTCACTACGATCCCCTCATCGTGTAGATTCCAGAAGTACAAGAATTTCCAGTTTTCATCCACGAAATCTAAGGTAAACATCCATTTTAAATTCGGTTTTAGAGGGTTTTTCTTGAATACATATGGTTTTGATGTTATGACCGAATTGGAGCACTTAGAACACTTAGACGAGGGTGTATACATGTTTAGGTATTGTTAGAAATGTGATTATAACAGATTGTAGCTGCAAATCAAAGAAGAGATGTTGCAGGTTCGTGAACCATTAAGATAACCGAACCCTGTTGGATCGCGAAACTGGGAGCCGAACCTTGTAGGCACCTCGCGAACCCAAGGGTTTGTTAAACGAACCCTCGGTGGTTGGGCGAACCCTGCAAGCCTGCACCTGCAACGAACCCTGCCACTCCTGCTAAACGAACCTGTTAACCGCACCTAACCCTGCAACGAACCTGTAGGACCAGTATTCAGCCGAACCATACGGGAGACGAACCCTTGCATGGCCGAACCATGGCCATGCAACTCGCGAACCATAGGGTGACGAACCATGGGTTAACGAACCTTTCTGTTAGGCCGAACCCTACATGTTGCCACCTTAGCCGAACCTTATGGGTTCTCTTAAAAAGGTTCGCTGCCCAATACAATGAATCAACTCTTAGAATAGTTTAATTGAGTCAAGATGGACCTAGGATCAATGGGACTAGTATGGATAACACAACAAGTGATTATTTGATTGATAACCTAAGTATTTCATAAGGATTGATGGGTTAAATTTCATTCATGGGTATAAGAGGATCAAATGCATATATATATACACATGTGGGAGTGCATGAGTAAGGAGGAAACCCTAATCATGCATGCATGTCTAGCACTAATTGTTGATCATACAAGATAGTTTAACAACTATAGAGAATTGGTTACAAATTCATGATCATCAATAACCCAAGTTGGTTAATCAAATAGGAAACCAAGATAATCAATTGAGTCAAAATGGGCTCAATGGGACTTAGTTAAGTCCATCATATTTATAATGTCATTTAAACTCTTGTAAAGAGAGTTTAATGAAGAACACTTAATGATAATTTGTTATATCTCACTAAATGGTTTTAACATGATATTAAATTAAAATGAAATATTAAATTGTAACGCTTTGGTTTAAATATTTATTTGAATTGATTGAATTGGGATTTTGTTATAAAATAGACAATGAAGTTGTCTGGAATTGTTTTAAAAACAAAGGAAACTCTGCCGAAATTTTCTAAAATTTAAAGGTAAGTTGTAACTAATCATGGGAATTGGGATCATAAGAAGGGTAATTAAGATAGAGTAGATCTTAGATACACTTAGTATTAAGATACTTAGTGGCACACACAACAATACTCAAAGTCTTAGGCACAACGACTATTACACGTACTTATTACACTCGAATTCTTATAAAATAACTCAGGAACCGAAGAAACTTAGCTTACAACAAGAGCGCGCATTTTGTATTTGATCATTGACATAGCAGCACAGGTGAGTTCATTGCCCCTTTTCTAAACATTTTCGTTTTAAAACGCGGGGCTGAGAAGCATGCGTAAACTGTTTACTTAAATTGTTTACTTTAATGCTTTTAAATTTATATGTTTTACATATATATGAATGTTGTCCTAGACCATGTCTAGGAAGATTTTATGCAGGTTTATTTACTGATTCACTTATATATTAAGTGAATAATCGAGTCAAACTAAACCTTTCAATAAGTCAAAACATTTCAAACAAGTCAAAACAAACATTTTGGGAAATCAAGTGGGTGAAATCAAGGGAATCAAAACAAACATTTGGGAAATCAAGTGGGTGAATTCAAGGAAACAAATCAAACATTTTGACAAAACAAGTGGGTGAATTCAAGGGATCAAAACAAACACTTTGACAAATCAAGTGGGTGAATTCAAGGAATCAAATCAAACATTTTGACAAAACAAGTGTGGGACATCAAGACATCAACAAAACAATCTTTGCAAAGACAACATTTAATGTTCTACAAACCAAGTGTTTGTTGAACAATTTATCAAGTGTACAACCGATCAATGAATCTTGTATTCTATGATCAACACATCAAGTACATCTTGTGACAAAATCAGACAAACATTTTTAAGGGAAAATCTGGGAAATATCAGAGATAACATATGCCAAAACAGACGAAACAAAAACCCTACATTTCAAGAAGTCCTAGCTAGACCGTTTGATTTGTAGGTCGTATGTTTGAGGATATTTACAGTTTCCCTAACTACTAAGTACCTTGATTGACAGACTAGTCTACTCGAGTATGACCAAAGGCCCCAATCATAAGGACTTAGATTTTATTAAATGTTTATTTACTTGTTTAATTAAGCATTTATAACTGTTTATACAATTGTGTGGTTGATCATATTTTATGATGAACTCAAGAAATCAACAGGGATTTCAAATGATTGTAATGACAGGGACAATAAACAGAGGTACATATGGGATTGTGTTAAGGGTAAAAATGCTTAATTATCATTAACAACAGTGTCATATGCGAATTAGTATGTGGTGGGATGTTGGCTGGGCGGGCGGTAAGTTCGACCCTACATATGCCCTATATATAAGCATACCGATTTGGATATTACATGTGGAGTTAATGAGGTTAAGGTCTTTACCAAAGGAGATTTTCAAATCATTTTCAAATCATTTTCAAACACTAAACAATATGAACTCACCAACCATGTGTTGACCTTTATTTTTGCATGACTTCTCAGGTGACGAACAGGTCAATTAGGAAGTCATTTCTTTTGGACTAGGACTTCAGATAGAAGACTAGTATTTTGGACCTGCATACTTTTGAAGACATCATAATATAAATTATTTTGTATATCTTGTGTAAATACAAGATAGTCATTTATTGATGTTTTACAATAGATTTACATTGTTAAATTATAAACGTTACTGCT
This sequence comes from Mikania micrantha, assembly GCA_009363875.1. Lineage (NCBI taxonomy): Eukaryota > Viridiplantae > Streptophyta > Magnoliopsida > Asterales > Asteraceae > Mikania > Mikania micrantha. The sequence continues at coordinate 60,871,401 of CM018697.1, forward strand.
GTAATTTAACTTTGTAATTCTATTTTAATTAGCATTTCTCATTTACATCATGTGCAATGTAAACAATCTGATCACTCCTGATTATCACTTCCGATATCGCGCCCCGGGAACCTTCCGCCCGACGGGGGAACCCGATCCTACCCCGCCGGCTCGGGGTGTGACAGATTGGTATCAGAGCCATGGTTATAGAGAAATATAGGTCACTTATTTAAATGGTTTGGCCTAGACTATAACCTAGGGACCCTGCATATAGAGAACATAGGACTTAAGACTTATTTGCATATTGTCTTCTGTATTCGATCATTGCACTAACCGATGACTTTATTGGTTGTGATCAGAATGCCTCCACGAAGACAACCTCCCTTGATACAGCAACCACCTCAAGACTTGGCTCCACACTCCTCAACACCGTCTCCGAATGACTCTCCACCACCACCTCCTCCACCTCCTCCTCCCCCTCCTCCATTGATTACTCAAGCATCTGGTTCAGGCACAACACCGACCATGGACCCTGCTACTATCGCTCTGGTGACGTTACTGAGTAGCCAGATGACGAATCAGATGAAAGAGGCAATACCGGAGATGTTCCTTCGTCTTCGTAATGAGATCCTCAACACTGGCAACACATCAGGAGAAGCCAGTGGGAATACTGGAGATTCATCTCATTACTCCTACAAGTCCTTTGTAGGATGTAAACCACCCAGTTTCAGTGGGTCTGAAGGCGCCGTTGGATTAATCCAATGGATTGAGAAGATTGAGGCAACGTTGGATCTCTGCAGCTGCCCCGAACATCACAAGGTCCGTTACTCAGCGGGAACATTCAACAAACGGGCTCTGACCTGGTGGAACGGTCAGATCAATGCCCGAGGAAGAGAAGAAGCCATGGCCATGCCATGGGAAGATTTCAAGACACTGCTGCGAACAGAGTTCTGTCCCAAGAACGAGCTGCAGAAATTGGAGGTTGAACTATCCAACCATGTGATGAAGGGAGCTGATCACATGGGGTATACCACTCGTTACCACGAGTTGGTTGCTTTGGTACCTGACATGGTACCAACTTTAGAGAAAAGGATAGACCGTTATGTAGGTGGACTTCCCGCCTGCATTCAGGGCATGGTTGTTTCAGCCAACCCTACTACTGTTGAATCAGCAGTGAGATTGTCTGGGAAACTCACTGATCTTATGGTAGCCTCTGGAACCTTAAAGAAAGAGGCTGAACCCAACAAGAACAAAGCTGAGCCATCCAAGAAACCCTCCCATCATCAGAAGAAGAAACAGAAGACCATCAAGAACTACGCGGTGGCCACACCTCTGCAACAAATAGCAGCAGCACCACAAAACCCCAACCGCAAACCCTACACTGGCACGTTTCCTTTGTGTGCCAAGTGTCAGTATCACCACACTGCTGACACTCCCTGCAAGCATTGCACGGGATGTGGAAGAAAGGGCCATTGGGTCCAACACTGTAGGATGGCTCCTAATCAAGCAGTCAACAATGCTGCTTTGGCTCTTCCTCCACCAGCTAATCAGAACCATGGTGGATGCTATAACTGTGGCGAACAAGGCCACTTTGCGAAGAACTGCCCAAAGAAGGCTCAACCAGCAGTTCAAGCACCCCGTGGACGAGCCTTTGCTATCGGAGCACCAGCTGCACGCCAGGACCCAAATGTGGTCACTGGTACGTTTCTCTTACATGACTTTTATGCATCTGTTCTATTTGATACTGGTCCGGATCAGAGTTTTATCTCTACCGACTTTGCATGCCAACTAGATTCCATAGAGGAACAGTTAGACTCCCCTTACATTATAGAAGTAGCTAACGGGAAACAGATCACAGTTAGTACAGTTTATAGGAACTGCCCATTGACACTAAATGATTTTACATTTACCATCGATTTGATACCGATGGAGCTGGGTAGTTTTGACATCATTGTTGGAATGGATTGGCTCTCATCTAACCGAGTGGAAGTCATCTGTTCTGAGAAGCTGCTTCGAATTCCATTGCCGAGTGATTGTGTATTGGAAGTTAAAGGGGACCAAGCAAAGCGAAGTGTCAAAATCATTTCTTGCATAAAGGCGCGTAAGTGTCTACAGAAGCGGTGCATAGCATTCCTGGCTCATGTGGTGGAAAAGGAGAAAGACAAGAAGAAGATTCAAGATGTACCAGTAGTGAAAGAATATCCTGAAGTATTCCCCGAAGACCTACCAGGTTTGCCACCTGCGCGACCGGTAGAATTTCGTATTGACTTAATTCCTGGAGCAACTCCTGTTGCTAAATCTCCTTACAGGTTAGCACCTTCAGAGATGCAGGAATTGTCTAATCAATTACAAGAGTTACTTGATAAGGGCTTCATCAGACCGAGCTACTCACCTTGGGGAGCTCCGGTCTTGTTCGTGAAGAAGAAAGACGGATCATTCAGAATGTGTATAGATTACCGTGAACTGAACAAACTAACCATCAAGAATCGATATCCATTACCGAGGATTGATGATTTGTTTGACCAACTGCAAGGAGCTCAATACTTCTCAAAGATTGACTTGCGGTCTGGATATCATCAACTGAGAGTTCAAGACGAAGACATACCGAAAACGGCCTTCCGAACAAGATACGGGCATTACGAATTCATGGTGATGCCCTTCGGATTAACAAATGCACCAGCGGTTTTCATGGACCTCATGAACCGAGTGTGCAAGCCGTACTTGGATCAGTTTGTCATTGTTTTCATTGATGACATACTGATTTATTCCAAGACCAAAACGGAACATGAGCAACACCTTAGAAAGATCTTGGAGTTGTTGAAAGAAGAGAAACTCTATGCCAAATTCTCCAAATGTGAATTTTGGCTAAGAGAAGTTCAATTTCTGGGCCATGTGGTCAACAGCGAGGGAATTCATGTAGACCCTGCCAAGATTGAAGCGATAAAGAATTGGGACACTCCGAAGACACCGACGGAGATACGGTCTTTTCTGGGATTGGCGGGTTATTACAGAAGGTTTATCTCAAACTTTTCTAAGATAGCCTTGCCTCTCACTAAGTTAACTCAGAAAAGTGAACCGTTTGTCTGGGAGCAGAAACAAGAAGATGCTTTTCAGACATTAAAATAGAAATTGTGTGATGCTCCAATCTTATCTCTCCCAGAGGGCTGTGATGACTTTGTTGTATACTGTGATGCTTCCCATCAGGGACTTGGTTGTGTGTTAATGCAACGGGACAAAGTCATAGCCTATGCGTCACGACAGTTAAAGATTCATGAGAAGAATTACACTACTCATGATCTTGAACTGGGAGCTGTAATCTTCGCACTGAAGATTTGGAGACATTACTTATATGGCACCAAGTGTACCATATTCACTGATCACAAAAGTCTGCAGCACATCTTTGATCAGAAGGAACTCAACATGCGTCAACGCCGTTGGGTTGAACTTCTGCATGACTACGATTGTGTGATCAAGTACCATCCGGGAAAGGCGAACGTTGTAGCTGACGCCTTGAGCCGGAAGGAACGGGTCAAACCTCTACGTGTTAGAGCAATGGGGATAACCGTGCAGACCAGTTTAAGTGACAAGATCATTCAAGCACAACAAGAAGCACTTGACCGAGGTAACCTGAAGAGGGAACTTGATTGCGGAGCAGAGAAACAGTTTGACACGAAGCCTGATGGTATAATCTACTACAAGGAACGTGTATGGATCCCTGCGGTAGATGAATTGAGGAAACTTATCCTCGATGAAGCACACAAGACTAAATACTCTGTTCATCCAGGCGCTGATAAGATGTACCAAGACTTGCGTGGATTTTATTGGTGGCCGGGAATGAAGAAAGACATAGCCGAGTATGTCGGACAGTGTCTTACGTGCGCGAAAGTAAAGGCGGAACACCAGAGACCGTCTGGACTACTGGAACAGCCTGAGATTCCGCTCTGGAAGTGGGAACAAATAGCTATGGATTTCATTACCAAGCTACCCCGCACTTCCAGCGGTCATGATACAATATGGGTGATCATTGATCGTTTAACCAAATCTGCTCATTTCTTGCCCATGCGTGAGAGCTTCACCATGGATAAACTGGCAAGATTATACATCAATGAGATAGTGGTACGCCACGGTGTGCCATTGTCTATTATTTCTGATAGAGACAGCAGATTTACTTCAAGGTTCTGGCAATCATTACAGAAATCTCTAGGGACACAGTTGAATCTGAGTACAGCTTACCACCCACAAACGGATGGTCAAAGCGAACGTACTATCCAAACCCTAGAGGATATGTTAAGAACTTGTGTATTGGACTTCGGTGGGAATTGGGACTCCCATTTGCCACTGATTGAGTTCTCCTACAATAACAGTTACCACAGCAGTATCGGATGTGCACCATTCGAGGCTCTTTATGGCCGGAAATGTCGATCACCGATCTGTTGGACTGAAATTGGAGACAACCGAATAACGGGGCCAGAATTAATTCAAGAAACCACTGATAAGATAGCTCAGATTCAAAGAAGACTACAAGCAACAAGGAGCAGACAAAAGAGCTACGCCGACAAACGGCGCAAACCGTTGGAGTTCCAAGTGGGAGACCGAGTCATGTTAAAGGTATCCCCATGGAAAGGCGTTGTACGCTTTGGAAAGAAAGGCAAGTTAGCACCAAGATACGTTGGACCGTTCGAGATCATCGAGCGTATTGGTCCTGTGGCGTATAGACTGAGATTACCTGATGAACTCAGTGGTGTGCATGACGTGTTTCACGTCTCAAATCTAAAGAAATGCCTTGCTGACGAGAGTCTTGTCATTCCAATCGAAGAAATTCAAGTCGATGAACAGTTACATTTCATTGAAGAACCTTTAGAGATTATGGATCGCAAGGTTAAACAACTGAGGCGAAGCCGTATTCCTATTGTAAAGGTTCGATGGAATTCAAGACGCGGGCCCGAGTTCACTTGGGAACGTGAAGATCATATGAAGTTAAAGTATCCCCAACTGTTTGAAGAGGAAGCGGTACCTGATAACAACACTTAAATTTCGGGACGAAATTTCTCTAACAAGGGGAGACTGTAACATCAGTGCCGGAACCGTTACCGGAACAGTGATCTCTACAGTACATGAACAGTAAAACAGGTACGGATCATATACATTTCAGTACTTTTCATATTCATATCATTTATCATTATCATAGTGAGTTGTAGTAGAACAGTTTCAGAAACATTTAACAGAAACACAGTTCAGAACAACGGTTCTTGAGTCATATAATTATCTGACAATATAGAACCATCATGTGATTATTTGCTTAGGATTTATTATGTATAAACGTATGTGAGACTCTACAGAACAAAACACGCGAATATCATTATGTGAATGCTAAATGGACGGGTTATTCGTATAGGTGACGATCTGTACGAATATATCTGAAAGTTTAACGTTCTGAATGATATTCTATAATTAGAAAACAAGATTGAAAAGTATAGTTATCGTCGTGTTCGTGCGGGTGACGATTCGAACGAATATGCGCGACGACCGTACATTTCGATTTAAACAGTTAATTTTGTTTTAAATTTTTAATAAATAAGAAGATATTAGTTAATTTATTAGGAATTACAATCTTGAATAATTAAAAGATTTCTAATTTTATAACCGTGTCGTTTCGTCGCGAAAACTACGCGAAACAACATTATTACGCGAAACCGAACGAGACCGAGCGACCGGGTATTTTTCTAAAACATTTAATGAACCATTAAGGTTCCAACAACCACCACCGATACCCAATCTCTCTCTCATTCTCGTCTACCTTCCCTCTCTCTCTACAAGGATTGTTCTCTCAACTTCTCTCTAGAAGATCTCACACTTTTCGAGTCGGATTCAAGCCATTTGTTGTCACTACGATCCCCTCATCGTGTAGATTCCAGAAGTACAAGAATTTCCAGTTTTCATCCACGAAATCTAAGGTAAACATCCATTTTAAATTCGGTTTTAGAGGGTTTTTCTTGAATACATATGGTTTTGATGTTATGACCGAATTGGAGCACTTAGAACACTTAGACGAGGGTGTATACATGTTTAGGTATTGTTAGAAATGTGATTATAACAGATTGTAGCTGCAAATCAAAGAAGAGATGTTGCAGGTTCGTGAACCATTAAGATAACCGAACCCTGTTGGATCGCGAAACTGGGAGCCGAACCTTGTAGGCACCTCGCGAACCCAAGGGTTTGTTAAACGAACCCTCGGTGGTTGGGCGAACCCTGCAAGCCTGCACCTGCAACGAACCCTGCCACTCCTGCTAAACGAACCTGTTAACCGCACCTAACCCTGCAACGAACCTGTAGGACCAGTATTCAGCCGAACCATACGGGAGACGAACCCTTGCATGGCCGAACCATGGCCATGCAACTCGCGAACCATAGGGTGACGAACCATGGGTTAACGAACCTTTCTGTTAGGCCAAACCCTACATGTTGCCACCTTAGCCGAACCTTATGGGTTCTCTTAAAAAGGTTCGCTGCCCAATACAATGAATCAACTCTTAGAATAGTTTAATTGAGTCAAGATGGACCTAGGATCAATGGGACTAGTATGGATAACACAACAAGTGATTATTTGATTGATAACCTAAGTATTTCATAAGGATTGATGGGTTAAATTTCATTCATGGGTATAAGAGGATCAAATGCATATATATATACACATGTGGGAGTGCATGAGTAAGGAGGAAACCCTAATCATGCATGCATGTCTAGCACTAATTGTTGATCATACAAGATAGTTTAACAACTATAGAGAATTGGTTACAAATTCATGATCATCAATAACCCAAGTTGGTTAATCAAATAGGAAACCAAGATAATCAATTGAGTCAAAATGGGCTCAATGGGACTTAGTTAAGTCCATCATATTTATAATGTCATTTAAACTCTTGTAAAGAGAGTTTAATGAAGAACACTTAATGATAATTTGTTATATCTCACTAAATGGTTTTAACATGATATTAAATTAAAATGAAATATTAAATTGTAACGCTTTGGTTTAAATATTTATTTGAATTGATTGAATTGGGATTTTGTTATAAAATAGACAATGAAGTTGTCTGGAATTGTTTTAAAAACAAAGGAAACTCTGCCGAAATTTTCTAAAATTTAAAGGTAAGTTGTAACTAATCATGGGAATTGGGATCATAAGAAGGGTAATTAAGATAGAGTAGATCTTAGATACACTTAGTATTAAGATACTTAGTGGCACACACAACAATACTCAAAGTCTTAGGCACAACGACTATTACACGTACTTATTACACTCGAATTCTTATAAAATAACTCAGGAACCGAAGAAACTTAGCTTACAACAAGAGCGCGCATTTTGTATTTGATCATTGACATAGCAGCACAGGTGAGTTCATTGCCCCTTTTCTAAACATTTTCGTTTTAAAACGCGGGGCTGAGAAGCATGCGTAAACTGTTTACTTAAATTGTTTACTTTAATGCTTTTAAATTTATATGTTTTACATATATATGAATGTTGTCCTAGACCATGTCTAGGAAGATTTTATGCAGGTTTATTTACTGATTCACTTATATATTAAGTGAATAATCGAGTCAAACTAAACCTTTCAATAAGTCAAAACATTTCAAACAAGTCAAAACAAACATTTTGGGAAATCAAGTGGGTGAAATCAAGGGAATCAAAACAAACATTTGGGAAATCAAGTGGGTGAATTCAAGGAAACAAATCAAACATTTTGACAAAACAAGTGGGTGAATTCAAGGGATCAAAACAAACACTTTGACAAATCAAGTGGGTGAATTCAAGGAATCAAATCAAACATTTTGACAAAACAAGTGTGGGACATCAAGACATCAACAAAACAATCTTTGCAAAGACAACATTTAATGTTCTACAAACCAAGTGTTTGTTGAACAATTTATCAAGTGTACAACCGATCAATGAATCTTGTATTCTATGATCAACACATCAAGTACATCTTGTGACAAAATCAGACAAACATTTTTAAGGGAAAATCTGGGAAATATCAGAGATAACATATGCCAAAACAGACGAAACAAAAACCCTACATTTCAAGAAGTCCTAGCTAGACCGTTTGATTTGTAGGTCGTATGTTTGAGGATATTTACAGTTTCCCTAACTACTAAGTACCTTGATTGACAGACTAGTCTACTCGAGTATGACCAAAGGCCCCAATCATAAGGACTTAGATTTTATTAAATGTTTATTTACTTGTTTAATTAAGCATTTATAACTGTTTATACAATTGTGTGGTTGATCATATTTTATGATGAACTCAAGAAATCAACAGGGATTTCAAATGATTGTAATGACAGGGACAATAAACAGAGGTACATATGGGATTGTGTTAAGGGTAAAAATGCTTAATTATCATTAACAACAGTGTCATATGCGAATTAGTATGTGGTGGGATGTTGGCTGGGCGGGCGGTAAGTTCGACCCTACATATGCCCTATATATAAGCATACCGATTTGGATATTACATGTGGAGTTAATGAGGTTAAGGTCTTTACCAAAGGAGATTTTCAAATCATTTTCAAATCATTTTCAAACACTAAACAATATGAACTCACCAACCATGTGTTGACCTTTATTTTTGCATGACTTCTCAGGTGACGAACAGGTCAATTAGGAAGTCATTTCTTTTGGACTAGGACTTCAGATAGAAGACTAGTATTTTGGACCTGCATACTTTTGAAGACATCATAATATAAATTATTTTGTATATCTTGTGTAAATACAAGATAGTCATTTATTGATGTTTTACAATAGATTTACATTGTTAAATTATAAACGTTACTGCTGTAATTTAACTTTGTAATTCTATTTTAATTAGCATTTCTCATTTACATCATGTGCAATGTAAACAATCTGATCACTCCTGATTATCACTTCCGATATCGCGCCCCGGGAACCTTCCGCCCGACGGGGGAACCCGATCCTACCCCGCCGGCTCGGGGTGTGACAATGTATATGTATACCTACTTAATTATATCTCCCGTTAGCTTTAATCCCCTTGTTAAACGAAATTAAGTTTTGATCCTTATGAGGGCAGCGAACCTTCTATCTCGAATGAAATAGGTTCGGCCTAGTAGGGCTAGGGTTCGTGGCTTCATAAAGGCTTGGCAATATAAGCTGGAAAGGTTCGTTTATTCCATACAATTGAGTCTACCCGAAGGTTCGTGGATCCCATGCGAACTGTTCGGCTAACAAATGAAAAGGTTTGGTCATAATGAGCAGATGGTTCGGCAGCCTAGTAAGGGTTCGCCGGTCATATGGTTCGCCTGGCTAGGGTTCGCAAGCATTGCATGGTTCGGCTATGTACCTGGTCACCCTAAGGTTCGGCCCAAGCTTTCCCACCCAATAGGGTTCGTGACCCAAAAGGTTCGGCCCAGACCTGCTAGGTTAGTGGGCTGCATTGCAGCGAACCCCAATCACCCTTTCACCGAACCTGTTAATCATCATCATCTCTATACTTCTAACCTGCATGTAGGTCGCGGCTATGGCTTTCACACACTAACACGCATGTATCTTTAAGGTTTTCAAGTGTTTAAACCGGCTATAACATCATCAACTCGTGGATTTTATGATTTTACTATAAAACCGAAAAACAAACATAAGATTTACCTTGAATTACTGATCAAACGTAAGATCTTCTTGTACTTCCTTGTTCTCCTTGATCTTGTGAACGTATAGAGCCAAGAATCACGTAAATCCGTTAAGGAACGAGCTCAAAAAGCTAGAGAGAAGTTTGGGTAGGTGATGGTGACGAAAATTTGGTGTGTGTTTTTTAGAGAGAGAAGGAGATGGTTGATATGAGGAAGAAGAAGGCTACTTCTTCCTTATATCGCGTATTAACACCGCGTTCCCGGTTTCGTTTTTATCGTGATAACACATAATAATTGATCGGTTTTTACTCATTAAACATATTTAAAATGTAAAACATTTAAATGAATAGATTTCGTTGTAATAAAATGATTTTAAATAAATTGTTTCGTAAACCGATTTCGTTTCATTTTCGTTAATTCATTCATTTAATTAAAACGATTTATTCGGTTTTGTTTTAAGTTGTGATTCCTAATAAACGTTTTTAATTTATTTCTCTTATTTTATTATCGTAAATTATTATTTTGTTATCTCGCCGAAACACGTTTCTCGCGTACGTATTCGTAAAGATCGTCACCTTTGCGAATCCAACGCTTGTACCGTATTTCGATTCAATTTACTATTTATGGAATATCGTCTCAGAATATTATTCTTAATAATTGTATTCGTGTGAATCGTCACCCACGCGAATACATTTATCAAGTTAATATTTCTGAATTAATATTCGTGTTTAACTTATGTTCGTATCCTCACCATCGCGTATTCATTTCCAATTGTACTTCCATTATTTATTAACTATAATATTATCCACCCAATCCAAAACCCACTAAACAAAGTCACTGACACATCCATGATAGACCGAAATATGCATATGTATAGGGCATATGTAAGGGTTAGTCGCAACTGCCCTAGCCACCGTCCCACCGCTATTTCGAGAAACCATGACCATGTGTCCTTGACTATGTTTAGTAACCAAACAACAACCAACATAAATGCCCTTTCCATTTCCAAACCAAATCCATAATCATCAACAACATAACTGCGATAAACTCTCTGGTTCTGTTTAGTTGAGTTACAACTAAACTTCGCATGGTTTACGCGTATAATATGTTCTAAACATGTATACCAGTAACAGTGATAATCATCAAATAATGTATCAATATTAATAATTACAAAATCTCAGATCGTAACAGTACAATCGTACGGATGTACGGACGACCGGAAGTACAGTGATGTTACAGTCTCCCCTAGTTAAAGGAATTTCGTCCCGAAATTCAACTTGGAGTTACCGTAGTAAATAAATGTGGGTACTTAAGCTTCATCTGATCTTCCCGCTCCCAGGTGAACTCTGGACCTCGCTTCGATTCCCAACGTACTTTGACTATTGGATTTCTACTGCGTTTGAGTTTCTTAACTTCAAGATCCATTATCTCCACTGGCTTATCAACAAAATGCATGGTATCATCGATGCAAATGTCATTGAGTGGTACCTGAAGATCCTGATCAGCTAAGCACTTCCTCAGATTGGACATGTGAAACGTCGGGTGCACGTTACTAAGTTAAGTAGGAAGTTCCAACTTGTAAGCAACCTTCCCGATCCGTTCAAGGATCTTAAAAGGGCCAACATATCGTGGAGCAAGCTTACCTTTCTTCCCGAATCATACAACGCCCTTCCAAGGCGATACCTTAAGTAATACCATATCTCCCACTTCAAACTCTAAGGGTTTTCGTCGTTTATCAGCATAACTCTTCTGTCGTCTGCGTGCAGCTAACAGATTGTCACGGATCTGGCGGATCTTTTCAGTCGTCTCCTGAATAATCTCGGTGCAGTAATCTGTGAGTCACCGAGTTCGGTCCAACAAATAGGTGACCGACATTTCCTGCCATAAAGAGCTTCAAACGGTGCCATACCAATGCTCGCGTGATAACTGTTGTTATACGAGAACTCAACCAATGGTAAATGGTTATCCCAATTGCCACCGAAGTCTATGACACAAGCTCTCAACATGTCTTCTAATGCTTGAATCGTTCGCTTCGTCTGTCCATCCGTTTGAGGATGATAGGCAGTGCTAAGATCCAGTCTTGTTCCAAATGCTTCATGAAGTGATTCCCAAAATCGTGCTGTGAAACGAGCATCATGATCCGATATTATGCTTAAGGGAATACCATGCCGGCTAATGATCTCATCAATGTAGATACGAGCTAACTTCCGCACAGGGTAAGTTTTGCGTATCGGTAAGAAATGAGCCGACTTGGTCAATCTATCAACAATTACCCAAATGCTATCTTTACCGTTTGCGGTTCGTGGAAGTTTGGTAATGAAATCCATAGAGATAATCTCCCACTTCCATATCGGTATTTCTGGTTGTAATAACAATCCTGAAGGTCGCTGGTGTTCTGCCTTGACTTTGGCACAGTTAAGGCACTTAGACACATACTCAGCAATATCCTTCTTCATTCCAGGCCACCAGTACAAGCCCCTAAGGTCTTGATACATCTTATCGGAACCTGGATGGATTGAGTAACGAGACTTACGAGCTTCATCCATAATCACCATCCTAAGATCACCCCTGTTCGGTATCCACAACCGATTCAAATAATACATTAAACCATCATCCTTAGTTTCCAATAAGATTTCAGCCCCACAAGACATCTCATTTTTCAAGTTATTTTGAGCTAATGAGTGTTGTTGGGCTGAGAGAACATCATTGCGGAGATTAGTGTGTACTCGGACACTATTAATCTGAACTTGACTTTTGCGACTAAGCGCATCTACTATTACATTCGCTTTACCAGGATGGTAGCGAATTTCACAGTCATAATCGTTCAACAGTTCAACCCATCTCCGCTGTCTCATGTTAAGTTACTTCTGATTGAGAATATGTTGCAAACTCTTGTGATCGGTAAATACTACACACTTAGTGCCATAAAGATAATGTCTCCATATCTTCAAGGCAAACACGACTGCACCACGTTCTAAGTCGTGTGTAGTGTAGTTCTTCTCGTGAATCTTTAACTGCCTTGATGCATATGCCACAACTTTTCCCCGTTGCATGAGAACTCAACTGAGACCTAGGTTGGATGCATCACAGTAAACCAGAAATCATCATTTCCGTCAGGCAGTGTCAAAACAGGAGCATCACAAAGTTTCTGCTTCAAAGTCTGAAAGGCCTCTTCTTGCTTTGGTCCCCACTCGTATGGTTTATTTTTCTGAGTCAAAGAAGTGAGAGGGACAGCGATCGTGGAGAAATTCGAGATAAACCGCTGATAGTAACCGGCAAGTCTGAGAAACGATCGAATTTCCGTAGGTGTCTTCGGTGTACTCCGATTCTTCACCGCATCAATCTTTGCAGGATCCATGTGAACACCATTTTCATTGACTATGTGCCCCAAGAACTGAACCTCCTTAAGCCAAAATTCACATTTAGAGAATTTGGCATACAGTCGCTCTTTTCTCAGGATCTCCAAAACCAGCTTGAGGTGTTTCTCGTGTTCCTCCTTAGTCTTCGAGTATATCAAAATATCATCAATGAATACAATCACAAATTTATCAAAGTACGGCCTGCAAACACGGTTCATAAGGTCCATGAAAACCGCAGGTGCATTGGTAAGGCCGAAGGGCATTACCAGAAATTCATAATGGCCATATCTGGTTTTGAAAGCTGTCTTGGGAATATCATCTTCATGTACGCGAAGCTGATGATACCCAGACCTCATATCGATCTTTGAAAACCATGCCGAGCCTTGAAGCTGGTCGAAGAGATCATCGATGCGCGGTAGTGGATATCGATTCTTAATTGTGAGTTAGTTCAATTCGCGATAATCGATGCATTTGGAATGACCCGTCCTTCTTCTTGACAAACAGGACCGATGCACCCCATGGCGAATGGCTCGGGCGAATAAATCCTTTATCAGTAAGTTCTTGTAGCTGGCTCGCCAGCTCTTGCAACTCTGAAGGCGCAAGTCTGTAGGGAGCTTTGGCAACAGGGTTCGCACCAGGTACTAAGTCAATTCGAAACTCTACTTGACGTTCTGGTGGAAGACCCGGCAAATCATCTGGAAATACTTCAAGAAAATCTCTGATTACAGGGACGTCTTCAATGCTCTTTCCTTTCTCCTTTTTCTCCACAATGTGTGCTAAGAATGCTATACACTTCTTTCTAAGGTACTTGTGTGCTTTAGTGCATGACATCAGCTTAAGACCTTTACTAGAAGTTTCTCCAAAGACTCTTAAAGTTTCAACCGAAGGTAAAGGAATATGAATGTATTTCTCATGACATATAATCTTCACTTTGTGGGTGGCTAACCAATCCATGCCTATGATAACATCGAAGCTACCACGGTGCATAGGTATAAGATCGATCGGGAAAATGTGATCATTTAAGTTCACAGTACATCCGATAATAACAGTGTCAATATCAATAGTGTTTCCGTCAGCCACCTCCATGTTAAACAGTTTATCTAAATATGTACGTGTTCTACCAAGCAAGCATTCAAAATGATATGAAAGGAAACTCTTATCAGCACCAGAATAAAATAAGACAGATGCGTAAGAGTTGTTGATCATAAATGTACCGTTGACCACGTCCTGGTTGGCTTGAGCAGCTGGAGCATTCAGTTGGAACGCCCGGCCTCTTGCCATCCTCTGATTGTTATTTGGGCATTGATTCCTGAAATGACCCACTTCACCACACTCATAACAGGCTCTCGCCTGTGCAGGAGGTACTTGGCGAATGGGCATAGCTGGAATAGGTTGTGCATGTGGAGCAGGCAGTGCAAGCGGTGCTTGTTGCATCCTTTGTGCTTGCGGTGCGCTCCCACAAACATTTTCATAATGACCATACTTGCCGCAGTTGTTGCAGACGCGACATGGAAAGTTAGGTGCATGGTGATATCGGCAGGTATTACATTGGGGAGTATTCCTAGTGTAATTCCTGGCAGTAGTGTTGTTTGTAGATTGCTGCGCGGACTTAGCAGCAGGAGCAGCGACCATGAAATTCCTGGTCTTTCTCTTTTTATTGCTGCTCTTTGATGAACTAGCAGCCTCAGTCTTGATCTCAGTCTTTGCTTCCTTTGTGGTACTCTTCGTCTCAGTCATCTTCGTTCCTTTTCTCGTGAGAGTTCCAGCCTTTACATGGTTATCCGTAAGTGTGGCAGACAAACGGATCGCAGCCTCAAGTGTTTTGGGTTGCTTCCATAGACGGTGTCTTGAATCTACATAGGCAACCCGCCTATATACTTCTCAATAGCTCTCTCAAGTGGTGTAACAAGATGAGGCACCAGCAGGCTATACTCATGGAACTGAGTATTGTAGGTTGCATTCTCCCCGCTGTCCTGCTTGAGCTCCCAGAACTCGGTCTCAAGCTTCCTCATCTCACTGCGAGGACAAAATTCAGTGGTCATCAGGTCCTTAACCTCTTTCCATGTTAGCGCTAAGGCAGCATCAACTCCCCTAGTTCGTTTCTCCCCATTCCACCAGGTTAGTGCTATCTTTTGGAAAACACTAGTGGCATAACGAACTTTCAGGTTCTCGGGGCAGTCGCTGTTGATGAAAGTGTTCTCCATACTCTCGAACCACTGCAGCAGACCAGTGGCTGACTCAGATCCCGTAAACTTCAGTGGATTACAGGAGTTGAAGTGTTTGAATGTGCAAGTTGGTGGGTTTGCACCACCTCTGTTCTGAGTGAGGGACTTATTGGCTTGAGTCAATTGATTAACCAAGCCAGAAATAAGTGATGCTAACTCTTGTATGCCGGAGTTGGCGTTATTGTTGTTAGCATCCCCATTGTTCGAGTCATTTTTGTTGTGACGGCGCGGCGGCATGTTTCTGAAGAATTGGAAACATGTTACTACCGTTTACAACGTTAGTGACACAAACAATGGTCAAATGAGTTCATTTAAACAGTTAGGATTACATATAGGAAGTATATTTTTCTCCTATCTATCATTAAACTCATAAAAATTTTAAATTTCCTAAAATTATACTAAGTGTCCTAGTTGGTCATAACTAATATGAACTAACTATTCCTAATTTCCATACATTCCCCACCCTATACCAACACTGACAACCTCCCGATGCAATGCAACAAGGTTATATATAGGGCATATGCAGAGGTAGATCGCAATCTCCCCTACACCGTCCCACCACCGTTCCATTGCACCATGATTATGCCCTTGTTAGCATTTAGGGTGTATCATGTATCTTACCATAGTCTCACTTCACAAACCTTATCCTAGATAGGATAACTTTGAGTGAAGTGGTCTCCAGTTCCCTTGGACAATTAGGTTCGTCTAATGTCTAAGTTCACCTGACATGTAGGTTTACCTATTTCTAAGTTCACCTAATGTCTAAGTTCACCTGACATTAAAGTTTCCCCTAATGTCTAAGTTCACTAAATTTCATACCAATTCCCAATGTCCATAATTATCAATAAGGGTTCATATCATCACTAAGTGCTCTTATTGTCACTAAGTGTTCATATCCTCCCTATAATTTATTCTCATCAAGTGTCCAGACCATCACTAAGTGTTAGTATCATCACTATGCGTTTATATTATCCCCCAAGTGTCTATATCATCATCCAAGTCTTACAATCCATTACTAATCGTTCGTATAATTCGCTGATCCTATGCACCCTACGTGTCCAATAAGCGTGTTTATAAATGAGTTTATAAGTGTTCTTCAAGTATGATTATCCATGAGTCAATCCAAAACCAACCTTAACCAATTCCCATCAACAGTCCATCAACATCAACCTCACAACAATTCCTAGTAATATCCTAAGATCTTGACACTAACAGACCCCTGATATACTACAAATGGTATATGTATAGGGCATATGTAAGGGTCAGTCGCAACTGCCATAGCCACCATCCCACCACCTTTGTAGTATACCATGAGTGTGTCCTTGTCTGGCGTTTATAGATCAAATAAATAATCCCTAAAGCAGATAATTTCTAAGTAGTTAATTTCCAAAGCAAAGAATTTCCCAAACAGGTAGTTCCCATGTTCGTCAATACTGACATCCACCTAATGTACCGTAAATGGTTTATATATAGGGCATATGTAGGGGTCATTCGCAACTGCCCCAGCCAACGTCCCACCACCTTTACGACACACCACGTGCATGTCCTTATCGAATCATTAGGGCACACGTAAGCAAGAAATCAGTAAGTAGCATATGCATATCAGATGTATAACAGGAGTTCAGATACATGTAATAAACACATAAGCATGAAATCCTGAGTATACTAACTAGTGTATGAAATAATTCATACTAGGGTATCCTACGGTTATAGACTAGGTCAACCATTTCTAGTAACCTAATTCCCTATAACCCAGGCTCTGATACCAATCTGTAACACCCCGACCGATGGCGGAAACGTCGGGATGCCACAAGGGTTGTGTAGATTGTTCAAAAGCTCGTTGGCATCTAAATTAAATCATCACATAACATTCCATCAACCAAATTAATTACACAAAAATCATGTCTATCATGAATTAAATACATCAGTTACACAAAAGAATAAGCTAAACTAACTAAACTCTAATCGCCAGAATTTTAGTTAAATTTAGCTAAGTCCAAGATCCTATGTGATGATGTCCAAAATATGAGAGTCCATCCTTCTCAACCTACTTAGCTTCATCACCTGAAACATGTAAGAAAATCAAGTGTCAACTACTAAGTAGTTGGTGAGTAATCATAAGTTTTTATACTTTAAAAGTGTTTTATAAAATGAGTATAAAAGTTTGTGTTTAAAAAGGTTTTATAAAAAGTTTAGATAAATTGAGTATAAGAACTTATGGTTTGTCTGAGAAAATCCACAAGAGTACCTGTGTGACAATCTAATACCTATCCCAACACAATCAATCAAACACATAAACAAACACACATTAACCTATCTCACATATTCATAGATAATCATAGATAATCATAGACAATAATAGATAATCAATCACATAACCATTCAACCAATCTTAAACATCAATATTCTCAAATAATATCTGTGACTATACATGGAAATTATGTAATTAACATAAGTTAAAGACATGATCCATGGAGTGGAAGCTATCCACGTGACAATACATGAAACCAATGCAACTAACCAAGGTCAAAGGCAATGTTTCACGAAGTTGTGATAATCCAACTGGCAATACATGTAACCTTTGTTATTGACTGAAGTCAATGACAATGTTTACACGGATATATGATAATAAGTGATAATCCATAAATAATGATAATTCCATAATGTGAATATCATATTGATAAACATGTATTATCCTTGTGTTATCAAAGTAATATTTAAAATTGGTATACATGTTTCACCTACGAGTGTTAAAGAAAAACAGTTTAAAAAGGGAGGGTATGAGAACTCACCTGAATCCTTAGAATCAGTGTCTCTGTAAAATGCGCACTAGCGTAGATAACTCAAAGCAACTTAACAATCTGTAGTTAATAGGTGTTCGTGTTTATAAGTATACGTGTCTTAATTTAATTAAATAACCATAAGTGTTTCTCTACATCATTAGGTGTATTGTTACTTAGTTTGTTAAATCCTAAGTAAAATAGACTTACACCACTTTATGTAAATGTTTGTCGTTAAAATATAATTTAGACTTGCTATAGTCAAATTATCTTTTAAGGATAAATTATTATGAGGTAATATGGGTATTCTCATAGATAACCCTAATCCTACCCTTAACTATGCATACATATTCCATGCTTTGCATGCATGTTTGATTAGGTGTCTTCATACATCCTAATTAATAGAATTCCAATTTAGACTTAAGAAAAACATACTTAGATTAGTCTTATAAGTGTTCATATATCATTTCTCATAAATTAAAATTTCCGTTATTTAGAAAAGGTGACAATTAGATTAGCTCATGCATGCATGGTTATACATATATGCATGTATATGTATACCTACTTAATTATATCTCCCGTTAGCCTTTAATCCCCTTGTTAAACGAAATTAAGTTTTGATCCTTATGAGGGAAGCGAACCTTCTATCTCGAATGAAATAGGTTCGGCCAAGTAGGGCTAGGGTTCGTGGCTTCATAAAGGTTCGGCAATATAAGTTGGAAAGGTTCGTTTATTCCATGCAATTGAATCTGCCCGAAGGTTCGTGGATCCCATGCGAACTGTTCGGCTAACAAATGAAAAGGTTCGGTCATAATGAGGAGATGGTTCGGCAGCCTAGTAAGGGTTCGCCGGTCATATGGTTCACCTGGCTAGGGTTCGCAAGCATTGCAAGGTTCGGCTAAGTACCTGGTCACCATAATGTTCGGCCCAAGCTTTCCCACCCAATAGGGTTCGTGACCCAAAAGGTTCGGCCAGACCTTCTAGGTTCGTGGGCTGCATTGCAGCGAACCCCAATCACCCTTTCACCGAGCCTGTTAATCATCATAATCTCTAAACTTCTAACCTGCATGTACGTCGCGGCTATGGCTTTCCCACACTAACACGCATGTATCTTGAAGGTTTTCAAGTGTTTAAACCGGCTATAACATCATCAACTCGTGGATTTTATGATTTTACTATAAAACCGAAAAACAAACATAAGATTTACCTTGAATTACTTCTCAAAAGTAAGATCTTCTTGTACTTGCTTGTTCTCCTTGATCTTGTGAACGTATAGAGCCAAGAATCACGTAAATCCGTTAAGGAACGAGCTCAAAAAGCTAGAGAGAAGTTTGGGTAGGTGATGGTGACGAAAATTTGGTGTGTGTTTTTTAGAGAGAGAAGGAGATGGATGATATGAGGAAGAAGAAGGCTACTTCTTCCTTATATCGAGTATTAACACCGCGTTCCCGGTCTTGTTTTTATCGTGATAACACATAATAATTGATCTTTTTTACTCGTTAAACATATTTAAAACGTAAAACATTTAAATGAATAGATTTCATTGTAATAAAATGATTTTAAATAAATTGTTTCGTAAACCGATTTCGTTTCATTTTCGTTAATTCATTCATTTAATTAAAACGATTTATTCGGTTTAGTTTTAAGTTGTGATTCCTAATAAAATTTTTTAATTTATTTCTCTTATTTTATTATCGTAAATTATTATTTTGTTATCTCGCCGAAACACGTTTCTCGTGTACGTATTCGTAAAGAGCGTCACCTTTGCGAATCCAACGCTTGTACCGTATTTCGATTCAATTTACTATTTATGGAATATCGTCTCAGAATATTATTCTTAATAATTATATTCGTGTGAATCGTCACCCACGCGAATACATTTATCAAGTTAATATTTCTGAATTAATATTCGTGTTTAACTTATGTTCGTATCCTCACCATCGCGTATTCATTTCCAATTGTACTTCCATTATTTATTAACTTTAATATTATCCACGCAAGCCAAAACCCACTAAACCAAGTCACTGACACATCCATGATAGACCGAAATATGCATATGTATAGGGCATATGTAAGGGTTAGTCGCAACTGCCCTAGCCACCCTCCCACCGCTATTTCGATAAACCATGACCATGTGTCCTTGACTATGTTTAGTAACCAAACGACAACCAACTTAAATCCCCTTTCCATTTCCAAACCAAATCCATAATCATCAACAACATAACTGCGATAAACTCTCTGGTTCTGTTTAGTTGAGTTACAACTAAACTTCCCATGGTTTACGCGTATAATATGTTCTAAACATGTATACCAGTAACAGTGGTAATCATCAAATAATGTATCAATATTAATAATTACAAAATCTCAGATCATAACAGTACAATAGTACGGATGTACGGAAGACCGGAAGTACAGTGATGTTACAAAAAGCTTTGATTTTCCCTTATTTCCATCCCCAAAATTATTAACCTTGTTAACAACCTTGTAAACCACCTTGTTAACTTTTTCAGAAAACACTTTTTGTTTTTGAGAAACACCATTAGTCTCTCCTTTATGTGTAGTGGATGACTTGACAAACACACTTGGTTTGAGAGTAGTGGTAGTTTTGACTTTTAGCACTAGTTTGGAAACAACAGTTGGTTTAACCACTACTTTCTCAACTGGTTTCATTTCAGACTTTGATTTCTGAAACTTCAAACTCGGCTTCTCAACAGTCTTAGGTTGATAACCAGTATGTCTGAGAATATCAGCTGGATATTCTGATTCTGTAATGTCCTCAATAATAGGAGCATCACAATCAACAAACACTTTATCATGAGATGATGAACCTCCCTCATCCTCAGTCACTTGTTCAGACACATTTTCCTTTAAGGAAACCGGATGAACTTCCAATTCCGGATTAAGTTGTGGTCTTGACACAAGGCTAGGAGGAGGTGGCACAGCATGAAAACCTATTCCAGTATTATCATGCGATGATCATGGCAGCAAAGTAATCGATGACATACTTAGAATTTTGATAATTTTCAAGCTTGCTTTTGTTCACTTCAGCTTCTGCTTTTGCTGCTGATAATTCAACCTTCAGCTTCTGCACTGATTCGAGATGCACAGAACAACATGGTTATTTTGTAAAACCTTGATTTTCATATCTTCATTTTCTTTACTTAAATCAATTATCTTTTTGTTAAAATATTTTTCTCTTGAAATTAGCTTCTTGTTTGCCTCTGTGCACTCTACCAGATTAGCAGTCTGCTGAGAATTCATCTCTTTTAGTTTATCAATGATCTCTAACAGATCCTCATTTACCTCATCCACTTTCTCTTTGCCTTTACCAGTGTCTTCATCCAACGAAGCCATAAAAGCACCCATCAGTTCATCATACTGCTTCCCCCAATCATAGCCGTCATCAGCTTGACTTACTAGAGCTTTAGATGAATATTCAGATTTTTCTTTCTTTTTCTGATAGGTATCTTGTGGCTTGAACGGGTTTAAATTCCCTTGTTTCTTAGGATTCTTACATTTTCTGGCAAAGTGACCTAGCTCACCACAGTTATAGCATTGAGTAGTCTTTGGATTGAATCCAAATTTGGTGTTGCGGTCGAAACTGAATTTCTTGCCATTCTTCTTTTCATAGCGATTGATTCTTCGAAAAACACTTGCCAGTGCCCATTGTGTATCAATCAGCTCCATTTCGTCATCATCGATTTGTTCATAATCATCAAATGTCAAATTAGCATTTCCAATTCTTCCTGCAATTTGTTCATCATATGCGCTGACTACACAAGACAGAATAGACATATGATCCCGAACAGCTTCGACTGTTACTTTCCCCATATTTGTAGTATTTAGCTGAACAGTAGGTGGTGTCAAGTCAGACTTCTTCTCATTTGTAGAATAGGATGAACTGGAACTTGTAGATGCAGAAGGTGCATGAGTACTTTCAGAAGTACTAGAAACAAATGCCATCTGAATCTTTGTAGATGAAGCCGGTGGTGTAACTACAGATCCACCGTATAATGAAGGATCTTGTGTAACATTTACTCTTCGAGCTTTTCTTTTATCCTTCATCTCTTGCTCTTCAAGCTTTTGAACAAATTCTACCAAGATTAGCACTAAAGAATTCCACTTGTCAGGCAAAGCATTTGCGAGACAATCAATCTTTTCATCTTCAGTATATTCGATGCTACACTTTCTAACTTCTGTCAGCAGATGTCTGTATCTAGTGATCAATGCTTCCAGACTTTCATTGCCTATAAAATTGAAGTTTTCAATTTCTTTGCGAATGTCCGTAGCTTTCATCTTCTTCAGATTTGTATTTCCCTCAACTCTGGCTTTCAAAGCATTCCATAGACTATAAGAAGTATTGTGCTCATCAAACTGATGTAAAATCTGATTAGGAATGGCCTGGCTAAGCATCCAGTACGCCTTCTTCTCCGAATCATACTTCTTTCTCTGATCAACATCTAATCTCTCTAAGAGTTGATACAAATCAGTTCCCGCAACTCTAGGTCTTTCATATGGAGATAAAACCTGTTCCCAAAGATTAGTATTTGTTCCATTAAGGTGTGTTTCAAAACGACCTTTCCAATTGTCATAGTCAGACAAATCCAGCAACTTAGGAACTTTATTCGCACTTCCAACTTCGGTTTCACTAATCAGAATGTTATGAATCTTAGAATTCTGACTTGCCATTGCAGCCTACATCTCCGCCATGATTCCAAAATTTTATAAGCGGACCTTTTCATAAAAATCCCTTCACGAACCTATCAATCATGCGAACCTTCAACAATCTGTGAATTAAACGAACCTTCAGTCATGAGCCTGAAGACAGACGAAGCTTGTATCACACGAACCTCAATCTGCGAACCTTAAGTCACACGAACCTGAGACACGAACCTCTAACCACACGAACCTCAAATAGTGAACCTTAAGTCACGAACCTTAAACCACACCAACCTCAAGCTGTGAACCTCAAGTAACGAACCTTGATCACGAACCTCAAGACACGAACCTTGAGACAAGCGAACCTCTCGTCAGACGAACCTCTGCTGAAAAGCAACGAACCTCTGTTGAAAAGCAACGAACCTTGAAAAAAACCTTCACACGAACCATGCAGAAAAATGCCTTAAATAGCGAACCTATTGTTCCAGCTATCCACAGGTACGGCTCATGAACGTGTACTGCAAAATTCGAAATTTTGGAGGGAAAACCTTCCAAAATTTGAAGAAAATCCTTCCAATTCTTCAAATCAAGACCACAAATCCGTGAATTGTAGTATTCCACAACAATTGATGATGAATTTGCACACAAAACAGCAATCAATAACAATGAAAAGAAGAATTTTGATCCATTACTTGATCTTCTAATCTTCAAATCTTCAAATCTTCAAAACTTGAATTTCTTTGACAAAACTTGTATAGAACTTCACCAAAAGCTCTGATGTCACTGTTGGTTTGGTGAATTTGATCTGGATCATATCAAGAAGCTCTATGAACAATTAAACACATGCGGAATCTATGTTTAATCTATAAAGAATCAAAGAAGAACAAGCATTTCCATAAACATCTTCATATCATTAATCAATCACAATTGATTACAACTCTCACATAGAGAATACACACACAGATCTCAGGTTTTCTGAAGTTCTCCAAGAGTTTCCAAGACTTATGACAAAATCAGACAAACCTTCTATTTATACAAACACACTGTCAGCCGAACCTATTACTAGCCGAACCCCTAGGTTCGCCAGCCGAACCTTGAGGTTCGCTGGGCGAACCTAGGTACCCAAACCTAATAGGTTCGTCAAACCTTTCAAGGTTATAGGTTCGCCAAACATATCAATGTGATAGGTTTGCCGAACCTGCCTAGGTTCGTGGGCCAGACGAACCTATCCAAAACCTTTACAAAACTTTCTATAATTTACATTTTGAATAGCATCCTATTACAAATATGTACTAACAATATTCTCAGTGAGCTCTACAACCATCAAGTCAGGACAACTACTTAAGAGAAGATTCAATGCTTGGCTGATGCATTACCTCCCAAGTGGGAGTCTTTCCTGATGATCCTGAAACAAAGTGAAATGATTGCTACCATGGACATTAATGATTTTATTCCAAAGCTGAAGGAACAGGAGATAGAGAACAAGTGGAAAGCAAAGAGAGTTTCACAAGTTCAAGATCCATCACTATATTACTCTATTTCTACTGTGGAAAGAGCTCCTTCACATGCTCCCCTAAAGACAGTTTTTGTCTCTCAGACCAAAGAAGCTCCTCTTTCAATTCAGGCACATTTCTGCCAGTCTGCTACAACTTCTACATCTCAGAAAGAGGATAATCATTTTGTCACCAATTTAAAGACAAACAATTTTGACAAAGTAACTGTGGAGGTTGCTAAAGAGCATATGGGTCTTTTGTCTACACTTGTGAGTTCTTATGATGGGTTGTTAGCTTGGTGTTAGTGCATTAGATGTCCCTAGTTCAGCTTTTGTATGATCTTTGATGTATAAAGTTTATGTTATTAATGAGATCAGTTATTCTATATTGTTTTTTACATGCTTATTCAAGTTTATTTGTGTTTGACTATGTTTAACTTTGACTATATGTCTTATAGACCCGTTCGGGCAAATGACCCTAAGAATGAAGTCATTAGGCCGAATGAACGCCTAGCGAATGACTAGGGCGATCGAATGAGTCATCTGCATGACTTATTCGGTTGACCAAGCTCATTCGGCTGAGCCGTTCGCCGAATGAATTGCTTGGGCCACTCATTTGGCCAAATGAGTACGGTTTATATATACTTGTTCAAACAGATTCATACCCAAATTTTCCGAGCCTCCTCTCATTCTAGTGTCAAACTCTAAGGGTTTTGAGCGGTTCTTCCCTGTCCAACTTCGATTCTCATCCCGTGGTGTTCGATCTTGATCCAAACGTTCATCCCTCACTTTCGGATAGCCACGGCGACTGTTGGTTACGATTGGAAAACCCTGGAATAGGATTCCACACTATTCTAGAGGCTGTCGAGTAGATCCACATAGGAACCAGATTGTTTACAAGCTCCAAATTGGTCCTACAAAGTGGTATTAGAGCCGTGGCACTTGGTTCTGCTCGATTTTCAATCTGAAAGATCAAATATGTGATTGCTTGTCCGAGTTCCTTGAAAACCCTAAGTTTCTTGCCCTCAAAGTTACTGTTTCATTGCAAATCTGTGGGTTTTTGTGGATGTTTTGCTAAATCGATCATTCCAGTTGCTTGATAATGATATCTTGTACTTCTGTACCAAATTTGGTGGTTAGATTCACTCTAGATCGAAAGTTATCGCGATTTTTGCAGCTGAAAACCCCAAATGGTACGAATGAGCAGGTCATCCGAATAGATCATCCGAGTAGCCTTCTTTCGGCCTAATAAGCTTCATTCGCCGAATAGCTCTCATTCGGTCTTCTGCTCAGTCGGTTTCCAGTTCATTCGGTTGATCTATTCTTTCGATCAATCTGTCATTCGGTGCTCATTCTTTCGGCCTTCAAGTTCATTCTGTTCTCATTTCATTCGGCCAAGCTATTTCATTCGGTCAGATCACTCTCTTTCGGTCCCCGATATTCGGTCCAATTTGTGTCATTCGACCATCCATTTGAGAATTTTTCTAAGTGTTGGACACACTTGTTTTTGATATCATGGAGGACTTAGCATTGATGGCTAACCAGAATCATCGGATTCAGACTTTATTACTCACTGAGACTTAGACAGGGAACTCTAATAAAGCTCCTAATTTGCTTTAATTAGATGATTACCCTCACTGGAAGTACATATTTGAGATCCACATCAATGGAGTTGATACCAACTTGTGGATGATGATAGATGGTGGTTATGTTAGACCTCTGAATGAAGATGGAACTCCAGTGTTAGTCACCCGGATGACTGAACCCCAGAGGAAATTATATGACTATGAGAAGAAAGCTTATGCTATTCCATCCCTGTCCAATGCAACTGATATCTTTTATCAGTTCAGACAGTTTACATCTTCTAAGTTTCCGTGGGATGCGTTGTAGCAGAGATACGAGGGAAATGATGCGTTGAAGAACATGAAGTCCAAAGATTTAAGGAAGGAGTTTAATAGTTTCATGTATGTGGGAAGCGAGTCCCTAGATGATCTGATTGCAAGATTCTACCATCTTCTGAGTGAGCTGTTTAATCATCAGGTCAAGACTACAACTCAAGAGAAGATTCAGTGCTTGGCAGATGCTTTACCTCCCAAATGGGAGTCATTTCTCATGGTCTTGAAGCAAAATGAGATGATGGCAAGTATGGACATCAATGGTTTTATCCAGAAACTGAAAGAGCAGGAGATTGAGAACAAATGGAAGGGAAAAAGAATTGCTCAAGTTCAGGACCCTTCACTGTATTATTCTACTCCTATTGTAGAGAGAGCTTCTTCTCATGCTCCACTGAAGACTGCTTTCTCAGACTAAAGAAGCCACTGTTTCAAATCATATTCATTTCAGTCAATCATCTTCATCATCAAGCTCTCCAAAAAAAAATAGTCATCCAGTCCACCAGTCTGAAGACAGACAATTTTGATAAAGTGACTGTAGAGATTGCAAAGGAGCACATGGGTCTTCTGTCTACCCTTGTGAGCTCTTATGATGGATTACTAGCAGGGTATACTGGTAACCCTCACTTGACAAATGATGATTATTCTCAGATAGACCCGGATGACATGGAGTGGATAGACATCATGTGGGCTCTAGCAAGTGCGGTAAGAGGGGCTAAGGATTTTGTGAGAAGAACTGGAAAAGATATTAATCTGAACAAGGATTCAAAATTTGGTTTTGACATGGCATCTATCACTTGCTACAACTGTGGAGAGAAGGGACACTTTGCAAGACAGTGCAAACAACCAAAGAAGATAGGCAACAAGAATCCTTTTCAGAATCAGAGATCTTCTGCAGCAAATCCTGAAAGAAGACTTATACCTATTCATACTCCTGCTCATTGCAAGTTCTTCAAATGCTAGCAAAGCCTTGATGGTACAAAATGAGGATGGCGAGAATTGGGATTTCAGATTCAATCCTGATCAGGGAGGACAGGATAAAGCATGTGTTGCAGAAATTAAGAAGACTGATGAATCTAGTGATGAAAACATTTCTGAAGAAGTAAAGACCATTCTAGAGGAATCATCTGGTTCAGAGTCAGAAAGCACTTCAGACTCAGACACTCAAGCAGATTCTGATGCTGAGCTTGAAGAACTTGCTACCCAGTTTGCTATGATGGTGAACAATTCTGCTACCGTCTCAACCAGATCAACTATTTGATGAATGTTCTTCTTCTAATTCTAGATGCTTTAACTGTATTGATCTTGACAGTAAGGTCCGGGCTTATCAGAAGCACAATGCTGACATGATCAGCGATCTCAACCAAATGATTGAAGGAAATAGAATTTTGAAATCTAATGAAAAAGATTTTCAGGATAAAATTAATTTGTTAAACAGACAGTTACATGAGGCTGAGATCGCTGCCCTAAACACGCAGGATGCAGTTACTTCTTATCTCAACACCATAAATGAGACTAAGAAGAAACTTGCCATAGTCGAGTGTGACTATGAGACATTAAGCCAGAAACTTAAGAGCTACGAGAGCTTATCTTACATTATTGAGTACATGATCAGTAATGTGAGAAACAAGATACAATCACTATCCCCCACAAGTCTTGAACATCTTTGTCAATTCTCCGAATGACAAAGAGGTTAAAGACTTTCAGGTGAAAACTCCATTAGTTATTGATCCCATTGGGATAATATCTAATGAGGGTTCCTCAATTCTAAGGAATCTTTTGTGGAGGGCGTGGTTGAAGATTGGGTTTCTGATTCTGAGGATGTGTCTGATGTCACTCCTTAAGTGTCTTATGTCAAGAATCAGACATCTGTTGCCAAGAAGGCTGACCCAATCTTACCCAAGGGCATTCTAGTGTCAAACTCTAAGGGTTTTGAGCGGTTCTTCCCTGTCCAACTTCGATTCTCATCCCGTGGTGTTCGATCTTGATCCAAACGTTCATCCCTCACTTTCGGATAGCCACGGCGACTGTTGGTTACGATTGGAAAACCCTGGAATAGGATTCCACACTATTCTAGAGGCTGTCGAGTAGATCCACATAGGAACCAGATTCTTTACAAGCTCCAAATTGGTCCTACAAAGTGGTATCAGAGCCGTGGCACTTGGTTCTGCTCGATTTTCAATCTGAAAGATCAAATATGTGATTGCTTGTCCGAGTTCCTTGAAAACCCTAAGTTTCTTGCCCTCAAAGTTACTGTTTCATTGCAAATCTGTGGGTTTTTGTGGATGTTTTGCTAAATCGATCATTCCAGTTGCTTGATAATGATATCTTGTACTTCTGTACCAAATTTGGTGGTTAGATTCACTCTAGATCGAAAGTTATCGCGATTTTTGCAGCTGAAAACCCCAAATGGTACGAATGAGCAGGTCATCCGAATAGATCATCCGAGTAGCCTTCTTTCGGCCTAATAAGCTTCATTCGCCGAATAGCTTTCATTCGGTCTTCTGCTCAGTCGGTTTCCAGTTCATTCGGTTGATCTATTCTTTCGATCAATCTGTCATTCGGTGCTCATTCTTTCGGCCTTCAAGTTCATTCTGTTCTCATTTCATTCGGCCAAGCTATTTCATTCGGTCAGATCACTCTCTTTCGGTCCCCGATATTCGGTCCAATTTGTGTCATTCGACCATCCATTTGAGAATTTTTCTAAGTGTTGGACACACTTGTTTTTGATATCATGGAGGACTTAGCATTGATGGCTAACCAGAATCATCAGATTCAGACTTTATTACTCACTGAGACTTAGACAGGGAACTCTAATAAAGCTCCTAATTTGCTTTAATTAGATGATTACCCTCACTGGAAGTACATATTTGAGATCCACATCAATGGAGTTGATACCAACTTGTGGATGATGATAGATGGTGGTTATGTTAGACCTCTGAATGAAGATGGAACTCCAGTGTTAGTCACCCGGATGACTGAACCCCAGAGGAAATTATATGACTATGAGAAGAAAGCTTATGCTATTCCATCCCTGTCCAATGCAACTGATATCTTTTATCAGTTCAGACAGTTTACATCTTCTAAGTTTCCGTGGGATGCGTTGTAGCAGAGATACGAGGGAAATGATGCGTTGAAGAACATGAAGTCCAAAGATTTAAGGAAGGAGTTTAATAGTTTCATGTATGTGGGAAGCGAGTCCCTAGATGATCTGATTGCAAGATTCTACCATCTTCTGAGTGAGCTGTTTAATCATCAGGTCAAGACTACAACTCAAGAGAAGATTCAGTGCTTGGCAGATGCTTTACCTCCCAAATGGGAGTCATTTCTCATGGTCTTGAAGCAAAATGAGATGATGGCAAGTATGGACATCAATGGTTTTATCCAGAAACTGAAAGAGCAGGAGATTGAGAACAAATGGAAGGGAAAAAGAATTGCTCAAGTTCAGGACCCTTCACTGTATTATTCTACTCCTACTGTAGAGAGAGCTTCTTCTCATGCTCCACTGAAGACTGCTTTCTCAGACTAAAGAAGCCACTGTTTCAAATCATATTCATTTCAGTCAATCATCTTCATCATCAAGCTCTCCAAAAAAAAATAGTCATCCAGTCCACCAGTCTGAAGACAGACAATTTTGATAAAGTGACTGTAGAGATTGCAAAGGAGCACATGGGTCTTCTGTCTACCCTTGTGAGCTCTTATGATGGATTACTAGCAGGGTATACTGGTAACCCTCACTTGACAAATGATGATTATTCTCAGATAGACCCGGATGACATGGAGTGGATAGACATCATGTGGGCTCTAGCAAGTGCGGTAAGAGGGGCTAAGGATTTTGTGAGAAGAACTGGAAAAGATATTAATCTGAACAAGGATTCAAAATTTGGTTTTGACATGGCATCTATCACTTGCTACAACTGTGGAGAGAAGGGACACTTTGCAAGACAGTGCAAACAACCAAAGAAGATAGGCAACAAGAATCCTTTTCAGAATCAGAGATCTTCTGCAGCAAATCCTGAAAGAAGACTTATACCTATTCATACTCCTGCTCATTGCAAGTTCTTCAAATGCTAGCAAAGCCTTGATGGTACAAAATGAGGATGGCGAGAATTGGGATTTCAGATTCAATCCTGATCAGGGAGGACAGGATAAAGCATGTGTTGCAGAAATTAAGAAGACTGATGAATCTAGTGATGAAAACATTTCTGAAGAAGTAAAGACCATTCTAGAGGAATCATCTGGTTCAGAGTCAGAAAGCACTTCAGACTCAGACACTCA
This sequence comes from Mikania micrantha, assembly GCA_009363875.1. Lineage (NCBI taxonomy): Eukaryota > Viridiplantae > Streptophyta > Magnoliopsida > Asterales > Asteraceae > Mikania > Mikania micrantha. The sequence goes on from CM018697.1 coordinate 60,901,698, forward strand.
AGCAGATTCTGATGCTGAGCTTGAAGAACTTGCTACCCAGTTTGCTATGATGGTGAACAATTCTGCTACCGTCTCAACCAGATCAACTATTTGATGAATGTTCTTCTTCTAATTCTAGATGCTTTAACTGTATTGATCTTGACAGTAAGGTCCGGGCTTATCAGAAGCACAATGCTGACATGATCAGCGATCTCAACCAAATGATTGAAGGAAATAGAATTTTGAAATCTAATGAAAAAGATTTTCAGGATAAAATTAATTTGTTAAACAGACAGTTACATGAGGCTGAGATCGCTGCCCTAAACACGCAGGATGCAGTTACTTCTTATCTCAACACCATAAATGAGACTAAGAAGAAACTTGCCATAGTCGAGTGTGACTATGAGACATTAAGCCAGAAACTTAAGAGCTACGAGAGCTTATCTTACATTATTGAGCACATGATCAGTAATGTGAGAAACAAGATACAATCACTATCCCCCACAAGTCTTGAACATCTTTGTCAATTCTCCGAATGACAAAGAGGTTAAAGACTTTCAGGTGAAAACTCCATTAGTTATTGATCCCATTGGGATAATATCTAATGAGGGTTCCTCAATTCTAAGGAATCTTTTGTGGAGGGCGTGGTTGAAGATTGGGTTTCTGATTCTGAGGATGTGTCTGATGTCACTCCTTAAGTGTCTTATGTCAAGAATCAGACATCTGTTGCCAAGAAGGCTGACCCAATCTTACCCAAGGCATACATGGCTTCAAAGTTATCCAAAGCCATCTGTTTTGTTAAGTCCTCACAAATTTGTGAAGAAAGTGAGACCAAAGAATCTGATAAAACTGTTTTTAATGGCACAAGGGGTTTGGGTTTTGTTCAAGACGAGACTGAGAAAAATGTTTTTCAAATCAAAAATTCTCAGTCTAAAGCCAAACAGTTTTCTTTCAAAGACAAAAGATTTTTCTTGGAGTGTGGTGCACCTGGACATGTCAGATTTTGTCCTCAGTCGATCAAACCTAAGGTTGCACCACCCAGAAAACAAAACCAGAGTTTTATCAAACATGTCATATCTGATTGTAAATCATCTCAAGCAGAGCCCAAACAACCCAATCTTGTTAAGCCTTTGGATAAGGGTAAAGGGAAAGTGGTGAATTTGATTGTTCCCAAAGTTGTTAATGTCAAATCAAAACCATCATCCATTTACTTGAAAAACTCTTTCAGTAAAAACATTGTCTGGAAAGTTAAGTCTTCTGACACTTTAGTTTTAAACACTAAAGACAAGGCAATCCCAGATGGAAAATGGATTGATGTTTGGATCCGAGACTCATTGGGTCAACCCAAGACTGTAAAGGCTTGGGTTCCTAAATTGAACTAATTGTTTGTGTTTGTGCAGCTTGCCCCAACAGCTGTTCTTGACAGCTATTGGATTGTTGATAGTGGGGCTTCAAGGCACATGACTGGAGATATTTCGCTGCTCACCAATGTTAATGCAAATAGAGGTGGATATGTAGCATTTGCCGGTGACAAAGGCGGACTCATTACCAGAGAGGGTATTCTTTCAAACGACCATGTTTCTTTTGACAAAGTCAGATACGTGAAGCAACTGGAGAACAATCTTCTTTCAGTGTCACAGATTTGTGACAAGCAGTACAAAGTTCTCTTTGATGACTCCAGTTGCTACATACTCAAGTAAGGTGTCACTATTCCTAAAGATTGGATTTTGATGTCTACACCTCGTAAGCAGGACTTGTATGTACTCAAACTGGCTACAGCTTCAACAACATCCTCTTCAGCTTCATGTTTTATGTCAAAAGACAGATAAAGATTCTATTCTTTGGCATAAGAGGATGGGCCATTTGAGTCTACGTAAGATGAACCATTTCGTACACAACAATTTGGTTGAGCGTGTCAGCTTGAAGAATTTCAAGCTGTCTGATATCTGTGTCTCGTGTAAGAAGGGAAAGCAGACCAAGCAGTCTCACAAGCTAAAAAAATATCATTCAATCTCTGTTCCTCCTGAGCTTCTCCACATGGATTTATTTGGTCCAGTCAACCGCAAGAGTATAGATTAAGATCAATACAGTTTAGTCATCACTGATGAGTATTCCAGATATTCTTGGGTGTTCTTTCTAAAGGAGAAATCAGAAATGTTTGAGTGTATTCAAGTTTTGGTAACTAAACTTCACTTTATAAGCTCAAGATTCGTATGCTCAGAACAGATAACGGGACAGAGTTCAAGAATCACAACATGGAGAACTTCTATAATGAACGTGGCATTGTCCAACAATTTAGTTCTCCATATGTCCCTCAAATGAATGGTGTTGCTGAGTGCAAGAATAGAACTTTGATTGAGGCTGCTCGGACTATGCTAACTGATTCATCTCTTCCAGTTCAGTTCTGGAATGAAGCTGTTGCAAATGCTTGCTACACACTAAATTGGGTTTTGATAGTCAAGATACATGGGAAGACTTGCTTCGAGCTACTACACAACAGAAAGCCTAACCTTAAGTATCTTGAACCTTTTGGTGCTCCGTGCACGATGCTTAAGAAACCCGAGCAGGGCAAGTTTAATGAGCAGGTGGAAGAAGGATATTTTCTTGGGTACAACACTCCTAATAAAAGGGTATACAATAGATCAACTCAGAATGTGGATGAGTGGTATCATGTGGACGTTCAAAGACATTCAATGCCCCCACATGGGAAAGGTCCAGACTAGATGTTTGATTATTCAGACATTTTTAACTCATTCAATATGCCTCCTATGTACTCAGATGAAGATGTTGCAGTTCAAATGATGTATGATGCACAAAATGCACCTGATGAACCTGTGCAACCTTCATCTGCTTCAACTCCCATACAAATACATGATGACAGCTTGGAAACAGATGATAACCCAGTTCAACCAGCTGCCCAAAAACCAAATGTTGACAACATTGTACCGGGACTTGAGGACTTGAATTTGAACAACCTTGATCCACAGGTTGAGGTTCCTGCTCATCCTGTTGGAAGATTTAATCGCATTCATCCTTATGAGAACATTATTGGAAGTCCTCTTGATGGGGTCAAGACAAGAAATCAGTTGTCTTCTGGTGGTCTTGCTGATATTATTGACTGTGCTGATGTGAATTATTGTGCCCAGTCTTGCTTCATCTCTCAAGTTGAACCGCGAATCGTCACTGAAGCATTGAGAGAAGAATCATGGGTTGATGCCATTCTTGAAGAACTCCTACAATTCAAGAAGCTAGGTGTTTGGCAACTTGTTGACAAACCGAAATGAGCAAAGGTTATAGGCACCAGATGGGTTCTTCGTTGTAAAAGAGACGATCACGGAATCGTTACGCGAAACAAAGCACGTCTGGTGGTTCAGGGATTCAGACATATTGATTGACCTGACTATAATGAAGTGTTTGCACCGGTTGCTCATCTTGAAGCAATCCGTATCTTCTTGGCATATATCCATCAAGAAATTCAAAGTTTATCAAATGGATGTCAAGAGTGCATTCCTTCACGGTGTTATCAATGAAGTGGTGTATGTCAATCAACCTCCCAGGTTTGAGGATCCATTGCATCGTGACCAAGTCTACAAGTTGGACAAGGCATTGTATGGATTGCACCAAGCTCTGCGAGCATGGTACGAGACACTGTCTACTCACCTTATGAACAACGGGTTTAGAAGAGGTGTCATTGACTGCACACCGTTCATTCGAAAGAAGGATGGTGACTTACTCTTGGTGCAAGTATATGTGGACGATATCATTTTCGGTTATACAAATCATAGTCTGTGCAAGGAATTCGAGAAGGTTATGAAAGACAAGTTTGAAATGAGCTCGATGGGGGAGATGAGATTTTTTCTTGGGTTGCAGGTGGATCAATCTAAGGCAGGGATCTTCATTCATCAGACCAAATACGTTGGTGACATTCTGAGCCGGTTCAGTATGTCAGATACAAAACCTGCTGGTATCCCACTGGCTGCCAATCATGGGATTACACCAGACGAAAAGGGGGGGTTAATCGATGCCACTCAGTACTGAGGAATGATCGGGTCTCTCATGTATCTTACTACCTCTCGGCCAGACATCATGTTTGCCAGACGCTTGTGTGCTCGTTATCAGTCCTAACCAAGAGTATCACATCTGATTGTTGTGAAGAGGATTATGCGTTATCTGAAGGGTACTCCTGATCTTGGCTTATGGTACCCTAATGATGATAACATTGAGCTTACTGCATACAGTGATTCAAACTATGGCGGATGCAAAGGAGATTTCAAGTCAACATCTGCAGGATGTCAGTTTTCTGGAACCCGTTTAGTTACCTGGCAGTGCAAGAAGCAGACATCGGTGTCTCCTTCAACATGTGAAGCTGAATATATTGCTACTGCTAGTTGCTGCTCACAAATCATTTGGATATAGCAACAACTCAGGGACTATGGGTTACATTTTTCTAACACTCCTATTTATGTTGATAATACTGCTGCCATTGCTGTCACTGAAAACCCAGTCCAGCACTCGAAAACCGAACACATCAATATAAAATATCGCTTCATACGTGATTGTTTTGAAAGGAAACTCATCGATGTTAAAATACACACCGATCACCAGAAAGTCGATCTTTATACAAAAGCTTTTGATAAACCCAGATTTTTATATCTGCTATCGGCTAATGGAGTTTTTCAAAAGGATGAAGTCATTCCTTCATCTGAAACAAACAAATGATCGTCACTTTTATTAGTTAGTTTCTTTTGTTTTAATGTTTAGTACTTCTGGTATTTTTTCTTTCATTTGATCGAAAACTCAAAAAGATTTTCTGTTTTAGGTTTTTAAGGGAAGAAAAAGTAAGTAGTTTAATTTGAAAAACCAAAAACATTTGAAAATTTTAAAAATTCAAAAACTTTTGAAAAATTGTAAAAATGAGAAAGTCTTATTTGAGAAAGTGATGTGTTCATCTATCATGTCTTAAAAGCAAAAGTGAATGCATAAACCGAAAACACATGAGATTTGTGATTTGATGTACTGATAGGCCAACTTTACAAAAGTATAGACTATTTGTGATTGCTTTGAAAATCTGACTTGTGGGATCCATTTTAGAAAACTAGCTAAGTGATAAATAGTTTTTGACTCAAATCAGGCATACACATGTTATCATAGGATCTAATGAGGTTTCCAATGATTCATGAATTCAAGTCTGTACACGTGCCATAATGCTTTGTAAAAACGTAGCTAAATCCGTCCATTCAGATGAAAATGATTGAATCACAAGAAAATAAAAGTGAATCTGACTCTATACACGTGCCATATTGTTGGGTTGCAGCCTAGCTGAAGCCGTCCATTCAGATAGGATAAGCTAAGAAAAACACAAAAATAAAATAAGTTCGATTCCATATACATGCCATATTGCTTTGTAAAGACCAAGCTGAAGCCGTCCATTTGGATAGAACAAGTTGATCGTGTCAACACAAATCTGTTTACGTGCCATATTGCTTTGTACAGACCTAGCTGAAGTCGTCCATGAGAATGTGTTGAACATGAGAGACAAATCAAAAAGAAAAATACAAAAAGAGAATAAATTGGAATCTTATAGAACTTATGATGTTAGGTATTAAGTTATGCAGAGATGAGTTACAAACTGGTTTTGATCTTTATTGGTTAAATAAAATGGGTAACTCAGTCAGAAAATATGAGTGATCATTAAATTTGTTTAGAAATGATGCATTGTTTGGTTTAAAGTGGACAAGTATATCAGTAATCAAATCATAGGATAAATGTGTCAGAAGTGTAACATTCAGTAATGCTGATTTGATGAGATTAGATGTATGTGTAACTTTTCTTGAAAGACTGCTCACAAAAATACGTGCTTCTTACCTGTTTTTAGTTTTAATTGTTAGTTGTACAGTTGTCTTTCATTTCAGAAAAATACAAAAAGATTTTATATTTTCAAATTTGTTTTAGATGATCATTTGTGTGTTCAGATGTTAAGTCGTATCTGAATCCATCACCAACCAGACTAATCTTCATAATTGCACTCGTTTAACCGTTCATAATGTTAAATATAAAATTAACTTGTGTTTGTGAGTGCTAAGCTTCATTCGCGCGAATGAATCAGGCGAAAGGTTCATTCGACCGAATGACCTCATTCAAGCGAATGAGTCATTCGGCCGAATCAATCTGGGGCGAAGCAACTCATTCGGTTGAGTCATTCGCCGAATGAGACTTCCTATATATAGGGTTCCTTCAGCCTAACTAATTCATTCCCCCAAATTCATTCGCTCGGTTACTGTGTATTTTCCTTTCGCCCGAAACACTCTCTCTCTCTTCTATTCATCAAGATTTCACCGATTAACTCGTTTATTTTGCTGAGATTCCTTCTCGTGATTGTGACAGGTACTAATGGGACCAAGATAATCAAGTTTTGTCCATGGATTCATTGTAAACAGAACTGGACTTAGGGATTTAGGGCTCGCAACTGTCGCTGCTTAATAAATGGTAAAATTGAAATCTAAATCACCTAAGGCTTGTTTTAAAAACTTTAATCGGCCGATTCTGAGCATATTGGTGTAGTTTTTGTGGACTGATTTGTGATTTTAGCTACTTGGGATTTTGAACTCCTTCGGCCGACCGAATGAGTGCAGCGACTGAATGAAACTATTCGAACGAATGAGGCTCTTTCGGTCTCTAGCTTCATTCGCTGGTCTTTCGGTTGACTAGACTCTTTCGGTCAATGGTTCAACCGAATGAGTTCTTTTGGTTGTCATTCGGTTGACTTGACCTATTCAGTCAATACAGACTCATTCGCCAAGGCCCATTCGGTCATTACAGTCTCATTCGTACAAGTGCTATACTTGTCTGAAATTTCTAATTTTACTCAAATGATTAACTGAATTGAACTGACATGTTTATTCCTTTGTTTCTTTAGTATGGCTGATTATAAAGCGGTGACGAAGAACAACATTTGTGCTCACTTGGATCTTGCCACCAACAATGCCATGCGTTTCAGAGAGATCATTACATTTCCCACGCGCTCTTGGATCTTTCCTGCTATTTCTATTGTCTATGATCCATATCAGTCACATCAGCGGGATTTCTGGAGATCCGCGAATTATATGGAGCCGCTGGTGATTAGGGGAAAGGTGCAAGGGCATGATGTTGTAGTTTCTACAGAGCACCTCAAGAGGATATGTGGATTTCAAGATGCACCTGATCAGCCTATTCTACTTGATCGCTATCTTGTTCGTGGATGTTTTATCCGATGCAAGTACAATGGTGACCTGGGAGTTGGAGTCCTCAACAAGGCCTTTCTATCACCACAGTTCAAGTACTTGGCACATGTACTTATTCACTGCCTGGGCTCGAGGCGAGGGGGATTTGATAAGCTGCGGGAGACCATTCACTGTGCATTTGTTGCTTTGGTACTGAATCTACCGTTCAATTTTTCTGAGATGGTGTTCACTCATCTGAAGGAGAATGTCGTGCTCAAGGGTGACAAGAAGTTCCTTATGTACCCTAGATTCCTCCAGCAGATTTTTGATGCTCTGGTGCCTAACCTACCAAAGACCAGCATTGATATTATTCGGTTAGAGTACATGAACGACATCACTCTCAACAGAGAGCTATCATAAATGGGAAAGGAGACGAAACCTCCAGTTCGTGCTCTCTTTGGTCATCTTCAGAGCCCTGAGTACATTGCTCCCGGTGGTAGGAAGTGAAGACATGACGATTCTGACTCGGACGTAGAGGATATTATTGTACCAGGTGATGATGATGGAGATGATGGTGATGATAGTGGAGATGCTGATGATGGGGTTAGTGGTGCAGGAGCTAGTGATGCTGGGGTTGGTGGGTCTGGAGTTGGTGTTAGTGCAGGTGGTGTTAGTGGTGGTGCTGATGCAAGTGTTGGTGGTTCAGGTGCTGGTGAGGAGGATGTAGATGTTGATGCATTATTAGACGTGGATTTCATGGCTACTACTCAGGCCACTGTCTGTACTCCACTAGAGATGGCTGGTACTACTTCAACCGAAGACGAACATATGGAAGATGCTGATGAAGAGGATGAGGGTGAGAATACCTCAGATGACTCTGAGTCAGAGGATACTAGGCCACAGGTGGTGACCACTTGTTTTAGGTCTCAGCTTGTGTTTCTTGAGACAGGAGACATAGAGCTGGACAGGGAGGAGATCAGGGATCCATCATTTGTCCCTGAGTTTGACTTCTCTCATCCCCCACGTACTTCCACTTCCACATCGGCTGCTGCTGTGCAGTCCACATCTTCCCCCCGGCCAAGAGAAGAAGGACGAAGTTTATCCTACAGAGGCGGTCAGAACTGTCAATTGTTGCAGCATCCACTGTTACATCAGCTGCAACAGTTGCAGTTTCTTCACTGACTAGGTCACGGGCTATACCTTCACGTACTACTGTTGCCCCTCTGACCTCCTCTGGTGTTCATGCTGTTGTTTTTACTACCGCCTCTTCTGGTCCCTCCATCACACGAGCTGATTCGTACATTCCTACTGTTTCAGTGACTGAACAGCGCAGTACACAGAGCAGTTTGTTGCTTAGGCTGATAGAGAAGAACCACCAGCAAGAAGAAGCCATTGCCTAGCTCACGCAGAAGGTCAGTGAGCAAGATGCTCTACTACTACAAGCTACTGACCAGCGTGCAGAATTGCGGGCCAGATCTGCTTAACAGGAGGAGTAACTGCTCAAGTACATAGATGAGCAAGTTGGCTTTGACTGCCTCTGGTTTCAGTGACCGGATCCTGACTCTTGAGGACGAAAACTTGCGTCTTACCGAGCAAGTTTAAAGCCTCAAGGAGGCTACTCCCAGGATTAAGGGCACTGAAGCAGTCTCCGATGATTCATACGAGGAGAAAGAAGCAAAAGAAGATGAAGAAGAAGAAGATGAGGAGTCTGATGAGGAGAAAGTTGACTATGAAGAACTAGATAAAGATGACGATGATGATGGTTCAGGCAGTGGGTCTGCCAGTTCTTCAAGTGCAGCAGAAGAGCAGACCCCTCCCACTAAGATCCGAACCAAGACAAAGCATGACAAGAGTGCCAAGCCTCCTCCTCCTCCTCCTCAGACTGAAGATCCTAAAGCTACTGAGGAAGTCCAAGTTGTGCCTTTGAGACATCGATTGGATGAGACAATGACTATGATCTTAGACGCTTAAGGCATCATACAGCACTCTGTCAGCTATGATAAGGAGGAAGGAGAGATCATTCATTGCTTAACCAAGGAGCAAATAGCTGAGCAATTCAGGTTGAATCATGATGAAGTGGTCATTGATGACACTTCTTCTCCTGTTTCTGATATTCCTTCTCCTGAGGCTTATGATGATGTTGATGAGGTGATTTTAGAGGATATCACTAAAGAAGATGATGCAAAGTATACTTCAGCTGAGGATGATCTACCGACATTTACTGATCTTTTCGGACAACACACTGAGGAAGAGCTAAGCAGAAAGGTTGAAGAAAAGGTCAGTGGTAGTGAGTCTTTAGCAAAAGACATTCAGCAATGAAAGGAAGAATGGAAAGCATACTGGGAGATTCTGAAGAAGGAAATCATTGCGAAGATGCCAACTACACACACTAAAGTTTATAGGACCAAAGGTTACAAGGCTGGAGATCAAATACTTAGCTGGGCATACTTCCAAGATCTGCAATGCTATGCTGTCAGGAGAGAATAGGGAATTCAGTATTTCAAGCACCCCCACAACTCCAAGACGTTGCCAGGATTTGAAGTCAACCAACTAGCACGTCTGAAGATGCTTTACAATGGAGATTCGGGGATGTTTGCTTGGTGCTCTCGACAAATTCAGTATGAGTACAGGAAGAGGTGGATTAACTTCAAGCCTCAGGAACCAGAAAGATATTATATGCCAGAGATCAATGCAGATACCCACAGACACAGAGTCATCCTGAAGTGGCTGCCTCCAAAAGTCATGAAGAGGATTCTTTTAAGGAAGATGCGTCAGGACTTCTTGGACAGCTTCCGATGGTGGTATTATGATGGGCGTACTACTGAGGCTGTGATTGTGTTATGCAAGGACAACAAGTGGGATACTGAACGCATATTTGACCCGATGTGGCTGACGAATCTGTCACACAATGATGTCAAAGCTTTATGCAGATGCCAGGTGTTCTTTGATGTAGAAGACATGGAGCAAGCTCTGTAGTATATGAGAGTTATCAGGATCTACATTGTTTTTGGGATTCATGCTGGAACAGACTGGAAGGCCATATCAGACAAATACTTCAAGAAAGATGCTGCAAAGTGAGGAACTAGGTCCAAGTGGGAGTATGTTAATGCATTAGATGTCCCTAGTTCAGCTTTTGTATGATCTTTGATGTATAAAGCTTATGATATTAATGAGATCAGTTATTCTATATTGTTGTTTATATGTTTATTCAAGTTTATATTTGTTTGACTATGTTTAACTTTGATTATACATGTCTTATAGACCCATTCGGGCGAATGACCCTAAGAATGAGGTCATTCGGCCGAATGAACGCCTAGCGAATGACTAGGGCGATCGAATGAGTCATTCGCATGACTCATTCGGTTGACCAAGCTCATTCGGCTGAGCCATTCGCCGAATGAGTTGCTTCGCCCACTCATTCGGCCGAATGAGTATAGTCTGTATATACTTGTTCAAACAGATTCAAACCCAACTTTTCCGAGCCTCCTCTCTTACCAGAGCATTCTAGTGTCAAACTCTAAGGGTTTTGAGCAGTTCTTCCCTGTCCAACTTCGATTCTAATCCCGTGGTGTTCGATCTTGATCCAAACGTTCATCCCTCCCTTCGGATCGCCATGGGGACTCTTGGTTTCGATTGGAAAACCCTGGAATAGGATTCCACGCTATTCTAGAGGCTGTCGAGTAGATCTACATAGGAACCGTATTGTTTCCAGGCTCCAAATTGGTCCTACACTGGGCAAATTGGTAATCCAAACTTGAAAAATGAAGACTACTCTCAGATTGATCCATATGATATGGAAAGTATTGACATCATGTGGGCTCTTGCAAGTGTTGTCAGCATAGCAAAAGACTTTGTCAGAAGAACTGGGAAGGACATCAATCGGAATAAAGATTCAAAGTTTGGTTTTGATATGCCCTCTGTTACTTGTTACAATTGTGAGGAAAAAGGACATTTTGCAAGACAATGCAACAAGACAAAGAAGATGGGAAACCAGAATCCTTAGCTGCTAACCAAGAAAGAAGATTAGTACCAATTGATACTCCTGCTCATGCTAGCTCATCGAATGTAAACAAGGCTCTAATGGTTCAAAATGATGAATGAGAGAACTGGGATTTCAAGAATTAAATCCTGAAAAGGCAGGAGAAGATAAAGCTTGTATTGCAGAAATCAAGGAAGCTGTTGATCCTATTGATGAAAGAAATTCAGAAGAAACAAAGACCAATCCGGATGGATCATCAGGATCAGAATCAGAAAGCACATCAGATTCAGAAACTCAAGGAGATTCAGATGCTGAGTCTGAAGAACAACCTACTACACAATTTGCTTTGATGGTGAACACTTCTGCTTCATCTTAGTCTGATCAGGTATATGATGACTGTTCTTCATCTCATTCTAGTTGTTTTAATTGTGTTGACCTTGAAAGTAAGGTGTTGGCTTATCAGCAACATAATGCGGACCTGTTCATTGAGGGAAACCGTATTTTAAAATCAAATGAAAAGGATTTTCAGCCAAAAATTGAATTATTAAACAGGCAATTGCATGAGGCTGAGATCGTTGTGCTTAATCAGCAAGATGCTATTACTTCTTATCTCAATACCATTAATGAGATAATGAAGAAGTTAGCCATTGTCGAATGTGACTATGAAACTTTGATTCAGAAGCTCAAGAGCTATGAAAACTCTTCATACATCATTGAACACATGATCAGTGATGGGACTGATCTGAAGGGAAAAGTAACAACGTACAACCATTGTCCTCCACCAGTCTTAAATTATTTTGTCAATTCACCTAATGACAAAGAAATTAAAGATTTTCAAGTTAAAACTCCGTTAGTAATTGATCCTATTGGAGTCATTTCAGATGAAGGTTCCTCATTGTCTGAGGATTCTTTTGTGGAGGGAGTGGTTGAGGATTGGGTCTCTGATTCTGAGGATGATTCTGATGTTTCTCCTCAAGTGTCCATTATTAAGAATTAGACATCTGGTGTCATAAAGGTTGACCCAATCTCATCCAAGACAAATATGTCTTCAAAATTCTACAAAGCCATTGGCTTTGTGAAGGCTTCACAAGAGGGTGAAGTAAGTGTGTCTACCAAGACTGACAATCTTGTTTTTAATGGGACAAAGGGTTTGGGTTTCAAGCAAGACAAGACAAAGACAAATGCTTTTAATCAAAACAAACAGTCTTCTTCTAAAACCAGACAGTTTTATCACAAAGATAAATGAGCTTGTTTTGAGTGTGGTGCACTGGACATTTTGCTAGATTTTGTCCTCATTTGATTAGACCACAAGTTGCACCATATCGAAAACAAAATCAACTTTTTGTTAAAGAGGTCATATCTATTTGTCACTCATCTAATGTTAAACCCAAACATCTTTCACCTATCAAACCTCAAGATAAGGGTAAACAGGTTATGGTTGATCCAGATACACCTAAAATTGTTTTTGACAAACAATCCAAGCCATCTTCAGTTTATTTTAAGAAATCTTTTAGAGAAAACTCTGTATGGATGGTCAAGTCCTCTGAAACTCATGTTTCTAAACCTCCTGATAAGGTAAACTCAGATGGACAATGGATTGAAATGAAAATCCTGAACTCATTGGGTCAACCCAAGACTGTAAAGGCTTGGGTTCCCAAATTCAACTAATGATTTGTGTATGTGCAGGTTGCCCCAAATGCTGCTCTTAACAGCACTTGGATTGTTGATAGTGGGGCATCAAGGCACATGACTGGAGACATATCTCTTCTTACAAATGTTCATTCAATTAAAGGAGGATATGTAGCTTTTGCTAGTGACAAAGGTGGGTTTATTACTAGAGAAGGAATTCTTTCAAACGGCCATGTTTTATTTGACAAGGTCAGATATGTGAAGTAGTTGGAGAACAATCTATTTTCAGTCTCACAAATTTGTGACAAGAAGTACAAGGTTCTGTTTGATGATTCTAGCTGCTACTAGAAAGCAAGATTTGTATGTTCTCAATATGGCCACAGCTTCAACTACATCTTCTACAGCTTCATGTTTTATGTCCAAGGCAATAGAGAAAGATTCTATCCTTTGGCATAAGAAGATGGGTCATTTGAGTTTAAGAAAGATGAATCATTTAGTTCACAACAATCTGGTTGAGGGATTGAGTTTGAAGAACTTCAAGCTGTCTGATGTTTGTGTTTCATGCAAGAAGGGAAAGAAAACCAAGCAGTCTCATAAACCCAAAAAGTTTCATTCAATTACTGTTCCACTTGAGCTTCTCCGCATGGATCTTTTTGGTCCTGTCAATCGCAAGAGTATTGTAGGAGATTAATACGGCTTAGTCATTACTGATGAGTATTCCAGATACTCTTGGGTGTTCTTTATGTTGGAGAAATATGAAACATTCGAATGTGTTCAAGTTCTTGTAACTAAGCTTGAATCACTGTATAGGCTCAAGGTTTGCATGCTCAGAAAAGATAATGGGACTGAATTCAAGAATCACAATACGGAGACTTTCTGCAATGAACGTGGTATTATTGAGTATTTCAGTGCTCCGTATGTCCCACAGATGAATGGTGTTGCTGAGGGAAAGAACAGAACATTAATTGAGGCTGCTCGGACTGCTTGCTGATTCCTCCATACCAGTTCAATTCTGTAACGAAGCTGTTGCAAATGCATGTTATACTTTGAACCGGGTGTTGATTGTGAAGAGACATGGGAAGACTTGCTTTGAATTGCTCCATGACAGAAAGCGAAATCTTAAGTATCTTGAACCATTTGGTGCTCCATGCACAATGCTTAAGAAACATGAGCAAGGAAAATTCAATGAAAAGGTGGAAGAAGGCTATTTTCTTGGGTACAACACTCCAAATAAGCGAGTTTAAAATAAATCAACTCACAATGTGGAAGAGTGGTACCATGCAGATGTTCAAAAATATTCTATGCCACCACCTGGAAAGGGTCCTGACTGGACGTTCAACTATTCTAATCTTTTTGACTCTTTCAACATGCCTCCCATGTATACTGATGAAGATGCTGCTGTTCAAATGATGTATGATGCACAAAATGCACCTGATGAACTAGTGCAATCTTCTTCAGTTCAAGCTCAAGTGCAGGCACATGATGATAGTTCAGACTCAGATCATAATCACTCTCATCCGGATGTTCCAGAACCAGATGTTGATAATATTGTACCTCCTCTTGAGGATTTCAATCTAAACAATCTTGATCAACAGGTTGTGGTTCCTGCTCAACCTGCTGGCAGAATAAACATAATGCATCCTCAAGACAATATTATTGGAAATCCGACTGATGGAGTGAAGACCAGAAATCAGTTATCTTCAGGTAGTCTTGCTGACATACTTGACTTTGCAGATGTAAACTTTTATGCCCAGTCTTGTTGATAGACACAAGGATGCAAAAGTCATTGGCACAAGATGGGTTTTACGCTACAAACGCGATGATCATGGCATTGTGGTAGGAAACAAAGCACGTCTTGTGGTACAATGAAGTATTTGCACCGGTTGCTCGTCTTGAAGCAATCCGAATTTTTCTGGCTTATGCATCCTACAAAAGGTTCACGGTTTATCAAATAGATGTTAAGAGTGAATTTCTTCATGGTGTGATTAATGAAGTTGTGTATGTCAATCAACCTTCCAGGTTTGAAGATCCATTACATCGTGACCAAGTCTACAAGCTAGACAAGGCCTTATATGGATTGCACAATGCTCCGCGAGCGTGGTACGATACACTTTCTACCCACCTTCTGAACAACGGGTTCAGAAGAGGTGTCATTGACTGCACTTTATTCATTAGAGAGATGGATGGGGATTTGCTCTTGGTGCAAATATATGTGGACGATATCATCTTTGGATCCACAAACGATGTTCAGTGAAAAGATTTTGAGAAAGTCATGAAAGACAAGTTCCAGATGAGTTTCATGGGAGAGATAAAATTTTTTCTGGGATTACAGGTGTATCAGTCTAAAGCAGAGATTTTTATTCATCAGACCAAATATGTTGGTGACATTCAGAGCCAGTTCAGTATGTTGGATGCAAAACCTGCTGGTACCCACTGGCTGTTAATCATGGGATTACTCCAGACGAAAAGGGGGAGTTAATCGATGCCACTCT
This sequence comes from Mikania micrantha, assembly GCA_009363875.1. Taxonomy (NCBI): domain Eukaryota; kingdom Viridiplantae; phylum Streptophyta; class Magnoliopsida; order Asterales; family Asteraceae; genus Mikania; species Mikania micrantha. The sequence goes on from CM018697.1 coordinate 60,916,976, forward strand.
ATACATGAGGGATGATCGGATCTCTTATGTATCTCACATCTTCTCGTCCAGACATCATGTTTGCTACTTGTTTGTGTGCTCGTTATGAATCCAAGCCAAGAGTTTCTCATCTTATTGCTATAAAGAGGATTTTGCGTTATCTGAAGGGCACTCCGGATCAAGGCTGATGGTACCCTAATGATGATAACTTTGACCTGACTGCTTACAGTGACTCAGACTATGGTGGATGTAAAAGATACTTCAAGTCAACATCTGCGGGGTGTCAGTCTTCGGTAAACGCCTAGTTACCTGGCAGTGAAAGAAGCAGACGTCGGTGTCTACTTCCACATGTGAAGCAGAATACATTGCAGCTGCAAGTTGTTGCTCTCAAATCATCTGGATTCAGCAACAACTCAGGGACTATGGGTTACATTTTTCTAATACACCTATTTTTGTTGATAATATTGATGCTATTGGTGTCACTAAAGATCCTGTCCAGCAGTCAAAAACAAAACACATCGACATTAAATATCACTTCATACGTGATTGTTTTGAAAAGAAATTAATCGATGTTGTTAAAATTCACACTGATAACTAGAAAGCTGATCTTTACACTAAAGCGTTTGACAAACCCAGATTTCTATATCTGTTATCAGCTAATGGTGTTTTTCAAAAAGATGAAGTCATTCCTTCATCTGAATCAAATAAATGATCATTGTTTTTGTTAGTTAGTTAGTTTCTTTTGTTTTATTTTTCCTTATTAGTACATCTGTTGTTTTCCTTTCACCTATTCAAAAACTTAAAAAGATTTCCAGTTTTAGGTTTTTAGGGGAGAAAACGTAGTTTAATTGAAAAACCAAAAACATTTGAAAAATTGTAAAAATAAGAAAGTCGTGTTTGAGAAAGTAATGTGTTAACCAGTCATGTCTTAAAAGAAAGATTGAATGCATAATATTGAATGCACATGGGAACTATGATTGGATGTACTGATAGGCCAACTTTACAAAGTTTATAGACAATTGGTGATTGCTTAGAATGACTGGAGTTGTGGGATCCAGTTTAGAAAACTAGTTAAAGGATAAACAGTTTTTAACTCAAATCAGGCATACACCTGTTATCATAGGATCTTATGAGGTTTCCAATGATTCATGGATTCAAGTCTGTACACATGCCATATTTCTTTGTAAAGACCTAGCTGAAGCCGTCCATTCAGATAAGAATGATTGAATCAAATGAAAAATTAAAGTGAATCCAACTTTGTGCATGTGACATATTGCTGGATTGCAGCCTAGCTGAAGCCGTCCATTCAGGTAGGATAAGCTAGAAAAATAAAAATAAAATAAGTTCAATTCCATACATGTGCCATATTACTGGGTTGCAGCCTAGTTGAAGCAATCCATTTGGATAGAACGGGTTGCTCTTGTCAACACAGTTCTGTATACGTGCCATATTGCTTTATAAAGATCTAGCTGAAGCCGTCAATGAGAATGTGTTGAACTTGAGAAACTAATGAAAAAGAAAATAAATTGATACCTTATAGAACTTATGATGTTAGGTATTAAGATATACAAAGATGAGTTAGAAATAAGTTTTGACCTATATTGGTTGACTATAATGGGTAACTCAGTCAGAAAATATGGGTGATCATTGATTGGTTTAGAATTGAAGTATTGTCAGGTTTAAAGTGGACAAGTATATCAGTAATTGCTTCATAAATCAAATGTGTCAGAAGTATACCATTCATGAATGCTGATTTGATGTGAACTCGTGTATATGTCATTTTCTTGAAAGGTTACTCACAAAAACATGTGTGTTTTAGCTTTAGTTGTACAGTTGTTTTCATAATCAGAAAAATACAAAAAAATTTTCAATTTTAATTTGTTTTTGTATTTTTTAAATGATCATTTGACGGTTCAGATATTCAATACTATCTAAATTTGTCATCTTACCATTCAACATTGTCATAATTAGTGTTTATGGTCTTTGAGTGCTCAATTTGAAAATTGATTAAATTGAATCTCTTTGACAGCTCTTTCGCATGAATGATTCATCTTGATTGATCATTCGCATGAATCAGTTACACGAACGAATGACCGGTTCATTCGTGTATCACTGACAAATGGGATATGCGAACTAACATCTTATTCGCATGAACTTCATGTGCAAACGAATCCATCATACGAATGGGACTCCTGCACGAATGAGGTTTATATTTAAGCTCTCTCGTTCGTTTGAAGCATCATTCGTCCCCTTTTTCGGCTCATTAATTGTGTGTTTCGCCCACTCGCCCCATCAAAGCAGTTCTCTACATTAACACCGGATTTCTTCGAGAAAACTAAATCATTTTGATTGAAAAATTTTCCTCACTGTTTTAGGTACAAATCGAGCAAAAACATACCCTTTGTGTGTTGTTTTGGATAGAGATCGACCGAAAGTTCTAGGGTTTTAGGTTTCAAACGGATGTATGTCGAATAGATCCTTTAATAATACTAAAATCCATCCAAAACTTATTCAGAAAGTTTCGTCGTTTGTGTCTGATGCTAATTTGACCATTTTCATGCCATGATCATTGATCTTTCAAAGTTAGGGTTTCAGAGCTTATGATCAGACGAACGAACAGTTCGTTCGTACGAAGCTCAACACGAAGTACTCAATTCGTTTGAGAGGTCTAACTAAGCTTGTTCGTATGACTAATTCGTGTGTTATGTCAATTCGTGTGATCACCTGATTAGCCTGATCATTCGTTCGTACCTAATTAGTATAATGCCAGGCCCGTTCGGATGAATGAAGTCATTCGGTCATAAATTTAATTTTTTTTTAATTATGTCAACTTAAACTAAATTGTCTATTTTCTATTGCAGAATGACTGATTTGAGAGCCTTTCCAAAGAACAATATTTGTGCCTTCTTGGACCTGTCGTCACCAAATGCAAAACACTTCACAGAGATCATTTCATTTCTCAGACGATCTCGTATCTTCACTGCTATTTCGACTGTACATGTTCCATATTTGTCACATCAGAGAGAGTTCTGGTCTTCAGCAGACATTGACTGCACTCTCGAGCCTACCGTTATTAGAGGCAGTATTGGAGGAACGGACGTAGTGATTTCTGCTAAGCACATCAGGAGAGTGTGTGGTTTTCAAGACATGGATGATTATCCGACAGATATCTTGTACGAGGCTGCTTCTTGAGATGCAAGTATGTTGGCGATCTAGGAGTGGGAGTCCTAAATAAAGCCTATCTCAGTCCACCGTTTAAGTACCTTTACCATGTTCTTATTCACTATTTAGGAGATAGGCGTGGGGGTTTTGATGAATTGAGAGAGACACTGAAATTGGCTTTTGTTGCCTTGATACAGAACATCTCATTCAACTTCTTAGAGATGGTGTTCACTCACATGGAGGAGAATGTGAACATGAAGGGGGACAAGAAGTATCTGATATACCCTTGGTTCATTCAGATGATTATAGATGCCCTGATACTTGATCTTCCAAAAATCAATGCTGATATGACCTGGTTAGAGCATATGACAGACACTACGCTCAACCGTGCCCTATCTTACAGGCAGAAGGAGGGAAAGCCACGAGCTCGTCGATTGTTTGGTCACCTCATCAATCCTGGTTACATAGCACCTTTGAGAAGAAAATGGAGGCATGATGATTTAGATTCGGATTTTGAAGACATTGTTGTGCCTGGTGGTGATGGAGATGATGGTACTGGTAGTGATGGTGCTGGAAATGATGGTACTAGTGATGGGATTACTGTGAGTGCTGGTGTTAGTGTTGGTGAGCATGTTGATGAGGCTGGTGTTGCTCATCATGACATTAGTGTTTCTGCTATTTCTGTGGCCACCAACTCTGCTTCATTGGAGACTGGTGCTACCCCATCTGCAAATGAGGGAGAGGATCCACAAGGATTTGATCAAGAAAATAATGAAGATGGAGATGAAGAAGGTTTTGACAACTCAGACACTGAGAAGACAGATGATGAGTTTGAGACAATCATGGTGAGATCACAGCCTGTGAAGAGAAGAAAAAGAGCAAGAGAGCAGGAAACAAGTAGGTAAGACATTGATGATCCCTTATTTGTTCCTGACGTTGATATTCCTCCTCCTCCTCGTACTTCCTCTACTACTACTGTTTCCACTGCTCAACCTTCGTCTTCACCAGCAGCTAAGAGATAAAAAACCAAGTTTGTTCTACAGAGACGGACAGAGTCTCCTTCTGTTGCAGCATCCACTGTTATACCTGCTGCAACAGTTATAACTCCATCACTGTCCAGGTCTAGGGTTGTTCTTATACGTACCACCTCTATCCCTCAGACCTCCTCTGCTACAGCCACAACAGTATTTACAGTTGCTGCCTCTGGTCCCTCCACCACTTGTGTTGATCCTTATTTACCAACTGTTTAAGTTGCTAAATAGCTAAGCACACTGAACAATCTGGTTCTTCGATTGATGGAGAGAAACCATGAGCAAGATCAGACCATCTATCAGCTGACACAAAGAGTTAATGAGCAATACGCTCTACTTCTACTGGCTGCTGATCAGAGAGAAGACCTGAGGGCTCGTAATGCTGATCTTGAAGATCGTTTACTCAAGTCGATGGATGAGCAAAATCAGCTTGTCCTGAAAACAGAGGATTACAACAATCGGATCCTCACCCTCGAGGCTAGCAACTTGCATCTCTCTGAGCAGGTTGAGAGCTTAAGGGACTCCATTCCCAGGATTGATGCATCCAAACCTTCTTCTAATGATTCAGACAAAGAGGACAAAGAAGACAAAAATGACAAAGAAGACGCTGAAGATTCTGATGAGGAGAAGGTTGATTACGATAGTACTGATGATAAGGATGGTTCAGATGACGATGACGGAGCGGGGAGTGCCTCTGCTAGTTCCTAAATTTCAGCAGAGTAGCCCCTACCTAAAGAGATCAGAACAAAGATAAAGCATGATAAAGCTCCCAAGCCATCTAAGGATCAAGCTGAAGAATCCAAAGCCACTAAGGAAGTAGAAGTTGTGCCTGTGAGACGCATTCTTGATGACACTTTGACCATGATACTTGACGCATAAGGCATAATACGGCACTCAGTGAGCTATGATAAGGAAGAGGGGGAGATCATTCATTGTCTTTCCAAAGAGCAGATTGCTGAGCTAGTCAGGTTAAATCCTAATGAGGTTGTTGTTGATGACTCCTCAATCCCTGCTTCTAATCACCCCACTCTAGAAGCTTTTGATGACATTGATGAGGTTATGTTGGAGGACCTTGACAATGAAGAAACCGTGAAGTGCACTTATGCAGAGGAAGAACTTCCTACATTTACTGATCTTTTTCGTCAGCATGTAGAAGAATATCTAAAGCATAATATAGATGAGAAAGAAGAAGGAAAGGAAGCCTCTGCAGAAGACATTCAGAGTAGCAAGGATGAGTGGTCTGCATACCGGGAGACACTCAAGAAAGACAGTATTCCTCCAACTCCAGTGCAATACAAGAATGTCTACAAAACCAAAGGATACATATCTGGCGGTTGCATTCTGAGCTGTGCATACTTCAAAAATCTGGGATGATATGGTGTGAAGAGAGAAAGGGGAATTCAGTACTTCAAATTCCCGCATGATTTCAAGACGTTGCCTGTGTTCGAAGTTAATCAGCTCGCACGACTGAACATGCTATATTGTGAAGCTTCAGGGATGTCTTCTTGGTTTGCCAGGAAAATCAAGTTCGAATACAGAAAAGGTGGGTGAACTTCAAGCCTCAACAGCCAGAAAGGTTTTATCTACCAGAGATTGACGCTCAGACAAGAAAGCTTAAAGTCATCCTGAAGTAGCTGCCTCCAAAATTTATGAAGATCATTCCTCTTCCGAAGATGATGAAAGTGACGAAGCTATTCCACGAACCTTCGACTTTATACCTTTTAAGTTTCAAACGAACCTATGAAACAAACCTTTCCACGAACCTACAAACAAACCTTGTTTGATGAACCTTTCAACAATCCTGTTGAACGAACCTCTCAGCATGTAACATCACTGTACTTTCGGTTGTCCGTACATCCGTACATCCGTACTATTGTACTGTACGACCGGAGATTTATGAATATTATTGATTATGATATTATTGTTTGACTTTGCCGATATTGTCACTGTTACTGGTATGCATGATTTTATAATATATTATACGCGTAAACCTTGGGAAGTTTAGTTGAAATTTAACTGAACAGACCCATAGAGTTTATTGCAGTGTTATTACTGATGATTATGGATTATTGGTTTGAGAATGGTTTTGGGATGGAACTGGGAGTTTGTTATGGTCTGGTTACTAAACATAGTTAAGGACACATGGTCATGGTTTATCGAAATAGCGGTGGGACGGTGTAGGGGAGGTTGCGATCTACCTCTGCATATGCCCTATACATATGCATATTTCGGTCTATCATGGATGTGTCAGTGACTAGGGTTTAGTGGGTTTTGGTTTGGGAAAATGATAATGGTAAAGTTAATAAATAACGGGAATTAATTACGCGAAGTGAGGTTACGATCATTATTTAAACGCGAATGTTGATTCAGAAATATTAACTTAATAATGTATTCGCGTGAGTGACGATTCACACGAATATAATTATTAAGAATAATATTCTGAAACAATATTCCATAAATCGTAAATCGAATCGAAATACGGTACAAGCGTTAGATTCGCAAAGGTGACGATCTTTACGAATTACGTACGCGAGTAACGCGTTTCGACGAGATAATTAAATAATATTTATTGTTAATAAAATAGGAAAGATTTATTTAAAACGTTTATTAGGAATCACAACGAAAAACGAATTCGAATAGTTTAATTATTTAAATCATTGATTTTATTAAAATAAATGGTGATCCTTTATTTAAACGATTTTTCTTTCAAAACATTTTATCACAACAAATGCCTAATTATCTAAAAGATTTATGTGCAAATATGTCCACGAAAAGAATCTGGTAATTTTATAAAGTTTAACGCGTATCAAATGAAATCATTTTAAGAAATGATGTGACTAAAAACATTTTTATTAGAATATTGTTTGAATGTTTAAAAGGCTTTATGTTTAAATATGTTACGTTAAAAATCGAACATTTATTATACTTAATTGCGATAAAACGAGACCGAACACGCGGAAGCGGGATAGATACAAATGGTGGAAGACTCCACCATTTACCTCATTTCTACAAACACCCTTCTCTCTCTAAAACACACACACTCTCAATTCTCTACCTTCTCTCAAGCGTATCTCCTTCGTCTCTCGTTGGATTTGCGAGATCTTGACGTCAACGTGACCGGGTGATCGAGAGGAACAAGATTCCACGAAGAAATCCGGCTTTTGTTCACGATTTGAAGGTAAGAGGTCCATTTTAATTTCGGTTTTGGGGGAAAAACCCTATTTTGTTATGAAAACTTATTTAGATCGAGATTTATAGTTTTGTATGGTGTAAATCGGGTTGTTGTTGAATCATGGGAGATTATTGATGATCTTAAACCTGCAAAAGTTCGAAGATGAAGATGATGGTGGGCTGGTTCGCGACACAGCTTGAGGGCCGAACCCTTTTTGGTTCTAGCCGAACCTTTGTGGCGGCTGTGATGGTGGCATCGCCAAACCCTAGGGACCGAACCCTCCTGCACCGAACCTAGCCTAACGAACCTTTGCAGGTTAGTCCAACGAGCCTCTTGGTCCAGCGAACCCTAAGTCTCGACGAACCCGACATGTGGAGCGAACCCTCGGCGAACCATGCAGTCTCTTCCGAACCTTTGCCCATTACCGAACCCTCACCCACGAACCATGCTAGGTGGCGAACCCTTAGCTGCTGCAACCGAACCCTTTAAGGCCGAACCTTGGACAAGTTTGCAACGAACCCTAGCATGAAACAAGGGCCGAACCTTACACTGTGAATTAGCCGAACCTACGGGGAACCATAGAGGGTTCGCTGCTCTCATGGGTAGTCAAACTAAGATCCATCGATTTAAATAGATTAAGGGTAAATGGAAGCAATAACATACATAGGCATGAACATACAAGAACAACCATGCATGCATACTTAATTCAAGTGGCTAAATTTTCTAAATTATCTAAGTTAAATTATGAGTTTATATTGCTTAATTTAAATTATGGGAATAATTTCAATGCAATTTCATTAAAACCTAAGTGGAATTTTTATACACTAAATAATTATGGTGGAAAGTAATTATCATGCAGGTATGTATGATGTATGTGTGAATGATGATATCATTTCCTTTTAGCATGTACATCTATGAGAGATACATATAGGAATTTACAAGTTTAGTTATAAAGAAATGGCGTTTAATCATAAGGTAATAGTGGGGATTACTTTAACTTAGACGAAGTGAACTAGGTTAATGATAAACTTGGTAAATAAAAGAAAACATATGGATACTTTATTGAAATATAAAGCCTATACTTATAAACACAAGCATTATAATAATTACAGGTTGATTTTGATTACACATACGTGAGCGCGCATACTAGTAGAGCACAAGTTCTAAGGACTTCAGGTGAGTTCTCATAACCTCCCTTTCTTTAAACTATTTTTGTTTTAAAACTCGGAGGTGAAACATGTATACCAAATTAAATATTATTTTGATAACACAAGGTTAATACCTGTTTATCAATATGATATTCACATTTGAAATTATCATTATTATGGGATTATCTCTTATTATTTTATATCCATGTAAACATTGTTATTGACCTAGGTCAATAACAAAGATTACAAGTATTGTCACAAATCCCGAGAATCATCGCTCTTAACTTCGGTTAATTGCTTTGACATCGTGTATTGTCACGTGGATGGTTTCCACATCTGTGAAGCATTGCCTTTGACTTCGGTTATTTGCTTTGGCTTCATGTATTGTCACGTGGTTAGCGACCACTCCATGAATCATGTATTTAACTTATGTTAATTACATAATGATCATGTATAGTCACGAACATTATTTGAGAATATGATTGATGAGATTGGTTGATTAGTTGTGGATTGATTATCTATGTTTGACTATGATTAATTGTGTTTAATTATGACTGATTGGTTATGTGATTATGTGATTGTATATGTGTATGATTGATGAATTGGTGGATGTGTGTTGGATTATCTCATACAGGTATTCATATGGATTTTCTCAAGAAGATCATAAGTTTTATACTCGTTTTAAACAAAGCATTTTATAAAACCATTTTAAGCATAAACTTTCAAACTCATTTTACTAAAACATTTTTTAATATAAAAACTTATGATTACTCACCAACTACTTTTGTAGTTGACACTTAATTTTCTTACATGTTTCAGGTGATGGAGACAAGTAGGAATGAAGAGAGGATCTCTTCTATTTTGGACATCATCATCATATAGGATCTTGGACTTAGTTAATTAACTAAATTTCTGACGATTAGAGTTTAGTTATTTTAACTAAATCTTTTGTGTATTTGACATACTTGATTCATGATGAACATGATTTTTGTGTAATTATTATGGTTGATTAAATGATATATGATGATATGATTTAGATGCCCATGAGCTTTTGAACAATCTACACATCCCTCGTGGCATCCCGATGATTCCGCCGTCGGTCGGGGTGTTACAGATTGGTATCAGAGCCTGGGTTATAGGGAATTAGGTTACTAGAAATGGTTGACCTAGTCTATAACCATAGGATACCCTAGTATGAATTAATTTCATACCCTAGTGAGTATATTCAGGATTTCATGCTTATGTGTTTATTACATGTTAACTGAACTCCTGTTTAACATTTGAATATATATGCTGCTACTAATTTCTTGCTAACGTGTGCCCTAATGACTCGATAAGGACATACTCGTGGTGTATTGTAAAGGTGGTGGGACGGTGGTTTGGGCGGTTGCGACCTACCCTTATCATATGCCCTATACATATACCATTTACAGTACATCGGGTGGATGTCAGTATTGAGGAATAAGGGAACTACCCGTTTGGGACACTTATCTGCTCAGGAACTTAACTGTTTAGAAATTTATTTGCTTTAGGAATTACCTGTTAGATCTTGTGATCACCAGACAAGGACACACTCGTGGTATACTACAAAGGTGGTGGGACGGTGTAAGGGAGGTTGCGACCTACTCTTGCATATGCCCTATACATATACCATTTGAAGTATATCGGGGGTCTGTCAGTGTCAGGAACTTAGGATATTATTAGGACCTTACTAGGAGGGTTTGAGAGGATATGATTGTGGACTGTTGATGATATATTTGATGGATTGACTGGGATTGGTTCATGGATGATTATACTTGATGAATATTTATAAACTCACTTATGAAACACACAGATTGGACACGTAGGGTGCATAGGATTAACGAAAGATAATGAGCGATTAGTGATGTGATATGGACTTGGGAGATGATATAGACACTTGATGATAATATAAACGCATAGTGATGATACTAACACTTAGTGATGGTATGGACACTGGATGAGGTTAAACTATAGGGAAGATATGAACACCTAGTGACAATAAGAGCACTTTGAGATGATATGAACCCTTATTAAAGATTATTGACATTGGGATTGACATGGATTTTAGTGAACTTAGACAATTGGGGGAAACTTAATGTCAGGCGAACTTAGACATTAGGTGAACTTAGAAATAGGCAAGCCTACATGTCAGGTGAACTTAGACATTTGGTAAACCTAATTGTCCAAGGGAACTAGAGATCACTTCACTCAAAATTATCCTACTAAGGATGAGGTTTGTGAAGTGAGAATTATGGTGAAATACATGACACACTCTACACACTAGCAATGGCATAATCGTGGTGCAATGGAACGGTGGTGGGACGGTGTAGGGGAGATTGCGATCTACCTCTGCATATGCCCTATATATAAGCTTGTTGCATTGCATTGGGAGGTTGTCAGTGTTAGTATAGAGTGAGGAATGTATAGGACCTAGGAAATAGTTAGTTAACACTAGTTATGACCGACTAGGACACTTAGAAAAATAATAGGGAATTATGCACATTCTGAGTTTAATGACAGATAGGAGATAAATATAGTTCCTATATGTAATCCTAATTGTCTAATGAACTCATTTAAACATTGTTTGTGTGACTTACGTTGTAAACGGTAGTAACATGTTTCTATTTCCTTCAGAAACATGCCGCCTCGCCGTCACAACGAAGATGACTCGAACAATGGGGAGACTAACAACAGTAATGCCAACTCCGTCATACAAGAGTTAGCCACACTTATTTCTGGATTGGTTAGTCAACTGACTCAGGGTAACCAGAATGCTAACCAGAACAGAGGTGGTGCAAACCAGACAACTTGCACATTCAAACACTTCAATTCCTGTAATCCCCTGAAATTCACGGGTGCTGAGTCGGCCACTGGTCTGCTGCAGTGGTTCGAGAGTATGGAGAACACCTTCATCAACAGCGAATGTCCCGAGAATCTGAAAGTCCGCTATGCCACCAGTGTTTTCCAAAAGAGAGCACTGACTTGGTGGAATGGGGAAAAGCGAACTAGGGGAGTGGATGCTGCACTCGCACTGACGTGGACTGAGGTCAAGAACTTGATGACCACTGAATTCTGTCCTCGAAGCGAGATGAGGAAACTGGAGACTGAGTTCTGGGAACTCAAACAAAATAGTGGCGAGAATGTCTTCTACAATACTCAATTCCATGAGTATAGCTTACTGGTACCTCACATGGTGACACCCTTGGAAAGGGCGATTGAGAAATATATCGGCGGACTGCCGGTACAGATTCAGGATACAGTCTACGGGAGCAATCCCAAGACACTTGAGGCTGCAATCCGATTATCTGCAACTCTTACTGATAATCACGTGAAGAATGGAACACTTACTCGGAAAGGATACAAGAAGACTGACACCAAGACTGCGACAAAGGAAGTCAAAACTGAAGTCAAGTCTGAAGCTGCTAGTTCATCCAAAAGCAGCAACAAGAAGAGAAAGACCAGAAACTTTATGGTCACTGCTCCTGCTGCTAAGTCTGCGCAGCAATCATCAAACAATTCAACTGCCAGGAATTTCATTGGGAACACTCCTCAGTGTAATACCTGCAGATATCATCACGTACCCAATTTGCCATGTCGCATCTGCAACAACAGCGGCAAGTTTGGTCATTTTGCTAATGTCTGTCGGAGTGCACCGCAAGCACAAAGGATGCAACAAGCACCGCTTGCACTGCCTGCTCCACATGCACAACCTATTCCAGCTGTACCCGTTCGTCAAGTACCTCAAGCACAGGCAAGAGCCTGTTATGAGTGTGGTGAAGTGGGTCACTTCAGGAATCAATGCCCAAAGTTGATCGGGAACAATCAGAGGGTGGCAAGAGGCCGGGCTTTCCAACTGAATGCTCCAGCTGCTCAAGCCAACCAGGATGTGGTCAACGGTACATTTCTGATCAACAACTCTTATGCATCTGTCTTATTTGATTCTGGTGCTGATAGGAGTTTCGTTTCATATGATTTTGAATGCTTGCTTGGTAGAACACGTACATACTTAGATAAACCGTTCAATGTGGAAGTGGCTGACGGAAACACTATTGATATTGACACTATTATCGTTGGATGTACGGTGAACTTAAATGATCACGTTTTCCCAATTGATCTTATACCTATGCATCTTGGTAGCTTTGATGTTATCATAGGCATGGATTGGTTAGCCACCCACAGAGCGGAGATTGTTTGTCATGAGAAATATATTCGTATTCCCTTACTTTCGGGTGAAACTTTAAGAATATTTGGAGAAACTGCTAGTAAAGGTCTTAAGCTGATGTCATGCACTAAAGCACATAAGTACCTTAGGAAGAAATGTATAGCCTTCTTAGCACACATTGTGGAGAAGAAAGAGAAAGGAAAGAAGATTGAAGATGTTCCAGTGATACGAGATTTTCCAGAAGTCTTCCCAGACGATTTACCGGGTCTTCCACCAGAACGTCAAGTTGAGTTCCGAATCGACTTAGTACCTGGTGCGAACCCAGTCGCCAAATCTCCTTATAGACTTGCGCCTTCGGAGTTGCAAGAACTGGCGAGTCAACTGCAAGAACTTACCGATAAAGGATTTATTCGCCCGAGCCATTCGCCATGGGGTGCACCGGTCTTGTTTGTCAAGAAAAAGGACGGGTCATTCCGGATGTGCATCGATTACCGCGAATTGAACAAGTTGACTATTAAGAATCGATATCCACTGCCGCGCATCGATGATCTCTTTGATCAGCTTCAAGGCTCGGCATGGTTTTCAAAGATCGATCTTAGGTCTGGGTATCATCAGCTTCGCGTACATGATGATGATATTCCCAAGACTGCATTCAGAACAAGATATGGCCATTATGAATTTCTGGTAATGCCCTTCGGCCTTACCAATGCACCTGCGGTTTTCATGGACCTCATGAACCGTGTTTGCAGGCCATACTTGGATAAATTTGTGATTGTATTCATTGACGATATTCTGATCTACTCAAAGACCAAGGAAGAACACGAGAAACACCTTAAGTTGGTTTTGGAGATCCTAAGAGAAAAGCGACTGTATGCCAAATTCTCTAAATGTGAATTTTGGCTTAAGGAAGTTCAATTCTTGGGGCACATAGTCAACGAATACGGTGTTCACGTGGATCCTGCGAAGATTGATGCTGTGAAGAATTGGAGTACACCGAAGACACCCACGGAGATTCGATCATTTCTCGGACTTGCCGGTTACTATCGGCGGTTCATATCGAACTTCTCCAGGATTGCTGTCCCTCTCACTGCTTTGACTCAGAAGAATAGGCCATACGAGTGGGGACCAAAGCAAGAAGAGGCATTTCAGACCTTGAAGCAGAAACTTTGTGATGCTCCTGTCTTGACATTGCCTGATGGAAATGATGATTTTGTAGTCTATTGTGATGCATCCAACTTAGGTCTCGGTTGTGTTCTCATGCAACGGGGAAAGGTTGTGGCTTATGCATCAAGACAATTGAAGATTCATGAGAAGAACTACACTACGCACGACTTGGAACTTGGTGCAGTCGTGTTTGCTTTGAAGATATGGAGACATTATCTTTATGGCACCAAGTGTGTAGTCCTTACTGATCATAAAAGTTTGCAACATATTCTAAATCAGAAAGAGCTCAATATGAGACAACGGAGATGGGTTGAACTGTTGAATGATTACGACTGTGAAATTCGATACCATCCTGGTAAAGCGAATGTAGTAGCAGATGCGCTTAGTCGCAAAAGTCAAGTTCAGATCCATAGTGTCCGAGTGCACACTAACCTCCGTAATGATGTTCTCACAGCCCAACAACTCTCATTAGCTCAGGATACCTTGAAAAATGAGATGTCTTGCGGGGCTGAAATCTTATTGGAAACTAAAGATGATGGATTAATGTATTATTTGAATCGGTTGTGGATACCGAACAGGGGTGATCTGAGGATGCTGATTATGGATGAAGCTCATAAATCTCGTTACTCAATCCATCCGGGCTCTGATAAGATGTATCAAGACCTTAGGGGCTTGTACTGGTGGCCTGGAATGAAGAAGGATATTGCTGAGTATGTGTCCAAGTGCCTTAACTGTGCAAAGGTCAAGGCGGAACACCAGCGACCTTCTGGATTGTTAATACAACCTGAAATACCGATGTGGAAGTGGGAGAATATCTCTATGGATTTCATTACTAAACTTCCACGTACCGCGAACGGTAAAGATAGTATATGGGTTATTGTTGATAGATTGACTAAGTCGGCTCATTTCTTACCGATACGCGAAACTTACCCTGTGCGGAAGTTGGCTCGTATTTACATTGATGAGATCGTTAGCCGACATGGTATTCCCTTAAGCATAATATCGGACCGTGATGCTCGTTTCACGGCGCGATTTTGAGAATCACTACATGAAGCTTTTGGAACAAGACTGGATCTTAGCACTGCTTATCATCCTCAAACGGATGGTCAAACGGAGTGAACGATTCAGACATTGGAAGACATGTTGAGAGCTTGTGTCATCGATTTCGGTGGCAATTGGGATAGCCATCTACCATTGGTTGAATTCTCGTATAACAACAGTTATCACCCGAGCATTGGTATGGCACCGTTTGAAGCTCTTTATGGCAGGAAATGTCGGTCACCTATTTGTTGGACCGAAGTCGGCGATTAGCAGATTACTGGTCCTGAGATTATTCAGGAAACGACTGACAAGATCCGCCAGATCCGTGACAATCTGTTCGCTGCTCGTAGTCGACAGAAAAGCTACGCGGATAAACGAAGAAAACCTTTAGAGTTTGAAGTGGGAGATATGGTATTGCTTAAAGTGTCGCCTTGGAAGGGCGTTGTTCGATTTGGGAAGAAGGGGAAGCTTGCTCCACGATACGTTGGCCCTTTTAAGATTCTTGAACGGATCGGGAAGGTGGCCTACAAATTGGAACTTCCTCCTGAACTTAGTAATGTGCACCCGACGTTTCATGTGTCCAATCTAAGAAAGTGCTTAGCTGATCAGGATCTTCAGGTACCACTCGATGACATCCGCATCGACGATACCATGCACTTTGTTGAAAAACCAGTGGAGATAATGGATCGTGAGATTAAACAGCTCAAACGCAGTAGAATTCCAATTGTCAAAGTACATTGAGAATCGAAGCGGGGTCCAGAATTCACATGGGAGCGGGAAGATCAGATGAAGCTTAAGTACCCACATTTATTTACCACGGTCGCTCCAAGTTGAATTTCGGGACGAAATTCCTTTAACTAGGGGAGACTGTAACATCACTGTACTTTCGGTTGTCCGTACATCCGTACTATTGTACTGTACGACCGGAGATTTATGAATATTATTGATTATGATATTATTGTTTGACTTTGCCGATATTGTCACTGTTACTGGTATGCATTATTTTATAATATATTATACGCGTAAACCTTGGGAAGTTTAGTTGAAATTTAACTGAACAGACCCATAGAGTTTATTGCAGTGTTATTACTGATGATTATGGATTATTGGTTTGAGAATGGTTTTGGGATGGAACTGGGAGTTTGTTATGGTCTGGTTACTAAACATAGTTAAGGACACATGGTCATGGTTTATCGAAATAGCGGTGGGACGGTGTAGGGGAGGTTGCGATCTACCTCTGCATATGCCCTATACATATGCATATTTCGGTCTATCATGGATGTGTCAGTGACTAGGGTTTAGTGGGTTTTGGTTTGGGAAAATGATAATGGTAAAGTTAATAAATAACGGGAATTAATTACGCGAAGTGAGGTTACGATCATTATTTAAACGCGAATGTTGATTCAGAAATATTAACCTAATAATGTATTCGCGTGAGTGACGATTCACACGAATATAATTATTAAGAATAATATTCTGAAACAATATTCCATAAATCGTAAATCGAATCGAAATACGGTACAAGCGTTAGATTCGCAAAGGTGACGATCTTTACGAATTACGTACGCGAGTAACGCGTTTCGACGAGATAATTAAATAATATTTATTGTTAATAAAATAGGAAAGATTTATTTAAAACGTTTATTAGGAATCACAACGAAAAACGAATTCGAATAGTTTAATTATTTAAATCATTGATTTTATTAAAATAAATGGTGATCCTTTATTTAAACGATTTTTCTTTCAAAACATTTTATCACAACAAATGCCTAATTATCTAAAAGATTTATGTGCAAATATGTCCACGAAAAGAATCTGGTAATTTTATAAAGTTTAACGCGTATCAAATGAAATCATTTTAAGAAATGATGTGACTAAAAACATTTTTATTAGAATATTGTTTGAATGTTTAAAAGGCTTTATGTTTAAATATGTTACGTTAAAAATCGAACATTTATTATACTTAATTGCGATAAAACGAGACCGAACACGCGGAAGCGGGATAGATACAAATGGTGGAAGACTCCACCATTTCCCTCATTTCTACAAACACCCTTCTCTCTCTAAAACACACACACTCTCAATTCTCTACCTTCTCTCAAGCGTATCTCCTTCGTCTCTCGTCAGATTTGCGAGATCTTGACGTCAACGTGACCGGGTGATCGAGAGGAACAAGATTCCACGAAGAAATCCGGCTTTTGTTCACGATTTGAAGGTAAGAGGTCCATTTTAATTTCGGTTTTGGGGGAAAACCCCTATTTTGTTATGAAAACTTATTTAGATCGAGATTTATAGTTTTGTATGGTGTAAATCGGGTTGTTGTTGAATCATGGGAGATTATTGATGATCTTAAACCTGCAAAAGTTCGAAGATGAAGATGATGGTGGGCTGGTTCGCGACACAGCTTGAGGGCCGAACCCTTTTTGGTTCTAGCCGAACCTTTGTGGCGGCTGTGATGGTGGCATCGCCAAACCCTAGGGACCGAACCCTCCTGCACCGAACCTAGCCTAACGAACCTTTGCAGGTTAGTCCAATGAGCCTCTTGGTCCAGCGCACCCTAAGTCTCGACGAACCCGACATGTGGAGCGAACCCTCGGCGAACCATGCAGTCTCTTCCGAACCTTTGCCCATTACCGAACCCTCACCCACGAACCATGCTGGGTGGCGAACCCTTAGCTGCTGCAACCGAACCCTTTAAGGCCGAACCTTGGACAAGTTTGCAACGAACCCTAGCATGAAACAAGGGCCGAACCTTACACTGTGAATTAGCCGAACCTACGGGGAACCATAGAGGGTTCGCTGCTCTCATGGGTAGTCAAACTAAGATCCATCGATTTAAATAGATTAAGGGTAAATGGAAGCAAGAACATACATAGGCATGAACATACAAGAACAACCATGCATGCATACTTAATTCAAGTGGCTAAATTTTCTAAATTATCTAAGTTAAATTATGAGTTTATATTGCTTAATTTAAATTATGGGAATAATTTCAATGCAATTTCATTAAAACCTAAGTGGAATTTTTATACACTAAATAATTATGGTGGAAAGTAATTATCATGCAGGTATGTATGATGTGTGTATGATGTATGTGTGAATGATGATATCATTTCCTTTTAGCATGTACATCTATGAGAGATACATATAGGAATTTACAAGTTTAGTTATAAAGAAATGGCGTTTAATCATAAGGTAATAGTGGGGATTACTTTAACTTAGACGAAGTGAACTAGGTTAATGATAAACTTGGTAAATAAAAGAAAACATATGGATACTTTATTGAAATATAAAGCCTATACTTATAAACACAAGCATTATAATAATTACAGGTTGATTTTGATTACACATACGTGAGCGCGCATACTAGTAGAACACAAGTTCTAAGGACTTCAGGTGAGTTCTCATAACCTCCCTTTCTTTAAACTATTTTTGTTTTAAAACTCGGAGGTGAAACATGTATACCAAATTAAATATTATTTTGATAACACAAGGTTAATACCTGTTTATCAATATGATATTCACATTTGAAATTATCATTATTATGGGATTATCTCTTATTATTTTATATCCATGTAAACATTGTTATTGACCTAGGTCAATAACAAAGATTACAAGTATTGTCACAAATCCCGAGAATCATCGCTCTTAACTTCGGTTAATTGCTTTGACATCGTGTATTGTCACGTGGATGGTTTCCACATCTGTGAAGCATTGCCTTTGACTTCGGTTATTTGCTTTGGCTTCATGTATTGTCACGTGGTTAGCGACCACTCCATGAATCATGTATTTAACTTATGTTAATTACATAATGATCATGTATAGTCACGAACATTATTTGAGAATATGATTGATGAGATTGGTTGATTAGTTGTGGATTGATTATCTATGTTTGACTATGATTAATTGTGTTTAATTATGACTGATTGGTTATGTGATTATGTGATTGTATATGTGTATGATTGATGAATTGGTGGATGTGTGTTGGATTATCTCATACAGGTATTCATATGGATTTTCTCAAGAAGATCATAAGTTTTATACTCGTTTTAAACAAAGTATTTTATAAAACCATTTTAAGCATAAACTTTCAAAGTCATTTTACTAAAACATTTTTAAATATAAAAACTTATGATTACTCACCAACTACTTTTGTAGTTGACACTTAATTTTCTTACATGTTTCAGGTGATGGAGACAAGTAGGAATGAAGAGAGGATCTCTTCTATTTTGGACATCATCATCATATAGGATCTTGGACTTAGTTAATTAACTAAATTTCTGACGATTAGAGTTTAGTTATTTTAACTAAATCTTTTGTGTATTTGACATACTTGATTCATGATGAACATGATTTTTGTGTAATTATTGTGGTTGATTAAATGATATATGATGATATGATTTAGATGCCCATGAGCTTTTGAACAATCTACACATCCCTCGTGGCATCCCGATGATTCCGCCGTCGGTCGGGGTGTTACACAGCAAACCTATCAAACGAACCTTCTAGAGAACCAAATGAACAAACCTATCATCAAATATTGTGAACAAACCTCTATCCAAACATATTATACAAACCTCTCACCAAACCTGATAAACGAACCTTCAAACAAACCTATCAAAGGTTCGTCTCAACAATATCACATTTTCATAAACCTTTTAACAATTTTAATTTTTCAAATTTATTCAAAAATTTCCAAACAAAACAAAATTTGGTGTTTCAGAGTTAAAAACGAATAAACAATTATTATTGAATTAACATTAGATATATCAAAAATATTTTTGGATTTATTTTTTAAAAATTTTATATAAAAACACACCAAAATGTTAATTCTGCAATGAACCTAAAATGAAATATGAAAATAAAAGAAACAAACACATATTTTTGGTGAGAACGATCCAGACATGAGATCATATTACATTACAATCATCAGCACAACTTGACTGAGTTAATGACTATGTTTATTAGCAAATTACAATTCAAAGATGATTGTCAGTATATGAATGAATTTTAAATTTAATTACATAGTTAAGATATCAAATGAAATCAAAACCGTCAAATACTTTATGTTCCTCATTTACTTGAACACATCCCCTTTTTGTGAATAATTAATCAAACAATAATGTTCTTGAAACAATTTAATTCAAATGTAACTAGTTTGATCATGCAAAAACAAATCGAATTTTTTTAAAAAAGTAATAAAATGTAAAACAATTTGAATTTGTTCAAAATCTTGGAAACAAGGTTGATACTTTCGTATGCTCAGATGATCCAGGTAATGAACGAAACAATAATTTAAGATTAAGCTTTTAACAATCAGATCGATATTCTCATATACGCAGAGATTGTCCAAAACTTAATCAAACCAAGAAAACAAATTTGAATTGTTTAAAGCTATAACAATCATGTCGATACGTAACTATACGCAGAGAATGTTTCAGCTTTAGACTAAAATAAAAGAAAAACAAAATTTAGAATTTCTTTTAAAATTGAATAGATGATCAAAAACTAGCAATTAAGTAATTTTAATTCAAGAAGCACATTGTAGGATTAACAACCACTTATTCAGGACAAAGCTAAGCATTGTATTCTAAGCAACTGTCTCCCACAAAGTATAATCATAATTTTGTCAAATGTTTTCTCAACTAAGTTGTAAACCTACCAACATATCATACTCAGTAATTGTAAATGCTCTTTATGTTTAAGTTCTAGAATGATACAGATGTACTTCAAATTGATGCAATGTACTATCATTTCTCACTAGGTCGAATCCATTTCTCAAAATTTTTTTATTTTTTTAATGTTTTTGTGTTTTTGATTTTTAAAATGTTTTTTTTAATTTTTCAAATTCCCCCCCCCCCCTAAAAACTTAACCACAATACAAACAAAAAACAAATAAAAATACCTGATGCCAAGTGTAACATTTGTGCATATAGTCATGTAGTTGTAAACAGTATTAGAACAGTGTCTATTCATGGTTCAGTTCATCAATGTGATTCGTATGTTCAAAATGTGTGCTTGTGTGTTACAGGATCTTAGTAATCAGAAAACAAGTATGTATTATTATTTACAGTCGATTTCACTAAGCAAGAACAGTAACTTGTTATATCGAAACAGTGGTGGGCAGCGAGAGTGAGCCCTATACATATACTGCGTTCGGTGTAACAGGTTAGTGTTAGTGCGTAGTGTTGAGACGAATAGTATAACAATTAATTAATTCAACCAAGATCGTAACCTGTAAGCGAGACTGAGTATAGTTATGGGTGACGATCCATAATAATACGAATGTTGAACTTATAATTACGATTAAACGACTTTAAATAATTAATACGATCGTAAAACGTACGCGATTGCGGGTATACACGTAATTTCGAATGTTTTAACGATCCGTCAACACACGAAGAGTTAAAATAATTATATTAATTATTTTATATTTTTACAATTTTGAAACTCATCATTCTAATGAGTTTAACAACTCTCTTAATTAAAAACCGCGTAAAATACGCGTTACGTTCCGGAAACGCGAACCGAGCAACCGAAACGGACCCGAATACTATACGGGCTATAAAAGCCTTGATCAAGGCTTAAATGCTCATTAAATTCAGCCAACAACCCCTTTTCTCTCTCAAACTCGCGAACCCTCTCTCTATCTAGAAAACCGAACTTCAAACGCGCGTATCTTCTTCGTTTCTTAACGGATTTTGGTGTTCTTGGTGTCCACGCGAAGCTCTCAGCATTGTCTACACGAAAGTACAAGATTTACGCAGATTTGTCCAGCCAATCTCGAGGTAATGAAGCTTGAAAGATCACGAAATTAGGGTTTTCATTTGTGAGTTCGTGAATCACACACATAACCGGTTTATCTACACTGATCTTTGAGTTTCGACTGCATAGTAACCTTTTGTGATGTTAGATCGACCTAGCTACAGACCTAGAACCAGTTGGATGTATTGATGATGGCGCAGGTAACAGGTTCGTGAGAACCAGGAGGAAACGAACCACGAAGGTTTCTGGCCGAATCCTTGTGAACATGGTGAACCTCAGCGAACCCTGCATGGTTCGTTGGGTACCAGACGAACCCAGACAGTCCTAGCGAACCTGTTTCCAGCCTTCATGCATCCACGAACTTTTCTTGTTGCTGCGAACCATTGATGATCATGGACGAACCCTTGCATTCGCGAACCAGCAACATGCAGCGAACCCTAGTAACCTATGACGAACCCTTTCTGTAGAACCCTTCACGAACCCTGTATGGTTCGTGGCATGATCAACCGAACCCCTTTGATGCTCCTAGTCAACGAACCTTCGGGTGTCCCACGAACCTTAGTATAGACACGAACCATGGGGATGTGACCGAACCCTTGTTGATGATTATTATCAGCGAACCCTAAGGGGGTCACGAGCCCTTTGTCGAACCAGCTATTTCACGAACCATCATGCATGGCCGAACCACCCAATAAGCCGAACCTTGTCATGTTGTTAGCCGAACCATGGCCCATTAAATTGAAGGGTTCGCTGCCAAGGTGATGGACCGAAGCCTAACATCCAAGAACTTCACTTTGCTCGGCCCAATTCAAAACATAATCGGCCCAACTTGATGCTACAAGGCCCAATATGGTCTTTGGCATTCTACACGGTCCATAAACAAGTGGGTTGGCCCAACACTATATCCAATTGGCCAGATCGTTAACCTAAGTGGCTATGGTTTTGGTTTAAGGACCATCATGGCTTCATGGGCTTAAGGCCCAATGGGTGGCCTTGATTATGATGATTGTGAAGTGATCATAAATGGGTTTAAATTGCAACTTATCTTAATCATATGATCAAGTCACAATCATAACGACTTAAAACAATTGGAACACTCTTTCATTATTAATGTAAATCAATGGTTATCGAATTCTCAAACATTTATCATTTGTGCACAAGAAGTGTACACAAAAGAACATTTCACATTAGTTTCTTGAACCCATGATCAATCAATTTATCCAAGACATAATTTTCAAGTGTTAATCATGAGAACACAAGTCAATCAATGAATCAAAGTTATACAATTATAAATCCTATATCTTATGTATGATTACAATGTTATAGGAACAAGTTAGAAGTCCTGTTTGCTACTTGCTAACTGTTTTAGTTCAGAGTCTACTGCAGACAGGTGAGAACTCTAGCCCCTCTTTTACTGTTTTATAACTGTTTTGGGGTGAAACACGTGATCAAAACCGCTATTTCAATCTTATTTCATTACACAAGTTATGTGTAATTCATAAACATTACAGGTTCATTTTACGAATCCAAGGGATTCATCAATTGTTTAAAGAAATTGTCAGCTGTTTTAATTTACTTGTCGATTACTAAACTCTTTTCATTAAAAAGGTTTTTTTTTTTATAAGGGACTTTTGAACTGTTTTGAGATTAATTTACTCAAATGTATTTATGAAGGATAAACACTTTTGATAAAGGATTTTACAAACCCTTTTGTTATAAACCTTGTTATTACACAAGGTCATCACATCATGGTATTCAAAACAAGTGGTTCACAACATGGTATCCAAATCAAGTGGTTCAAAACATGGTATTCAAATTCATTGGTTCAAAACATGGTATTCAAGTCAAGTTGTTCACATCATGGTATTCAAATCAAGAGATTCATTTCATGATTACATAAACAAAGGATTCAACTCGTGGAGTTAAATCCAGGTTTTCAATAAGACATTAACACATCCGGTTAAAGTAAGATTCAGAAAACATGGTGTCCATTGTTGTAAACAAACTTATAAACCCATCAAGTATCATATTCATTAGCGTTAGTACTGGGTGATCACAACAAGGGAAAGCGGACACATTGTTTCTTATCCAGGATGGAGTTAGCTTTTAAATTTGTTTTAAAAGCTAACTGCAGGTCTGGTGTCATGGTTTTCTTATCCAGGATGGAGTTGGCTTTTAAATTTGCTTTTAAAAGCCAACTGCAGGTCTGGTGTCATATGGTTATCAAAACTGCTGACGTATTATCTAACTCCAAACGTGGTTTGGGACTTGATATTATCGGCTGTCGTGCGAACAGTGATTGGACTGTTTACACTCATTTTCTTACTTGATGTTAGTTTGGGTTGCAGCTCATCCGTGTGAATCTTATGATGCTTTAACTTACCTATGTCTTATATCATATACTCATGTTTACAAATGCTTAAACCTATTGTTCTCACCAACTACGTCTGTAGTTGACAGTTACTTTTCACGTGTTTCAGGTAATCAGGTTTAAGACATTCTCAGGGACAACTAAGGAGACCATTCTAAGATAGAACAAGATGAAGAAACATGCTAGGATGGAATAGAAACTCACTAAATCCTAAATGTTTAATTGTCTTGTTTGGAGTCTTATTTTGTAAACTATATTTTGGGTCTGTAGTTGTCTTACTTTTGGTAGATAGATTGTCTGTAACTAATCAACTGTCTAACCATTATGAAATGTAGTAATCCATTGTGGTTGTTCTTATTCAATACTTGTGCATGATTCAACTGATCATACGTCACCGCGCTGAGGATTCCGCACGCGGCGCAGGGGTGTGACAGGTTGGTATCAGAGCCAAGGTTGTAGAGAACTAGGAAAAACCCAATGTTTAATGACCTAGACTATAACCTAAGCTACCCAATGTTTCTTGTCGTATTCATTATGGGATTTAGAGGCAAAGATCTATTAATTTAGTATCTTTGATCTAAGATCCTTGTCATATTCATTATAGGATTCAAAGGTCAAGATCTATTAATTTAGAACTTGGATTTGAGATCCTTGTCATATTCATTATAGGATTCAAAGGTCAAGATCTATTAACTTAGAACTTGGATTTGAGATCCTTGTCATATCACTATAGGAATTCAAAGGTTGAGGTCTATTAATTTAGAACTTAGATTTGAAATCCTTGTCATTGTTATCATTATCATGGATTCATTATCATAGGAACTTTATAACTTAGAATCTGTGTAACAGTATTCTTTAGTTGAAGTTCTCACAGGAAATCATTATGCTCAGTACTGTAAGTATTGGGAAACTAGGTTGATTAACCTAGGACACATATACATAAACCTAAGGTCTTAGTTTCTAGTAAATTAAGGACCATGGTTTACACAATCATAAACATAATCACAGAACAAGAGGAGATCATGGGATAATCATAATCAATCAAGGGTTGGAATCTTAGCTTCAAATGCAAACGGCGGATTAACGCTGATGGGCTGAGGTAAGTGGTGGGTCGGTGAGAGCTTACCCTATATATAAGCTTATCTTGGTTTGTCAGGGAAAATTCGGCGCTTGAATTTGAAGTGAGGATTCGGGAACAACCGGAATCATTGAACATTGGTCAAACACATGGGGTACAAACACATGGGATACAATCATTGGTGAATCAAATCATAGTGGAATTCAAACTTGGATGAACCAGACATTATGGTGAATCACTCAAGTTGTGAACATTCCTTCAATGTAAACCTTAAGTGAAATTCTTAAGTGATTACATCATTAGTACTTGCTAACATGGGTTAACGGGAAAGTGTAGAGCACACGTATGATTTAGTTCTACATGTTAACGATTGTTAGAAGGTGCACACATAACATAATCATAGTTAAATCATGGAATCAATCATAGTTCAAGTTGATCAAAGATCATGGGATTCGTAATCAATGGAAAACACATGGAAATCAGTACAAACGTGTTGCCAAATGCTAGCAAGGGCATGATCGTGGTATACCGAAACGGTGGTGGGCAGCGAGAGTGAGCCCTATATATAAGCTATTATCGGTATATCGGGAAAGTGTCAGTGTGTAGGTTTGGTGGAGAGATCATGAGACATCGTACATATTCACATGATAAGTATGCAAATAAGTTGATAACTTATACGTGTACTGGATCATATTACAATTGAATGATAATACTAGTAGTATGGATATATTACTGACCTTATCATGAAAATTCAATTGTATCCATTCTCATTACTGACCCGCTTGTGGCTTCTATTCGTAGAATGCCTCCTCGACGAGACCCAAATGCTGGGGGTTCGACAAGCGGTAATGATGATGAAATTAACAAGATTGCTCGAGCTATCGCTGTTCACATGAGGGATGTGATCCCGGGTATGGTCACTGATATTACCCAGAATCTTCGGGGAAGTACCGGTGATTCTGCACACAACTCAAATGCCACAAACGCTGGAACTGCTAACTTTACTTTCAAGCAGTTCAACGATGCTAAGCCTCCTAAGTACTCTGGTACCGAAGGAGCTACCGGCCTACTGCAATGGCTGGAAAGTATCGAAGACATTCTAGACTTCACTGGATGCCCTGAAAATCTAAAGGTCAAGATGGCCTCGAGTGCATTTCACAAGGGCGCACTCACCTGGTGGAATTCTGAGAAGAACACCAGAGGACGTGAAGTCGCTCTAGCCTTACCATGGAATGGATTCAAGAACTTACTGGTGGAAAAGTTTTGTCCACGTCACGAGCTAAAGAAACTGGAAGTGGAGATGTGGAATCTGGTGCAGGATAGTGGCGAAAATGCCAAGTATACAACTCATTTTCATGAGTTGTGCATTTTGGTACCACATCTGGTTACTCCTCTATCCCGCAGGATAGAGAAATACATTGAAGGGTTGCCTCTGGTTGTTAGAGGAACTGTCATGGGTAACAACCCCACTACTTTGGAAGCCGCGATTCAACTTGGTGCTACTCTGACCGAGGAGTATGTTAAATCGGGAGTGCTCACCCGAAAGTGATTTAAAAGAGCACAGATTGAGGAAGGCAAGAAGCCTGAACAGCACCACCACAAGAAGAAGAAACAGAAGACAATCAAGAACTTTGCAGCGTTGACTGCGGCTGCACCTACTCATGCTACTCCCCTCACTGCTATGCCACAACCCGCTAATGTCAGAAAGCAGTACACTGGCTCGTTTCCACTCTGCACCAAATGCCAGTACCATCATCTGCCCAATACTCCATGCAAGAAGTGTCTCAAGTGTGGGCGTATGGGACACTTTGCAGTGACTTGTCGATCTGCTCATCTTATTGCTGCAACAACTGCTGCCACAACTTCTACTGCTGCAGGTGGAAGAGCCTGCTATAATTGTGGGGCAGAAGGGCACTTCAGAAACCAGTGTCCAAAACTCAATAACAATACTGCTGCTGCTCGTGCTTTTGTGATTGGAACTGCGGAAGCACGTGAAGAGCCGGCAGTCATCACGGGTACATTTCTTATCAATGATCACTATGTTCCTATCATATTTGATACTGGTGCTGATAAAAGTTTTATCTCTGCTCATACTGCTTCTTTGCTTAATATGCAACTATCCACACTTACTGCTCCCTATACTGTAGAAGTAGCGAATGGTAAGACTATAGTTGTAGATTCCATCATTAATGCTTGTGAGCTAAGACTAAATGACCATCTCTTTTCCATCGATCTTATTCCTATGACCCTCGGAAGCTTTGAAGTAGTGGTAGGAATGGATTGGTTATCTAAGAATAATGCTGAAATCGTATGCTCGGAGAAACTTATTCGAATTCCCCTACCGTCCGGTGAAACGATGATAGTCTACGGTGAGAAACCCTGCCGCGAATTGAAGATTGTATCGTGCATCAAGGCGAGGAAGTATCTGAAGAAGAAATATTATGCATTCTTAGCTCACGTGGTGGAAAAGAAACCTGACAAGAAAGCAGTTGGAGACGTACCGGTTATCAAAGACTATCCAGACGTATTTCCAGAAGACTTGCTTGGACTACCACCAGTCCGACAAGTGGAGTTTAGAATTGATCTCGTCCCTGGAGCAAACCCAGTGGCGAAGTCACCGTATCGATTAGCACCATCTGAGATGCAGGAACTGTCTAGTCAGCTTCAGGAACTTTTAGACAAAGGTTTTATAAGACCGAGTTTCTCTCCATGGGGAGCTCCGGTTCTCTTTGTCAAAAAGAAAGACGGTTCATTTCGCATGTGCATAGACTATCGTGAGCTGAACAAGTTGACAATCAAGAATAGATATCCTCTGCCCAGGATCGATGATCTGTTTGACCAATTACAGGGAGCAACTTGCTTCTCTAAGATTGACTTACGATCTGGGTATCATCAGTTAAGAGTAAATGATGAGGATATACCAAAGACGGCATTTAGGACTCGATATGGACACTATGAGTTTGTGGTTATGCCATTTGGGCTGACCAATGCACCCGCAGTGTTCATGGACTTGATGAATCGAGTCTGCAGGCCTTACTTGGATCAGTTTGTTATCGTCTTTATTGATGATATACTGATTTATTCCAAGTCAGAACGAGAACATGAGGATCATTTGAAGAAAGTCTTGGAACTACTAAGAAAGGAACAACTTTATGCTAAATTCTCAAAGTGTGAATTTTGGCTAAAGGAGGTTCACTTCTTAGGACATGTCATAAACAAAGATGGAATTCATGTAGATCCAGCCAAGATTGAAGCGATTAAGAACTGGACTACTCCATCTACTCCAACAGAGATTCGTTCATTTCTGGGTCTGGCAGGTTATTATAGAAGATTCATTGCAAACTTCTCTAAGATAGCCTTGCCACTCACTACATTGACTCAGAAAAGTCAAGCTTTTATATGGGGACAGAAACAAGAAGATGCATTTCAACTTCTTAAACAGAAGTTATGCAATTCTCCTATCCTTAGTCTTCCAGAAGGCAGTGATGATTTCATTGTCTACTGTGATGCTTCAAACCTTGGTCTCGGTTGTGTACTTATGCAACGGGACAAGGTCATTGCTTATGCTTCAAGACAACTTAAGGTTCACGAGAAGAATTACACTACTCATGACCTTGAGTTAGGGGCTGTGGTCTTTGCATTGAAGATTTGGAGACACTACCTGTATGGTACTAAATGTGTTATCTATACAGACCACAAGAGCCTTCAACACATTCTCAATCAGAAAGAACTCAACATGAGACAACGACGTTGGGTTGAGCTTCTAACTGATTACGACTGTGAGATTCGTTACCATCCGGGTAAAGCCAATGTGGTGGCGGATGCTCTTAGTCGCAAGGAACCATTCAAACCAATTCGTGTTAGAGCCATGGAGATCAACACACAGCCAAACTTGAAAGACTTGATTCGTATTGCACAACAACAAGTAGTAACAGATAATCAACTCAAGACAGACTTGGATTGTGGTATTGAGAAGAAACTAGAACCTCGAGCTGATGGGTTGTTATATCTCAACGGCCGCATATGGATTCCAAAGTCTGAAGAATTGCGCACACTCATCTGTGATGAGGCTCATAAGTCGCGATACTCAGTTCATCCTGGAGCCGACAAGATGTATCAGGACTTGAGGACATCTTACTGGTGGCCGGGAATGAAGAAAGACATAGCACTGTACGTGGGAAAATGTCTTACTTGTTCAAAGGTCAAAGCAGAACATCAAAAGCCTTCGGGACTTCTGCAGCAACCTGAAATTCCTCAATGGAAATGGGAACAAATTTCCATGGATTTCATAACGAAGTTGCCGAGAACTCCGAGAGGTTTCGATTCGATTTGGGTGATCGTTGACAGACTCACCAAATCTGCTCATTTTCTCCCAATCCGAGAGGATTACAAGATGGAGAAGTTATCCACATTGTACATCAACGAAATCATTGCACGTCATGGTACTCCAACATCAATCATATCTGATCGTGATAGTCGCTTCACTTCTCGCTTTTGGCAATCATTGCAAAAGGCTTTGGGAACGCGTGTTAATCTTAGCACGGCGTATCATCCTCAAACCGACGGCCAAAGCGAAAGGACTATCCAAACACTTGAAGACATGCTTCGTTCTTGTGTCATTGACTTTGGTGGAAGTTGGGACACTCATCTCCCACTCATTGAGTTTTCATATAACAATAGCTATCATACGAGCATTCAATGTGCACCATTCGAAGCTCTATATGGTAGAAAGTGCCGATCACCGGTCTGTTGGACCGAGATTGGTGACTCACAGGTCGTAGGACCAGAACTCATTCAGGAAACATCAGACAAAATCACAATCATTCAGTCACGGCTTAAGGCCGCACGAGATCGGCAGAAGAGTTATGCTGATCGACGTCGGAAACCGCTTGAGTTCCAAGCCGGTGACCGAGTCTTACTCAAAGTTTCTCCCTAGAAAGGCGTTGTCCGATTCGGGAAGAAGGGGAAACTTGCACCAAGGTACGTTGGACCTTTTGAGATCCTGGAACGGATTGGTCCCGTAGCCTACAAACTCAAACTTCCAGTGGAGCTAAGCAATGTTCATGATACTTTTCATGTATCAAATCTTAAGAAATGCTTAGCGGATCATGATGTTCAGATTCCACTGGAAGACATACAGATTCAGAACAACATGCAATTCATAGAACGTCCAGTTGCGATCATGGATCATGGGGTCAAGAAACTTAAACGCAGCCGTATCCCGATCGTGAAAGTGCGATGGGAGGGCAAACGCGGTGCTGAGTTCACCTGGGAACGTGAAGACCAGATGAAGCTTAAGTACCCTCATCTTTTTACAGTATCTTCGGCTAGTTAATTTCGGGACGAAATTCCCTTAACTAGGGGAGACTGTAACATTTGTGCATATAGTCATGTAGTTGTAAACAGTATTAGAACAGTGTCTATTCATGGTTCAGTTCATCAATGTGATTCGTATGTTCAAAATGTGTGCTTGTGTGTTACAGGATCTTAGTAATCAGAAAACAAGTATGTATTATTATTTACAGTCGATTTCACTAAGCAAGAACAGTAACTTGTTATATCGAAACAGTGGTGGGCAGCGAGAGTGAGCCCTATACATATACTGCGTTCGGTGTAACAGGTTAGTGTTAGTGCGTAGTGTTGAGACGAATAGTATAACAATTAATTAATTCAACCAAGATCGTAACCTGTAAGCGAGACTGAGTATAGTTATGGGTGACGATCCATAATAATACGAATGTTGAACTTATAATTACGATTAAACGACTTTAAATAATTAATACGATCGTAAAACGTACGCGATTGCGGGTATACACGTAATTTCGAATGTTTTAACGATCCGTCAACACACGAAGAGTTAAAATAATTATATTAATTATTTTATATTTTTACAATTTTGAAACTCATCATTTTAATGAGTTTAACAACTCTCTTAATTAAAAACCGCGTAAAATACGCGTTACGTTCCGGAAACGCGAACCGAGCAACCGAAACGGACCCGAATACTATACGGGCTATAAAAGCCTTGATCAAGGCTTAAATGCTCATTAAATTCAGCCAACAACCCCTTTCTCTCTCAAACTCGCGAACCCTCTCTCTATCTAGAAAACCGAACTTCAAACGCGCGTATCTTCTTCGTTTCTTAACGGATTTTGGTGTTCTTGGTGTCCACGCGAAGCTCTCAACATTGTCTACACGAAAGTACAAGATTTACGCAGATTTGTCCAGCCAATCTCGAGGTAATGAAGCTTGAAAGATCACGAAATTAGGGTTTTCATTTGTGAGTTCGTGAATCACACACATAACCGGTTTATCTACACTAATCTTTGAGTTTCGACTGCATAGTAACCTTTTGTGATGTTAGATCGACCTAGCTACAGACCTAGAACCAGTTGGATGTATTGATGATGGCGCAGGTAACAGGTTCGTGAGAACCAGGAGGAAACGAACCACGAAGGTTTCTGGCCGAACCCTTGTGAACATGGTGAACCTCAGCGAACCCTGCATGGTTCGTTGGGTACCAGACGAACCCAGACAGTCCTAGCGAACCTGTTTCCAGCCTTCATGCATCCACGAACTTTTCTTGTTGCTGCGAACCATTGATGATCATGGACGAACCCTTGCATTCGCGAACCAGCAACATGCAGCGAACCCTAGTAACCTATGACGAACCCTTTCTGTAGAACCCTTCACGAACCCTGTATGGTTCGTGGCATGATCAACCGAACCCCTTTGATGCTCCTAGTCAACGAACCTTCGGGTGTCCCACGAACCTTAGTATAGACACGAACCATGGGGATGTGACCGAACCCTTGTTGATGATTATTATCAGCGAACCCTAAGGGGGTCACGAGCCCTTTGTCGAACCAGCTATTTCACAAACCATCATGCATGGCCGAACCACCCAATAAGCCGAACCTTGTCATGTTGTTAGCCGAACCATGGCCCATTAAATTGAAGGGTTCGCTGCCAAGGTGATGGACCGAAGCCTAACATCCAAGAACTTCACTTTGCTCGGCCCAATTCAAAACATAATCGGCCCAACTTGATGCTACAAGGCCCAATATGGTCTTTGGCATTCTACACGGTCCATAAACAAGTGGGTTGGCCCAACACTATATCCAATTGGCCAGATCGTTAACCTAAGTGGCTATGGTTTTGGTTTAAGGACCATCATGGCTTCATGGGCTTAAGGCCCAATGGGTGGCCTTGATTATGATGATTGTGAAGTGATCATAAATGGGTTTAAATTGCAACTTATCTTAATCACATGATCAAGTCACAATCATAACGACTTAAAACAATTGGAACACTCTTTCATTATTAATGTAAATCAATGGTTATCGAATTCTCAAACATTTATCATTTGTGCACAAGAAGTGTACACAAAAGAACATTTCACATTAGTTTCTTGAACCCATGATCAATCAATTTATCCAAGACATAATTTTCAAGTGTTAATCATGAGAACACAAGTCAATCAATGAATCAAAGTTATACAATTATAAATCCTATATCTTATGTATGATTACAATGTTATAGGAACAAGTTAGAAGTCCTGTTTGCTACTTGCTAACTGTTTTAGTTCAGAGTCTACTGCAGACAGGTGAGAACTCTAGCCCCTCTTTTACTGTTTTATAACTGTTTTGGGGTGCAACACGTGATCAAAACCGCTATTTCAATCTTATTTCATTACACAAGTTATGTGTAATTCATAAACATTACAGGTTCATTTTACGAATCCAAGGGATTCATCAATTGTTTAAAGAAATTGTCAGCTGTTTTAATTTACTTGTCGATTACTAAACTCTTTTCATTAAAAAGGTTTTTTTTTATAAGGGACTTTTGAACTGTTTTGAAATTAATTTACTCAAATGTATTTATGAAGGATAAACACTTTTGATAAAGGATTTTACAAACCCTTTTGTTATAAACCTTGTTATTACACAAGGTCATCACATCATGGTATTCAAAACAAGTGGTTCACAACATGGTATCCAAATCAAGTGGTTCAAAACATGGTATTCAAATTCATTGGTTCAAAACATGGTATTCAAGTCAAGTTGTTCACATCATGGTATTCAAATCAAGAGATTCATTTCATGATTACATAAACAAAGGATTCAACTCGTGGAGTTAAATCCAGGTTTTCAATAAGACATTAACACATCCGGTTAAAGTAAGATTCAGAAAACATGGTGTCCATTGTTGTAAACAAACTTATAAACCCATCAAGTATCATATTCATTAGCGTTAGTACTGGGTGATCACAACAAGGGAAAGCGGACACATTGTTTCTTATCCAGGATGGAGTTAGCTTTTAAATTTGTTTTAAAAGCTAACTGCAGGTCTGGTGTCATGGTTTTCTTATCCAGGATGGAGTTGGCTTTTAAATTTGCTTTTAAAAGCCAACTGCAGGTCTGGTGTCATATGGTTATCAAAACTGCTGACGTATTATCTAACTCCAAACGTGGTTTGGGACTTGATATTATCGGCTGTCGTGCGAACAGTGATTGGACTGTTTACACTCATTTTCTTACTTGATGTTAGTTTGGGTTGCAGCTCATCCGTGTGAATCTTATGATGCTTTAACTTACCTATGTCTTATATCATATACTCATGTTTACAAATGCTTAAACCTATTGTTCTCACCAACTACGTCTGTAGTTGACAGTTACTTTTCACGTGTTTCAGGTAATCAGGTTTAAGACATTCTCAGGGACAACTAAGGAGACCATTCTAAGATAGAACAAGATGAAGAAACATGCTAGGATGGAATAGAAACTCACTAAATCCTAAATGTTTAATTGTCTTGTTTGGAGTCTTATTTTGTAAACTATATTTTGGGTCTGTAGTTGTCTTACTTTTGGTAGATAGATTGTCTGTAACTAATCAACTGTCTAACCATTATGAAATGTAGTAATCCATTGTGGTTGTTCTTATTCAATACTTGTGCATGATTCAACTGATCATACGTCACCGCGCCGTGGATTCCGCACGCGGCGCAGGGGTGTGACACCAAGTCAATAAAAGTTGATTATGAAGGAAGTGAATTTGAAATGACATCACCCATGACCCGAATTCCATTCAATTTGAGTAAATACTCAAAACGAGTTTTATCAAAGGCCTTGGTGAGAAGGTATGTACGTTGCACATTTGTGTGTATCTTCACCACATCAATAAGTTTCTTTTCATAGCAATCGCGTATGAAATGAAAACGAATATCATTGTGTTTGGAACATGAATGATACACTGGATTTTTAGTAATAGCAATAGCAACCTCATTATCAACATGTATCAGGGTATTCAGATAATTCAAACCATAATCTTTCATTTGTTGTTGTGTCCACAAAACTTGTGAACAACAACTGGCAGCAGCGACATACTCAGCTTCACAAGTTGAAGTAGCCACAGATGTTTGCTTTTACATTGCCAAGAGACCAACCGTTCTCCCAAAAATTGTGCACCACCAGTTGTGGATTTTGCATCTGTCTTACATCCTCCATAATCAAAGTCATTATAGGCATTGAAGGAAAAGTTTTCATCCTTAGGATACCACAGACCGGTGTCTGGCGTACCCTTCAGATAACGAAGAATTCTCTTGACTGCTATCAGATGTGATACTTTAGGTTTCGATTGATATCTTGCACAAATACTTGTCGCAAAAACAATATCTGGTCTTGAGGCAGTCACATGCATCAAACATCAAATAATTCCACTATAAAGTGTAGGATCAATCAACTCCCCCTTAGTATCATGCTCAATCCAGTGATTAGGCTGAATTGGCGTGGAAATTCGTTTTGAATCAAGCATGCTAAACCGTTTCAGCACATCTTGAATATACTCCGTTTGATGAATGAAAATTCCATTATCAGTTTGATCAACTTGTAGACACAGAAAACATTTGATATATGACATAGCACTCATCTTAAATTTATCAATAATCACTTCTTTGAAATCCAAACACATTTGTTCATCGGTAGATCCAAAAATAATATCATCCACATATATTTGAACAAGGAGAATGTCTTTGCGCTTTTCCTAAAAGAGCAATGTTTTGCCAATCCGACCCCTATTAAACCCGTGTTCAATAAGGTGAGTCGACAAAGTCTCATAACAGGAACGCGGAGCCTGATGAAGACCATACAGTGCTTTGTCCAAGTGTCACACCCCGAGCCGGCGGGGTAGGATCGGGTTTCCCCGTCGGGCGGAAGGTTCTCGGGGCGCGATATCGTGAGTGATAATCGAAAGTGATCAGATTGTTTACATTGCACATGATATAAATGAGAAATGCTAAGTAAAATAGAATTACAAAGTTAAATTACATCAGTAACGTTTATAATTTAACAATGTAAATCTATTGTAAACATCATAAAATGAATATCTTGTATTTACACAAGATATACAAAATAAATTGTATAATGATGTCTTCAAAAGTATGCAGGTCCAAAATACTAGTCTTCTATATGAAGTCCTAGCCCAAAAGCATAAGCTTCCTAGTTGACCTGTTCGTCACCTGAGAAGTCATGCAAAAATAAAATCAACACATGGTTAGTGAGTTCATATAGTTTTAGTAGTTGAAAATGATTTGAAAACCTCCTTTGGTAAAGACCCTAACCTCATTAACACCACATGTAATATCCACATCGGTATGCTTATATATAGGGCATATGTAAGGGACAAGCCCTAGCCAACATCCCACCACATACTAATATGCATATGACACTGCTGTTAATGACAATTAAGCATTTTTACCCTTAACACAATCCCATAAGTTCTTCTGTTTGTTGTCCATGTCATTACAATCATTTGAAATCCATGTTGATTTCACAAGTTCATCACACAATATGATCAACCACACAATTGTACAAACAGTTATAAATGCTTAATTAAACAAGTAAGTAAACATTTAATAAAATCTAAGTCCTTATGATTGGGGCCTTTGGTCATACTCGAGTAGACTAGTCTGTCAATCTAGGTACTTAGTAGTTAGGGAATTCTGTAAATATCCTCAAACATAAGACCTACAAGTCAATCAGTCTAGCTAGGACTTCTTGAAATATAGGATTTCTGGATTCAATGTGTTGGCATATGTTATCTCTGATATTTCCCATACTATCCCTTAAAAATGTTTTAATGATTCGTCTGATTATGTCACAAGATGTTCTTGATGTGTTGATCATAGAATACAAGATTCATCGATCGATTGTACACTTGATTCGTTATTCAACAAACACTTGGTTTGTAGAACATTGAATGTTGTCTTTGCAAAGATTGTTTTGTTAATGTCTTGATGTCCCACACTTGTTTTGTCAAAATGTTTGATTTGATTCCCTGAATTCATCCACTTGATTTGTCAAAATGTTTGATTTGATTCCTTGAACTCACACCCTTGTTTTGTCAAAATGTCTCGTTTGATTTGTTTGAAATGTTTTGATTTGTTGAAATGTTTAGTTTAACTCGATTACTCACTTAATTTATAAGTAAATCGGTTAGTAAACCTGCATAAAATCTTCCTAGACATGGTCTAGGATAACATTTATATATATGTAAAACATGTAAATTTAAAAGCATTTAAGTAAACAATTTAAATAAACAGTTTACGCATGCTTCTCAGCCCCGCGTTTTAAAACAAAAATGTTAGAAAAGGGGCAATGAACTCACCTGTGCTGCTATGTAATTTGATCTAACACAAAATGCGCGCTCCTGTATGTAAGCTAGGTTTCTTCAGTTCCTGAGTTGTTTTAATAGAATCCGAATATAATAAGTACGCATAGTAGTCGTCGTGCCTAAGACTTGGTCTTTGTGTGTGTGTGCAACTAAGTGTCTTAGTACTAGGTATATCTAAGATTCAATCTATCCTAGTTACCCTTTTTGATCCCAATCCCATGTTGAGTTACAATACTTACTTTTAAATTTTAGAAAATTTCGGCAGAGTTTCCTTTGTTTTCTGTTTAAAATCCAGACAAATAAATTGTCTATTTTATAACAAAATCCCAAATCAATGATATTAAAACTACTTTTATAACAACATTAACTTAAAAGATACCAATGCCATTATAATTCACTCTTCAATTTAAACAAGACTTTAGATATTTATTATTACTAGAATGTAAATAAACGATTAATGTATGATGGGTTTACTTAAACTCTATTGGGCCCGCTTTGGCCCAAATGATAACTCTTGATTCTTCCTTGATCCTAGCCAAGATAATTGAACCATATGACTTAGTATCAAACTCATTCATGTTAACAACCCATTTAATGTTATTAATGATCTTTAGTTATAGAAGTTTCGACTCCTCACATGAACTTCATGATTCATCATTTACTTGTAACTAACTCTTATATTAATCTCATGCACACACCTATCATTCTATTAATCCATGCATGCGCTTTATCCAACTCCCGTGAAAAGGTTAGATTTATGATCCTACAATTATTTCCTAAGTTATAAACACCCGCTCTAGCCATCTTAGATCCATACCCGTCCACTTTAAACAACATTTCGGTTTATTATGTGACCAAAGCAGCGAACCTATGCTAAATTGACCAAGGGTTCGGCCCTAATGGAAGTTAAATGAATCTACATGTTCCAGGTAGGGTTCGGCTATCACTTGTATCCAACGAACCCCTTGGGTTCGGCCACATGCATGCTATTTGCCTGAGGTTCGCAAATCATGAAACTAAGCCTCAGTTCGGCTACTGATTTGATTTGAGGGTTCGTGTCTTTTCATTTGCAGGGTTCGGAGAGTAAGGGTTCGTGACATGGTTTTTAAGGTTCGGTCGATAGGTGGATGGTCACAGGTTTGGTACATAGGAGCCACAGGGTTCGTTGCTGCATACTCATAATGAAACAGGGTTCGTTGCTGCTCCATGCAGGTTCGTTGCAGACATCCTTTCATGATGACAGGTTCGTGAAACAAACCCCCCCCAGGGTTCGGTGCAGAAGATGGTTCGGCCAAAGATTCGCCACCCTAGCAGGTTCGTTGCAGGTCTAGGGCGATTTAACAGGTTCGTGGCTCAGTGAACTGCAGGGTTCGTAGCAGGGTTTGCAGGGTTCGGCTTCCAGGGTTCGCCACCCTAACAGGTTCGGCTCTCCCTTTTCTTGATCAACAAGGTTCGGCCGACTGTTATACCCCCACGAACCTGTACAATTTCGTGCATCACCATCCTCACTCTCGCAACCATCACCTGTTACAACAACAATCTACCTACTCCTACGTGTGTATCTATGGGTTTTGTGAGTGTTTAAACCGATTAAACAACAAAAATCCAATTGGTCCGTGAGTCGCCCTAAAACCGAATATAAACTCGTGATTTACCTCAAATTTGATGGATAAATGTGCTAGAAACTTGTACTTCCTTGATCTACACAGCAAGGGGAACGTATTGCTTCCTAGAACACGCGAATCCGCTGAGAAATGGCTAAGATCTCGTAGAGAGAAGTTGAGAGAACAATCCTTAGAGAGAGAGAGACTTAGAACGTGAATGAGAGAAAAGGGGGTGTGGGATGGGTTGGTTGTCACATTTAATGCCACATTAAATGTGGGAACAATACCCGATCGTTTGGTCTCGATCGGTTTCGCGTGAAACGTCGGTTCACATAGTTTTCGCGACGGAGCGGCGCGGTTTAAAAAATTAGAATTCACTTAATTATTCTAGGTTGTGATTCCTACTAAATTAACTAATATCTTCTATTTATTAAAAATTTAAAACAAAATTAATTGTTTAAATCGAAATGTACGGTCGTCGCGCGTATGCGTTCGAATCGTCACCCGTACGAACACGGCGATAACTATACTTTTCAACCTTGTTTTCTAATTATAGAATATCATTCAGAACGTTAAACTTTCAGATATATTCGGACAGATCGTCACCTATACGAATAACCCGTCAATTTAGCATTCACATAACAATATTCGTGTGTTTTGTTCTATAAAACCTCACATACGTTTATACATAATAATTCCTAAGCAAATAATCACATAATGGTTCTGTGTTGCCAGATAATTATCCGACTCAAGAACCATTGTTCTGAACTGTGTTTCTGTTAAATGTGTCTGAAACTGTTCTATGACAACTCACCATGATAATGATAAATGATATGAATATGAAAATTACTGAAATGTGTATGATTCATACCTGTTTTACTGTTCATGTACTGTAGAGACCACTGTTCTGGTGGCGGTTCCGGCACTGATGTTACACCAAGAGGTAAACCTGATCCCGATGAATAGGATCCTCAAAGCCCGGTGGCTGACAAACATACACTGTTTCCTTCAACGGAGCAAATGATAGGTAATTGAGAGATAGGGTCATTACCTTCTCCAAGAGCCCTCGCCTACCTGCACTGACTTCCTTGCCTTACGAAAAGATACAGAACAACAGATTTTACATCCAATTGAAAAAGTTTGAACTTCGTGTGAGCAGCAAAAGCAAGAAAAAGTCGAATTTCTTCTAATCACGCCACAGGTGCAAAAACCTCATCATAATTAATTCCTTCAACTTGTCTAAAACCTTGAACCACTAAACGAGCTTTATTTCTGAAAATTATGTCTCTGTCATGCCGTTTACATCTCAACACCCATCTAGTACCAATC
Source organism: Mikania micrantha (assembly GCA_009363875.1). Taxonomy (NCBI): domain Eukaryota; kingdom Viridiplantae; phylum Streptophyta; class Magnoliopsida; order Asterales; family Asteraceae; genus Mikania; species Mikania micrantha. Next base: position 60,956,673 of record CM018697.1, read on the forward strand.
TTTTTCTCTCCTTTTGGAAAATCTACCAAATGCCAAACTCCCAGCTTGCGAAATTGATTCAATTTTTCATGCCTAGCTTCCACCCAGGCCTGCTCACGCAAAGCTTCAGTCATAGTCTTTGGCTCTATTAGTGAAATAAATGCTGAATGCATCCAAAGCTCTTGACTGCCATGAGTTTTCTCTAACTCCACATACATACTCTCTTCATTTGTGACTTGATTTTTTGTCTGCACTCCTGCATGTGGATCTCCTATGATTTGATCAATCGGATGATTAACAGGATAACATGTGATAGGCAATTGCGGTACAACCACATCATGATCCAGGTTCGGCCGCCCCATCTTCCAGCGAACCTGTTACCAGCTCCATTGTTCCACCTTGTTCCTTCGATCCAACCACTTTTAGGCCATAACTACTTGCAAACTCAACCTCGAAATGTTGTAGGTTCGATTGAAAATGCTTAGAGTCGGCTAGAACGTAGGTTTAAACAAATACACAAAAGAAAACCCTATTTTCCTGATTCTTCTTTCGATCATACCTCGTTTTTGGCCGGGTAACTCCACAGATCTATTGTACTTTCGTGTAGAGGATGTCGAGAGCTACGCGTGGACACCAAGAACATCGAAATTCGTTGAGAAATGAAAGAGATACGCGCGTTTGAAGTTCGGTTTTTAGAGAGAGAGTGGCTAGAACGAAAATATAGAGAGAGAAGTGGTTGTTGGCTGCATTTATGAGGAAAATAGCCTTGTTCAAGGCTTTTATAGCCCGGGTGGTATTTGGGTTCGTTTCGGTCGCTCGGTTCGCGTTTCCGGAACGTAACGCATATTTTACGCGGTTTGAAAATAAAAGAGTTGTTAAACTCATGAAAATGATGAGTTTCAAAATTGTAAAAATATTAAATAATTAATTCAAATATTTTTACTCTTCGTGTGTTGACAGATCGTTAAACATTCACAATTATGTGTATACCCGCAATCGCGTACGTTTTTCGATCGTAAAACAAATTTATTTAAGGGCATATAATCATAATTATAAGTTCAACATTCGTATCATTATGGATCGTCACCCATAACTATACTCAGTCTTGCTTACGTATTACGATTCTTGTTGAATTAATTGATTGTCATAATATTCGTCTTAACACTACGCACCAACACTATCCTGTTACACCGAACGCAGTATATATATAGGGCTCACTCTCGCTGCCCACCACTGTTTCGATATAACACAATACTGTTCTTGCCTAGTGCACTCGACTGTAAACAAATAATACATACTTGTTCCTAAATAAATAAGATCCTGTAACACAAACATACATTATGAACATATGAATCACATTGATTAACTGAACATTGACACACACTGTTCTAACACTGTTTACGACTACCATGACTAAATGTACAAATGTTACAGGTTTTAATCAGATTTCAGACAATCATATAATAGTTTCATATCAAGTGTAATGTATCAGTAGCATAAACATAGTTTCACGTAATGTGCACCTGAGTTACTATACGATTTACTGTTTCGATCACTGTTCCGGCACGCGTTCGGCACTGATGTTACAGTCTCCCCTTGTTAGAGAAATTTCGTCCCGAAATATAAGGCTCGTTATTAAGTATGGCTTCCTCTGTAAAGAGTTGGGGATACCTGTCCTTCACGTGATCTTCACGTTCCCAAGTAAACTCGGGTCCGCGCCTTGAGTTCCAACGAACCTTAACAATCGGAATACGGCTTCGCCTCAGTTTCTTAACTTTGCGATCCATAATCTCCAAAGGTTCTTTAACAAAACGTAAGTGTTCATCCAATTGAATTTCTTCAACCTGTATGATAAGAGTTTCATCAACAAGACATTTCTTCACGTTTGAGACGTGAAACACGTCATGTACACCACTAAGTTCATCCGGTAATCTTAATATGTATGCCACATGACCAATACGTTCGATGATCTTGAATGGTCCCACGTATCGTGGTGTTAGTTTGCCTTTCTTTGCCAAACGGACTACGCCTTTCCATGGGGAAACCTTTAACATGACACGGTCTCCCATTTGGAATTCCAACGGCTTGCGCCGTTTATCAGCATAACTCTTTTGTCTACTTCGTGTTGCTTGTAGTGTTTGTTGTATCTGAGCAATCTTGTCTGTTTGAATAAGTTCTGGCCCGGTGATACGATTATCTCCCACTTCCGACCAACAGATCGGTGATCGACATTTCCGGCCATAAAGAGCCTCGAATGGGGCACAACCGATGCTGCTGTGATAACTGTTATTGTAGGTGAACTCGATTAGGGGCAAATGAGAATCCCAATTCCCACCGAAGTCTATAACACAAGTTCTTAACATGTCCTCCAGGGTTTGTATAGTACGTTCACTTTGACCATCCGTTTGTGAATGATAAGTTGTACTCAAGTTTAATTGCGTCCCCAGAGATTTCTGCAATGACTGCCAAAACCTTGATGTAAATCTGCTATCACGATCCGAAATGATAGACAATGGCACACCATGGCGTACCACTATCTCGTTGATGTAAAGCTTCGCTAGTTTATCCATCGAGTAAGTTTCTCGCATCGGCAAGAAATGAGCAGATTTGGTTAATCGATCAATGATAACCAAAATAGTGTCATGTCCACTGGAAGTGCGGGGTAGCTTAGTAACAAAGTCCATCGCTATCTGTTCCCACTTCCAAAGTGGAATTTTAGGTTGTTCCAGTAAACCATACGGTTTCTGGTGCTCTGCCTTCACTTTAGCACACGTAAGGCATCGACCAACGTACTCGGCTATGTCTTTCTTCATACCCGGCCACCAATAATACGCACGTAAGTCTTGCTACATTTTATCAGCACCGGGATGCACAGAGTACTTGGTCTTGTGTGCTTTATCAAAAATAAGTTTTCTCAACTCATCTATTGCAGGAATCCATACCTGATCCTTGAAGTAAACGAGTCCATCAGGTTTTGTTTCCAAATGTTTCTCCACACCGCAATCAAGTTCTTTCTTCAAGTTTTCACATTCAATAACCTCTTGTTGTGCTTTCATAATGTTGTCGTGTAAGCTTGTCTGCACAGTCATTCCAATTGCTCTAACACGCAAGGGTTTGACTTGTTCCTTCCGGCTCAAGGCATCAGCTACAACGTTTGCCTTGCTCGGATGATACTTTATTTCACAGTCATAGTCATTCAGAAGCTCAACCCAACGTCGCTGTCGCATGTTGAGTTCCTTCTCATCAAATATGTGTTGCAGACTTTTGTAATTAGTGAATATGGTACACTTGGTGCCATATAAGTAATGTTTCCAGATTTTCAGTGCAAACACCATTGCTCCCAGTTCTAGATCATGAATAGTGTAGTTCTTCTCATGAATCTTTAGTTGTCTCGAAGCATAAGCAATAACTTTGTCCCGCTGCATAAGTACACAGCCAAGTCCCTGATAGGATGCGTCACAATACACAACAAAGTCATCAGAACCGTCTGGGAGAGATAAGATTGAAGCATCACATTGCTTTTGCTTCAAATTCTGAAAGGCTTCTTCTTGCTTTTGTTCCCAAATAAACGGCTCGTTTTTCTGTGTCAACTTTGTAAGTGGCAGAGCTATCTTAGAAAAGTTTGAGATAAACCTTCTGTAATAGCCTGCTAAGCCTAGAAAAGAACGTATCTCCATAGGTGTCTTTGGAGTGTCCCAATCCTTTATTGCCTCGATCTTGGCAGGATCAACATGTATTCTCTCACTGTTAACTACGTGCCCTAGGAATTGAACCTCTTTTAACCAAAACTCACACTTGGAGAATTTGGCATAGAGCTTCTCTTCCTTTAACAGTTCCAAGATCGTTCTAAGATGTTGCTCGTGTTCTGCTTTTCTTTTAGAATAGATCAATATGTCATCAATGAAAAAAATAACGAATTGATCTAAGTACGGCTTACACACACGGTTCATGAGATCCATGAAAACCGCGGGTGCATTCGTCAAACCAAAAGGCATCACCATAAACTCGTAATGCACGTATCTGGTACGAAACGCCGTCTTTGGCATGTCTTCGTCTTGTACTCTGAGTTGATGATATCAAGAACGCAGATCGATCATCGAAAAATATTGAGCTCCTTGTAATTGATCAAACAAATCATCAATCCTCGGTAGTGGATACCGATTATTGATGGTTAATATGTATAAGTCCCTGTAATCTATGCACATACGAAAGGATCCATCCTTCTGTTTCACAAACAGAACCGGAGCTCCCCAAGGTGAGTAGCTCGGTCAGATGAAACCTTTATCAAGCATTTCCTTTAGTTGGTTAGATAATTCCTGCATCTCTGAAGGTGCTAATCTGTAAGGAGATTTAGCAACAGGTGTTGCTCCAGGAATCAGATCAATACGAAACTCTACCGGTCGCACAGGTGGCAAACCAGGTAGATCTTCAGGAAACACTTCAGGGTATTCCTTCACTATCGGTACGTCTTGTATTGTTTTCTTGTCTTTTTCTTTCTCCATCACGTGAGCGAAGAAAGCTATTCTCTTCTTTTGTAGACACTTACGCGCTTTTATGCATGATATGATCTTTACGTTTCGCTTTGCTTGATCCCCACGAACTTCCAATACACGATCATTCGCAACTGGAATCCGAAGTAGCTTTTCGGAACAGATGACTTCAACTCTATTGAGAGATAGCCAATCCATCCCCACAATGATGTTGAAACTGCCCAACTCCATCGGCAACAAGTCGATGGTAAATGTGTGATCAGTGAGTGTAAGTGGGCAGTTCCTAAGTATAGTGCTAACTGTAACTTGCTTTCCGTTCGCTACTTCGATAATGTAAGGGGAGTCTAAAGTTTCCTCAGTAAGACTAAGTTGTCGTGCAAAATCAGATGAAATGAAACTCTGGTCTGCACCAGTATCAAATAATATAGATGCATAAGAGTCATGTAAAATAAATGTACCAGTGACCACATTAGGGCCTTGGCGTGCAGCATTGGCTCCGATAACAAAAGCACGTCCGCGAGGTGCTTGTGCTCCTGGTTGCACTTTCTTTGGACAGTCGCGGGAGAAATGACCCATTTCCCCGCAGTTGTAGCACCCCCTGTTATTGTTGTTGTTGCCTGGATTCTCTGGTGGTGGTGGAGGTAGTGCCCTTACTACAGTGTTGATAGCTTGATTTACAGCAAAACGGCATCGTGTAACCCAGTGGCCAAACCGACCACAATTAGTGCATTTCCTACATTGAGCAGTAGGAGGATGATGATACTTGCAGTGAGTGGACTGGGGATGTTCTCCCCCATAGTTCCTCGTAGCAGGATTGACAGGTGCTGCAGGTGCCTGTCTTAAAGGAGTGACGGCCGCATAGTTCTTAACGACCTTTTGCTTTTTCTTCTGGTGGTAATCAGGTTAAATGGGAGAATGAGGGTAGTTTGGCCGATTGAATGTTTATATAGGGTCGGTCATCCGCCGAATGAGTCCGGAGAATGAGATGTTTTTCCCCAAATTGATTCGCCGAATCATCTTCACACACAAACTTCATTCGCCGAATGAAATAAGCGATTGACTTCCTTCAGCTTATATTGATTTGGCCGAATGACTCATTCGCCGAATGAAGTCATTCGGTCGAATGATTCATACTCAATATTCATTCGTGCGAAAGAGATAAAGCACTCACAAAAACATAACTTGATTTCAAAATTTCAACATTTTGATCTGTAAAAATGGATGTCAGTTATGAAGACAAGTCTGGTTGATTCAGGATTCAGATAAGTCAGACATCTGAACCTACAAATGATCACCTAAACTGAAATTGAAAATGGAAAATCTTTTTGTAATTTTCTGAAACAAATTACAACTGTACAACTAGCAACTATAGACAAAGAAACACATATTTTTCTGAGAGATCTGTTGAAAAACTAGTACATACATCTAATCAAATCAAATCAGCATTAATGAATGTTTCATTTCAATACAAAATTATTAAACTCGTTTGGTGATTACTTATGTTTTCTGATTAAGTTACCTGTTTTATCTATTCAGCAAAGATTAAAATTAGTTTGTAACTCATTTATGCACTTCTTAATACCCAGCACCATAAATTCCATAAGGGTCCAATTTATTTTCTTTTTGTATTTTTCTTTTTGATTTGTCTCTAATGACCAACACATTCTCATGGACGGCTTCAACTAGGTTCGTCCTAGTAATATGGCACGTATACAGACCTGTGTTGACATGATTGACTTGTTTTATCCAAATGGACAGCTTCAACTAGGTTCGTCCCAGTAATATGGCACGTGTATGGAATCGAACTTATTTTATTTTTTTATTTTTCACAAGCTTAATACCAGCTTGATTTTCTTTTATTTTATTTTGATTCAATCATTCTCATCTGAATGGACGGCTTCAGCTAGGTTCGTCCCAACAATATGGCACGTGTACAGACTTTGAATTCATGAATCATTAGAAACCTTATTGGATCTCATGATAACAGGTGTATGCCTGATTTGAGTCATAAATTATTTCTCACTTAACTGTCTTTCTAAAACAGATCCCACAAATCAGACTTTCTAAGTTTTCACAAGTTTGTCTATTCATTTTCTAAAGTCAACCTATCAGTACATCAACTCACACTTATCATATGCCTTTCATTTATACATTCACCAAAGCTTTTAGAACACGATAGATTAACGTATTACTTTCTCAAGGAAGACCTTCTCATTTTTTTTCCTTTTCAACTGTTTTTGTATTTTTTTAAATTTTTCAGATGTTTTTGGTTTTTCCAATTAGCTACTATCTCCCCCTAAACACCTAAAACAGAAAATCTTTTTGAGTTTTTGATTAAGATAAGGAAATAGACAAGAGAACTAAATGAAATAAAGAGATAAATCAAAACAAAACTATCTAAAAAATCGATGATCATTTGTTTGATTCAGATGAAGGTAGGACTTCGTCTTTTTGGAAAACACCATTAGCCGATAACAGATATAAGAATATGTATTTATCAAAAGCTTTTGTGAAAAGATTGGCTTTCTGGTGATCGGTGTAAATTTTAACAACATCGATTAGTTTTTTTTCAAAACAATCACGTATGAAGTGATATTTAATGTCGATTTTTTTTGCGTTCGAGTGCTGGACCGGATTCTTAGTGACAGTTATGGCAGCAGTATTATCAACATAAATAGGGGTATTAGAAAAATGTAACCCATAGTCCCCGAGTTGCTGTTGGATCCAGATGATCTGTGAACAGCAACTAGCAGCAACAATATATTCAGCTTCACAGGTTGAAGTAGACACCGACGTCTGCTTCTTGCACTGCCAGGTAACTAATCGGGTTCCAAAGAACTGACATCCTGCAGACGTTGATTTGTAATCTCTCTTGCATCCGCCTTAATCAGAATAATTGTATGCTGTAAGATCAAAGTTATCATTATTAGGATACCATAAGCCAAGATCCGATGTACCCTTTAGATAACGCATAATCCGCTTCACAGCAATCAGATGTGACCCTCTTGGTTTTGATTGATAACGAGCACACAAGCATGTGGCGAACATGATGTCTGGCCGAGAAGCAGTTAGATACATCAGAGAGCCAATTATTCCTCGATACGAAGTGGCATCGATTAACTCCCCCTTTTCAACTGGTGTAATCCCGTGATTAACAGCCAGTGGGGTACGAGCAGGTTTCGTATCTGACTTACTGAACCGGCTCAGTATGTCACCAACATATTTGGTTTGATGAATGAAAATTCCTGCCTCAGACTGATCCACCTGTAATCCCAGAAAAAAAATTCATGTCTCCCATTGAGCTCATCTCGAACTTTTCCTTCATAACTTTCTCAAATTCCTTGCACAGACTATCATTCGTAGAACCAAATATGATATCGTCCACATACATTTGTACCAAGACTAGATCACTATCCTTTTCTCGAATAAATAGTGTACAGTCAATGATACCACTTCTGAACCCATTGCTCAGAAGGTGAGTGGAAAGTGTCTCATACCATGCTCGTGGTGCTTGATGTAATCCATATAAGGCCTTGTCTAGCTTGTAGACTTGGTCACGATGCAATGGATCCTCAAACCCGGTAGGCTGACTGACATACACTGTTTCACTGATCACACCATGAAGGAATGCACTCTTGACATCCATTTGATAGACTTTAAACTTTTTGAATGATGCATATGCCAAGAAAATACAAATTGCTTCAAGTCGAGCAATTGGTGCAAACACTTCATTATAATCCAACCCTTCAATATGACTGAACCCTTGAACCACCATACGTGCCTTGTTTCTAACAATGATCCCGTGATCATCCTTTTTGCACTGAAGAACCCATCTGGTGCCTATGACTTTTGCACCTTTTGGTCTGTCAACAAGTTGCCAGACTCATAATTTCTTGAATTGTAGGAGTTCTTCTTGCATGGCATCAACCCATGATTCTTCCGTTAAAGCTTTAGTGACGGTTCGCGGTTCAACTTGGGAGATGAAACAAGAATGAGCACAAAAGCTTAGATTTGCAAATCAAGAATGTCTGCAAGCCCCCCTGAAGAAAGCTGGTTTCTAGTCTTAACCCCATCTAATGAACTTCCAATGATGTTCTCTTGAGGATGAATACGATTAATTCTTCCAACACGATGAGCTGGAACTTCAACCTGAGGATCAATATTGTTTACATTTAAGTCCTCAAGACCTGGCACAAGATTGTCAACATTTGGTTCGGGTGCAACCGGCTGACCGGAATTGTCTTATGTGTCTGAACTGTCATCATTTGTCTGTACTATGGGAATTGAAGAAGATGAAGGTTGCACTGGTTCATCAGGTGAATTTTGTGCGTCATACATCATTTAAACAACAACATCTTCATCTGAGTACATGGGAGGCATATTGAATGAGTCAAAAAGACCAGAATTGTCAAACATCCAGTCCGGACCTTTTCCAGGTGGGGGCATAGAATGTCTTTGAACATCAACATGATACCACTCCTATACGTTCTGAGTTGATCTATTATAAACCCTTTTATTAGGAGTTCTGTATCCAAGAAAGTACCCTTCTTCTACCTTCTCATTAAACTTGCCCTGCTCATGTTTCTTAAGCATCGTGCACGGTGCATCAAATGGTTCAAGATACTTAAGATTTGGTTTTCTATTGTGGAGCAGCTCAAAGCAAGTTTTCCTATGTCTCTTCACTATCAATACCCTGTTCAGTGTGTAACAAGCGTTGGCTACAGCTTCATTCCAGAACTGAACCGGAAGAGATGAATGAGCAAGCATCGTCCTAGTAGCTTCAATCAAAGTCTGATTCTTTCGCTCAGCAACACCGTTCATTTGAGGGACATATGGAGCAGTAAATTGTTGAACAATGCCCCGCTCATTACAAAAATTCTCCATGTTGTGATTTTTGAACTCTGTCCCATTGTCGGTTCTGAGTATACGAATCTTGAGCTTATAAAGAGATTCAAGTTTGGTAACCAACACTTGAATGCAGTCAAATGTTTCAGATTTCTCCTTTAAAAAGAAGACCCAAGAGTATCTAGAATATTCATCAGTAATAACTAGACAGTATTGATCCCAGCTATACTCTTGTGGTTAACAGGACCAAATAGATCCATATGGAGCATCTCAAGTGGAACAGTGATTGAATGATATTTCTTTGGCTTGTGAGACAGCTTGGTTTGCTTTCCTTTCTTGCAAGATACACAGACATCAGACAGCTTGAAATTCTTCAGACTGACTCCTTCAACCAAATTGTTGTGTACCAGGTGATTCATCTTGCGCAAACTCAAATGACCCATCCTGTTATGCCAAAGAATTGAATCTTTCTCAGTTGCCTTTGACATAAAACATGAAGCTGTGGAGGATGTAGTTGAAGCTGTGGCCATATTGAGTACATGTAAGTCTTGCTTCCTGGGGATGACATCAAGATTGTCACACCCCGGTCTGGCGGGAACGGATCGGGTTTTCCCATCGGGCGGAAGGTTCCCGGGGCGCGATATCTTGAGTGATAATCGAATGATCAGATTGTTTACATAGCACATGATAAATAAATGAGAAAATCTAACACATTCATGATATTGTCTTACAAGATTAAATTACAATGTAGCGTTCATAATTTAATCAAGTAAATCTACCTAAAAGAATCAATGTAACTATATCTTGTATCTGTACAAGATATACAAAAGATGATTCATTGTTTTTGTCATCAAAAGCACGCAACACAAAATGAATCTAGGTCTTCTAAAAGTCCGCTAGCTTAGTCCATGCTTATCAGTATCTACACCTGTTCATCACCTGAGAAAAACATGCATTTAAACAAAGTCAACACTAGGTTGGTGAGTTCATAAGTTTGAATATTGAAAACCTTGAATTGTTCAAACACACAGTCACAAAGTCATACATGATGCTTGTAATGATTGATTCACCTGTTCCACCCAATGGCCTCTCCCTAGTTATATGTACATGTAGGATATCACCTGATCAAGCATGCTTATATATAGGGCATACGAAATGGTCAAGCCCAGATGCCATCCCACCACATGCTCAGTCAAGTTCCACACTATTTGCGATACAACTAAAGATAAGATATCCATTTCCCAATTGTTCAACATGTCTGATATGTATTCATCTGTTATATCATATGTAGAATAATATAATATGAGGGATTTAGTTATCAAACCGAAGTATTGATAATCCCTCGATGTATTAAGGAATTTAGATTAATTTAATCTGGTCCTTATATTATTCCATTACTTGTGGGGTTAACTATTGTTTCACCTTTAAATATTAAGAGTGTTAGTTAACCACTTGTAATTTGTTCTTGAACTATAGTGCATAGAGCCTAAAAGGAATCCATTGAAATCCTCACGTAATAAGATTTCAATGCATCCGATTTACCTCTACCACCTTGTATACCCAATGACCTCATCGAAACAGTTACTAGTAATATGACATGAGAATATAATTTACTCAGTCTACTAGACAACAAGAAACGATGGATTAATTACTTATCACAGCAAATTAATATCACCATGTGTCGCTTTCCAGACCCTGACTATCGTCGCCCTGTCACCGGTCATATGTTACCGGCCAATGAATCAATACGATCAGCATACTAGCCCTACAAGCTAGAGGTTTGTCAAACCTATGGTACCACTATGCTATCGTCTGTTTTGTCACGTCAAACTAACTGGTCAGCGAATTATAGGGACTTACATGATCAACTTGAACTAGTGGCACATGATTGAAGTGATATAATACAACAGGTCAATAGTAACTAATTGTTCATCCGTGTTATTGTTCTCAATGTCATTTGTTCTCCATGTTATTAACAAGGTTAAATAAGAACTTGTCTTACTGCATTATGTTAATTATTTGAGTGAATGATGTTGTTATCATGAAGTTACATTATCATGATTATCATTCTTTGTTCTATGTTCTCTTGTAATATGAGTTGAGTTGTAAAGCTAAGTGTTTAAAGGACTTGTCCTAATACACTTACTTAACTCTTGTATAGAATGTTTTTACAAAGATATATAGTATCCTTTTAACATTCATATCCTTCCTGTGATTGTTCCAATGATTGTTTATGTAAGAATAACTAAGTGTTATAAGATAAGATCTTACAACTATGTCATTCTAATGCATTGATAAACTAATAAGATATATTATTTAGTTCATCTGATTATCCGTGTCATATAATGATAATACAAGCATCATACAAAGATAAGCGATAATAAACAGTTTGTTTTACCTAAAATCAATGTAATAGCAATATGTTAAGCAAAAATTTTAAATAAATAAAAGTAAAGCATGTTTCTCAGCCCCGAGAGTTTAAAATCAGTTAAGATTAAAGTAAAAGGGGCATATGAACTCACCTTGTAGTTGTTGGGGTTGACTTAGCTTAAACGAGAATGCACGCGCTCTTGATTGTACTTGATGTTGATCTCCCGATCCTGTATTGATTACACGTTGTTTGTGACTTATGATTATAAATTGTATGTGATTTGTGCGTGTATATGTGTTAGCCACAAGCTTTGGCTAACACTCGTAAGTCTCGGTTGTGATCTTCATTCGGCCCCGATTCACCGGTGTGAGATATTACGAATATATAATCAATTTAAATTAAACTTAGTATACTTTGTTATTTGTCTTCTGTTTAACTTGGTTTTGACCTTTGATCTTAAAGGACTGGGTTCTGTGAATTTCATTGTACTAAACCCATCACTTATATAGTCATTTCATTACTCTATTACCCATATTCAAGCATGCCATTCTCTTGTTTATCCTTATGTGGTTTTAAATATGTCAGTTTGTATCACAATTCAAGTGGGCCAAATATATGAGCTAAGGGTATGAACTTGGCCCGAAATAGTTTGCTATTGGACCGAATACCATCACTTAGACCGAATGATTATGTGGGCTGAATAAATGAGCCCGGTGAGTGTTGTTGGGCCAATTAATGGGCTTTAACAATAATCACACCATCCAGGGCCATGATACTGAAATTGGGCCGAAAAACAGGTTATTGGGCCGCACAAAATGGGACATGGCTGTTGTGTGTATGGGTCGAATGTTTTGGGCCAAGACAATCACGTGGGATGCACCATAGGGTCATATGAGGCTACTGGACCCTCATAATGGCTGAATGAAGTTGATAGCGAATGTGGTGGTCGAATGACACAGTCGGCCATAGGAGGGGAGTGTTGGCCGAATGAAGGCTGTTGCCGAGTGAGACACATTCGGGGTTGGTGGCCAGCGAATGGAGGTGGGCGAAGGATGGGTAGCCGAATATAGGGGGTTGGCCAGCGAATGAACTTATGGCGCATGAGGCCATTCGGCCGAACCACATGGGTCCTCCCATTTGACGGCCTGTGGTGTTTCATTCGGCCACAACAGAGCAGCGCCCAACATCATCTCCATTTTGAGGCTGTGTTGTGGTTTTGGAGGTGGCATACACTATGGGTGGTTCTTGGGGTTGTGGGGTTCCGGTTTAGAAAGTGATTAACATATTAAGGATAGTGTTTGAACAAAAGGGTTTAAAACCCTAAAATCGCTACTTTGAACCATATATTACCTCGTTTCAGTTGGTTTTGGCTCTAGATCGGTTGTACTTTCGCTTAGAGGGTGATGAGAGCTTCGATTTGGTCCAAAGATGGTTGGATTTGGTTGAGTATTGAGGGAGATATGGAGGTTTGAAGGTGAGATGTGGTGGTGGATCTTTAAAACCGGGATTAGGGTTTTGTGGGGGAGAAGAAGAAGTGAAAAATAAGTAAAAATGAACTCATTCAAGGTATTTATACCACGAACCCATATCTTCGTTTTCGTTGCTCGGTTCGCGTTTTCGTTTTGTTTCCGGAACTAAACGCGCGTGTTTATAGATTTTAAATAAAAAGAATTCATTTTAATTATTTTGATGAGTTTCAAAATTGTAAAATACTAAAATGTTTTATTTTCTTGATTTATTTGTCGTTCGTGTCGTTTTCGTTTTTGTCTCGTCGGAACGCGTCGCCTTCGCGCGTATTCGTTCGAATCGTCACCCGAACGCACACGACGATGGTTTTGCTTTCCGACTCTTGTTTTCTACTTTTCAGTCATTATTTCAGAACTCCAAACTCACAGATATGTTTGTGTGAATCGTCACTCACGCAAACACATTGTCAGTTCGTTATTCTGAACTAACACTGCATTTGTGTTTAAATTGTATTTCCTCACTGACGGACTCAACTAAACTTCCTGTTTTCACATTGTTTTCGTACTGATTTGTCGGCCATCTGATTCCTGTCATCTTTGGATACCAGATCGCAACCGACTCGTTCTTGTTATTTACTTGAACTCCGTTGTTTCTATTGATTCGTTGTTTTAACTATACTTAGGTTTTCACCTTAATACTAACAACTATTGTTTATCGTGCGTGTTGTACTTACAGTATTTAAGTTTACACATAAATACGTACAACTGTTTCTTGTATTTTGTTTTCCATTAACACAAAAACTTTTCATATACATGTATTTACACACAATAAATAGTGGAAGTACACATACCGTACGGATTTGCCGGACGATTTGGTACTGGATGTCACAGTCTCCCCTTGTTAATGAAATTTCGTAGCGAAATTTAAGCATAAAGGTCGGGCTTTAATTCTCGAACAGATGGGAATACATTGTCTTCATGTTGTCCTCGCACTCCCAGGTAAATTCTGGTCCACGCTTGGAGTTCCATTGAACGTTTACGATAGGGATACGTCTTCGTTTCAGTCTCTTGACTTCACGTTCCATAATCTCTAAAGGTTCTTCAATGAAATGTAGTTGTTCATCGATTTGTATCTCTTCCAATGGTATGATCAATGATTCGTCAGCTAAGCACCTCTTGAGATTTGATACATGAAACACATCGTGTACCCCGCTGAGCTCATCAGGGAGTCTGAGCCTGTATGCCACAGGACCTATGCGTTGAGTAATCTCAAACGGTCCGACATACCTAGGTGCTAGCTTGCCCTTAGCCCTAAACCGAACTACGCCTTTCCATGGGGACACTTTCAACATAACTCGGTCACCCACATCGAATTCCAAAGGCTTGCACCATTTGTCTGCGTAACTGTTTTGGCGGCTACGTGTAGCTTGTAATCTCTGCTGTATCTGGGCTATCTTATCAGTAATTTCCTGAATAAGTTCAGGCCCAGTAATTTCCTGAATAAGTTCAGGCCCAGTAATTTTGTTATCTCCCACTTCGGTCCAACAAATTGGATACCGACATTTTCTACCATAAAGTGCTTCAAACGGAGCACATCTAATGATGTTGTAGTAGCTATTGTTGTAGGAGAACTTAATGAGTGGTATATGTGTATCCCAACTTCCAATGAAGTCTAGGATGCATGTTCTCAACATATCCTCTAGGGTTTGAATAGTGCGTTCGCTTTGTCCATCCGTTTGTGGATGTTAAGCGGTGCTCAAGTTAACACTTGTCCCTAAGGATTGTTGCAATGATTGCCAGAACAGCGAAGTAAATCGACTGTCCCGGTCTGAAATAATAGACAATGGCACCCCATGCCTAACTACTATTTTATCAACATATAGTCTTGCTAGCTTTTCCATCTTGTACGTTTCTCTGATCGGCAAGAAGTGTACGGACTTGGTCAATCGATCAATGATGACCCAAATCGAATCGTGTCCGCCGGAAGTACGGGGTAGCTTGGTAATGAAATCCATAGCTATTTGTTTCCACTTCCATTGTGGTATCTCTGGTTGCTCCAGCAAACCTGAAGGCTTCTGGTGTTCAGCTTTGACTTTGGCACATGTGATGCATTTGCCAACATAAGTAGCAACATCTTTCTTCATGCCTGGCCACGAATAAAATGACCTAAGATCTAGGTACATCTTATCAGCACCAGGATGAACTGAATAACGTGTCTTGTGTGCCTCGTCAAGAATGAGTGTTCGGAGTTCATCTACTGCTGGAATCCAAACACGATCGAGATAATAGATAACTCCATCTCGTTTTGTCACAAAATGTTTCTCGGCTCCACAGTCGAGCTCTTGTTTCAAATTGTCTCTTGCCACTGCGTCTTGCTGTGCTCGTATGATTTGATCTTTCAAACTTTTTTGCACTGTCATTCCCATTGCTCAAACGCGCAAGGGTTTGACTCTTTCCTTCCGATTCAAAGCATCTGCAACAACATTTGCTTTGCCCGGATGATATTTGATCACACAATCGTAGTCGTTCAGGAGCTCTACCCAACGTCTCTGTCTCATGTTAAGCTCCTTCTGATCAAATATGTGCTGTAAACTCTTGTGGTCTGTGAAGATAGTGCATTTGGTACCATAAAGGTAGTGTCTCCAAATCTTTAAAGCAAAGACAACCACTCCCAGTTCTAAGTCATGTGTCGTGTAATTCTTCTCATGTACTTTCAGCTGTCTTGAGGCATAAGCAATGAATTTGTCTCGTTGCATCAATACACATCCGAGTCCCTGATGGGAAGCATCACAGTAAACTACAAAGTCATCATTGCCCTCTGGGAGTGTTATGATTGGAGCATTGCACAGTCTTTGTTTCAGTGTCTGGAAAGCCTCCTCTTGTTTCTGAGTCCACACAAAAGGTTCAGACTTCTGTGTGCGTTTGGTGAGAGGCATGGCTATCTTAGAGAAATTCGAGATGAATCTCCTGTAATAACCTGCCAATCCCAAGAATGATCTGATCTCGGTCGGTGTTGTAGGCACATCCCAGTTCTTGATTGCTTTTATCTTGGCAGGATCCACGTGAATACCATCACTGTTAATCACGTCGCCCAAGAACTGAACTTCTCTCAACCAAAATTCACACTTGGAGAATTTGATATAGAGTCGTTCCTTCTTCAGGAGTTCCAAGACTGTCTTGAGGTGTTGTTCATGTTCCTTCTCGTTCTTTGAATAAATCAGTATATCATCGATGAAAACTATAACAAACTGATCTAAGTACGGCTTACACACCCGGTTCATTAAATCCATGAACACAGCCGGTGCGTTCGTCAATCCAAATGGCATCAACATGAACTCGTAGTGACCATATCAGGTACGAAAGGCCGTCTTTGGTATGTCTTCCTCTTGTATCCGGAGCTGGTGATAACCTGAACGCAGTTCTATCTTTGAAAAGTATTGTGCTCCCTGTAATTGATCAAACAGATCATCAATCCTCGGTAACGGGTACCGATTCTTGATGGTGAGCTTGTTAAGCTCTCTGTAATCGATGCACATCCTGAACGATCCATCCTTCTTCTTAACAAAAAGAACAGGAGCTCCCCACGGGGAAAAGCTTGGTCGGATGAACCCTTTGTCAAGTAGTTCTTGTAGATTGGTTGGACAACTCCTGCATTTCTGATGGTGCGATTCTGTAAGGAGATTTAGCTACAGGAGTGGCTCCCGGAATCAGATCGATTCGAAACTGCACCGATCTTTCGAGTGGCAGTCCTGGTAAATCATCAGGAAACACGTCCGCATAATCTTTCACAATTGGCACGTCTTGAATCTTGATTTTCTTCTTGTCTTTCTCGATCACATGAGCTAAAAATGCAACGCATTGTTTTCTGAGGTACTTGCGATCCTTCATGCATGATATTATCTTGACACTGCGTTTCGCTTGGTCTCCACGAATCTCCAATATCTCATTGTTCTCCACCGGAATGCGTAGTAGTTTATCGGAACAGATGAACTCAACTCGGTTAAGAGATAACCAATCCATTCCGATGATGATGTCAAAACTGCCCAGGTCCATCGGTATCAACTCGATGGAAAATGTGTGATCACCAAGTGTTAGTGGGCAATTCCTTAATACTGTGTCAACTGTAATCTGTTTGCCATTAGCTATCTCAATAGTGTAAGGGGAGTCTAACAATTCCTCAGCATAATTAAGATGGCGTGCAAATTCGGATGAGATAAAACTCTGATCCGCACCAGTGTCAAATAATATGGATGCATAGAAGTCAGATAAGAGAAATGTACCCGTGATCACGTTCGGGTCCTATCGAGCAGCAGCTGCTCCAATCTGGAAGGCTCGTCCTCTTGGTGCTTGAGCCCTTTGTTGATTTCTCTTGGGGCAATCCTGAGAGAAGTGTCCAGGCTCGCCACAGTTGTAGCAAGACCTATGATCAGCAGCAGCAGTAGTAGCTGCATTGTTATTTCTGTTTGGAGTTCCCGTGCTCCTGCAGCGGTTGACCCAGTGACCAAACTTTCCACAGTTTGTGCATTGCTTGCACTGGGTGTTTGGTTCATGATGATACTGGCAAGTGTTGCACAAAGGTGTTGTGCCAGTGTAGGGCTTTCTGATCTGTAGTGGGGGTGGTTGATTGAGCATTGGGGCTTGTGTATTGGCAGCAAAGTTTCTAGCCAACTTTTGTTTCTTAGCCGGGCGTTTGTCCGGCTTCTTAGAGGTTCCAGCTTTGGCTGAGTCAGCCTCTTTCTTGATCGCCCCAGAGGCAACCATCACATTTGTCATTGTTGATGACAGAGTAACAGCCATTTCCATGGTAGTGGGGTGAGCAGCAAGGATAAAACTTTGCATACAGGCTGGCAATCCTCCGATGTACCGCTCGATTCTCTTTTCCACTGTGGGCACTATATCCAGTGCCAAAGATGCCAGCTCGTGAAATCTGGTGGTGTAGGCCAGATGCCAGCACCAATCATAGCCAGGTTGAGTAATTCGGTCTCAACCTTCTTGATTTCGTTTCTTGGGCAAAATTCTGCCCGCAACAATGCCTTGAAGTCATCCCACGGCATTAATAGGGCCTCATCCCTGCCTCTGGTAGTAACCTGAGCGTTCCACCAAGTTAATGCTCGTTTGTGAAACGACCCCACAACATACTTTACCCTATACTGTTCCGGGCAGTTGCTGATCTCCAATGTTGTTTCCATCTTTTCGATCCATTGGATCAATCCGACGGCTCCCTCGCTGCCACTAAGACTCGGTGGCTTCCATCCCACAAAGTTCTTGTACGAATAGTCTTGATGGTTTCGGGTGTTTCCACTGCCTTCTCCAGATGAGTTGGCAATGTTGTTGCTGTTATTGGTGTTGATTCGATTCATCATTTCTTGGATTACATCCCTCAGCTGACTGGCCAACAGTGTGGCCAGTGCAATGGTAGCGGGATCTAACTGATGAACTGGCGGTGGCGGAGGAGGAGGTGGAGGTGGTTGTATAGGAGAGTCAGGCGGTGTCGGTGTAGAAGAATGAGGAACAGAGTCCTGTGGTGGTGGTGGCAATAAAGCTGGTGGTTGTCTCGGCGACATTCTGATCATAACCGAAAAGAAAATCGGTTAGTGCAGTGATCAGATGCAGAAGACACATGTAAATAGAATCCTATGTCACATGATTTCTAAATGAGGGTCCCTAGGTTATAGTCTAGGCCAAACAGTTTAAGTAATATGACCTATATTTCTCTATAACCATGGCTCTGATACCAATCTGTCACACCCCGGCCGGCGGGAACGGATCAAATTTTCCCGTCGGGCGAAAGGTTCCAGGGGCGCGATATCTTGAGTGATAATCGAATGATCAGATTGTTTACATAGCACATGATAAATAAATGAGAAATGCTAACACGTTCATGATATAGAATTAAAAGATTAAATTACAATGTAGCGTTCATAATTTAATCAAGTAAATCTACCAAAAAGAATCAATGTAACTATATCTTGTATCTGTACAAGATATACAAAAGATGATTCATTGTTTTTGTCATCAAAAGCATGCAACACAAAATGAAGCTAGGTCTTCTAAATGTCCACTAGCTTAGTCCATGCTTATTAGTATCTACACATGTTCATCACCTGAGAAAAGAATGCATTTAAACAAAGTCAACACTAGGTTGGTGAGTTCATAAGTTTGAATATTGAAAACCTTGAATTGTTCAAACACACAGTCACAAAGTCATACATGATGCTTATAATGATTGATTCACTTGTTCCACCCAATGGCCTCTCCTTAGTTATATGTACAAGTAGGATATCACCTGATCAAGCATGCTTATATATAAGGCATACGAAATGGTCAAGCCCAGACGCCATCCCACCACATGCTCAGTCAAGTTCCACACTACTTGCGATACAACTAAAGCTATCCATTTCCCAATTGTTCAACATGTCTAATGTGTATTCATCTGTTATATCATATGTAGAATAATATAATATGAGGGGTTTAGTTATCAAACCGAAGTATTGATAATCCCTTGATGTATTTAGGAATTTAGATTAATTTAATCTGGTCCTTATATTATTCCATTACTTGTGGGGTTAACTATTGTTTCACTTTTAAATATTAAGAGTGTTAGTTAACCACTTGTAATTTGTTCTTGAACTATAGTGCATAGAGCCTAAAAGGAATCCATTGAAATCCTCACGTAATCAGATTTCAATGCATCCGATTTACCTCTACCACTTTGTATACCCAATGACCTCATCGAAACAGTTACTAGTAATATGACATGAGAATATAATTTACTCAGTCTACTAGACAACAAGAAACGATGGATTAATTACTTATCACTGCAGATTAATATCACCATGTGTCGATTTCTAGACCCTGACTGTCGTCGCCCTGTCATCGGTCATACGTTACCGGCCAATGAATCAATACGATCAGCATACTAGCCCTACAAACTAGAGGTTTGTCAAACCTATGGTACCACTATGCTATCGTCGGTTTAGTCACGTCAAACTAACTGGTCAGCGAATTATAGGGACTTACATGATCAACTTGAACTAGTGGCACATGATTGAAGTGATATAATACAACAGGTCAATAGTAACTAATTGTTCATCCGTGTTATTGTTCTCAATGTCATATGTTCTCCATGTTATTAACAAGGTTAAATAAGAACTTGTCTTACTGCATTATGTTAATTATTTGAGTGAATGATGTTGTTATCATGAAGTTACATTATCATGATTATCATTCTTTGTTCTATGTTCTCTTGTAATATGAGTTGAGTTGTAAAGCTAAGTGTTTAAAAGACTTGTCCTAATACACTTACTTAACTCTTGTATCGAATGTTTTTACAAAGATATATAGTATCTTTATAACATTCATATGCTTTCCTGTGATTGTTCCAATGATTGTTTATGTAAGAATAAGTAAGTGTTGTAAGATAAGATCTTACAACTATGTCATTCTAATACATTGATAAACTAATAAGATATATTATTTAGTTCATTTTGATTATCCCTGTCATATAATGATAATACAAGCATCATACAAAGATAAGTGATAATAAACGGTTTGTATTATCTAAAATCAATGTAATATCAATATGTTAAGCAAAAATTTTAAATAAATAAAAGTAAAGCATGTTTCTCAGCCCCGAGAGTTTAAAATCAGTTAAGATTAAAGTAAAAGGGGCATATGAACTCACCTTGTAGTTGTTGGGGTTGACTTAGCTTAAACGAGAATGCATGCGCTCTTGATTGTACTTGATATTGATCTCACGATCCTGTATTGATTACACGTTTTTTATGACTTATGATTATAAATTGTATGTGATTTGTGCGTGTATATGTGTTAGCCACAAGCTTTGGCTAACACTCGTAACTCTCGGTTGTGGTCTTCATTCGGCCCCGATTCACCAGTGTGACATATTACGAATATATAATCAATTTAAATTAAACTTAGTATACTTTGTTATTTGTCTTGTGTTTAACTTGGTTTTGACCTTTTCTTGTTGTCTCTTTACTTGATTTCACTTGTTAACATATTTTAAAGGACTAGGTTCTGTGAATTTCATTATACTAAACCCATCACTTTATAGTAATTTCATTACTCTATTACCCATATTCAAGCATGCCATTCTCTTGTTTATCCTTATGTGGTTTTAAATATGTTAGTTTGTATCATACTTCAAGTGGGCCAAATATATGAGCTAAGGGTATGAACTTGGCCCGAAATAGTTTGCTATTGGACCGAATACCATCACTTAGACCGAATGATTATGTGGGCAGAATATATGAGCCGAGTGAGTGTTGTTGGGCCAATTAAAGGGCTTTAACAATAATCACACCATCCTGGGCCATGATACTGAAATTGGGCCGAATAATAGGTTATTGGGCCGCACAAAATGGGACTTGGCTGTTGTGTGTATGGGTCGAATGTTTTGGGCCAAGACAATCACGTGGGCTGTAACATAGGGTCGTATAAGGCTGCTGGACCCTCCTAATGGCCGAATGAAGTTGATAGAGAATGTGGTGGTCGAATGACACAGTCGGCCATAGGAGGGGAGTGTTGGCCGAATGAAGGCTGTTGCCGAGTGAGACACATTCGGGATTGGTGGCCAGCGAATGGAGGTGGGCGAAGGATGGGTAGCCGAATATAGGGGGTTGGCCGGCAAATGAACTTATGGCGCATGAGGCCATTCGGCCGAACCACATGGGTCCTCCCATTCGGCGGCCTGTGGTGTTTCATTCGGCCACAACAGAGGAGGGCCCAACATCATCTCCATTTTGAGGCTGTGTTGTGGTTTCGGAGGTGACATACACTATGGGTGGTTCTTGGGGTTGTGGGGTTCGGGTTTAGAAGGTGATTAACCGGTTAAGGTTAGTGTTTGAACAAAAGGGTTTAAAACCCTAAAATCGCTACTTTGAACCATAGATTACCTCGTTTCAGTTGGTTTTGGCTCTAGATCGGTTGTACTTTCGCGTAGAGGGTGATGAGAGCTTCGATTTGGTCCAAAGATGGAAGGATTTGGGTGAGTATTGAGGGAGATATGGAGGTTTGAAGGTGAGATGTGGTGGTGGATCTTTAAAACCGGGATTTGTATTGTGGGGGAGAAGAGGAAGTGAAAAATAAGTAAAAATGAACTCATTCAAGGTATTTATACCACGAGTGAGTTCGGGTTCGTTTTCGTTGCTTGGTTCGCGTTTTCGTTTTGTTTCAGGAACTAAAGGCGCGTGTTTATAGATTTTAAATAAAAAGAATTCATTTTAATTATTTTGATGAGTTTCAAAATTCTAAAATACTAAAATGTTTTGTTTTCTTGATTTATTTGTCGTTCGTGTCATTTTCGTTTTCGTCTCGTCGGAACGCGTCGCCTTCGCGCGTATTCGTTCGAATCGTCACCCGAACGAACACGACGATGGTTTTGCTTTCCGACTCTTGGTTTCTACTTTTCAGTCATTATTTCAGAACTCCAAACTCACAGATATGTTTGTGTGAATCGTCACTCACGCAAACACATTGTCAGTTCGTTATTCTGAAATAACACTGCATTTGTGTTTAAATTGTATTTCCTCACTGACGGACTCAACTAAACTTCCTGTTTTCACATTGTTTTTGTACTAATTTGTCGGCCATGTGATTCCTGTCATCTGTGGATATTAGATCGCAACCGACTCGTTCTTGTTATTTACTTGAACTCCGTTGTTTCTCTTGATGCGTTGTTTTAACTGTACTTAGGTTTTCACCTAAATACTAACAACTATTGTCTATCGTGGGTGTTGTACTTACAGTATTTAAGTTTACACATAAATACGTACAACTGTTTCTTGTATTTTGATTTCTATTAACACAAACACTGTTCACATACATGTATTTTCACACAGTAAATAGTGGAAGTACACATACCGTACGGATTTGCCGGACGATTTGGTACTGGATGTCACAAAGATCCAATCTTCAAGGATAGAAACACTTTGCTTTAGAGCATTTTGAGTTCTCAAAAAGAACTTTGTACTGTTTATCACAAATCTGTGATACTGAAAGAAGATTATTCTCCAACTGCTTGACATATATGACTTTGTCAAAAGAAACTTGGCCATTTGACAGAATACGTTCTCCTGTTATGAACCCGCATTTGTCACCAGCAAATGCTACATAACCACCTCGAACAGAATTAACGTTGGTGAGCAGCGAAATATCACCAGTCATGTGCCTAGAAGCCCGACTATCAACGATCCAAGAGCTGTTAAAAGCAGCTGTTGGGGCAACCTGCACAAAAATGAAACAATTAGTTCATTTTGGGAACCCAAGCCTTTACAGTCTTGGGTTGACCCATTGAGTGTCGGATCCAAACATCGATCCATTAACCATCATGAACAGCCTTGTCTGTAGTAGGTAAAACGGAAGTCTCAGAAGACTTGACTTTCCAGACAGCGTTTTTACTGAAAGAGTTTTTCAGATAAATGGATGATGACTTTGCTTGATTAACATTGATCACCTTTGGAACATCCCTGTTCACTATTTTCTCTTTACCCTTGTCCAAAGATTTAACCTGTTTTGCTTGTTTGGGTTTTGCGTGAGTTAATTTAGATTCAAATATGACAGCTTTTATGAACATCTGATTTAATTTCCTGGGTGGTGCAACCGTCGGTCTAATCAACTATGGACAAAATCTAACTATGTGTCCAGGAGCACCACACTCAAAACAAACTCTGTCACCCTTTTTATGAAAATGTTTTAATTCAGAAAAAGACTTCCTTTTTGGATTGAAAACATTTGTTTTAGGCTTGTTCTGATTAAAACCCTAACCCTTTTTCCCACTAGGAACAAGATTATCAATCTGGTCAGACACACAAGCTTCGTTTTCTTTTGAAGCTTTCACAAAGCCTAAAGCTTGATAAATTCTTGAAGATGAGATTGGGTCGCCTTTCATGACAACTGGTGGCTGATTCTGAACAGTAACAAAATCTGATGAATCATCAGATTCATTCTCAGAATCTGACACCCAATCTTCAACAATTCCATCCACCGAAGATTCCTCTGACAATGAGGAACCCTCATCAGTAATCATCCCGATTGGATCAATTGCTAATGGAGTGTTGACTTGAAAATCTTTAACATCATTGTCATTTGGTGAATTGACAAAGCTGTTTAAGACTGGTGGAGGAAACCTTTGATAACTCACTTTTCCCTTACCCTTATGATGAGTACCCTTATTGATCATATGCTCAATGATATAAGATGAGCTTTCATAGCTCTTGAGCTTTTGTCCTAGGGTCTCACAGTCACATTCAACTATGGCTAACTTCTTCTTTATCTCATTTATGGTATTGAGATAAGAAGTGATAGCATCTTGCTTGTTCAGAACAACAATCTCAGCCTCATGAAGTTGTCTCTTTAAAAGTTCAATTTTAGCTTGAAAATCTTTTTCATTAGATTTTAAAACATTGTTTGCCTCAATACACTGGTTGAGATCGCTAATCAAAGCAGAATTGTGATTCTGATAAGCAAGGACCTTGCTGTCAAGGTCAACACAATTAAAACATCTAGAACTAGATGAAGAACATTCATTAGATACCTGATCAGATTAAGAAGATGCATTAGGAATAGTAGATGAATTCACCATCAAAGCAAATTGAGTTATTGGATCCTCAATATCAGCATCAGAATCAACTTGAGTGTCTGAGTCTGATATGCTTTCTAACTCTAAACCCGATGTTTCTTCTCCACAGATCTGTGTTTCTCCAGAAGTACTCTTTTCAATTGAATCATCTATCTCCTGGATTTCAACAATGCATGCTTTTTCCTGTTCCTTTTGATCATGATTAAATCTGAAGTCCCAATTTTCACCTTCATCTTGTTGAACCATCAAGGCCTTGCTTGAATTTGAAGAACCAGTCTGAGCAGGAGAGTCAATAGGAACTAGTCTCCTCTCTGGATTTGCAGTAGAAGACTTCTGATTCTGAAATGGATTCTTGTTTCCAGCTTTCCTTAGTTGTTTGCATTGTCTTGCAAAATGAGCTTTCTCCCCACAAGTGTAGCAAGTAACAGAAGCCATGTCAAATTGAAACTTTGACTCTTTGTTCAAATTGATGTCTTTTCCTGTTCTTCTCACAAACTTCTTGGCTCTCCTAACAGCACTGGCCAAAGCCCACACAATGTCAATCCTTTCCATGTCATCTGGATCTATTTGAGAGTAGTCATCATTTGTTAGATAAGGATTGCCAATCTGTCCAGCTACTAAACGTTCATAGGAACTGACTAAAGTAGACAGAAGACCCATGTGCTCCTTAGCAATCTCTACAGTCACTTTGTCAAAATTATGTGTCTTCAGCCTGGTGACAGGTTGATGATGTTCTTTTTGAGAGCTGGATGAAGAGGATGACTGGCTGAAATGAATCTGATGGGAAGATGGAGCTTCAGTAGTCTGAGAAATAAATGATGTTTTCAATGGAGCATGAGAAGATGATTTCTCAAAAGTAGGAGTAGAATAATACAATGGTGGATCCTGGACTTGAGCAACTCTCTTAGCCTTCCACTTGTGCTCTATTTCT
The DNA here is from genome assembly GCA_009363875.1 of Mikania micrantha. Classification (NCBI taxonomy): domain Eukaryota; kingdom Viridiplantae; phylum Streptophyta; class Magnoliopsida; order Asterales; family Asteraceae; genus Mikania; species Mikania micrantha. The sequence goes on from CM018697.1 coordinate 60,982,357, forward strand.
TGCTCTTTCAGCTTCTAGATGAAATCATTGATATCCATGTTGGCCATCATCTCATTCTGCTTAAGTACCATCAAGAATGACTCCCACATGGGAGGTAAAGCGTCTGCCAAACATTGAATCTTCTCCTGAGTTGTAGTTTTAACTTGATGATTGAACAGCCCGCTCAAAAGATGATAAAATCTAGCAATCAGATCATCCAAAGTTTCATTTCCAAAATACATGAAGCTGTTGAATTCCATCCTCAAGGCTTTTGACTTTATATTCTTCGAAGCATCATTGCCCTCATATCTCTGCTGCAACATCCCACAGATATTTAGAAGATGTAAACTGTCTGAACTGGTGGAAGATATCAACAGCAATGGATTGAGACAAAATAGCATAAGCTTTCTTCTCATAATCATAAAGCTTTCTCTGAGGCTCATTCATCCGTGTGACTTGCATAGGTGTTCCATCTTCAATCAGAGGCCTCAGATAACCTCCTTCAATCATCATCCATAAGTTAGTATCCACTCCATTGATGTGAATCTCAAATCTATACTTCCAGTGTGGATAGTCATCTAAGGATAACAACTTGGGATATGTATTGGAGTTTCCTGTCTCAGTCTTTGTCAACAGCAACGTTTGAATACGATGATTCTGGTTCGCCATCAATGCTAAATCCTCCATAAAATCAAGAATAACAACATCCAACACTTAGAAAAATTTTTCAAACTGTTGGCCGAATGAAGAAGACTATGGCGAATGTCGGGGACCGAATGTAACAAAACTGGCGAATGAGAAGATGAGTATGACAATTTGGCGAATGAACCTATTCAGCGAATGAAAAGAGCGAATGAGGCTATTCGCCGAATGAGTATGGAGAATGAAGGTATTCGCCGAATGAGTATGCCGAATGGAGCTATTCGCCGCATGAGAGTGTCGAATGGTGCTATTCGGCGAATGGGAGTGATTCGGCCAAACTTATTCGGCCGCCATGCTCATTCGGCTGATCTGAGGTTTTCAGTAACTAAAATCGCTACAACTTTGGATTTTGATCAAATCTACACGCCAAATTTGGTACAGAATATCATGACATGATTACCAGCAAAATGGGATAAAGGTTTTGACAAAAACACTACAAAAACCCATGGATTTTGAATGGAACAGTAGCTTGGAGGGCAAGAAAATTAAGGTTTTGACAGATTTCGAATAACCAATCTCAGATTTAGTGATTTGGAGTGGAAATCGAGCAGAATCAAGAGCCAAACCTCTGATACCACTTTGTAGGACCTATTTGGAGCTCGGAAACAATTCGATTCCAACGGATATCTACTCGATAGCCTCTGGAATAGTGCGGAATCCTATTCCAAGGTTCTCCAATCGAAATCAACAGCAACCGTGGTGATCTGAAGGTGTAGGAAGGACGTTTGAGTGTAAATCGAACACCACAGGTTGAGAATCGAACTTGGAGGATTAATGGCCGCTCAGATCTTATAGGGTTTGACACTAGGTGCTCTGGGAAGAAGGAGGGCTCTCAGAAGTTAGGTTTAAAATGATTTGAACTTGTATTTATAGATTGTAGTCATTCGGCCGAATGAGTGGCCGAAGCAGCTCATTCGGCGAATGACCATGTCGAATGGACAGGTCAGTCGAATGAGTCATTCGCTAGGGCGTTCATTCGGCGAATGACTTTTTTTGTGGAGTCATTCGCCCAAATGGGTCTTTAACCATACTCAAATATTAATAAGTCTAATCAAACACATATACTCAGTAATAAACATTAAGAATCAATATAGAAAGACAACTTCCATTAAAAACATAAACTTTACTTAATGAATAATACAAAATAGAACTAGGGACATTTAGTGCATCTACAATCTCCTTTAAAAGAATCCCATTCTCCTGAAAGACAATTCCCCACAGTTGAAAATCTTCAAGAAATAAAGAATAAAGAAGCTGAAAGGGAAAATAAGATCTTAGCTGATCTAGAAGCTATTGGTCTTTTAGGAGATGAGCTGGTTAAAACCTATCTGGAACACATAGCCCTGATTAATGAGCATCAAGACAAAACTTATCAGGTTTAGAGAGAGCAACTGATCAAGTTCTTGCTGAATGAAGGTATGTATAAAGTTGAAACCTTCAACAACTGGGATATCACAGATCTTAGAAATGAAGCTGTGGCTCTTTCTAAAAGAATAAAAGCAGACATCAGGATCAAGAAGACCATTGAGCAAAGAAGAAAAATAAAACACATCCTCATTCAAGATCAATGGGGACCGAATAACACTATCATTAGATCGAGAGTTGACATACTGTTTGATGAATGGTCTAAATTCAAAAGAGAAAACAGTGATCATCCTGAGCTTTGGAAAGAAGCTACACCATCCTCTCCCACAACAGTGTCCAAGCTCAAGGACGCAAATCCAAGCACAATGCTTAATCATTAGCTTAATGCACCTCTTGGAAGTCTAGGTGTAGGATTTTTGGAATCTCCATTTGTTGTCACCTGAAGACCTTGGGTTGAAATTGAAAAGGAGATTCTTCCTAATCTTTTGAAGCACTATGAGCGTCATCAGCATGCTGTAGTCAAGAAAGTACTTGACTCCAAGGATCAATTAAAAAGAAGAGAAATAATTCACTGGCCTGCCGGAGCTCCTCTTGCTTTAGGTCATTCTTCTAAATCACAACCCCTTCAGATCAAAAATTCTAGAGCCATAATAAAGAGATGGTTCTATGACCCTGTCTCCAAAAGTATAATCGTTGAAAGATTCAATGGATCAAGGACTTTCTTCTCATACTGGGATGAAATTCTGAAGCTAACTAATCATTATATGAAGGAAATGCAGCATAAAATTAGTTTGTCTCTAAGGCAAAAATAAATGGTTTTTGCTTCATCAGTCTAGAGGGAGATTTTTGGAAAATTTGGACTGATGAGCAAAACCACTAAAGCCAAACCACTAAATAAAACCGCGAATTGTCCAACCGCGGATACCTTTTCTTCTTTAAAGAGAACTACTGAACTTCAGCATCAGAAGCTCAACAGTGGAAGATTCTCAAAAGAGCAACCGCAGATCTCCTGGGCTTCGGAAGATAATAGCTAAACTTGACTCATTCGGAAGACAACAACTTCTTTGGAAGACGACCTCTGATTAGGTAATAACAACTACTTAATCAGCTTCCGACAAACATCTTCTGAAAGAAAAACCACTGAACTTCCAAACAACTATCTCAACCTCGAAAGAACTGAACACTTCTGAAGACTTTTAATGTAGTTGTTGTTGACTTTGTATTAGTTGTACTATTCTGATGATTCAGTGTATGTAAAAGTGTCAGCTATTTGTCTTTTTATTTCTTCGTCTTGTAACACTGAATGTTGGGTATTTAAACCCCAACATTCCCTAAAATACTTGAATTACATTCCCCGAAAATTCCTTGTGCCGCTATTCTATTTTCTGTCTTTTTAGCAAAAACTAAACAACTCAAAATAACTAAAGTGTTAAACTTTAGAAGGAGCAAATTCCAACGGCTTTGACCGTGTGTCTAAAGTCCTTGTTCCTGGTTAAACAGCCCCTACGAGTTTTAACAAGAGGATATGTTACAGGCCGGGCTGGTCAATAATGACAGTCACAGGGACTATTCTGTCTCATTCTAGGTATCGCTGGGGATATCTTACAATCCGGGCTGGTCAGTAATAATCAGCTAACAAAGACTATTAACTCTCAATCTTATAGGCTTTTGTGACAACCAGTATCTGAACAGTATGTTGTACAGTAGATGATGGTACGGAACTTACTTGTAAACTATTTTGTGATAATTCAATGTTAAACAGTTCTGTGAACAATGTCGAAACTTAACAGAAGCTCTATACTGATATACTACTCACACAAACACAATACTGATATGCTGATGATGCTAAACTGTGAAATGATAACACGCACAAATGTTAGATAGGATATTATTATGTGTAAAACGTATGCGAGGATAACAAATATATAACAGTAAAGAATGTCGTTATGTGAATATTAAACAGACAGTGTATATGTGTGAGTGACGAATCGCCTGAATATATTTGTAAGTTTAACATTCTGAATGATATCTTATAACTAGAAAACCAAATTGGAAAGTAAAGTTGTCTTCGTGTTCGTACGGGTGACGATCTGTACGAATACGCGCGAAAACGGTATGATCCGACGAAACGATAAAAATAAACGTTTTCGAAACTTTAATGAAAATAATAAAGAGATATTTAGAATATTTATTAGGAATTGCCACTTAAAAATATCTATTTTTATAAACATACGTAAATTTGTGAAAAGTAACGAAAATGATACATTAAAACGAAACTGTATGAAACCGAATACACCCGAACACACCCCGGCTTTTTTAAAAGATCTAAAACCCCTCATTTATGAGCCAACTACCAGCTCATCTCTTTCTCTCTCTCTTGAATTTTTAGAATACTCTCTCTCTAATCTCTTTCTACACAAACGCAACCAAATTTGGAGTTCTTGGTGTTAAAACTATCCTTTCAACGAGAAGAACACGAAAGTACAAGGGATCTGCGTCGAGACGAGCTCAAACGATCGAAATTCTAGTGAGAAGGTTCGGCTGTTTTAGGGTTATCATCCATTTCATTTATTTGAACATATAAACCGGTTTTAATACCTCCGACCACTTAGGATGTACACGAAAATGGATTGGGAATGCTTGGAACATGTTAAGTTAAATATTAGAAGGTCTGAAGATGGCTGGAAGTTTTGGGGAAGCTAATGTTGATAGAAGAACATCTCAAGGTATAGTGTCGATGGCCAAGAAACATCCCTGCTTCAAACTCGTCGAACCTACTAAGTTCAACAGACCTGGTTGAATCAGAACTCATCGAAGATGTTAAACTTGATGGTATACAAGGATTAGGATCCAAGTGGGCATCGATAATAATAATGTCGATGGCCTGAGGCTGGAAAAGAACATGCTCATCGATACTATAGTATCGAAAAGGACTGTTGACTTTGATCCGATTATACTCGACATTAATCTCATCGATACTGCTGGGAATTTATCCATACTAGTAGCCAAATTGTCACACCCCTGCGCCGCGTGCGGAATCCACGGCGCGGTGACGTATGAAGAGTTGAATCATGCACAAGTATTGAATAAGAACAACCACAATGGATTACTACATTTCATAATGTTTAGACAATTGTTTAGTTACAGACAATCTATCTATCAAAAGAAAGACAACTACAGACCCAAAATATAGTTTACAAAATAAGACTTCAAACAAGACAATTAAACAATTAGGATTTAGTGTGTTTCTAATCCATCCTAGCATGTTTCTTCATCTTGTTCTATCTTAGTATGGTCTCCTTAGTTGTCCCTGCGAAAGTCTTAAACCTGATTACCTGAAACACGTGAAAAGTAACTGTCAACTACAGACGTAGTTGGTGAGAACAATAGGTTTAATCATTTGTAAACATGAATATATGATATAAGGCATAGGTATGTTAAAGTAATAAATGGTTCACATGGATGAGCTGCAACCCAAACTAACATCAAGTAGAAAATGAGTGTAAACAGTCCAATCACGGTTTGCACGAGAGTCAACATATAATATCAAGTCCCAAACCACGTTTGGAGTTAGATAATGTGTCAACAGTTTTGATAAAACCATACGTAACCGAAATCTGCAGTTAGTTTATAAAACAAATTTAAAAACTAACTGCAGCAATCGGTCTGCCCCAATGTGTGTGTCCGCTTTCCCTTGTTGTGATCACCCAGTACTAACGCTAATGAATATGATACTTGATGCATTCATAAGTTTGTTTACAACAATAGACACCATGTTTCTGAACCTTACTTTAAACGAGCGTGTTAATGCCTTATGTGAAAACATGATTGAAAACCTTGATTTAATCCCATAAATTAAATCCTTAGTTTTTTGAATGCCGTGAAATAAATCCTCTGTTTTGAATACCATAAGTGAATCCCTTGATTTGAACATCACCATGAAACCATTGTTTGAATACCATGTTTGAAACCCTTGATTCAAATACCATGAAATGAATCCTTTGGTTTGAATGTCATGAAATGTGACCTTGTATATTAACAAGGTTTTTAACAGAAAAGTTTGTAAAATTCATTATTTAAAAGAACATCTCATTTATGAAACCTTTTTAGAAGAATAGTTCAATGGTTTAATAATTCTTTAAAACGGTTGATAAATTTCCTGAAACAGTTGATAAATCCCTTGGATTTGTAATATGAACCTGAAATGTTGATAGGAATACACACATCTTGTGTAATGAGATACTATTGTAAATGAAGAGTTTGATCACGTGTTCCACCCCAAAACAGTTATAAAATAGTAAAAGAGGGGCTAAAGTTCTCACCTGTCTGCAGTAGACTCTGAACTAAAACAGATAGCAAGTAGCAAACAGGACTTCTAAGTGTTTCATATATCATTGTAATCATACATAAGATATAAGATTTATAATTGTATAGACCTTGATTCATTGATTGACTAATGTTTACGATTGTTGTGAAAACTTGAAAGTCATGATTGAGTTGCTTGTTTGATCATGGGTCCAAGAAAAGAATGAGTGATGTCCTGTTATGCACAACTTGTTTGCACAACATCACGTGTGTTTAAGAGTTTGATAAACCATTGGTTAACATGAGTTTTGATATAAATGTTTACATTGCTTAAGTCCTTGAGATTGTAACTTGATCCTATGATTAGGTTAGGTTGTAAATTAAACCAACTAAGATCAAGTTACAATCACCTTGAGTTGTGGCCAACAATGGGCCTTAAGCCCATAAAATCATGATAGACTTATACAAAGGCCATGGGCCATTTGAATGTGGTGTTGGGCCAAATGAGTGTGATGTTGGCCCAACAACATGTATATAGGCCTTGTAACATGCCAAAGACAATATCGACCGATTAAGATCTTAGTGGACCGAATGGATTTGAATTGGGCCTAAAAGGTTTGAGTTGGGCCAACCAATGTACATGTAGACCATGTAAGGTTTCCAAAGTGACATTGGGCCAATTAGAGGTCTTAATGGGTCAAGCTAACTCAATTGTGTTTGGTTTTAGTCTATGGGTCGAATTGTTAATGGGGTTTGGGCCTTGTATCATTGGGTTGGGCCGGATAGCTATGGGCTGCCATACTAGGCAGCGAACCTTTTAGTTTCAGAAGTTTAGGTTCGCCGAACATAAAAGACATCAAGGTTCGGCCATCTTAAAGGATATAGGGTTCGTCCGGCTTACTGAAAAGGTTCGACCTGGAAACCTAAATGGTTCGGCACCCTGAGGTTCGTGAAACCCATCAGGGTTCGTAGTCGATGCATGGATGGTTCGTTGTACATTCCCTGGTTCGGTGAAGTTGTCTGCATGGGTTCGCTGCATGCATTTGTTCGGCTGATCATGAAACGAACCATGTAGGGTTCGTTTTGGTTCACCAAGACTCCAAAGGTTCGTGATGGTTCGGGAATCAGTACCAAGGTTCGTGCAGGTTCATGAGACCCACTAGGGTTCGGCTGCTTGTGGCCAACGAACCATAGGTTCGTTTTTCAGATTTGATTCGCCAAAAAAGGTTCGGCAACCTCAACCAGTCACGAACCTGTCGAGTTGTATCACCACCATCAACATCACTCTGGTTCCAGACCTCGATCTAAGCTATTCTATCATCAGGAAATGTTGCTATAGTGGCGAAACTGAAAATGGAGTGTTAGATTCCGGCTAAGTGTCGGGTTTGAACCAAAACACAAGAAACCCTATTTTCGTGAACATTCAAGCACCAATACCTCGATTTTGGCCGGTTAATTCCACTGATTTTGTTGTACTTTCGTGTAGATAATGTTGAGAGCTTCGCGTGGACACCAAAAACACCGAAATCCGTTGAGAAACGAGCGGGATACGAACGTTTAAAGTGAGTTTTTCTAGAGAGAAAGAGGGTAGACGAAATTTTAGAGAGAGAAGTGGTTGTTGGAGAATTAAATGAAGAAATAAGCCTTGTTCAAGGCTTTTATAGTCCGAGTGGTGTTCGGGTTCGTTTCGGTCGCTCGGTTCGCGTTTCCGAAACGTAACGCGTATTTTACGCGGATTAAAATAAAAGAGTTGCTAAACTCATTAAAATGATGAGTTTCAAAATTGTAAAAATATAAAATAATCATTTTAATTATTTGTTCGTAAACATATCGTTAACCAGTAACAATTGCGTGTATACCCACAATCGCGTACGTTTTCCGATCGTATAAAAATAGTTAAAGCCGTTCACTCATAATTATAAGTTCAACATTCGTATCATTATGGATCGTCACCCATAACTATACTCAGTCTCGCTTACGCATTACGATTTTGTTTGATTAATTGTCATAATATTCGTCTTAACACCACGCACTAACACTATCCCATTACACCGAACGCAGTATATATATAGGGCTCACTCTCGCTGCCCACCACTGTTTCGATATAACACAATACTGTTCTTGCCTAGTGTAATCGACTGTAAATATTAACACATACTTGTTCCTAAATAAATAAGATCCTGTAACACACAAGCACACATTATGAACACATGAATCACATTGATTAACTGAACATTAACACCCACTGTTCTAACATTGTTTACGATTACCATGACTAAATGTACAAATGTTACAGTCTCCCCTAGTTAAGGGAATTTCGTCCCGAAATTAACTAGCCGAAGATACTGTAAAAAGATGAGGGTACTTAAGCTTCATCTGGTCTTCACGTTCCCAGGTGAACTCAGCACCGCGTTTGCCCTCCCATCGTACTTTCACGATCGGGATACGGCTGCGTTTAAGTTTCTTGACCCCATGATCCATGATTTCAACCGGACGTTCTATGAACTGCATGTTATTCTGAATCTGAATGTCTTCCAGTGGAATCTGAACATCATGATCAGCTAAGCATTTCTTAAGATTTGATACATGAAAAGTATCATGAACATTGCTTAGCTCCACTGGAAGTTTGAGTTTGTAGGCTACGGGACCAATCCGTTCCAGGATCTCAAAAGGTCCAACGTACCTTGGTGCAAGTTTCCTTTTCTTCCCAAATCGGACAACGCCTTTCCAGGGAGAAACTTTGAGTAAGACTCGGTCACCGACTTGAAACTCAAGCGGTTTCCGACGTCGATCAGCATAAATCTTCTGCCGATCTCGTGCGGCCTTAAGCCTTGATTGAATGATTGTGATTTTGTCTGATGTTTCCTGAATGAGTTCTGGTCCTAAGACCTGTGAGTCACCAAACTCGGTCCAACAGACCGGTGATCGGCACTTTCTACCATATAAAGCTTCGAATGGTGCACATTGAATGCTCGTATGATAGCTATTGTTGTACGAAAACTCGATACATGGGAGATGAGTGTCCCAACTTCCACCGAAGTCAATGACACAAGAACGAAGCATGTCTTCGAGTGTTTGGATAGTCCTTTCGCTTTGACCGTCGATTTGGGGGTGATACGCCGTGCTAAGATTAACACGCGTTCCCAAAGCCTTTTGCAATGATTGCCAGAAGCGAGAAGTGAATCGACTATCACGATCAGATATGATTGATGTTGGAGTACCATGACGTGCAATGATTTCGTTGATGTACAAAGTGGATAGCTTCTCCATCTTGTAATCCTCTCGGATCGGGAGAAAATGAGCAGATTTGGTGAGTCGATCAACGATCACCCAAATCGAATCGAAACCTCACGGAGTTCTCGACAACTTAGTTATGAAATCCATGGAAATTTTCTCCCATTTCCATTGAGGAATTTCAGGTTGCTGCAGAAGTCCCGAAGGCTTTTGATGTTCTGCTTTGACTTTTGAACAAGTAAGACATTTTCCCACGTACAGTGCTATGTCCTTCTTCATTCCCGGCCACCAGTAAGATGTACGCAAGTCTTGGTACATCTTATCCGCTCCAGGATGAACTGAGTATCGCGACTTATGAGCCTCATCACAGATGAGCGTGCGCAATTCTTCAGACTTTGGAATCCAAATGCGGCCATTGATATATAACACCCCATCAGCTCGAGGTTCTAGTTTCTTCTCAATGCTACAATCCAAGTCTGTCTTGAGTTGGTTGTCTGTTGCTACTTGTTGTTGTGCAATACGAATCAAGTCTTTCAGGTTTGGTTGTGTGTTGATCTCCATGGCTCTTACACGAATTGGTTTAACTGGTTCCTTGCGACTAAGAGCATCCGCCACTACATTGGCTTTACCAGGATGGTAACGAATCTCACAGTCGTAATCAGTTAGAAGCTCAACCCAACGCCGTTGTCTCATGTTGAGTTCTTTCTAATTAAGGATGTGTTGCAGGCTCTTGTGGTCTGTATAGATGACACATTTAGTACCATAAAGGTAGTGCCTCCAAATCTTCAATGCAAAGACCACAGCCCCTAACTCAAGGTCATGAGTAGTGTAATTCTTCTCATGAACCTTAAGTTGTCTTGAAGCATACGCAATGACCTTGTCCCGTTGCATAAGTACACAACCGAGACCAAGGTTTGAAGCATCACAGTAGACAATGAAATCATCACTGCCTTCTGGAAGGCTAAGGATAGGGGAATTGCATAACTTCTGTTTAAGAAGTTGAAATGCATCTTCTTGTTTCTGTCCCCATATAAAGGCTTGAATTTTCTGAGTCAGTGTGGTAAGTGGCAAGGCAATCTTAGAGAAATTCGCAATGAATATCATGTAATAGCCTGCCAGACCCAGAAATGAACGAATCTCTGTTGGAGTAGATGGAGTAGTCCAGTTCTTAATCACCTCAATCTTAGCTGGATCTACATGTATTCCATCCCTGTTTATGACATGTCCTAAGAAGTGAACCTCCTTCAGCCAAAATTCACATTTTGAGAATTTAGCATAAAGTTGTTCTCCTCTTAGTAGTTCTAGGACTTTCCTCAAATGATCTTCATGCTCTTGTTCTGACTTGGAATAAATCAATATATCGTCAATAAAGACAATAACAAACTGATCCAAGTATGGCCTGCAGACTCGATTCATCAAGTCCATGAACACTGCAGGTGCGTTGGTCAACCCAAATGGCATGACCACGAACTCATAGTGTCCATATCGAGTCCTAAACGCCGTCTTTGGTATATCCTCATCATTTACTCTTAACTGATGATACCCGGATCGTAAATCAATCTTAGAGAAGCAGGTTGCTCCCTATAATTGATCAAACAGATCATCGATCCTAGGCAGGGGATATCTATTCTTGATGGTCAACTTGTTTAGCTCACGATAATCAATACACATACGAAATGAACCGTCTTTCTTTTTGACAAAGAGAACCGGAGCTCCCCATGGAGAGAAACTCGGTCTTATGAAACCTTTGTCTAAAAGTTCTTGAAGGTGACTAGACAGTTCTTGCATCTCAGACGGTGCTAATCGATACGGTGACTTCGCCACTGGGTTTGCTCCAGGGACGAGATCAATTCTAAACTCCACTTGTCGGACTGGTGGTAGTCCAGGCAAGTCTTCCGGAAATACGTCTGGATAATCTCTGATAACTGGAACGTCTCCAACTGCTTTCTTTTCAGGTTTCTTTTCCACCACGTGAGCTAGGAAAGCATAATATTTCCTCTTCAAGTACTTCCTCGCCTTGATGCACGATACAATCTTCAATCCGCGGCATGGTTTCTCGCCGTAGACTATCATCGTTTCGCCTGACGGTAGGGGAATTCGAATGAGTTTCTTCGAGCATACGATTTCAGCATTGTTCTGGGATAACCAATCCATTCCTATTACAACTTCGAAGCTTCCGAGAGTCATAGGAATGAGATCAATGAAGAAAAGATGGTCATTTAATCTTAATTCACATCCATGTATTATGGAATCTACAACTATAGTCTTACCATTCGCTACTTCTACAGTATAGGGAGCAGTAAGTGTGGATAGTTGCATATCAAGTAAAGAAGCAGTATGAGCAGAGATGAAACTTTAATCAGAACCAGTATCAAATATGATAGAAACATAGTGATCATTGATAAGAAATGTACCCGTGATGACTGTCGGATCCTCCCGTGCTTCGGCAGTTACGATAACAAAGGCACGAGCAGTAGCAGTAGTGTTGTTGAGTTTTGGACACTGGTTTCTGAAGTGTCCTTCTGCTCCACAATTATAATAGGCCCTTCCACCTGTAGCAGCAGTGGTAGTGGTAGCAGTTGTTGCAGCAGCAAGATGAGCAGCTCGGCATGTAGCTGCAAAGTGTCCCATACGCCCACATTTGAGACACTTCTTGCATGGAGTAGTGGGTAAGTGATGGTATTGGCATCTGGTGCAAAGTGGAAATGTGACAGTATAAGACTTTCTGGCGTTAGCACGTTGTGGCATAGCTGTGATAGGTGTGGCATGAGTAGTAGTAACTGCAGTCAGGGCTGCAAAGTTCTTGATCGTCTTTGGTTTCTTCTTCTTGTGATGGTGTTGTTCAGGCTTCTTGCCTTCTTCAATCTGTGCTCTCTTGAATCCCTTTCGGGTGAGCACTCCAGACTTTACATACTCTTCAGTAAGAGTAGCACCCAGTTGTATGGCAGCCTCTAAACTAGTGGGGTTGTTCCCCATAACAGTTCCTCTAACAACTAGAGGTAAACCTTCAATGTATTTCTCTATCCTGCGGGATAGAGGAGTAACCAAATGGGGCACTAGAATGCACAACTCATGGAAACGAGTTGTATATTTAGCGTTTTCACCACTGTCCTGCACCAGATTCCACATCTCCACCTCCAATTTCTTCAGTTCGTGACGTGGACAAAAGTTTTCCACAAGCAGATTTTTGAAACCGTCCCACGGTAAAGCTAAGGCGACTTCGCGTCCTCTGGTGTTCTTTTCAGAATTCCACCAGGTGAGTGCGCCTTTGTGAAAAGCGCTTGAGGCCATCTTGACCTTCAGATTCTCAGGGCATCCAGTGAAGTCGAGAATGTCCTCAATGCTCTCTAACCACTGTAGTAGACCAGTAGCTCCTTCAGTACCAGCGTACTTAGGAGGCTTAGCATCATTGAACTGCTTGAAAGTGAAGTTAGCAGTTCCAGTAGTTGTAGCGTTTGAGTTATCCAAAGGTTCGTGATGGTTCGGGAATCAGTACCAAGGTTCGTGCAGGTTGATGAGACCCACTAGGGTTCGGCTGCTTGTGGCCAACGAACCATAGGTTCGTTTTTCAGATTTGATTCGCCAAAGAAGGTTCGGCAACCTCAACCAGTCACGAACCTGTCGAGTTGTATCACCACCATCAACATCACTCTGGTTCCAGACCTCGATCTAAGCTATTCTATCATCAGGAAATGTTGCTATAGTGGCGAAACTGAAAATGGAGTGCTAGATTCCGGCTAAGTGTTGGGTTTGAACCAAAACACAAGAAAACCATATTTTCGTGAACATTCAAGCACCAATACCTCGATTTTGGCCGGTTAATTCCACGGATTTCTTGTACTTTCGTGTAGATAATGTTGAGAGCTTCGCGTGGACACCAAAAACACCGAAATCCGTTGAGAAACGAGCGAGATACGAACGTTTAAAGTGAGTTTTTCTAGAGAGAGAGGGTAGACGAAATTTTAGAGAGAGAAGTGGTTGTTGGAGAATTAAATGAAGAAATAAGCCTTGTTCAAGGCTTTTATAGTCCGAGTGGTGTTCGGGTTCGTTTCGGTCGCTCGGTTCGCGTTTCCGAAACGTAACGCGTATTTTACGCGGATTAAAATAAAAGAGTTGCTAAACTCATTAAAATGATGAGTTTCAAAATTGTAAAAATATAAAGTAATCATTTTAATTATTTGTTCGAAAACAAATCGTTAAACAGTAACATTGCGTGTATACCCACAATCGCGTACGTTTTCCGATCGTATAAAAATAGTTAATTCCGATCGTATAAAAATAGGGCTCACTCTCGCTGCCCACCACTGTTTCGATATAACACAATACTGTTCTTGCCTAGTGTAATCGACTGTAAATATTAATACATACTTGTTCCTAAATAAATAAGATCCTGTAACACACAAGCACACATTATGAACACATGAATCACATTGATTAACTGAACATTGACACCCACTGTTCTAACACTGTTTACGATTACCATGACTAAATGTACAAATGTTACACAAATGATATCAAAGGGTAGTGGACCATATTCATGTTTGAAAATAGTAATATCGAAGCCACAGAATCAATGGGAAGATGATGTCGAACTTGTTTGTATCGATGACCAGGATCTTGAATTTTCAAGGATGATATCGATACTAATAGTATTAATGCCACCACAAACTTGTTGATATAAGTTCAGCTATGTAGACCAGGGAAAAAGGGATATGTTCCCATTGATACTAACCATCATGGGATTGTTAAGGGGGAAACTACAAGTGGTTAACTTGTTGGTATCGACAATGGTCTATTTAGGATTTCATAACCCTAAGTCAACATTGTCCATTCCCTACACATGAACTAACCTTGAAATACAAACATACACTTTATTATAACTAATAGTAACAAGCATGGTCAATTGGTAATCATAAATAAGGAGAAGAAAGATCATTCAAAGTGGTTACAAAATCATGCAATAATAGAGGTTACAATACAAATATTTTTGGAGTTATCCATTCTTTTCAAACTTATCAAACTTGAGGTTTTCTAATTAAGCTTGTGTCTCTTTAAGGTAACTTAATCAATATCACGAGGTTAAGATGTCTAAAAGACAAAATTAGCTATCTTTGAAAAGTGTTATATATAAAACAAACGATTTTTCTAAATTAAATCTAACTTTCTTCAAAATCAAATACAGTTTTGTAAAGGATTTTTTTTATAATTCAAACATGTCTTTAAAATAGAAACCTTATTCAAATAATTTTAAGTTCTATTTAGTTTTGGGTAAAGTTTCAAGAAGGGTAAACTAATAAGATCACATAGCAAAAACGTAGTAACATACTAGAAATGTAACTAGGTCACTTAGTCTAAACACTTAGTCCTAAACACAACATTTAAAGGAATATAACACTTACCATAAAAAACTATAACCAACAAAATCATGTCTTGAAACCACTCAATCCACAACAAATGAGCATACAGATTATTAGGTCAATCAATTTCCCAACAATACAGGTGAGTTCATAGTCCCTTTTCAACTGATTTGTTTTATAAATTGCAAGACTAAGAAACATGTTAAATGTTTTACATAAATGTTTGTCATGTTTTAGAACTTATTTGTTATCATGATGATATACTTGTTTACAATGAATCTATACTTATTCTTGAAAATGCATATGAACACATTTATTTCTCATACATAGCCTTTCACATACATATACCATTACAAGTGGTTGGTATGCCCAGGATGGGGCATATGTGGATGGGATTCGGGTCAGTAACAGGTACATGTGCACATGGTACGGGAACTCCCAATACTCAATACTCACAACGACTTCGTAAGGCAGACTGATTGGCCCCCGAGCGTTGACGTGGTGTTGTAGATCCCAAAACAGATCAAGAACTGAGCTTTAAGCCTCCAATATGCATTAGATGTAACTATAACGTGCGGAATCCGAAATAGAAAAACAAGAACAAGAAGAAAGTTCAAAACTTTTATATATTTCAGTGAAGTACATGAAGTAATGCCTCAATACGTCTAGAGAGCATTCCTTGGGAATCCAAACCTAGAATAGTACAAAATACGTCTATTTATACTAATTCTAGGGGTACTCGAACCTACTATACACGAAAACTTTCAAGTACCCGAAATACAAGTGTAATCGAAAACTAAGTGCATGAAAGTTAACAAGGATCTGGATCAAGTCTTCCACGGTTTGCTTTATCAGTCTTTATCATCAATTGGGCAGAGGAAGTGTAACTGAGTGTGGACCAGCTCCTGCATATAACTTCAGCTCTATGGGATATACAGATGTACACGTGAAAGGCTTTGCTTCTTCATCCCATACACCGTAGACCTTAATTGGTGAGTTGTGCAGCTTCATCATGTCTTCCTTGCCGTATTTCAGAAGGTCCATGGGGTCCAATATCATGTCCACGTCATTGAGATCATCTTTGTTCCTAAGAATGATTGCTACAAGATTCTTCTCATCAAAGTACCATGACAAAAAGTTGACCAGAGAGTTGTCAGGAACTCTTGGAGATAACGGAACAGCCTCTTCAGTGTGACAAGGAGGATATTTGTAGTACACCCAGGGTTCCTTCTTTACAGGATCTACGATGCATTTTGAGAAAAAAACGTCTTCCTTTGGCAGTTCTCATCTCAGGAAAATCCTTCTCACAGTAATCCTTTATAAACTTCGCAAAGAAATAGGCCTGATTATCCTTTGAAGGATTGAAAAACATGGCACAATTAATGCTTCGAATGTAAAACTTAGGCATTGTGCAAAAGTCTCTTGGCCTCCTTAGTATTCAACCTTTCCGTTCATCCGCTTGACCAAATAAAGATCTCGTTCTTTGCCATATAATCAGTAGCAGACATTTGACCTATCGCTGCGAATAGGAAACAAAGTTCGGTCATCAGATATGAAAGTGTGCTCTAGGTGTTCTTCACTCACCTCTCCGAGCCAAGTGGCTTTGACATCAGGAGGTGCCGGAGTCCGATGCTTTTGCTTCTCAAACCAGTTGTTGATGACCGTCCCTAAAGGAGGAATCTCCCGCCCATCTTGGTTGATATACTTGTGAGCATACAAGAAATCAACGTAGGGATCTTTAGTCATATCACTGATAACCACATTTTCCGGTTCTTCCTCTGCAGATGCTCCTGCGGAGGACTCGGTCTTCTCCTTTCATTCTTGATCACACACAGCCTCGAAGACTGAGTCCATAGATACATCACAGAATAAATCTCCTAGGCCCGCTCAGCCGAGCTCTTCATCGAAACCATCAAACAAGAAGTTTTCTAAGGGATCCTCAAACAAGTAATCGTAGTAATCTAGAGGTTTCTTCGAAGATGGTGCATTCTCCGAAACATCGGTGTCTTTGGTAGCATCCTGAGCTGGCTCATCAGTTTGTTGGCCCGAAAAACTGGCCCCTTGACATCGTCTCCAGCATCATCATCTTCCTTACCCTTTCCTTTATCATCTTTGGCACTATCGCTCTCTTTATCATCTCACAGATTCTGACGATGGTTCCCTGTAGCTCAGCAATCTTCTCACACTTATTAATGGAGTCCTGCTCCAGCAAAAAGACTCTTTCTTGTAGCCAGACAACATCAACTAAGTAATGGTGGTGGCTCTGGGTGAGGGATGTGAGTATGGGTGTGAGGTGGTGGTGATGTGGTTTGGGTGGTATCGACAGGTGGTGGTGGAGGAGGAAAAGGAATTTGAGTGGTGGTTATGGGTTTAATGGGTTGTGTGGGCAGTTTTGGCTGAGTAGGTGGTTTGGGCTGAGTAGGTGGCTTGGGCTGAGTAGGTGGTTTCGGCTGAGTAGGTGGCTTGGGCTGAGTGGGTGGAGTGGACGAATGCGTATTAGGTGGAGGTGGTGGAATCTAAGTCTGATGTGAAGTAGGCATTATAGGAGGTGCAATGGGTACTATAGGAGGAGGTGGAGGTGGTGGAGTCTGAGCAAGAGTGGAGGAAGATGAACTAGCTGTCTTCTTCATTAGTCTCGGGTCCTTTTGTCGCTTCGAAATCATCTTTATCCTCTTCTTCTTAGGCGAAGACTCAGGAGTCGGTGCATAATCAGCATCCTGAACATCTTCCCTTTCTGCCCTCGTGAGAGGAGGGATGACAATCTCCTCACTTGATGATGATGATGATGACTCAGAAATGAGTTCCTCGTCAGTTGCACCGGCTTGTGTGGTTGTGCTGGTAGGAGGGATATCATGTTCCTATGCAACAATGCCAGCTCGAGTTCCTTGTTCATCCTCAACTATATTATCACCCACAAATCTCCCACACTTCTTGAGAGGTCGTTCCCCAATATACTATTTCTTCCCACTCTTGTTCATAGTCATGTAAGAAAAAATATCATCTCTCATCCTCTTGATTCCTAGAGTGCAGATAGTGGGAAGAAGTTTAGGATGTCTCTTGTTGATGAGTATTTGCAGAAAACGGGGAAACGCCAAAAATCTCTCCTTCCTCTTCCCTTTAATGTTGGTGTGCATGTCTTGGAAGACCATCTTGGAGAATTTGAAGTCAACTCCCAAAGCCAAAGCTCCCATACATGAGCTAAGGGTTTGATTGAGCACATCATAACCCCCTTTCCTTCCTGAAAGGCACCGAGTAACGACATGCGCCAAGTATCTCCAGCATATAGCTTCTTCTTGGTGGGAGGATATATTCCTTCGTGCCCCATCTTGTAAACAATCCGATTAACCATATCTTGATCTAACTCAACAGGATCAGTAGCTTTATCTCCGAACTGAAGGCACTCCCTCAGAATCTGCTCGGTAATGTTGATGGGTTGCCCTTGAATCTTCCCGATGAGACTAATAGTTCCATTGGCGTATGTGTTCTCTGAAATTGAACCATAGAAGCTCTGGATGTACTCAGCAATGTCGTTTGGATGCTCCATGATAGCATAATTCACCAGTGACAATATCAGTCCGTCAACTAAACTTTTGAACACTGAGTGCTTTGCGGGTGGATCTCCAAGGTATGCTGACATGTTATGGTCAGAGACGAATCACAAGTCGGCCATCTGAAAATAAAACAAGTCAAGTTAGTCATAATCGAAGTGAAAGTCAAAGCATAACACATTTCGGTTCTAGTTCGAGTTTAGGAGATAGAAAAATTTTGAAATTAGTTCTAGTGTTGAAAAGTTCGCGAAGTAAGGATGTTCTCGAAATTAAAGATATATTCGAACAACACAGGTATTCAAAAATATAGACTTATTCGAAATCTGAACTGTAGTCGAAAAGATACTACTCGAAACTTTATGGTGTATTCGAAATTAGGATTTATTCGAAATTTCAAAATTAGAGATCATAAAAACTTTCACAAAGTTTTCAATTTTGCTCCTTAGAACACCCAATTATACTAGAAATACTCGGAATTAATATGTGACCAACATACTAGAAGATCTCCTTTAATTTTGTGTTTTTCGAAACCAATTTAGCAAAAATCTATCTGTTTATGGAACAAAGTATTCGAAAATTGTTTTTAACCCATAACATTTATTTCAGTGGATGAAACTTGATGAAAATCTATACCTATAAGAGCCTAGGGGTGATCTACGATCTAGTCAAAGTGGATTTTGAAGATGGAGTTTAAAAATCGAGATCGCCTCCGGAGAACACGAAACGTATGCGAAGACAAATGATACTCGAAGTTTAGCATATTCGGTCTATTTATCGACTGAATTCATGTACATGAATTTTCGTGTACTCGAATTATCGAGTATTGATTTTAATTTTCAAAAATTTTCTAACTTTTAAAATAAAATAAAATTAAATAAAATAGGAAACTTTGGATGATTTCAAAGTTAAGCCAGGTCGATTTCGTGGGATCAAATCTGTGTCAAAAATTTGACCACCGTAAAATAATTTCTTATGAAACCCAACCTTAAAATAATTACATCCCACTAATAATTTCCATATTTTAATCAATAATTCAGAGATAAGACTTATAATCAAAAGGTTTTCTAAACGGTTTTTCTGAAACTGTTTTTGTGAAGTTTGTGAATAGCTAGACTGTAGAATCAGATTATCATGCAGCCTATCAATTTTGTAAAATCTTTTGTATCAAAATTTGATTGAGTTTGAACGAACTTGAAATATTTTGACAGATTTTAAGATGAGGAAAAAAAAAAAGATCAATTAGATTAGAATCAAGAATAAGAATGAGTTCTATCATATTTGTGCTCATCGGCATCTTTTATTTTACTGATCTGTACGCACATTGGCCTTATTGTCACACACGCAGGTCTTTGCGGTAAGCATTTTCCACTCTTTGCTTGCACAAAACATATAAAATACCCGAGTTTTTCATATTAGTTCCAAGTTTATCGAAATACAATCTCGTTTTGACTTGCGGATTTATACAAAAACTCAAATAGTTGTTGCATTTATCCGTTATTTGATTTTCCTTACTTATCTCTTATTTATATTTTTGAATGATCATGCCCATTTCTTTCATTTTGGAAAAACTTGTTTTAACTTCTTAGTGAATCATAATTATCCAAAACTGTTATTCTTTAGAAATTACTTTTAGGTAGTGAATTTCTGAGTGTTAGAAGTTATTTCACTTCCCTTTTTGAACCGCTTTACTTTAACCACCCATATCAAAATCTTTTTGTGTTTTCTTAAAATTTGAAAATGTAAGATCTTTTTGTTGTTTTCTTAAAATTTGAAAATGTAAAATCTTTTTGTTGTTTTCTTAAAATTCACTCCCCCTAAACCTGTAGATCAACTTAGACTAACTCAAAGGCTGAAAGTCTTTTTGTTGTTTTTGTAAATTTTCTCCCCCTAAATTTGTGTTACAAAAATTAAAATTAAAGTAAAACAAAACACAAATTTTATAATATTTACAAAAATGGTTTAATCAAAACTTATTAGCTTGAGAGATGCAAGGAGGTGGTGAAATCGAGCTGCATCGAACGGTTTTGTGAAAAGATTTGCCAGATTATCATCTGTGTGGATGTTTTCAAGATGAATAAGTTTCCGTTCGAAACAGTCGCTGATAAAGTGAATCCGGATACCAATGTGTTTAGTTTTGGAGTGTTGTACCGGATTCTTGACAATCTGAAGGGCAGCTTCATTGTCACAATAGAAAGGAGAGTTAAAAAATTCAAACCGTAATCAAGGAGCTGCTGTTGCATCCATATAACTTGAGAGCAGCAACTGGTAACAGCAACATACTCCGCTTCCATAGTGGATGTAGACACGGTTGACTGTTTCTTGCATTACCAAGAGACAAGGCGATCTCCTAAGTATTGGCATCCTCCTGTGGTGGATTTCCTGTCTAAGTTACAACCACCAAAATCACTATCAGAGTAAGCATATAAACGAAACTCAGTGTTCTTAGGGTACCACAAGCCGAGAAGAGGTTTCCCGACAAGGTAACGAAGGATCCTCTTGATAGCGATCAAGTGAGAAGCCTTTAGACTGGCTTGATATCTAGCACATTGACATACAGAGAACATGATGTCAGGCCGAGTATGTAACACCCCGACCGACGGCGGAATCATCGGGATGCCACGAGGGATGTGTAGATTGTTCACAAGCTCATGGGCATCTAAATCATATCATCATATATCATTTAATCAACCACAATAATTACACAAAAATCATGTTTATCATGAATCAAGTATGTCAAATACACAAAAGATTTAGTTAAACTAACTAAACTCTAATCGCCAGAAATTTAGTTAATTAACTAAGTCCAAGATCCTATATGATGATGATGTCCAAAATAGAAGAGATCCTCTCTTCATTCCTACTTGTCTCCATCACCTGAAACATGTAAGAAAATCAAGTGTCAACTACAAAAGTAGTTGGTGAGTAATCATAAGTTTTTATATTTAAAAATGTTTTAGTAAAATGAGTTTGAAAGTTTATGCTTAAAATGGTTTTATAAAATGCTTTGTTTAAAACGAGTATAAAACTTATGATCTTCTTGAGAAAATCCATATGAATACCTGTATGAGATAATCCAACAC
Organism: Mikania micrantha; assembly: GCA_009363875.1. NCBI lineage: Eukaryota > Viridiplantae > Streptophyta > Magnoliopsida > Asterales > Asteraceae > Mikania > Mikania micrantha. The sequence goes on from CM018697.1 coordinate 61,003,927, forward strand.
ACATCCATCAATTCAACAGCCAAACACATACACAATCACATAACCATATCACCAAATCAATCATAGCCAATCACACATAATCATAATCAAATATAGGCAATCAATCCACAACAAATCAACCAAACTCAATCAATCATATTCTCAATCAATGTTCGTGACTATACATGATTCCTTATGTATTTAACATAAGTTAGATACATGAATCATGGAGTGGTCGCTAACCACGTGACAATACATGAAGTCAAAGCAAATAACCGAAGTCAAAAGCAATGATTCACGGATGTGGAACTCATCCACGTGACAATACATGAAGTCAAAGCAATTAACCGAAGTCAAAGGCAATGATTCACGGATGTGGAACTCATCCACGTGACAATACATGTAATCTTTGTTATTGACCTAAGTCAATAACAATGTTTACACGGATATAAGATAATAAAAGAAAATCCATAATAATCAATAAATTTTAAGTTGTAATTATCATATTGATAAACAGGTATAAACCTTATGTTATCAAAATAATAATTAATCTGGTATACATGTTTCACCTCCGAGTTTTAAAACAAAACAGTTTAAAGAAAGGGAGGTTATGAGAACTCACCTGAGGTCCTTAGTATATGTGCTCTCGTGTAATGCGCGCTCGCGTAAGCAAACCCGAACAACTCAAAGATCTGTAATTATCGTGTTTTCGGGGTTATAAGCATAGGCTTTTTATTTCCCATTTAATTATCCCTACATACCCCTTTTTATTCTTAATTATATCCTCAACTTACTTAATTTCTTCAAAGTCGAAAATAATTATTCAATATGTTAAGGTAACCCTCTTTAGAATGCAACTTAAATCTTGATAGTTTTAAATCATTCTAAACATTAGTTATTAGTGGTGAATTATATGTGTGTCCCCATAGATATGCATATTCCAAAGTAATAGTTTATGTCATATATATATATCAATACCCCACCTTTTGCATGCACTTCCAATCAAATGGTTACTACAAATTTAAATTAATAATTTTAAATATGAGTTTAAGAAATCGTACTTAAATAGAATCCTTGCAATTTATTCATTAGGTAAATTATCAAGACTTAAACTTTTATTTGTTAAAACCATGACAAATAACATTTCTCATGCACGCATAAGTAGGTATATATATATATATATATATATGTAATTAGATAATCATCATCCTTAGTTTGGCCTAAGCCTTTGTTTTAAAAGAGTTTAGGTTTTGCATACCCATAAGCAGCGAACCTTCTTAGGCCGAAGGGTTAGGTTCGGCTAGAATAAGGAAGAGGGTTCGGCCAAGGGTTCGCTTAACATGCAAAGGCTCGGCCATTGGGAGGGTTTCCAGCCAAGGTTCGTTGGTCCATGGGTTCGCTAGCCAGATACTAGGTTCGCATGTTTACCCTAGGTTCGCCCCCATCAGGGTTCGGCCAAGGCCCATGCAGGCTCGCTGTCCAATCCTCGCATGCTCCTAGGTTCGCCTATGGTTCGCCTACCTCAAGGGTTCGTGAGGCAGGATAAGGTTCACTCGACCAAGGAGGGTTCGTGGCATCATGGGCGGGAAAAAGGGTTCGCTTCTAGAGTTGGAGGCTGCGCAGAGTTCGGCCAGGCACCCTTGTCACGAACCTGTAAAGTTTTTCAGCATCTAATCCATCCCTTCTACAGATCCAAGGCCAACCATGACTTTCCTTATGTTTATACTATCCCATATTAAGGTTTTTCAAGTTACTAGCTCGGTTATAGCATCAAATAAACACATATTCGAAATCCATTCCAAAACCGAAAGCATCATCTCAGATTTACCTCGATTTGATGAGCAAAAGCAAGGTTTCTTCGTATCTTCTCGTTCCCCTCGATCACACGAACGCGTAGACACCAAAAGTTCGAGAATCCGTCAAGAATTGAGCTTGGAATGTTAGAGAGAAGGTAGAGAGCAATTGTGTGTGTGTGTTTTTAGAGAGAGAGGGTGTGTTGGTGTAATGAAGAAGAAAGAAAGGAATTCTTTCTTATTATGTGTGTTTTTACCCCGTGTCCGGTCTCGTTTTTATCGCGATAATCATAATAAATAAAATGCTCGGTCTTCTAACGTAACGTATTTAAAACAATAACTCGTTTTAAATAAATTAGTTTTATTTAATTAAAATAGGTTTAAATAATTTGTTTCGTAAAATAAATTCCGTTTCGTTTTCGTTAAATAATTATTTAAATAAATTAATTTATTCGAAAACATTTTAGGTTGTGACTCCTAATAAATGTTTTAAGTTTCCAATTTATTAGATTAATATCGTTTGATATTATTTAATTTATCTCGTCGAAACGCGTTACTCGCGTACGTATTCGTAAAGATCGTCACCTTTGCGAATCCGACGCTCGTATCGTATTTCGATTTGATTTATTAATTATGGAATATCGTTTCAGTATATTATTCTTAATAATTATACTCGTGTGAATCGTCACCCACGCGAATACATTATTAAGTTAATATTTCTGAATTAATATTCGCGATTAAATAATGTTCGTAACCTCACTTCGCGTAGTTAATTATTCTCACTATTTATTAACTTTAATATTATCATTCCCAAACCAAGACCCACTAAACTAAGTCACTGACACATCCATGATAGACCGAAATATGCATATGTATAGGGCATATGCAGAGGTAGATCGCAACCTCCCCTACACCGTCCCACCGCTATTTCGATAAACCATGACCATGTGTCCTTAACTACGTTTAGCAACCAGACTATAACAAACTCCCAGTTCCATTCCAAATCCATTCTCATTCCAACCAATAATTCATAATCATCAGTAATAGCACTGCGATAAACTCTCTAGTTCTGTTTAGTTGGGTTACAACTAAACTTCCCATGGTTTACGCGTATCATATATTATAACATGCATACCAGAAATAGAGATGATATCAATAATGAAAATCAATAATTCATAATCATTAATAAATAATAAATCTCCGGTCGTAACAGTACAATCGTACGGATGTACGGATGTACGGACAACCGGAAGTACAGTGATGTTACAGTCTCCCCTAGTTAAAGGAATTTCGTCCCGAAATTCAACTTGGAGTGACCGTAGTAAATAATTGTGGGTACTTAAGCTTCATCTGATCTTCCCGCTCCCATGTGAATTCTGGACCCCGCTTCGATTCCCAACGTACTTTGACAATTGGAATTCTACTGCGTTTGAGCTGTTTAACCTCACGATCCATTATCTCCACTGGTTTTTCAACAAAATGCATGGTATCATCGATGCGTATGTCATCGAGTGGTACCTGAAGATCCTGATCAGCTAAGCACTTTCTCAGATTGGACACGTGAAACGTCGGGTGCACATTACTAAGTTCAGAAGGAAGTTCCAATTTGTAAGCAACCTTCCCGATCCGTTCAAGGATCTTAAAAGGGCCAACATAACGTGGAGCAAGCTTCCCCTTCTTTCCGAATCGAACAACGCCCTTCCAAGGCGACACTTTAAGTAATACCATACCTCCCACTTCAAACTCCAAAGGTTTTCTTCTTTTATCCGCGTAGCTCTTCTGTCGACTGCGAGCAGCTAACAGATTGTCACGGATCTGGCGGATCTTGTCAGTCGTTTCCTGAATAATCTCAGGACCAGTAATTCTGCGAATCGCCGACTTCGGTCCAACAAATAGGTGACCGACATTTCCTGCCATAAAGAGCTTCGAACGGCGCCATACCAATGCTCGCGTGATAACTGTTGTTATACGAGAACTCAACCAATGGTAGATGGCTATCCCAATTGCCACCAAAATCGATGACACAAGCTCTTAACATATCTTCCAATGTCTGAATCGTTCGCTCCGTTTGACCATCCGTTTGAGGATGATAAGCAGTGCTAAGATCCAGTCTTGTTCCAAATGCTTCATGAAGTGATTCCCAAAATCGTGCCGTGAAACGAGCATCACGGTCCGATATTATGCTTAAGGGAATACCATGCCGGCTAATAATCTCATCAATGTAGATACGAGCTAACTTCCTCACAGGGTAAGTTTCGCGTATCGGTAAGAAATGAGCCGACTTGGTTAATCTATCAACAATCACCCATATACTATCTTTACCGTTCGCGGTACGTGGAAGTTTAGTAATGAAATCCATAGAGATATTCTCCCACTTCCACATCGGTATTTCAGGTTGTATTAACAATCCAGAAGGTCGCTGGTGTTCCGCCTTGACCTTTGCACAGTTAAGGCACTTAGACACATACTCGGCAATATCCTTCTTCATTCCAGGCCACCAGTACAAGCCCCTAAGGTCTTGATACATCTTATCAGCACCTGGATGGATTGAATAACGAGACTTATGAGCTTCATCCATAATCAGCATCCTAAGATCACCCCTGTTAGGTATCCACAACCGATTCAAGTAATACATCAAACCGTCATCCTTAGTTTCCAATAAGATTTCAGCCCCGCAAGACATCTCATTTTTCAAGTTATCTTGAGCTAATGAATGTTGTTGGGCTGTGAGAACATCATTACGGAGATTAGTGTGCACTCGGACACTATGAATCTGAACTTGACTTTTGCGACTAAGCGCATCTGCTACTACATTCGCTTTACCAGGATGGTAGCGAATTTCGCAGTCATAATCATTCAACAGTTCAACCCATCTCCGTTGTCTCATATTGAGTTCTTTCTGATTGAGAATATGTTGCAAGCTTTTATGATCAGTGAACACTACACACTTAGTGCCATAAAGATAGTGTCTCCATATCTTCAAGGCAAACACGACTGCACCAAGTTCCAAGTCGTGTGTGGTGTAGTTCTTTTCGTGAATCTTCAATTGTCTTGATGCATAAGCCACAACCTTTCCCCGTTGCATGAGAACACAACCGAGACCTAAGTTGGATGCATCACAGTAAACCACAAAATCATCATTTCCATCAGGCAATGTCAAGACAGGAGCATCACAAAGTTTCTGCTTCAAGGTCTGAAATGCCTCTTCTTGCTTTGGTCCCCACTCGTATGGCCTATTTTTCTGAGTCAAAGCAGTGAGAGGGACAGCAATTCTGGAGAAGTTCGATATGAACCGCCGATAGTAACCGGCAAGTCCAAGAAACGATCGAATCTCCGTCGGTGTCTTCGGTGTACTCCAATTCTTCACAGCATCAATCTTTGCAGGATCCACGTGAACACCGTATTCGTTGACTATGTGTCCCAAGAATTGAACTTCTTTAAGCCAAAATTCACATTTAGAGAATTTGGCATACAGCCGTTCCTCTCTTAGGATCTCCAAAACCAACTTAAGGTGTTTCTCGTGTTCTTCCTTAGTCTTTGAGTATATCAGAATATCATCAATGAATACAATCACAAATTTATCCAAGTATGGCCTGCAAACACGGTTCATGAGGTCCATGAAAACCGCAGGTGCATTGGTAAGGCCGAAAGGCATTACCAAAAATTCATAATGGCCATATCTCGTCCTGAAAGCAGTCTTGGGAATATCATCATCATGTACGCGAAGCTGATGATACCCAGACCTAAGATCGATTTTTGAAAACCATGCCGAGCCTTGAAGCTGGTCGAAGAGATCATCGATGCGCGGCAGTGGATATCGATTCTTGATAGTCAACTTGTTCAGTTCGCGATAGTCGATGCACATCCGGAATGACCCGTCCTTTTTCTTGACAAATAGGACCGGTGCACCCCATGGCGAATGGCTCGGGCGAATGAATCCTTTGTCAGTCAGCTCTTGTAGCTGGCTCGCCAATTCTTGCAACTCCGAAGGCGCAAGTCTGTAGGGAGCTTTGGCGACTGGGTTCGCACCAGGTACTAAGTCGATTCGAAACTCAACTTGACGTTCTGGTGGAAGACCCGGTAAATCGTCTGGAAAAACTTCTGGAAAATCTCGTATCACCGGAACATCTTCAATTCTCTTTTCTTTCTCTTTCTTCTCCACAATGTGTGCTAAGAAGGCTATACATTTCTTCCTAAGGTACTTATGTGCTTTTGTGCAAGACATCAGCTTAAGACCTCTACTAGCAGTTTCTCCAAATATTCTCAAAGTTTCACCCGAAGCTAAAGGAATACGAATATATTTCTCATGACAAACAATCTCCGCTCTGTGGGTGGCTAACCAATCCATGCCTATGATAACATCGAAGCTACCAAGATGCATAGGTATGAGATCAATTGGGAAAACGTGATCATTTAAGTTCACTGTACATCCAACGATAATAGTGTCAATATCAATAGTGTTTCTGTCAGCCACTTCCACGTTGAACGGTTTATCTAAGTATGTACGTGTTCTACCAAGCAAGCATTCAAAGTCATATGAAACGAAACTCCTATCGGCACCAGAATCAAATAAGACAGATGCATAAGAGTTGTTGATCAGAAATGTACCGTTGACCACATCCTGGTTGGCTTGAGCAGCTGGAGCATTCAGTTGAAAAGCCCGGCCTCTTGCCACCCTTTGATTATCCCCGGTCAACTTTGGGCATTGATTCCTGAAGTGACCCACTTCACCACACTCATAACAGGCTCTTGCCTGTGCCTGAGGTACCTGGCGACCGGGTACAGCTGGTATAGGTTGTGTATGAGGAGCTGGCAGTGCAAGCGGTGCATGTTGCAACCTTTGTGCTTGCGGTGCACTCCGACAAACATTAGCAAAATGACCAAATTTGCCACAGTTGTTGCAGACGCGACAAGGCAAATTTGTTGCATGATGATAACGGCAGGTATGACACTGAGGAGTGTTCCCAGTGAAATTCCTGGCAGTTGAATTGTTTGATGATTGCTGCGCAGACTTTGCAGCAGGTACAGTGACCATGAAGTTCCGATTCTTTCTCTTCTTGTTGCTGCTTTTGGACGAGCTAGCAGCTTCAGACTTGACTTCAGTTTTGACTTCTTTTGCAGTAGTCTTGGTGTCAGTCTTCTTGTGTCCCTTCCGAGTAAGTGTCCCATTCTTCACATGGTTATCAGTAAGAGTTGCAGATAGACGGATAGCAGCCTCCAGTGTTTTGGGATTACTCCCGTAGACCGTATCCTGAATCTGTACCGGCAGCCCGCCGATATATTTCTCAATCACCCTTTCCAAGGGTGTCACCAAGTGAGGCACTAGCAGACTATACTCATGGAATTGAGTATTGTAGATGACGTTCTCGCCACTATCTTGTTTGAGTTCCCAGAACTCAGTCTCCAGTTTCCTCATCTCGCTTCTAGGACAGAATTCAGTGGTCATCAGATTCTTGACCTCTGTCCATGTCAGTGCTAAGGCAGCATCCACTCCCCTAGTTCGTTTTTCCCCATTCCACCAAGTCAGTGCTCTCTTTTGGAAAACACTGGTGGCATAGCGAACTTTCAGATTCTCGGGACATTCGCTGTTGATGAAGGTGTTCTCCATACTCTCGAACCACTGCAGCAGACCAGTGGCTGATTCAGCACCCGTAAATTTCAGGGGATTGCAGGAATTGAAGTGTTTGAACGTGCAAGTTGTCTGGTTTGCACCACCTCGATTCTGGTTAATGTTCTGGTTAGCCTGAGTCAGTTGGCTCACCAATCCAGAAATAAGTGTGGCTAACTCTTGTATGCCGGAGTTGGCATTACCGTTGTTAGCATCCCCACTGTTTGAGTCATCTTCGTTGTGACGGCGAGGCGGCATGTTTCTAAGAAATTAGAAACATGTTACTACCGTTTACAACGTAAGTCATACAAACAATGGTCAATTGAGTTTATTTTAAACAGTTAGGATTACATATAGGAACTATATTTATTTCCTATCTGTTAATTAAACTCATAATGTCTATTAATTTGCCTAGTGTTATTCGAAGTGTCCTAGTTGGTCATAACTAGTGTTAGCTAACTATTCCTAGGTCCTATACATTCCTCACTCTATACTAACACTGACAACCTCCCAATGCAATGCAACAAGCTTATATATAGGGCATATGCAGAGGTAGATCGCAATCTCCCCTACACCGTCCCACCACCGTTCCATTGCACCACGATTATGCCCTTGCTAGTGTGTAGAGTGTGTCATGTATTTCACCATAAATCTCACTTCACAAACCTTATCCTTAGTAGGATAATTTTGAGTGAAGTGATCTCTAGTTCCCTTGGACTTTTAGGTTTGCCTAATGTCTAAGTTCACCTGACATGTAGGCTTGCCTATTTCTAAGCTCACCTAATGTCTAAGTTCACCTGACATTAAGTTCCCCTAATTGTCTAAGTTCACTAAAATCCATATCAATCCCAATGTCAATAATCATCAATGAGGGCTCATATCATCACAAAGTGCTCTTATTGTCACTAAGTGTTCATATCCTCCTTATAGTTTATTCTCATCAAGTGTCCATACCATCACTAAGTGTTAGTATCATCACTATGCGTTTATATTATCATCAAGTGTCTATATCATCTCCCAAGTCCATATCACATCACTAATCGCTCATTATCTTTCGTTAATCCTATGCACCCTACGTGTCCAATCAGTGTGTTTCATAAGTGAATTTATAAGTGTTTATCAAATATGATCATCAATGAGTCAATCCCAGTCAATCCATCAAACATATCATCAACAGTCCACAATCATATCCTCTCAACCACACCTAGTAAAGTCCTAATAATATCCTATGTTCCTGACACTGACAGACCCCCAATATACTACAAATGGTATATGTATAGGGCATATGCAAGAGTAGGTCGCAACCTCCCTTACACCGTCCCACCACCTTTGTAGTATACCACGAGTGTGTCCTTGTCTGGTGATCACAAGATCTAACAGATTATTCCTAAAGCAATTAAATTTCTAAGCAGTTAAGTTCCTGAGCAGATAAGTGTCCCAAACGGGTAGTTCCCTTATTCCTCAATACTGACATCCACCCGATGTACTGTAAATGGTATATGTATAGGGCATATGATAAGGGTAGGTCGCAACCGCCCAAACCACCGTCCCACCACCTTTACAATACACCACGAGTATGTCCTTATCGAGTCATTAGGGCACACGTAAGCAAGAAATCGGTAGCAGCATATATATTCAAATGTATAACAGGAGTTCAGTTAACATGTAATAAACACATAAGCATGAAATCCTGAATATACTAACTAGTGTATGAATTTATTCATACTAGGGTATCCTACGGTTATAGACTAGGTCAACCATTTCTAGTAACCTAATTCCCTATAACCCAGGCTCTGATACCAATCTGTAACACCCCGACCGACGGCGGAATCATCGGGATGCCACGAGGGATGTGTAGATTGTTCACAAGCTCATGGGCATCTAAATCATATCATCATATATCATTTAATCAACCACAATAATTACACAAAAATCATGTTTATCATGAATCAAGTATGTCAAATACACAAAAGATTTAGTTAAACTAACTAAACTCTAATCGCCAGAAATTTAGTTAATTAACTAAGTCCAAGATCCTATATGATGATGATGTCCAAAATAGAAGAGATCCTCTCTTCATTCCTACTTGTCTCCATCACCTAAAACATGTAAGAAAATCAAGTGTCAACTACAAAAGTAGTTGGTGAGTAATCATAAGTTTTTATATTTAAAAATGTTTTAGTAAAATGAGTTTGAAAGTTTATGCTTAAAATGGTTTTATAAAATGCTTTGTTTAAAACGAGTATAAAACTTATGATCTTCTTGAGAAAATCCATATGAATACCTGTATGAGATAATCCAACACACATCCATCAATTCAACAGCCAAACACATACACAATCACATAACCATATCACCAAATCAATCATAGCCAATCACACATAATCATAATCAAATATAGGCAATCAATCCACAACAAATCAACCAAACTCAATCAATCATATTCTCAATCAATGTTCGTGACTATACATGATTCCTTATGTATTTAACATAAGTTAGATACATGAATCATGGAGTGGTCGCTAACCACGTGACAATACATGAAGTCAAAGCAAATAACCGAAGTCAAAAGCAATGATTCACGGATGTGGAACTCATCCACGTGACAAAACATGAAGTCAAAGCAATTAACCGAAGTCAAAGGCAATGATTCACGGATGTGGAACTCATCCACGTGACAATACATGTAATCTTTGTTATTGACCTAAGTCAGTAACAATGTTTACACGGATATAAGATAATAAAAGAAAATCCATAATAATCAATAAATTTTAAGTTGTAATTATCATATTGATAAACAGGTATAAACCTTATGTTATCAAAATAATAATTAATCTGGTATACATGTTTCACCTCCGAGTTTTAAAACAAAACAGTTTAAAGAAAGGGAGGTTATGAGAACTCACCTGAGGTCCTTAGTATATGTGCTCTCGTGTAATGCGCGCTCGCGTAAGCAAACCCGAACAACTCAAAGATCTGTAATTATCGTGTTTTCGGGGTTATAAGCATAGGCTTTTTATTTCCCATTTAATTATCCCTACATACCCCTTTTTATTCTTAATTATATCCTCAACTTACTTAATTTCTTCAAAGTCGAAAATAATTATTCAATATGTTAAGGTAACCCTCTTTAGAATGCAACTTAAATCTTGATAGTTTTAAATCATTCTAAACATTAGTTATTAGTGGTGAATTATATGTGTGTCCCCATAGATATGCATATTCCAAAGTAATAGTTTATGTCATATATATATATCAATACCCCACCTTTTGCATGCACTTCCAATCAAATGGTTACTACAAATTTAAATTAATAATTTTAAATATGAGTTTAAGAAATCGTACTTAAATAGAATCCTTGCAATTTATTCATTAGGTAAATTATCAAGACTTAAACTTTTATTTGTTAAAACCATGACAAATAACATTTCTCATGCACGCATAAGTAGGTATATATATATATATATATATGTAATTAGATAATCATCATCCTTAGTTTGGCCTAAGCCTTTGTTTTAAAAGAGTTTAGGTTTTGCATACCCATAAGCAGCGAACCTTCTTAGGCCGAAGGGTTAGGTTCGGCTAGAATAAGGAAGAGGGTTCGGCCAAGGGTTCGCTTAACATGCAAAGGCTCGGCCATTGGGAGGGTTTCCAGCCAAGGTTCGTTGGTCCATGGGTTCGCTAGCCAGATACTAGGTTCGCATGTTTACCCTAGGTTCGCCCCCATCAGGGTTCGGCCAAGGCCCATGCAGGCTCGCTGTCCAATCCTCGCATGCTCCTAGGTTCGCCTATGGTTCGCCTACCTCAAGGGTTCGTGAGGCAGGATAAGGTTCACTCGACCAAGGAGGGTTCGTGGCATCATGGGCGGGAAAAAGGGTTCGCCTCTAGAGTTGGAGGCTGCGCAGAGTTCGGCCAGGCACCCTTGTCACGAACCTGTAAAGTTTTTCAGCATCTAATCCATCCCTTCTACAGATCCAAGGCCAACCATGACTTTCCTTATGTTTATACTATCCCATATTAAGGTTTTTCAAGTTACTAGCTCGGTTATAGCATCAAATAAACACATATTCGAAATCCATTCCAAAACCCAAAGCATCATCTCAGATTTACCTCGATTTGATGAGCAAAAGCAAGGTTTCTTCGTATCTTCTCGTTCCCCTCGATCACACGAACGCGTAGACACCAAAAGTTCGAGAATCCGTCAAGAATTGAGCTTGGAATGTTAGAGAGAAGGTAGAGAGCAATTGTGTGTGTGTGTTTTTAGAGAGAGAGGGTGTGTTGGTGTAATGAAGAAGAAAGAAAGGAATTCTTTCTTATTATGTGTGTTTTTACCCCGTGTCCGGTCTCGTTTTTATCGCGATAATCATAATAAATAAAATGCTCGGTCTTCTAACGTAACGTATTTAAAACAATAACTCGTTTTAAATAAATTAGTTTTATTTAATTAAAATAGGTTTAAATAATTTGTTTCGTAAAATAAATTCCGTTTCGTTTTCGTTAAATAATTATTTAAATAAATTAATTTATTCGAAAACATTTTAGGTTGTGACTCCTAATAAATGTTTTAAGTTTCCAATTTATTAGATTAATATCGTTTGATATTATTTAATTTATCTCGTCGAAACGCGTTACTCGCGTACGTATTCGTAAAGATCGTCACCTTTGCGAATCCGACGCTCGTATCGTATTTCGATTTGATTTATTAATTATGGAATATCGTTTCAGTATATTATTCTTAATAATTATACTCGTGTGAATCGTCACCCACGCGAATACATTATTAAGTTAATATTTCTGAATTAATATTCGCGATTAAATAATGTTCGTAACCTCACTTCGCGTAGTTAATTATTCTCACTATTTATTAACTTTAATATTATCATTCCCAAACCAAGACCCACTAAACTAAGTCACTGACACATCCATGATAGACCGAAATATGCATATGTATAGGGCATATGCAGAGGTAGATCGCAACCTCCCCTACACCGTCCCACCGCTATTTCGATAAACCATGACCATGTGTCCTTAACTACGTTTAGCAACCAGACTATAACAAACTCCCAGTTCCATTCCAAATCCATTCTCATTCCAACCAATAATTCATAATCATCAGTAATAGCACTGCGATAAACTCTCTAGTTCTGTTTAGTTGGGTTACAACTAAACTTCCCATGGTTTACGCGTATCATATATTATAACATGCATACCAGAAATAGAGATGATATCAATAATGAAAATCAATAATTCATAATCATTAATAAATAATAAATCTCCGGTCGTAACAGTACAATCGTACGGATGTACGGATGTACGGACAACCGGAAGTACAGTGATGTTACAGAGTAGCAGTCACGTACATCAATGAGCCAATCATCGAGCGATAGAGGTGTTTATCAAGATCTTCACCATCAGAATCCGAAGTTAAGACTGGACGGGTCGCCATGGGAGTCGATGCAGGCTCAGATTCCAACATCTCGAACTTCTTCAGAATATTAGTAACATATTTGCCTTGATGAATCAGCACGTCTTACGGATCTTGCTTAACCTCAAGTCTTGCAAATGGGGCAAAAGCTTCTTCATAATCGATCCCCTCTTGTTGGTAGAAGCCCTGTACTACCAAATGTGCCTTATTCCTGATAATCACCCCTAAATCATCCCTTTGGTTTCTGAAAACCCATATGGTTCAAATTGGCAGCTTCCCCTTGGGCAATGGAACCAGATTCCACACTTTAAGCTTCTGAAACTGCATCAGTTCTTCCTGGCGTCGCCTCAAGCTAGCTAGACTCCTTAAGAGCCATCTTGACATTCTTGAGCTCGACCTGCGAAATAAAACATGAATACATACAAGAATTAATCTAACTTGATTGACTTCGTGTGAGATTGCTTTCAGGCAAGATGTTCTGAGCTGGAATAGACCGGCTTCGTGTGATAACTCCTTCCGAAAGAGGTCTAATAATGTTCGCCACGGGATGATTCTTGTCGATGCTTAGGGTTGGTACTTCCTCCACTGCCATATTATGAAGCAGATTGCTGATGTGATTTATCTGGTCTTCACTGGAGGATGAGACGTTGTCAACTGGAGTTGTTTCATTGTCTTCGGCTCCATGATCCACACAATGTTCCTCAGGAATGTTGTCACACCCATGCGCCGCGTGCGGAATCCACGGCGCGGTGACGTATGATCAGTTGAATCATGCACAAGTATTGAATAAGAACAACCACAATGGATTACTACATTTCATAATGTTTAGACAGTTGATTAGGTACAGACAATCTATCTACAAAAGTAAGACAACTACAGACCCAAAATATAGTTTACAAAATAAGACTCCAAACAAGACAATTAAACATTTAGGATTTAGTGAGTTTCTATTCCATCCTAGCATGTTTCTTCATCTTGTTCTATCTTAGAATGGTCTCCTTAGTTGTCCCTGAGATTGTCTTAAACCTGATTACCTGAAACACGTGAAAAGTAGCTGTCAACTACAGACGTAGTTGGTGAGAACAATAGGTTTAAACATTTGTAAACATGAGTTATATGATATAAGACATAGGTAAGTTAAAGCATCATAAGATTCACACGGATGAGCTGCAACCCAAACTAACATCAAGTAAGAAAATGAGTGTAAACAGTCCAATCACTGTTTGCACATGAGTCAACATATAATATCAAGTCCCAAACCACGTTTGGAGTTAGATAATATGTCAACAGTTTTGAATAAACCATATGTAACCGAAATCTGCAGTTAGTTTATAAAACAGATTTAAAAACTAACTGCAGCAATCGGTCTGCCCCAATGTATGTGTCCGCTTTCCCTTGTTGTGATCACCCAGTACTAACGCTAATGAATATGATACTTGATGGGTTTATAAGTTTGTTTACAACAATGGACACCATGTTTTCTGAATCTTACTTTAACCGGATGTGTTAATGTCTTATTGAAAACCTGGATTTAACTCCACGAGTTGAATCCTTTGTTTATGTAACATGAAATGAATCTCTTGATTTGAATACCATGATGTGAACAACTTGACTTGAATACCATGATTTGAACCAATGAATTTGAATACCATGTTTTGAACCACTTGATTTGAATACCATGTTTTGAACCACTTGATTTGAGTACCATGTTTTGAACCAATGAATTTGGATACCATGTTGTGAACCACTTGTTTTGAATACCATGATGTGATGACCTTGTGTAATAACAAGGTTTATAACAAAAGGGTTTGTAAAATTCCTTTAAAAGAACATTTGAGTAAGGCTGTTATAAAACATTTCAAGAAGATATTATAAAATCCTTTTAGTAATAGGGGTTTAATAGTAAATAATTCCTTTGAAACAGTTGACAATTTCCTTAAGCAGTTGAAGAATCACTTGGATTCATAAGATAAACCTGTAATGTTTATGAATGCACATAAACTGTGCAATGAAACAAGATTGAAATAGCGGTTTTGATCACGTGTTCCACCCCAAAACAGTTGTAAAACAGTAAAAGAGGGGCTAGAGTTCTCACCTGTCTGCAGTAGACTCTGAACTAAACAGTTAGCAAGTAGCAAACAGGACTTCTAACTTGTTCCTATAACATTGTAATCATACATAAGATATAAGATTTATAATTATATAGACTTTGATTTGTTGATTGACTTGTGTTCACTTGAACTTGTTTAACTTGATTACTTGATTGATCATGGGTTCAAGAAACTTGTGAAATGTTCTCATGATAACTTGTTTGTGTGCCACATATGTTTAAGTGTTTGATAAACCATTTGTTAACATGACTTATGAAAATATGTTCCAATTGTTTATGTCCTTGAGATTGTGATTTGATCCCATGATTAGGTTAAGTCACAACTTAAACCCCAATTGATCAATTCACAATCATTAATTTATGTTCAATATTGGTCTTTGAACCTATGTAACCACAATGGTCCTTCAACCAAGTCTATGGGCTACTTAGGTTCACGATGGGCCGATTGAATATGGTGTTGGGCCAAGGGGGTGTGATGTTGGTCCAACCACAAGTATATGGGCCATGTAAGGTCCTAAGCGATAATGGACCAATTAGTTATGATCTTAGTCCAATCAACATGTAATTAGATAGGGCCTAAGAATTTAAGTTGGCCATCAATTGTGAATGAAATCCATGTAACGATCCAAAGCGTTATCGAACTAGTTGAGTGTCTAATGGGCCAACATAACTCCCTTGAGTTTACCTCACACCTATGGGCCTTATACTAACACACTTGGGCCGAATAAGTTGAGTTTGGGCCGAAAAGAAAGTGGGCTGCCATTTGGGCAGCGAACCCTTAAGGATTTCAGCCAAGGTTCGTCCAATTGACTAAGGGTTCGGCTTAGTGGGTAGCGAACCATGCAGGGTTCGGCCTTCATGGATATGGCTTCACAGGTTCGACTAACATGATGGCAGGCAAGGTTCGTGATGTTGATGACAGTTAAGGGTTCGGTAAATTGAGCAACGAACTATGCAGGTTCGTGAATCCATGAGAGTTTGGTGGTCATGCGGCGAACCATGTAGGGTTCGTGATGTATCTGGTTCGGCAAGGCTCGTGTCATGCTTGCATGGGGGTTCGTTCGATCAGGGATGAAGGCTCGTGAGAGCCCCTAGAGTTCGGCTGGCAAACCCCACACGAACCATGCAGGGTTCGTCAATGCTAGCTGTGTACACAAAGGTTCGGCCAGGAACCTTCGTGGTTCGTTTCCTCCTGGTTCTCCCGAACCTGTTACCTGCGCCATCATCAACATATCCAACTGGTTCTAGGTCTGTAGCTAGGTCGATCTAACATCGCAAAAGGTTACTATGCAGTCGAAACTCAAAGAATAATGTAAATAAACCGGTTATGTGTGTGACTCACGAACTCACACATGAAAACCCTAATCTCGTGAACATTCAAGCATCAATACCTCTCGATTTGCTGGATGGATCTGCGAAAATCTTGTACTTCCGTGTAGAGGATGTCGAGAGCTACGCGTGGACACCAAGAACACCAAAATCCGTTGAGAAACGAAGAAGATACGCGCGTTTGAAGGTCGGTTTTCTAGTGAGAGAGGGTAGACGAACTATTAGAGAGAGAAAGGGTTGTTGGGGAATTAAATGAGGTTTTAAGCCTTGTTCAAGGCTTTTATAGCCCGGGTGATATTCGGGTTCGTTTCGGTCGCTCGGTTCGCGTTTCCGGAACGTAACGCGTATTTTACGCGGCTTTAAAATAAAAGAGTTGTTAAACTCATTTAAATGATGAGTTTCAAAATTGTAAAAATATAAAATAATTAATATAATTATTTTTACTCTTCGTGTGTTGTCGGATCGTTAAAACATTCACAATTTACGTGTATACCCGCAATCGCGTACGTTTTCCGATCGTATTAAAATATTTAAAGTCGTTTAATCGTAATTATAAGTTCAACATTCGTATTATTATGGATCGTCACCCATAACTATACTCAGTCTCGCTTACAGATTACGATCTTGGTTGAATTAATTAATTGTTATACTATTCGTCTCAACACTACGCACTAACACTAACCTGTTACACCGAACGCAGTATATGTATAGGGCTCACTCTCGCTGCCCACCACTGTTTCGATATAACAAGTTACTGTTCTTGCTTAGTGAAATCGACTGTAAATAGATAATACATACTTGTTTTCTGACTACTAAGATCCTGTAACACACAAGCACACATTATGAACATACTGAAACACATTGATTGAACTGAAACTGAACAGACACTGTTCTAACACTGTTTACAACTACATGACTATATGCACAAATGTTACAAATGTGGTCTAAGAACAGTGAATTATCAAAAGTTTGGTGGGAAGAAGATGAAGCTTTATCTGTTTCTGGGAGAGGCTGAATGGACTGAGAAGTATCCGGATCTGATGCGATGACTTAATTGATCGGGGTAGGTTGAACTGGAGGGGCCCGATCATACATGCCTGGAGGGTCAACCGTCAGAAGCTTGGGATCACATGGAACGTAGTCAACCCGATAGTCTACGTCATCACCCTTGTAAAAGTTCTCGGTTTTTTAAGATGGTCCCGCACTCTCTGATGTAGTGTTGAAGGGCTCGAAAGTAAATCATACTGAAACAGCCTGTTTGGACCAGAACCGGCATCTGTAGTGTTCATCTCTTGCCAATCCGTATAATATGATTCCACAATCATCTGGGTCTTCTTGTTGTACACCTGCTAGGCAGCCTTTTCTGATGAATAGCCCACAAAGTAACACTCATCAGCCTTGTCATCGAACTTATGATTTGGCTTAGTATGGAGGAGTGTACACGAACACCCGAATGACTTGAAATGACCAACTTTGGGCTTCTGGTTGAAGAAGATCTCATAAGGGGTCTTCTGATGGCGTTTGTTCAATGAACGTTCTGTTCAACAGAAAATGACAAACTAGGCCCAGAAGAATATCGGGCAGCTTGGATTCTGACAGCATGATTCGTGCAGCTTCAATGAGCGTTCTGTTGCTCCTTTCAGCAACTCAATTTTGCTGACGTGCACATGTTGCACTGTATTGTTGAGCAATCCCCTTCTCATCGCAAAAATCAATGAGTGTCTGATTTCTAAATTCAGTGCCGTTGTCGGTTCTGATCACCTTAACGTTTAAGTGCTTCTGTTTTCGATCTAGGTGATAAACTTCTTCAGAATCTCTGGTGTCTCATCTTTCTTGGCCAGAAAGAACACCCAAGTAAATTTGGAATAATCATCTGTCACCACCAGACAATATGATTTCTTCCCGATGCTCATAACGTTGACTGGTCCAAAGAGATCCATGTGGAGAAGTTGCAGAATCAATGATATAGAGTTAAGAAACTTAGGCTTGTGGGGTTTCTTATGCTGCATCCCATTGGCACTTGCGATGAACTTCTCATATGTGGACAAGTCTTTAGAAGGTAAGCCAATAACGTGATCTCCCTTAGCAAGTCGTTTGAGATTCTTCAGATTGACGTGACCCAGTCGGCGATGCCAAAGTAGACAATCATGCTCCGATGCCATTGAGAACAAGCAGGTGTTCTCTGTGAATGAATCTGAATTCATATTGATAATTTAGGCATTATTGATTCTTGTAGTCCCCATCAATATCCACTTCTCAGGCACCACAAATCTAGGCTTTAAAATAAGACACTCCTTGTTTGTGAAATGTAGAGAAGCTCTTGTCACAAATCTGAGAAACACTCAAT
This sequence comes from Mikania micrantha, assembly GCA_009363875.1. NCBI lineage: Eukaryota > Viridiplantae > Streptophyta > Magnoliopsida > Asterales > Asteraceae > Mikania > Mikania micrantha. The sequence goes on from CM018697.1 coordinate 61,022,518, forward strand.
AAACTGTGATCAAGCTCTTCAACGTAATACACATCCTCAAAAATGAAAGTTTCATTTGTAAATATACCATTCATGCTTATCTTCCCTCCCTTGTCTCCAACAAAAGAGACATATCCTCCATTGAAAGGTGTGACTTAATGTAACTAAGAGAAATCCCTAGTCATATGCCGGGAGCAGCCACTATCCACATACAAAACATTTTTGAGCTTATTTGGTCGTCCCTCCATTACGCACACAATCAATGAGAGATGGATACCCAAACCATAACAGGTTTAGGTACAGGTGAAACAACATGTTTTTCTTGCGAACCCCTTTAGGTCTGACTGATTTGGCCTTAACAATTTTTGTCCTTGCACCACTGCCATGGTCAACTGATTTTAAAGAGGTTTTCATTGGTGGATTGTTTTTCCACTTTGACTTGCTTTTAGCTTTTGAAGACTTTGAATTTTGTTTATGACAATCAGATTGATTTTGTCTAAATGATTTGGCCTTCTTGGTAGTGGAAGGTTTCTGAGGTACCTTATGAGGTGTCACCCTAGGCTTTGAGGATTGGTCAGTCCTTATTGATCTAATAGTAGGTTTGGCCTTAAGAGTGACCTTCAGATTCTTACCATAAAAGAATTCACTAGGTCTGTGCAGACATTTTCTTGCAATGTGACCTGGTGTACCACATGCAAAGCAACATACCTTCTCAAGAAATTCCTTAGGGTCAAAAGGTTTTACTTCACAATCACTATGACCAGAAGAAGAACTTGAAGAGGCTTGTTCCAATGACCCGGTTGGAACAGAAGGTTCACAATTAGGTTTCAACTTTGAACCTGCCTCTTTGGTGATCGTGGGACGTAGACAAGAAGAAGTTGATTCCAAAATAACATCATTCTTAACAAAAGTTGAATTAAAGTTCCTAGACATCTCATTAGATTTAATTTTAATTTCATTAAATCTTCCAACAAAATCAGTTTTCGGAGTAAAAAATGATGTTCTAAATGAAGTTGAACACTCTGTGCTCCTCCCAGTACTTCTTTCTTCAATCTTCCCCCTCACACCTGTATCATTTAATCTATCTGCACACACCTCAGAATCATCAGAAATATTGGGGCCAGTCTCAACTGGATCTGCTGTCAAAGGAACTGGTTTGCTAGAACCAGTGGTGAAATCAAACCTTCGGTCAGATTTCAACAACAGATGTGTTGATATTAGGCATGATGGAGTAGTTGTGGTTGAAAGGAGGTTTCACCTCTGTAAAACCAATCCCAATTTTTACCTTTCTCCTACATTGGACATTAATCATATTGGCCACCGCAGTACTAGCATACTCATATTTATCGGCTTGAATTTTAGATTTAGGCAATAGAGACTTAAGATGCTCTAACTCTGAAGTGAGTTCATTTATCTGACGCCTTGCGTCTCGATAGTTGGACTCTTTATCACTTATTAATTCCTTTAATTGTGAGATATAACGCCTTTCAGCGTCAAGTTTCTTTTTGAAAAGTGCTTCATTCTTTAGAAATTCAGAGAAAGTAATTAAGTTTGGTGACCTCTTTGATCAAGTCCTCATTATGAGAACGGTACTTAAAGACTTTATCAATGCAAGAAGTGGACCAAAGATTTTGGGTTACCTCATTTTGCTTCTCATCCACATCTGTCATGAAAGCATGACTCATGGTTAACTCCAATTCCTGCACTTGATCACTCCAATCATTGGAGTCTGTTTATTGAGTCACCAGTGCTTTAGACATGCTAGCACTTCCTCCAGCAGCAGCCGCAACCTTCTCATCTATCTTCTTTTCAGCTTCCTTAGCCACCTTAGGCTGTTTGCACTCTTTGGCAAAGTGACACAGTTGATCACAATTGTAGCATCGCAGCTTTGACTTATAAAAACCCAGCTTCTTCCCCGGGTTGTTGCCGAAACTGTTCCTTCCATATTTCTTGATAAACTTCTTTCCACGAAAGACTGCCATTGCCATTTGCCACGAAATGTCCATTTCATCAACATCAATCGGGTTAATCTGCTCCAGGTTATCTTGAGTAAGATTTGCAGGTTCCAACTCTCCAGCAATAAATGTGTTGTAACTGTTCATAAACCCATTGAACAACAACAGTTTATCTTCGCTCTCCGGACTGATCTTGGGCACTGAACTAGCTTGCCCAGATGAAAGAAATGCATTCTCAAATGGAATAGACTGTGATGAAGGAACTTGATAATGATGTATCCCTGATGCTTGAAAGTTGATGGCTGACAGAAGAGTAGCATTCTCGGATGTTGGTGCAATGCCCATAGAGCTGGCATGATTGAGGGCTCTTTGCTTGTCATCCATGTCATAGGAGTTGATAATTGAGATCAACTCGCTCAAAGAGGTCTTGTACATATCTTGGGTTCTCTTGATCGTGGTGCAGTTTGAATTCCAATTGTAAGGCAATGAGTTCAAGAGCTTTTTGTTGACTTCTGCTTTGGACATCTCAATCCCAGCACTAATCATCTCGCATATCCTTGCGACTCTCTCGCATATCTTCATTGCCTTCAAACATTTCAACCAAAGCATCTCACAATTGCTTAGTTGTCTGTTGTTCCTTGAAACCGTGGGCAACATCAATGGATAGAGCCATGGTGATTGATGGGTATACCTTATCATCTTTCTCTTTCTGAAGAATGTCAGCTTCTGTGTACAGTTCAGGGTCCTTCGGAATTAATCCATTTAGCTCACTCTGGTACATGGGCACATGAGGCCCTTCTTCAATTGACCTCCATAGCTTCGTGTCAGTGTACTTGATGAATGATTAAAACCAGAATTTCCAATCCTGAAAGTTGTCTGCCGACACGAGCCTAGGTGGCTTTGTTCCTTTGCCGATCTCATTATCCAAGTTGATCAAATTGGACAGATTAGTCAGATTAGTCAGGTTCTTTGATGCCATGATTGATTAAAAAAATTTCTAAGTGTTGTTCACGAACTTCCCACAAATGCTAAGTACCAAGCACTACTCGAAATAATCGTACTTCCTGAAGCTAGAAATATACCCGAAGTCCAAAGTGTTCGAAATTCAGTATACTCGGACAACAATAATACTCGAACTGCGGACCGTACCCGAAAAATCCCTGTAGTCGAAGAACTTGACTACTCGAAGATCAAAAGTAGTCGAACTCAGAGTCTGTATTCGAAGCTTAAATGTAGTCGAAATTCCCAAATTAGCAATCGAACTCCAAATGTATCCGAACTCTATTGTACTCGAAAAAGCTGTTTTCGAAACTTGAACTCGAAAAATAGTTGAAAAATTTCCGGAGAAATATTTATCAAGATTCAGAGTACGAAATTTGAATAGCAGCTAGAAGAGATGTAGTAGAACAAGAAAGTAATAAACTTGCACTGAAAAGCTTGTACCTCGATGTAGAAAAGAGCACTAAGGGTCTGATACCACTTGTAGGTCCCAAAACCGATCAAGAACTGAGCTTTAAGCCTCCAATCTGCATCCGATGTAACTATAACATGCGGAATCTAAAATAGAAACACAAGAACAAGAAGAAAGTTCAAAACTTTTATATATTTTAGTGAAGTACACGAAGTAATGCCTCAATACGTCTAGAGAGCATTCCTCGGGAATCCAACTCTAGAATAGTACAAAATACGTCTATTAATACTAATTCTAGGGGTAGTCGAACCTACTATACACGAAAACTTTTGAGTACCCGAAATACAACTGTAATCGAAAACTAAGTACATGAAAGTTAACAAGAATCTGGATCAAGTCTTCCACGGTTGGCTTTATCAGTCCTTATCATCAATTGGTGTCAACACCAACTAGTCTTTCAGTGACCTTCGTTGTCAGCTCTCTATTTTTTATAACGAGAGGCTAGGATGATTATGATTCCATTCAGATGACTATGTGTCATATAATGGGTATCCTCTAACTATGCACCGATGCTAAAAGTTACCCTCAATTTACTTATGTGGTTTGGTACTGTTAATCATCGCATGTGACTCTAGGAGCCACCCCTTCAGATTTCAGTTCCTTCTAGTTGTGAACCTAAACTTGGTTTCGAACTCTAATGAACTGGAATTTGGATAAACAGAATACTTTTCATAACTATCAAAGTGTTTGAAATGGAATTACTACACATACAATACTTTGGTTAAACAGTAAGACCAAAAGTGGTTAATGGTCTGAGTGAAACTCTTAATTTCCATTAATGGCAAAGTCTTGTCATGTTAAGCATGTGGTGGGCTGGCGGCTGGGCTTGACCCTACGTATGCTCTATATATATGAAGTCTTGACATGATGGGATGATGTCAGTAGTGAGGTTTATGGTGGAGACTCTGAGGGATTTTGGAAAAAAAGGCTAAACTTACAAAACTTTTACAACGGTTTTCAATAATAAACTTTATGAACTCACGAACCATTTGTGGACTTTGTTTTTTTAAATGTTATCTCAGGTGACAAACATATCTAAGACTAGGTGCTCAGGATATTCACTAGGAGGCCCAGTTGGAGGACCTAGTGACTTTTGGACATGCATACTTTTGTTTATTACATGAGAATCATTTAGTAAACTCATGATTCTTTTGATAGGTTTACATTGTTAAATTATCAAACATGACAATTGTAATTTAACTTGGTAATCCTAGCTTAATTTTATGATTCTTTAGTGATTCTCAATTGTTGTGCTACGTATACAATCTGATCATTTCGATTATCGCATGATATCGCGCCCCAATACTATTCCGCCCAACGGGAAAGGCGATCCAGCCGCCGGCTCGTTGTGTGACAGATTGGTATGAGAGCCAAGGTTATACAGAATATAGGTCATTTACATAAAACAGTTTGTCCTAGACTATAACTAAGGGACCATCATGTAGAGAACTTAGGGAATAGGAGCTTATATGCTTGTGTCTTATGCATTTGATCATTGCACTAACCGACGTTCTTTTGGTTTTGATCAGAATGTCTCCAAGAAGACCACCACCTCTCTTACCACCTCCGCCACTACCACTACCACCACCTCCTCCTCCTTCTTCTCTACTTCCATTTCCACTTCCTCATACCCAGGTCACAACCAGGAGTTAAACCCTGCAACAGTGGCTTTAGCAACTCTTCTCAGTAACCAGCTGAAGGACATTATCCCCAACATGATCAACCAGATATAGAGCAATAGAAAGCAAACGGGGAAATCATCGGGATAGGCTAGTGGAAACACAAGAAAGACAATAAACTCCTCCTACAAAGCATTCGTGGGATGCAAACTGCTAAGCTTCAGCGGTACTGAGGGTGCAGTCAGCTTGATCCAGTGGATCAAGAAGATGGAGAACACCCTTGACATAAGCAGTTTTCCTGAATATCATAAGGTTCGGTATGAAGCAGGCTCATTCAACAAACGGCTTTGACTTAGTGGAACACACAGATTCGTGCTCGTCGAAAGGATGAGGCATTGGTGATGCCTTGGGCTGATTTCAAGACACTAATGAGGAAGGAGTTCTATCCCAAGAATGAACTCCAGAAAATGGAAGCTGAGATGCTAAACCATGTGATGCAAGGAGGAGACCACATAGTGTACACTACTCGTTGTCATGAGTTTGTAGCCTTGGTGCTAGAGATGGTACCTACACTTGAGAAGTTGATTGATAGGTATGTGGGCATATTACCGGCTTGCATTCAAAGCCATGTCCTTGATGCAAGCCCTACAACTATGGAAATGGCCATCACTCTCTCAGTAACACTTATTGATGTGATGGTAGCATCCGGAGTACTGAAGAAGGACACTATAAAAGTCAACGAAGAGTCCTCAAAGAAACCCGATCATCACCGAAATAAGAAAAGAAGGTCATCCAGAACTACACGATGGCCACCCCTCTCTCATAAGTTGTTGCAGTGCCTACTAATAATGCATGCAAACCCTACACTAGCATATATCCTTTGTGTGCATGGTGTCAATTTCTTCATTATGCTACAACAAAGTGTAGGTAGTGTACAAGCTGTGGCCAGATTGGTCACTGGGTTCAGCATCGTTGTACTTCACTGGCACCGGCTAGTAAAACATGTTGCCTTAGCACTTCCTCCACGACCCGATCCCAACAATCTCAACAATAAAAACAATTGAGGATGCTTCAATTGTTACCATATAGGAGACTACTCCAAGAAATGCCTGAAGAAGATGCAACCGGGAGTTCAAGCACCTCGAGGAAGGGCTTTCGCATTAGGATTACCTGCTGCTCATCAAGACCCGAATGTGGTCACTGGTACATTCCTATTTATGCATACGTTTTATTTCAAATTAGTGCGGATCATAGTTTTATATCATCCGATTTTGCATGTAAACTTAGTCGTACTGAGGAATCCCTTAGATTCTCCTTACACGATAGATGTAGCTGATGGAAAACAAATCTCAATATACACTATACTTAGAAACTGCCCATTAATACTAAACAATAAATGATTCACCATTGACTTGATACTGATGGAATTGGGTACTTTTGACATAATCATAGGAATGGACTGGTTATCCCTTAAACTGGCTGAAATAATCTGTTCCGAGAACAAATAAACATAATGAGATAACATGTGAATCAACTTTATGTGTAAACTTTGTGCGCCAAACTTATGTGAGAACATGCCTAGAACAAGTGTAGATCATACATACTTTGTACATTTCCACATAGATCAATGTGACAACATAGTTCATACATGCCAGCAAAGTTCAACATGTTAACATAGTTTGTACATGTCAACATAGTTCAAATTCAATCATAGTTCAATAATAGTTCAGATGATCAAAATAATCTGGGATCATTATAATTAGAATCTACATTATAACAAAATCATGGTACCAAAGGCTAGCAAGGAAAAGATCGTGGTATGTCAAAAAAGTGGTTGGGTGATGGCTGAGATTGACTTTACATATGCCCTATACATAAGCTCTCTTCGACATATCGAGAAACTTTCAGTGTGTAGGTTTGGTGGAGTCATTCATGGAACATTGTACAAAAGATAATAACATACAATCACATGAGAAGTATACCAATGAGTTAACTGCTTATATGTGTGCTTGCTCATTATTACAATTGAATATTATACTAGTAGTTTGTGAATATTAGTAAATTATCTTGTAATTCAATTGTATAACTTTCCGTTAATGACCTACCTGTGGCTTTCTCTTCGTAGAATGCCTCCTCGACGTAGACCTAACGGAGAGGGTTCAACAAGTGGCAACGATGATGAAGTGAGTAAGCTTGCCTGAGTAATCACGCAATAGATGTGGGAGATTATTCCGGGCATGGTTACCGACATCACCAACAACCTTAGAGGAAGTGGTGGAGATACTTCAACTAACAACTCCAACACCATTAACACTTTAACTGTAAAACTTCACCCTTAGTAAGTTCAATGATGCTAAGGCCTCAAAGTACGCGGGTACGAAGGAAGCTACGAGTTTGTTGGAATGGCTCGAAAGCATTGAGGACATACTCGATTACACATGTTGCCCCGAAAATCTTATGGTCAAAATGACAACCAACACCTTTCATAAAGGTGCTCTTACCTGGTGGAATGCTGAGAAGAATCCTAGGGGTAGGGAAGTAGCTTAATCTCTACCTTGGGAAGATTTCAAGAAGTTGCTTGTGGAATAATTATATCCTTGCCATTAAATGAAAAGGCTTGACGCAGAGATGTGGAGCCTCATGCAAGATTACGGGGAGAATACCAAATACACAACTCGATACCATGAGTAGTGTGTACTAGTGCGAAACTTGGTTACTCCTCTATCCCATAAGATAGAGAAGTACATTGAAAAATTACCCTTAATGATGAGGGGTAATGTCATGGGAAGCTGTCCCGCAACTCTAGAGGCGGCTATTCATCTTAGTGCTACCATGACTGAGGAGTATGTCATAGCCGGCAACTTCACATGAATGGATAAAGAGGGGCTAAGGCTGATGAAACTAAGAAGCCTGAACAACAACCCAAGAGGAAGAAAAAGAAAAAAAAATCAAGAACTATGCGATGATGATTGTAGCTGCTCCAAACCAAACCACACCGGTAAACACTATATCTCAAGCTTCCACAGCCAGGAGGACCAGCACAGGGAACTATCCACTCTGCCCTAAATGCCAGTATCATCATTTCCCTACCCTTCCATGCCGACAGTTACTATGTGTGGAAGGTACGGGCACTTAGTGGCAATGTGTCGTGCCACAAACCTTGCTGCCACTACAACCACATTAGTTCGTGCAATCACTAGCGAGAGAGCTTGCTACACTTGCGGGGTAGAATGACATCTCAGAAATCAATGTCCTCGTCTCAATAACTTCACTATGGCTGCTGCTACTCGTGCTTTTGTAATTGGAGCGACTGAAGGACGTGAGGAGCCGGTAGTCATCGCATGTACATTTCTCATCAAATATCATTTTGTTTCTAAACTATTTGATACTGGTGCAGACAAAAGTTTTGTCTCTGCCATCGTTGCAACACTATTTTACATAGAACTATCAATACTTGCTACTCTACCCCATGTACAGTAGAAGTAGCTGATGCTAAGAACATACTTGTGGATTCAATACTTCATGGTTGTAAATTTATGTTAAACGATCATTTGTTAATCGTTGATCTTATTCCAATGACACTCGAAAGCAACGAAGTGGTCATTGGAATGGATTGGCTATCTAAACATAATATGAAGGTTGTATGTTCGGAGAAACTACTCTGGATTCCTTTACCGTCAGGCGAAATGATGCAAGTGTATGACGAGAAGCCGTGTCACGGATTGAAGATAGTGTCACGTATCAATGCACATAAAAATTTGTAGAGGTAATACTGTGTGTTCCTGGCTCATGTGGTGTAGAAGAAACCAGAAAAACAGACGGTAAATGACGTACCGGTCATCAGGGAATATCCAAAAGTATTCCCTGAAGACTTCCCGGGACTACCACCGGTTTAGCAAGCGGAGTTTCAAATACATCACGTTCGTGGAACGAACCTAGTGGCGAAGTCTCCATGCCGATTAGCACCTGAGAGGCAAGAACTATCTAGACAGCTTCAAGAGCTTCTAGACAAAGGGTTTACTAAACCAAGCTACTCACGATAGGGAGCCCTGGTTCTTTATGTCAGGAAGAAAGACGGTTCGTTATGAATGTGCGTCGACTATCGCTAGTTAAACAAGTTAACAATAAAGAACAGATATCATCTACCTAGGATCGACGATTTGTTAGATCAATTACAGGGAGCAACTTGCTTTTCTAAGATCGATTTGCAATCCGGGTATCATCAGTTGAGAGTAAACGATGAGGATATTCCAAAGACCACGTTTAGGACTCAATATGGTCACTACGAGTTCATGGTGATGCCATTGGGGTTGACTAACGCACCTGCAATGTTCATGGACTTGATGAATCGAGTCTGCAGGACTTATTTGAATCAGTTTGTTATCGTCTTTATTGATGATATACTGATCTATTCTGAGACAGAATAAGAATAGGAGAGTCATATTAGAAGGATCTTGGAACTGCTAATAGATGAACAACTTTATGCCATGTTTTCAAAATGTTAATTTTGGCTAAAGGAAGTTTATTTCCTAGGGCATGTTATTAACAAGGATGGGATACACCTAGATCTAGCGAAGATAGAAGCGATTAAGAACTGGACTACCCCATCCACTCCAACAGAAACATGTTCTTTTTAGGGTTTGGTCGGTTATTATCGAAGGTTCATCATGAACATTTCAAAGATTGCCTTGCCACTCACAAATTTAACCCAGAAAAGTCAAGTGTTCATATCGGCATAGAAGCAAGAAGATGCATTCCAACTTCTTAAACAAAAGTTATGCAACTATATAGGTCCCAAGCTTATCCAAGATCCTAGCTTTATCTAATAAATAAGCACAAAATCCTTCTACAAAGTGCAGAATCCAATGTTGAACATAGAAAAATGATTTTCTATTGTAACAGTCTTGAACTTTACAGATAAAACTTCAATGCGTCTAGAAGTGCTCTGCCTCGGGATTCTAACCATAGACTAGTATACCGTACATCTATATATACTTGTCTGGGAGTTCACGTTTTCCTATGTACACGAAATCTAAAGTACATGAAAATTAAAGTAAACAAAATTATAAATACACGAAAATAACAAAACTTGGTCTTAATCTTGTGTTTAGTTGATTTTGTTAGTCTTTTTCGTCTTGTTGGGATCTACAAATTCCCTCTAGACTGATGAATCAAACGATACTGAGTGTAGCAAGATGAGGACCGGCACCAGCATATAACTTGAGAGCCATAGCCAGTACAACCACCTTCGTAAAAGGTTTGACTTCCTGGTCACATCCACCATATGTGTGAATGGGTTTCTTGTGCGGCACAGTCATATCATCTTTCTCGAAACTTCAGTACTTCCATGGGGTCCAAGATAAAATAATCATCATAATCATGCACGATAACTGTTCCATATGTAACTTCATCAAAATACCAAAACTGGAAGTCCTTCATCGAATTATCGGCAACCCGCATCTGAACTGGGACTACTTTCTCTTTGTTGGGCGATGGATATTTGGTGTAGACCCAAAGTTTCTTTGTGACAGGATCTAAAATGTATTTGGATGTGAACCTTCTTCATTTAGCTGACTTCATAGTCGGGAAGTCCTTGTCACACTGGTCATTCAGAATCCTGGCGAACATATCGGCCTGATTGTCTTCGGAGAGGTTCTTGAATACAACATTTTTGATGCTCTTCAGAACAATCTTTGGTAGCGAGAAGAAGTCCTGCAACCACTTGATGTAGTCAAGCTTGTCAAGGAGCAATCCAAGTCTTTTGGAGTTCTGCGGGAGCTGGTGTCCAGTCTCGTCTCTTATCGAACCAACTTTCTATAAATGTGTCGAGAGTGGTGACTTCCTTTCCAAGAGAATCGACATACTTGTGAGCATACAAGTAGTCTATGTATGGATTAGTGGAGATGTTCCCTAGTATGATGTTCTCTAGTTCGTCTTCACGAGAGGCTCCTTAGGACGATCCGGCAATCTCTCCAAGTTCCTGATCGCATATGGCTTCAAATACGGAATCCATTGATATGACTTTAAACATATCATTGAAGCCTTCATTCTTCAAATCCTCTCCTATCCCCTTGAATGTAAGTCCTTCTGGAAGATCATCTAACATATAGTCATCCTAGTCATATGTGGGCTTGCTAGGGGAGGGATTTCCTTGATTATCTCCACCTTGATCATCACCACCTTGATCATCATCCGGCTTGTCACCTATCTAATCATTCTTGCCTTTATCATCTCCCTTATCAACATAATCACCATTATCATCACCATCTTTCTTGTCATCATATTTAGGTTCATCGTCATCCTTCTTCTCATCCTCATCATCTTTCATTTCTTCTTCATCCTTATCCTTTTTTTCATCTTCGGTCTTAGTCCCTTTCAGAGCATCAATCTCTTTCCTCAGCTTATCATTTTCTTTCTTCAGAAAGCCGATGTCTTACCTTTTTTTGTCGATGTGCCAAGTAAACTTGATCATGCTTTCCATGAGATTGTCAATCAACATGGTCTTTGTTTCAGAGTCTTGATCCAAAACAAACACCCTTTCCTGTAGCCACTCCAGGTTAATAGGCACATATGCTAGGTCATAGGGAGATGGAGTGTCCATAGGAGCTTTTCTTTTGTCAACCCTGGTTTCAGGTGGGGATGGTGGTTGGGAGAAGTGAATGGGTTAAAATGAGTTTTCGGGAACTTTGAGGGGTTACTTAGTTCATATGAACTAATTGTGACCTTATATGTGATGTTACAGGTCAAAACATAGATATGCATCAGGCAATCAGATCGGGCACGTTTTGAAGCGGAATTCAAATGTTATGTAAATCTTTGGTGATATTAAAATTAAACACACTAGTTTTGATTAATCATAGATGTAAATGGTGTGTTTAACTTATGAAAGGGTGATTTCAAGCTTTCGATCACGATTTTGCATTAAAACATAAACTGGGACCTAAATTTGAGACGTGTAAACGTGTGAGAAGTTAGGGTGTCACAGGTTGGTGTCAGAGCCAATGGTTTGAGTGAATCAAGTGTGTCTTGATCTCAAACTCTTGTGCTCTTGATATGAAAACATAACGTTTGATTCGAAGACCCGATCATGATGCCAAGTGTATGAGGTTAGCATTTCTACTTCCTATATTATTTGATAAATGGAATATGGGACATTGTATATGAAAAGTGATTATGTGAAACCGAAATCAATGTCTTGAGTATGAAATGAAGGAAGTTAGGAATTGAGCATATAATGAATGGACTAGTATGTCTAGCCAACTTACTAGTGCAAACATAATATGAACAAGTTCTTTATGGGAATGATTTTATGCTTAGACTATTGAAATTAGGTAAATGTTTATATGATTTTTGAGCCAAGAGGCTATATTGAGATAAGATAATTCTCAAAAATGAGTTTTATGCCTTTGAGCTTGAGTTGAATTAAAGTGTTAAATCCATTTGAGTACGGAAAATATCTTAAGTGGCATAAGTAATGTAGAACACTTGAGTATTATAAAATTGTGAAAAAAACCATCGATGAATTATAAAAGTGTAGATGAGGAGTAATTCTCTTGAGTATGAATAAATTGAGTTAATGATAAATATGAGGAAATACGGAAGGATGGAGACAAACACTTGTGTGTGTATCATAATTTAATGTGTTTAATAGACTTTTCATAAGAATTTAAATGTATAAACTTGACTGTGGTCATGATGTGTATACATGAATCAAAAATGTATAATTTGACTCGTTTAAGGCATGATATGGAAAAAGACACGTAATTGTGTTTATGTGTTCATACATGTTTAAGTTTGAGATGTAATGATTTAAACATGTTAATAATTTATATAATGTGCATATAATCTATATGCATGATATATAGAGTTGTAAGTATACGATGTGTATACGTATGGTGTAATGTGTCTAAGACTAGTATAGAATTACGCTATCACAATCATGAAAAGATCTGAGGAGCATCATCTAGAGATGGATGAAACTAATATCTCAGATTTACAGAAAGCAATAAGAGAAAAGACAGAGAAAGTCTTAGAAGTTGTTATATCACCTACGAGAAGGTGAAGAGTTATGAGTATAAGATGTTATGTGTAAACTAGATGTAAAGATAGAGAGTATCTAATTCTAGTATATGATGTTTAAAATTAATAGTTGTGTGGTGATGAGAATTGTTGGGTGGAGCTAACCCATTAACAATGTTTAATTACTTAGCGTTGACAATAACAAGCAATAGGTGTTTAAATTACTTAGTTATTGTGATTTACTATGTATATAAGTGACTTGGAGAAATAAGAATGATTCACAAGTGGTGTGAACTTCTTATTTGAAGTTTGACTGAAATAGTAAAACAATTGACAAGGTGTGTGAATGTAAAACGGATTGAATCACAAGTGGTGTGATCTTTCCATGGTGAAAATATGGAGTTTAGGTAAATAACAGGTGGTGTGATCACCTACCTTGAGAATCCTTGGTGAAAAGGAAGTCTCAAGGAAATAATGAATCGTTAAAAATGTAAGACCACTGGTGAGTGTCATTGGATTTAACATATAAGACCGCTGGTGAGTGGCATTGGATTTAACATGTAAGACCATTGGTAAGTGACATTGGATTTTACATCTAAGACCACTGGTGAGTGGCATTGGTTTTAACATGTAAGACCACTAGTGAGTGGCATTGGAGTTAACATATAATACCACTGGTGAGTGGCATTGGATTTAACATGTAAGACCACAGGTGAGTGGCGTTGGATTTAATGTGAAAGACCACTGGTGAGTGGCATTAGATTTATCATATAAGACCACTGGTAAGTGGCGTTGGATTTATCTTGTAAGACCACTTGTGAGTGGTGTTGAATTTGACCGTAAGACCACTAGGGAGTGGCGTTGTGTTTGATGTGTAAAAGCCTCATAGAATGACATTTGGGTTTGTCATGTAAGTTCTCCTTAGTGAGGCATTAGGAGAATCCACATACATGTGGATTGGTTATTATGTGAGAATGTGTAGAAGGATGTTGACTTTTAAAAGTCAAAGTTATGGTTAAGGTAAATAGGTGAGTTGCCTATGATATGAACGAATTGAATGTTTAAGATTGATGAATCAATTATATATACGATTCATAAATAAGAGGTGAAAGAGGTATGTAGAAATACCCTTGAGTGTATGATTTGGTTTGCATGAAGAAAGTCAAACCAAAAAATCAATTGTAGATTTATTAAGTAGAATCATGCATAATGATCTTGTTTATTTAAGGTAAAATGTTCAATTATGCTTAAAATATATGTTGGGAAGTAGTGTCTAGGTATGGTGTGCCAGTAATAATTCTTTCTGATCGAGACACTCAATTTACTTCTCATTTCTAGAGAAAAGTTCAGGAAGAAATAGGTACAAAATTGTTGATGAGCACGGCGTTTCATCCTCAAACTGATGGTCAGAGAGAAAGTACCATTCAAACGTTGGAGGATATGCTACGAGCGTGTATAAATGATTTAGGAGATAATCGGGATGATTATCTACCTTTAGCTGAATTCTCATATAATAACAGTTATCATTCCAGTATTGGAATGCTTCCATATGAAATAATGTATGGAAGAAAATGTCGTACTCCAGTGTGTTGGGGAGAAGTTGGACAATGAGGACTGGCAAATAAAAAGATAGTTAAAGTAACAAATGAACATATAGATTAGATTCAAGCTCATTTGAAGGCGGCACAAGACCGTCAGAAATCCTATGCTGATAAGCGTAGGAGGCCTACTTAGTTCCAAGTGGGAGATTTTGTATTGTTAAAGATCTCTTCTTGGAAAGGTGTCATACGTGTCGGAAAGTGAGGGAAGTTAAGCCCACGTTTCATTGGGCCATTCAAGATTAGAGCTCGAATTGGTGAGGTTGCTTATCGCCTTGAGCTACCAAATGAGTTGAGTGGAATTCATAGCATATTCCACGTCCCTTATTGAGAAAATGTTTGGCTGATGAATTGACTTATGTGCTACTAAAATATTTGGAAATTGATGACAAGTAAAACTATGTGGAAAAGTCGTTAGGTATATCAGACAGAATAGACAAACGTTTAAGAAATATGTCCTTAAACCAGGTAAAGGTCCAACGAAAAAATAGAAGGATATCTGATGCTATGTGGGAGTCAGAGGATGAAATGATAAAGTATTATCCTTTCCTTTTGGAGATTTAATCGGTTTCGAGGACGAAACCTTTGTAAGGAGGGGAGATAAGTAACAACCAGTTTTATCAATCGAATATGTTTGAAATAATCATTAATAGAGCGATTGTGATTGTTACAAATTGAAAATATGCGAGAAATCATGAACGTGGGAGAAAATTGTGCGCGAAACGGAGTTCCGGATTCTCCGGAATCGCAAAACGTAGAAAATTAAAAAAATATCAAAATCCACGATGCCAGGCGGTACGCCTAGCCCCGGGCGCCCACGATAGACGGTACGAGTGGGGCCAAAAAAATATCTGAAGACCTTAGTCTCGCGTGCTACGCCGCATCCCAAACGCCCATGCGGGGCGATGCGCCTAGCCTGAGTCGGTTTGGCAGATCACTCTTCTTAATCAGATTTCACCAGAAAGTTCAGAATTTATTTCTTTCTAACTTCAGCCTCTCCACAGGCTATCAAAACGACTTTGAACCATCTGATCTCAATTCTAAAGCCATCTAAACATCTGGATCGAGCCAATGATCGTTTCTACAAGTTCGGATCGTTGTATTTCAACCAGAAATCCATTTGAAAGGGTAACGATCTATTTTATCCTACTGATTTGATAGTGTACGGATTAAATCGAGTTGTGAACATGATATAATGATTTTTGTTGATGATTATTGCCTAGATGATGGCTAGGAATAATTAGAAACAAAAACTAGATGTTTTAACGGTGAAATTTTGATTTTTGACCCGTTATAATGTCCGGTTGTCATGAAATCCATATCATTGTGATTGATAACTAGTAGGATGATTAGATGATGATTATGATGACTTTGGATCATTCTATGGACTGATAGATCCGATTCAAGAGCTTTATTAAATGTTGAGATTTGAAAGTTAATGATTTTGGCATAAATATGCTAATTATAAGTGATGACTTGACTTCTAAATGCCACATAGTAATGAATGAGATTCAAATGAGTTTGAATCAGTATGTATGGGTGTTGGGTGTATTGAAACTAGTTGTATACGTGTGATTTGCAACTAGGTGTTGGTAGTGGATGTTAAGAGATAAGTTACGAAATAAGAAATTTTGATAACTTGAATATGACTAAGAGAATGTGTAGATTAGTTTCTACACATGAATTGTTTGATAAAAAGCCTCAGTGAGGTTTTGATTAAGTATGAAAAGTAAAACATGTCAAATGTATTAGATTACATAAATAACATAAGTTATGTGTTCATGTTGTTAAATCTTGTTATACGTGGATATATGTAGGTCTCAAACCGGATCAAGAACTAAAATTTATCTTCTAATTCATCATCAATAGACTCTAACAAGTGCGGAATCCAAGCTAGAATCAAGAAAGCAAGTAGAAAAATATAATCTTTGTATTTATGCTGAAAATTCGAGTACAAGTGCCTCAATACGTCTAGAGAACAGAATACTTCTATTTATACAAGATCTAGGTGTACTCGAACTTTTTCACAAAAAAAATTCGAGTACTCGAACTAAATGTACTCGAAATTACTGTACACGAAAATAGTCAAAAGTCTGGACTTTGACTTCTCTATTGTTTGACTTTGTCAGTCTTCATCGTACATTGGGCTCTACAAACTCCCCCTAGACTGGCGAAGTCATCCAATAGGAAGAGTGACCTTGAGTGGTCCAACTATTGCATAAAGTTTTCAGCTCCATAGCATAAGCAACTGTGCGAGTGAACGGCTTAGCTTCTTCATCAGATCCAGAATAAACTCGTATTGGAGATTGGTGGAGCTTCATCATGTCTTCTTTTCCATACTTCAATAGATCCATCGGGTCAAGAATTATATCTATATCATTAATGTCATCCTTGTTATTGATAATGATTGCTGCAAGGTTCAGATCATCAAAATACCAAGACACGAAGTTAGCCAAAGAATTGTCAGGAACTCTTGGGGAAACAGGCACTGCTATCTCAACATGCGGTGGAGGATATTTGTAGTATATCCATGTCTTTTTTTGTCTTTGGATCGATAATACATGTGGAAACAAAACGCCTTCCTTTGGCGGTGCGCATCACAGGAAAGTCCTTTTAACATTGGTCTTTAATGAATTTGGCGAACAGGCCAGCCTTTGAGTCTTTGGAAGGATTGAAGAACATAGCTTTGTTGATACTTCGAATATCAACCTTTGGCTTTGTACAGAAATCTCTCGGTCTCTTATAGTATTCAACCTTTCCATTCATCCTTTTGACCAGATAGATGTCCCTTTTGTTGTCATAAATCCAGCAACACACGTTGGACCTGTCATTACGAACAGCGAACAGGTTTCTATCATCTGAAATAAATGTATGTTCTATATGTTCGTCTCTCATCTCCTTGACCAAGTATCTTTAACCATAGGAGGTGAAGGTGTCCAATCCTTCTTCTTGTCAAACCAACTGACAATCACTTCGTGAAGAGAGGTGACATCCTTTCCTAGTGCATCAATGTATTTGTGGGCATATAAATAATCAATATAAGGATTGGAAGAGACGTTTCCAAGCACAAAGTTTTCCGGTTCTTCTTCGACAGATTCCCCTGTGGAAGATTCAGCTTCTCCTTCGGTTTCTTTACCGATTCCTTCGAAAAGATAATCATCGGGAAGATCCTTGAAGAAGTCATCAAGCCCTGCATTCTCCATATCAGTTCCTAGAAGGCTATCACTAAATAGAATGTCATTGGGAATATCTCCAAATAGATCATCATAGTGACTAGTGGGCTTTCCTAAAGAGGATGGATTTCTAGTGGCTCCTCCTTGATCTTTGTCATCTGGAGGTCCTTGATCCCTTTTGTCAGAGTTATCCTTTTCTTTATTGTCTCCACCATCACCATCATCCTTGTCATCCTTCTTTTCAGGTGAATCATTTTCCTACTGATCATCACCATCATCATTATCATCATCATCCTTGTCCTCATCATCAGACTCTGGGACTTTTTCTCCTTTTAGTCTTTTGATTTCCTTTTGCATCTCATGGTTTTCCACACAAAGGAATCTGATGAGCTTTCGGTGCATTTTGAGTTGTCCCTTATAATCATTCAACCTGTCAGCGATTTTAAGCATCCCCTCTTGCATAGAACGAATGTTGGCATCCATTTCTTCGGCTTCCTTCTGAAGCACAAAGACTTTGTCTTGCAGACCCACGAGATCGACAGGCACTTCTTTCGGCTCGTATGGTGACTTTGTGTGTAAAGGGGATTTTCCTTTGTCACTGCTCGAGCGAGGTGGTGATGATGGAGTTTCGGTGTGAGGGATGGGGTGAGTAGAAGATGGAGCTGGGGATCTGGTAGGGATTTTGATGACTAGGTTGGGTCTAGCTGGTTGAGAATTTGGCTTTGGTTTTGAAGGTTGCTTGGGTTTTGTGGGTGGCTTGGGTTGTGATGGTGGTTTGGGTTGTGTGGGTGGAGGTGGTTTTGTAGGTGGAGGTGGTAGAACCGATGTTGTTGATGAGAAGGATACACTGGAGAACATTTGCTGTAATATGGGATCTCTGGTCCGCTTGGACATAGTCTTCAATCTCTTTCTCTTAGGCGACGACTCCGGGGTAGGAGTATAATCCAAATCCTGTGCTTCCTTCCTTTCTTCCCTTTTCGGTGGAGGCTTCTCAGCAATGAAATCTTCACTAGAAGATGAGGAGGCCTCAGAAACGTGTCCCTCGGCAGTCGTGTCTGTCTGTGTAAGGCAACAGGATTGCCTTGATCCTCTACCACACCCACATCTCCCACAAAACGTCCAAACTTTATTAGTGGTCTCTCACCAATGTATTGCTTTTTCCCACGCTTGTTCATCTTCATGTATCCAAAGATGTCTTTTTCGCATTTTCTTGATCTCCAGAGAACCTAACGTACGAGCCAAGCTTGGATATCTTTTGTCGACAACGATCTGCACAAAGCAGGGAAAGGCGAGAAATCGTTCTTTCCCTTTTCCTTTGATATTGGCATGCATATCAAGGAATATCATCCTACAGAAGTTGAAATCAACTCCTAAGGCCAGAGCTACAAGACATGAACTGCGAGTCTGATTAAGTACATCCTAACCGCCTTTTCTTCCACAGAGACACTGAGTGACAACGTGAGCCAAATATCTCCAATATGGGTGAAGTAATTTCTTCTCAGTGGGTGGGTAGGCATCTTCATGACCCATTTGATAAACGGTCCTATTAACCAGATCTTGATCAAGCTCAACGGGATCAGTTTCCTTGTCTCCAAATTGCAAACACTCTCTAAGAATTCGCTCAGTGATAACAATGGGTTTGCCCTGAATCTTTCCAACAATGCTGACAGTCCCCTTGTCATCAGTATGCTCTTCTACAGTGCCCCAGAAATCTCGAATAAAATCACTCACAATCAAGGGATGTTCCATGATTACGTAGTTGACTGGTGACAGGATCAATCCTTCAACCAGACTCTTGAATTCGGAATGCTTCTCGGGTGGATTTCCAAGATATGCCGTCATGTTGTGATCCGGCACAAACCGTAAGTCATCCATCTGAGAAACAAAACAGATTAAGTAAGTTCAAGATTGAGAAACATGAAATGATGAAAATTTTCTAAGTCCGAATAGGTTTGTTCTCGAACCAACAGTTGTACTCGAAATAACATTGCTTATTTGAAATTACAGGTGTACACGAAGTACAGGCTATACACAAAGTGAAGCGTGTACACGAAGTGAATCGTGTATTCGAAATGCAGGCTGTACACGAAGTGCGTTTTTACTCGAAACTCAGTCTGTACACGAAATACATGTTGTATTCGAAATGTGCCTGTATTCGAAATTTTAGATTTCGAGAACACAAGAAAGCCTTTAAAAGTTTATCATTTTTGCTCCTTACAACTTCTAATTTAATGTGAAATACTCGGAATTGATAGGCGAGCAACATATCTAAAGATCGCCTTTCAATTTAAAGTATTTCGAATTCAATTTAGCCAAGAACTCCCTGTATTCGAAAAACGCGTATTCGAAATTTATTTTTGATAATAACTTTCGAATCTATGGTCAAAAGTTAACAAAACTCTATACCTAAGGTCGCCTATAGATGATCTAAAAGATGACCGGAGTAGAATTTCGAAAAACACTCCAGAAAACGAGATCGCCTAAAGAGGATCAAGTCTGTACACGAACTGAAAAATCTATACTCGAAATCAAGTGGTATTCGAAATTTAAGAAAGTTGGGCTATTTATAGCCGTTGTTTCGAGTATGCAATTTTCGTGTACTCGATTTCGAGTACACACTGTTTATTTATTTAGTTTAAACTTTAACTTTCTGAAAAATAAAGATAAAATAAAATAAAATAAAACTTGGAAACTTTGGACAAGTTTATTGTTTAGTCGGGTCAAATTCGTGGGATCAAATCTGTTGTCAAAATTTTACTGGCTTAAGTAATTTCTTAATGAAGCGCAACTTTTAAACAACTATACCACACGAATGATTTCCACTCGTTGATCCATAACTTAGAAATAAGACATATGATCAAGGTTTTAAAAATATCTTATGGGAAATTTGTGAGCAGTCAAACTGTAAAAACCAGATTAACATGCAACCTATCAAATTTGTAAAATCTTTTGTTTCAAACTTTGATTGCGTTTCAACGAACTTAAAATGTTTTGACAGAGTTTAGGTGAGAAAAAAGAACAAATATATTAGTTTAGAATCAAGAACAAGGAGGGGTTCTATCATCTTGTGCTCATTGGCATCTTTTATTTACTGATATGCAGACACATTGGCCTTAACGTCACACATCCAGGTCTTTGCTTACTCAAAACAAAGGATGATTCAGTAGATATTTCTCGCTCTTTGTTTGCACAAAACATAGGAAATACCCGAGTTTTTCAAAACGATTTCAAGTTTATTGAAACACAATCTAGTTTAGACTCAAGGACTATAGACAAAAAGTCAAATAGTTGTCACACATTTCTAGTTATCTAATGATCACAATTTCACTCTTATTTTTATA
This sequence comes from Mikania micrantha, assembly GCA_009363875.1. Classification (NCBI taxonomy): domain Eukaryota; kingdom Viridiplantae; phylum Streptophyta; class Magnoliopsida; order Asterales; family Asteraceae; genus Mikania; species Mikania micrantha. The sequence continues at coordinate 61,043,673 of CM018697.1, forward strand.
CATATATTTTAATTTGATCCAGTCTAATTCTTTCATTTGGAAAACTGGTTTCAATTTCTTAGTGCATAATAGATATTCAAAGTTGTTATTCTTTTGAAATTTTATTAAGTTTGTGAAATTTTGATCCTCAGAAATTATTTCACTTCCCAATTTGACCGATTTACTTTGCTTGTTCAAATAAACTCTTTTTGTATTTTCTTAAGTTTTGAAAGGATAAAATTTTTTCGAAATTTTCTTAAATAGTAATAGATAGGATCTCCTTTTCTTAGTTTTTTTTTCTTAAAAAAAAAAAAAAAACTTAGCAGCTCCCCGTAAACTTGTATATTATTTTAGACTGACTCAAAAACCAAAATCTTTTTGTTGTTTTTGTAAATTTTCTCCCCCTAAATTTGTGATCTAAAATTAAAATAATCAAAACACAAATTTTAACGTCTTTACAAAAATTTGCTTTTATTCAAAGCTTATTATTTTGAGAGATGCAAGTAAGTGATGAAAGCGTGCTGTATCGAACGGTTTTGTGAAAAGATCCGCCAGATTTTCATGTGCATGAACCTATTCAAGATGAATTAGTTTCCGTTCGAAATGGTCACAGATGAAGTGAATCCGGATATCGATATGTTTAGTATTGGAGTGTTGTACCGGATTCTTGACGATCTGTAAGGCGGCTTCATTGTCACAATAAATAAGAGAGTCAAGAAAAATCAAACCGTAATCGAGGAGTTGCTGTTGCATCCATATAACCTGGGAGCAGCAACTGGAAGCAGCAACATATTCAGCTTCCGCAGTAGATGTGGATACGGTTGTTTGTTTCTTGCACTGCCATGAGACAAGGCGATCTCCTAAGTATTGGCATCCTCCCGATGTGGACTTCCTATCTAAGTTACAACCACCAAAATCACTGTCAGAATAAGCATGCAAACGAAATTCAGAGTTCTTAGGATACCATAAACCGAGACGAGGTTTCCCGACAAGGTACCGAAAGATCCTCTTGACAGCAATCAGGTGAGATGCCTTTGGATTTGCTTGATATCTAGCGCATTGACATATAGAGAACATGATGTCTGGTCGGCTAGCGGTCTAGTACATCAAGGAACCAATCATCGAGCGATATAGGTGTTTATCAACATCTTCAGCATTAGAATACAAAGTTAAGACTGGACGTGCAGCCATGGGGGTAGATGTAGGCTTTGATTCCAACATCTTGAATTTTGACAGAATGTCAGTGACATACTTTCCTTGATGTATCAGCATGCCTTTTGGATCTTACTTCACCTGAAGACCTAGAAAAAGTTCATTTCTCCCATTGCACTCATCTCAAACTTCTTCTTCATTACCCCTTCAAATTCCTTGCACAATGCCGAGCTTGTGGAGAAAAAAATAATGTCATCCACATAGATTTGGATGAGAATCAAATCATCCTTATCCTTGCGAACAAACAAAGTCTGATCGATGGCTCCACGGGTATATCCATTTGCAAGAAAGTGATCAGTAAGCGTAGCATACCACGCTCGCGGTGCTTGATGAAGACCATAAAGTGCTTTGTCTAACTTGTAGACATGGTCTGTATACAGAGAATCTTCAAAGCCTGGGGGCTGGCACACATAGATTTCTTCCTTTACCTTTCCATATAAGAAGGCGGTCTTCACATCCATCTGATACATTGTGAAGTTCATGTATGAGGCATAGGCCAAGAAAATCCGTATGGCTTCATGTCTAGCGACTGGTGCAAAGACTTTCTCATAATCTATCCCCTCTTGTTGGTAGAAGCCCTGAACTACCAACCTTGACTTGTTCCTGATAATGACTCCTGAGCCATCTCTTTTGTTCCTGAACACCCATCTGGTTCCTATAGGCGTCTTTCCTTTGGGTAGGGGAACCATATTCCATACCTTGAGTTTCTGAAACTGCATCAGCTCTTCCTGCATTGCCTCGACCCAACTGGACTCTTTGAGAGCCATTTTGACATTCTTGGGCTCTACCTGTAAAATGAAACAGGAATATAAACAAGAATTAATCGGACCTGATTGACTTCTGGTAGTTGTTGCTTCAAGCAAGAGGTTCTGAGTTGTAATGGATCGGCTCCGAGTGAGAACGCCTTCTGAGAGAGGTCCAATAATATTTTCAGCCAGGCGATTCTTGTTTATGCTGAGTGTCAGTACTTCCTCCACAGCTAGACTATCTAGCAAATTGCTGATGTTGTTCACTTGATCTTCATTTGAGAAGAGATGTTGTCGACAGGAACAGTTTTACATACTTCAGCTTCATGATCCACGCAATGTTCCTCAGGGATGTTATCTGAGAAGAGTGGATTATCAAAGGTGTGGTGAGAGGAGGATGAAACTTGATCTGTTTTTGGAACGGATGATGTTTCTGGAAGTGGCTGAGCAGACTCAGAAGTATCTGAATCTGAAGGGAGAACTTCATGTATCGGAGTTGGCTGATTAGGAGGAGAATTATTGTACATGCCTGGAGGGTCAACTGTCAAAAGTTTGGGATCACAGGGAACATAGTCAACCCTATAGTCGCTATCATCACTTTTTTAGAAATCATCAGCTTGCTCAGATGATCCTGCACTCTCGGAAGTAATGTTGAAAGTCCTAAAACTAGAATCATACTCAAATAGCCAGTTTGGACCAGAACCGGAATCAGTAGAGTTCATTTCTTGCCAATCAATATAGTACGATTCCACAATCATCTGAGTCTTCTTGTTGTAAACTCTGTAGGCAGCCTTCTCGGATGAATAACCCACAAAGTAACTGATGTGTGCTGAGTTGTTTAAATAAAACTCACTAAAAAACAACTCTAAACTAGACACTATAAGCTTTAAATTTATAAACTAAGACTCTCTAACCTAAACCACACAACCGGCAAGTGTACCGATCAATGTAGTACACTTCTTTAAGTCCGAGTATCGAACCCAAGAGACTCCTATAGAAAACGTAAAGTAGACTCAACTAAACTTAGACTAAAATGCTAAATAAATTAAATGGGGGGTTTTTAATTGTAAACTGAATGATTAACACTAAGACAAGACAGAAAACAGGAAACTGACTGGGATTGAATTCAGGAGATTTAAAACACTACCTAGGCAAGAATCCTATACGTGTTTGACACTTCTTCTAACGGTTTTGGGAATATTGTGAAACCGGGATCTAGGGATACTAACTCAAAGGAAACCTAGAGAATCCTCAACCCTTCTCAAGGACAGCACTAGACAAACCTATTAAGCCGATAAAAACACCGGTTTGTGGATTACCTTCACAGGTTCTCTGACTGAGAAAATGACACACCCAAAAGACACTCTACCTCACGGCGCGAATATCACAATACCTAGGGCAAGGGGATAGATATGAAATGACTGATCAGACTTGGTAAACAAGATGTGAAAGGTAAACTAGACCGAACTTCTCACGAAGACTCTAACCTAGCAATCAAACACACAAGACAAACCAATAACCTATTAACCTCACAGTATTAATATTAGTTGCACATTTAGTTAGTCAATTTCAAGATAAATCATTCCAATGACTCACTACGTCTAGCAAATCATCTAGAAATCAAGAACACATAGTAATTGACCTAGCATGCATCTATTATATGACAGACAATCAACAAGACACATGTGAAACAATAAATCAATACTCAAAACTGATCTAAATACACATCCACAACTGATCATTCAAACCCAAATCATTGTCATTAAATCAAATCACAATAAAAGTTCCAAACCGAAAGAATACGAAATCAAACACGCATAATCATCATAGCCTAGGTAGATCAATGTTTCTAGCCAATAATCATAATGAAAACAGTAGCTAAAGACATATAAGAGTTCATTGAAAGCAAAGAAATCAAAAGAGAAGTAAAGAAACGCGAAACCGAAAGATTAACACCCGAGAATCTCGATTCTCTAGCTTCAAATCTTCAATCCTTAGCTCCAAAGGCTCCGGAAATCACCCAAAATCACCCCTAGTTCGTCCTCTGCCGTTTTGGATTCCTCCCCTTCGAATTAGGGTTAATGGGGGCTTAAATATGCTTAAAAACGCAAAATTTCGCGATATCTGACAATACCTCGCGTAGCGCTAGGGATATCTCCAATTCTGTCGCGTAACGCTACAGAATACCGATTCCGGAAAACTGTTTTCGTCATAACTTCTTCGTTTTAACTCCGTTTTCTTCGCCGTTTTCGTCTATGGCTTCGTAATTCAATTCTCTATCATCTCATATTCTTAAATATCCATTTCCATTCCATGAGAATTCTTCACCAAGCTTGAATAATCTCCTGTGTGCTCGTTTCTTTACTGTTTTAGCTCCATCTGCACACAAACACCTGTAAAACACATCATATTAAGTATTGAACGATATTTAAATAAAAACAAACACTAATGTATCAAAAACCGACTCAATATAGATACGAAAGACTAACTAATTAAACCTATATCAAATATCCCCACACTTATCTCTTTTTCGTCCCTGAAAAAGAATTATGCTATGGAATCATAGTCAGGCTTAAATCTAGTTTTCAAAACTCAAGCTAATTACTTTTTAAGATCTAATAATGTGTTAACTGTGATTACAGGTATACTTGTCCACTTAAACCCAACCACCGATCATCCAGGCCCCCAATTGTATTGCAATTTAGTTCAAGTATTCTATTTATTAATGTGGATGGGTCTCACATGTCGGTATCTATTCCTGGTTCCAAGTTTCAAAGCAAAGATTAAATCAATAAATCCATGATTTTTCTACCACTGTAACCCAATACCCACGTGTATTTAAAACTAACTTATTCATGATGGATAATGCATAAATATATTTTTTTTCTTTTAAGCACAATACTTTTCTTTTGCAATTTTTTTTTTCTCTTTTTTTTTTTTTTTTAATTGTGTAAAACTTTCGAACAACACAATCGCAACCCTAACTCAGAGGTGTTTTCAGCCAAGTCACCATCCCAGCAGTCAAACACATAAGCTTCGGGTCACAATCTATTAAGCACTAACCCAGAGGTGTTTGACAACAGAGTCACCATCCCCACGGCCAATCACATAGGCTTCGCACCTAATTGTTATTTTAAACCTCACACAACACTAAGATGGAATCCTAAGGCGCCACTTAATGTGTGCCAACTACTGCTAATCTTAAATACAAACGGGTATTAACCTACAGTGGTGCTTTTTCAACCTTCCAACAGTTTTGACTTCCATTTAGTGAGAATCCACAAAATCAATTCAATGTTTAATTAAGTTGATTAGAATACATCTATGAAAACCTTTCATAATCGGCTGGGCCTACCCGTAAATCCCAATTCAGACACGTTTTCAATCATTTATCATCTCATACATATAAAATTTGAAAACCAGACACCTGACTTTACCTATCATCTTCCATATTTTATAATATAATGCAAACATCAAAATCAGGGACATTTTTTTTTCAATTTTTCTGATTTTTTTTTTTTTCAAAACAAATAAACAAAAATTAAACCAACTAGATGCAAGACAAAATTTAAACTAAACGCACGCAAAATTAACTACTAAACAGGACTCAATAAATAAAAACAAGACTCAAATAACTAAATGAAAACAAGACGATAGTCTTCCCATCCCCACACTTAAATTAAACATTGTCCTCAATGTGGAAATAAAAGAAAGACAAAAATAAATAAACAAGCAAGAATTGGAAAAGACTTAGCTGGTTATTTATTTACAGCTGAACGTAGCCTTGATTCCAATAGCCTCTGATCGTATAGCATTTCATTCGCGATCAGGAAATATTTCTGGTTGCCTCCTTAAAATGATTAAATTGGATATATTCACCCGAATGGAGATTTAGTACGGGTGAAATATATCAAACCAGGTAATTCCGCGTTCATGTGCCTTCTCGCAACCAAATTGATTGTTTCCCTGCAAAATACTTAAAACACAAAAACAAAAGCAAGAACAAAGACACGAATAGAAATAAAAATTGCAAGCAATAAAACAAGAATAATAATAACAGGATAACAAACAAATAATATACAGAAACTGGGCTGCCTCCCTGTAGCGCTAAGTTTATTCAAGTCTTCAGCCGGACTCTCACTTAGTAGCCTAATCAGGAGGCTTCTCCTTAATTGATCTTAACACCGCCTCTAGCCTAAGCGGTAAAACTTCCTCACTGCATGTCAAACAAAAACCTAAAATTCTTACGCACATGCTAGCACGCTTCATCTCATTAAACCACGAACTCTTAAATCTGCTAGGCCTAAAAATAATCCTGAAAATGTAGCCTAGCAATCTATCATCTCGAAAAATCCCCACACTTGGGGTTTTAACAGTCCTCAACTCACTGATGTCCCCCATCTCTTTTAACTTCTTTCGCGATGGTCTAGATTTAGGAGGTAACTTCTCAACCACTCTTCTCACAAGTAAATGGATAGCACTATGCTCATGTTCAATGGACGAGGATTCTGCTCTAACATCTAGTGGCTTAATCCTAATTTCTTTCTCTACAACACTTACCACTCCTACATCCTCAAACGTCCCCACACTTAAGGTTTTTTCTATCTCAGCATCTAACTCATCCTCTTTTTTCAATAATTCCTCTTTACCTGCCATCCACTCACTAATCTCAGGTTCACCTCTTAACAAAGCCTCTAACTCAGCCAAGTCCCTTTCGGGATCAAACTCTCCACTCTCGGGTTTACCTAACAACTCACCAACTGGCTCACTGACAGAGCTCTCAATCTCCTCCTGAACCAGAGGTGGGACTGTGTCGTCCATTAAGGTCTCTGGTTTTGGATCCTCAGGCTCCTCCTCAAGATTGGCAGTTATCGAATCAAAGTAGGCTGCCCAATCAATTTGCTTCACCTCCTCCGGTGATGGAATGTACCGAAATGTGCTGTTAGGGAGTATCCTACTAGTAGGAATGACAGGAATGACAGCAGGCCCTTCAATCTCTCTCTCCTCATCAACTGGAGGTGCTTCATCTTTACTCAGTTTGCCCTCTTGAGGTGCTTCCACTTGCAAACCCTGCTTCAAGTATAAGTCGATGTGTTGGTCAACATCCGGATCAGAAAAATCGAATATGCCTTGAACTGGAGGTGGGACTCGTGGTTCGCCCATTTTCGTCTCCGGTTCTACGATTTGCTCTAACACATCAGAAGACTCCAGGGGTTTCTCTATGCACAGAACCTTTATCTCAGAATCATCACCGTCACGATATTCTTGAGCAGGAGGTGGGACTTGTACGAAATCTTGTGGAACCGCGTTATCCGTTATTGTCTCCTGCTCGGTGGTTAGATTGAAAAAAAAAAAAAAAAAAAAAAACACGTAGCACAAATGTAGCAGTTAAGTTCAATTAAGTCTAATTAACGCAATCGCCAAAGGAGTCCCCGGCAACGGCGCCAAAAACTTGATGTGTGCTGAGTTGTTTAAATAAAACTCACTAAAAAACAACTCTAAACTAGACACTATAAGCTTTAAATTTATAAACTAAGACTCTCTAACCTAAACCACACAACCGGCAAGTGTACCGATCAATGTAGTACACTTCTTTAAGTCCGAGTATCGAACCCAAGAGACTCCTATAGAAAACGTAAAGTAGACTCAACTAAACTTAGACTAAAATGCTAAATAAATTAAATGGGGGGTTTTTAATTGTAAACTGAATGATTAACACTAAGACAAGACAGAAAACAGGAAACTGACTGGGATTGAATTCAGGAGATTTAAAACACTACCTAGGCAAGAATCCTATACGTGTTTGACACTTCTTCTAACGGTTTTGGGAATATTGTGAAACCGGGATCTAGGGATACTAACTCAAAGGAAACCTAGAGAATCCTCAACCCTTCTCAAGGACAGCACTAGACAAACCTATTAAGCCGATAAAAACACCGGTTTGTGGATTACCTTCACAGGTTCTCTGACTGAGAAAATGACACACCCAAAAGACACTCTACCTCACGGCGCGAATATCACAATACCTAGGGCAAGGGGATAGATATGAAATGACTGATCAGACTTGGTAAACAAGATGTGAAAGGTAAACTAGACCGAACTTCTCACGAAGACTCTAACCTAGCAATCAAACACACAAGACAAACCAATAACCTATTAACCTCACAGTATTAATATTAGTTGCACATTTAGTTAGTCAATTTCAAGATAAATCATTCCAATGACTCACTACGTCTAGCAAATCATCTAGAAATCAAGAACACATAGTAATTGACCTAGCATGCATCTATTATATGACAGACAATCAACAAGACACATGTGAAACAATAAATCAATACTCAAAACTGATCTAAATACACATCCACAACTGATCATTCAAACCCAAATCATTGTCATTAAATCAAATCACAATAAAAGTTCCAAACCGAAAGAATACGAAATCAAACACGCATAATCATCATAGCCTAGGTAGATCAATGTTTCTAGCCAATAATCATAATGAAAACAGTAGCTAAAGACATATAAGAGTTCATTGAAAGCAAAGAAATCAAAAGAGAAGTAAAGAAACGCGAAACCGAAAGATTAACACCCGAGAATCTCGATTCTCTAGCTTCAAATCTTCAATCCTTAGCTCCAAAGGCTCCGGAAATCACCCAAAATCACCCCTAGTTCGTCCTCTGCCGTTTTGGATTCCTCCCCTTCGAATTAGGGTTAATGGGGGCTTAAATATGCTTAAAATCGCAAAATTTCGCGATATCTGACAATACCTCGCGTAGCGCTAGGGATATCTCCAATTCTGTCGCGTAACGCTACAGAATACCGATTCCGGAAAACTGTTTTCGTCATAACTTCTTCGTTTTAACTCCGTTTTCTTCGCCGTTTTCGTCTATGGCTTCGTAATTCAATTCTCTATCATCTCATATTCTTAAATATCCATTTCCATTCCATGAGAATTCTTCACCAAGCTTGAATAATCTCCTGTGTGCTCGTTTCTTTACTGTTTTAGCTCCATCTGCACACAAACACCTGTAAAACACATCATATTAAGTATTGAACGATATTTAAATAAAAACAAACACTAATGTATCAAAAACCGACTCAATATAGATACGAAAGACTAACTAATTAAACCTATATCAGTAACACTCATCTGCCTTATCATCAAACTTGTGGTTTGGCTCTGTATGATGAAGAGTGCAAGGACATCCAAAAGACTTGAAGTGACCAACTTTAGGCTTTTGATTAAAAAGAATTTCATAGGGAGTCTTCTGATGGCGCTTGTTTAGGAGTGCTCGATTTTGAACATAACACGCTGTATTAACAGCTTCGGCCCAGAAGACGATTGGCAGCTTTGATTCTGATAGCATGGTTCGTGCAGCCTCTATAAGCGTTCTGTTCCGCCTTTCTGCAACTCCATTTTGCTGAAGTGTTATGGCTGCACTGTATTGCCTAGCAATCCCTTTTCATCGCATAAATCTATAAGAGTCTGATTTCTAAATTCAGTGCCATTATCAGTTCTAATCACCTTAACCTTTAGATTCTTCTGATTTTCGATCAAGGTAATAAACTTCTTCAGGATCTCTTGTGTTTCATCCTTCTTGGCCAGAAAGAACACCCAAGTAAATATGGAATAATCATCTGTCACAACAAGACAATATGACTTCTTCCCGATGCTCATTACGTTGACTGGTCCGAAGAGATTGATGTGTACAAAGTAGTTAAATTAAAAATAATAAAAATCAAATCTAACCTATACACTAAGTAATACTCTAGACTCTCTAAACCAAACTACTCACAGGCAAGTGAACCTATCGAGAAGTAGTACAGAAAAGCAAGTCCGGATATCGAACCCACAGACTCCTATAGAAAGTACAAAGTAGACTCAAGAACTTACCTATACAAAATACTTAAATTAAATTAATTGTTTGAAAGGGGGTTTTAGTAATTAACTAATTAAAATGAACTAATAAGATTCTGAAAACAAATCAAAGCTCAAATGAGAAAGTTCAACTAGAATTTACTAATGATGAAAAGACTACCTAGGGTTTACTTTATACATGTTTGAAATGTTTAGATTGATCATGGAACTTATTATGGAACCGGGATCTTTGAATATTAACTTATCAACAGATTAGAGATTCTTTAACCATTCTTAAAGATTTCAACTAAAATGTGTACAAGTGTTTTAAATACCGGTTTAGGGTAATCACTCGCACAAGTTAACCAACCCATCAATGGTATATCCTAAAACTACCTACCTCACGGAAAGGATAGTCTCAATACATTAATTGCACTGGATAATATGGAAATTCATCTTGGATTTAGCATACAAGACTATGTTCAAGTTACCTAATCTTGGTCTTTTCACAAAGACCTTAACTAGTTCTTAAACACGCAAGATACACTAACAAAGTCTCACCTCACGGCTATTGAATTTGGTTAAACATTTAATTCCTTTGTGACCTAATTATTGTTCCTATGAAATACTACGTCTAGTAATACATCCACAAATCATAAACACCAAGTAAATGACCTAGCACATGACTATTACACGAAAGACATTCGCCAAAGCATATGAGGAAACAACAACTCAATCTCAAACATCATAAACATTCATCCACATCCAAGAATTCAAACCAAATCGTTAAACCATTAAAAATCCAAACTTGTTCCACAATCAATCGTTATCAATATCAAACATGCATATTCATAAAACCCTAGGTGGTCTAGAATGTTTAGCCACGACTCATACTAGATAAACAGTATCAATCAATGTTTAAACTCATCTCAAACATCAGTAAAAGAGAATAACAAGAAAGAAAGAAAAACCGATCACGTTACAGCCTTCGGATCACTCGCTTATGGCTTCCCGATGATCAAACTCGACTCCAATCTTGAATCTTTGCTCCTAGTCGCCTCCCAAGTCGTCTCTGATCGTCCAAAATCGAATTCTTTTCGGCTCCAGCCGTTTCCCACACATAAAACTCGAAAAACTGGATTTTTAACCCTGTCGCGCTACGCGACAGGTGTCCTCAAACCCTTCGCGCTACGCGAGGGTACCCACTACCCGACAAAATAGTCGGGTCAAACCCGCAATCATTAAAAAGGGTAAAATGGTCGATTTCAACCTGTCGCGATACGCGACAGGGTTTTCTATGTGTGTCGCGTGACGCGACAGGACTTTATTACCAGAATTCTTCTTCTTGTGTCTTGGATTGGTTCTCGACTAACCGGGAGCTCTATTTCTCGATCTTTAGCACCAAAAACACATGTTTATTTCCTGCTAGCAACAATTTTGTGGAATTGTGAAGAACCAGCATCAATCGACTCAAAACTGACTAAAACTTTACAAAAACTAATTAGAAACAAATAGAAAAACAGATGTGTTTTGCAACACATCAGAGATCCATATGAAGAAGCTGGAGAACTGAAGAGATAGAATTGAACAGTTTAGGCTTGTGGGGTCTCTTGTGTTGCTTCCCCTTGGCACAAGCTATGCAGTTTTCAATAGTAGAGAAGTCTTTAGAAGGCAAGCCGATAATGTGATCTCTCTTGGCGAGTCTGTTTAGATTCTTCAAATTTACGTTACCCAGTCGGCGATGCCATAACAGACAATCATGCTCCAATGCCTTTGAGAACAAACAAGTATTCTCTATGAATGACTCTGAAGTCATGTTGATAATGTAGGCATTGCTTATCCTTGTAGTTCTCATCAGAATCCACTTCTCAGGCACTACAAATCCAGGCTTCAGAATGAGACACTCTTTGTTTGTGAAGTGTGTTGGAAAGCTCCTGTCACAAATCTGAGAAACACTCAATAGACTGTGATTGAGTTCTTCAACATAATAAACATCTTCAAAACTAAGAGTTTCATTTGTCACCGTGCCCTTCATACTTATCTTTCCTCCCTTGTCTCCAGCAAATGAGACATATCCACCACTAAAAGGTGTTACCTCGTGTAACTGAGAAAAATCCCTAGTCATGTGCCGGGAGCAACCACTATCAACATACCAAACATTTTTAAGCTTGCTTGGTCGTCCCTGCATCACATACAATCAACTAATGAGAGACCAATACCCAAATCATAATATACTTAGGCACTTTGGAAATCGTATAGACTTTGTTTTTAGGTTTGGGTCTATTTTTGGGCCTGGTTTTGGGTCTGTCTAATTTGTTTTTAACAAATTTTGACTTTCTTCCACTGCCATGGTCAACTGGTTTTACCTTAGGTTTTTGAAGAGAGATAGTTTTAGTTTTAAAAATCCTTGGATTTTGCTTATGAAAACCAGATTGAGTTTGGTTTGATTTCATGTACCTTTCAGTAGTGGAAGGAGTCTGAGTCTGAGTCCCCTTTTGAGAGGTTACATTAGGCTTGGAGGATGGAACGGTCCTCACATGTTTGCTAACCAGTTTAGCCTTAGGTGTGACCTTATGATTCTTCCCATAGAAGAACTCAGTAGGTCGGTCCATACAGTGTCGAGCAATGTGGCCTAGTTTCCCACATGCATAGCAGCAGACTTTGTGATGAAATTCAATTGGGTCAAAGGGCTTTGCATCACAGTTACTTCCACTAGAGGATAAGTTTGAAGAAACTTGTTCCAAGGATCCAGTTGGAACATAAGGTTCACAGTTAGGATTCAACTATGAACCTTCCTCCTTGGTAACTGTGGAATGAGCTGGTGCTGTCTGCTTTGTCAAAGGAGAGGAAGTTGATTTTGAGACATGATTTATAGCAAATGTCTTCTGAAAACTTTTCAACATATCATTAGGCTTAATTTTAACATATCAGTTTTTGGAACAAAAGATAATTTGCTTGAAGATGTTGAACAATCTGTGCTCCTCCCAGCACTTCCTTCTACCTCCTTCTCCTCTGAACCTGTAACACTTAGTTTTTCTGCACAAACCTCAGAATCATTAGTCATAACGGGGTCAACTGTGAGCATAATAGGTTTGGTGGGAAAAGCACAAGCACGATCAGAATCCAATTCCAAGTCATCAACAGATGTGTTGATTCTTGGCATGCTTGAGTAATTATGGTTAAAAGGTGGTTCACATTCCTTAAAACCAAGACCCTTACCCCTCTTTTCCCTGAATTGAATGCTTATCATGTTTTCCAAAACCTTACTTGAATAGTCAAACTTTTCACATTTTACAGATGTTTTGGAAAGTAGATTTTTGAGTTGGTTCAATTCTATCGTGAGTTCATCAACCTTGCGTCTCGCATCACGATAGTCGGATTCTTTTTCACTTATAACTTCTTTAAGCCTTGCCACATCCCTACCCTCGGCCTCAAGTTTTCTTTTCAAAATTCCTTCATTTTTAAGAAATTCAGAATTAAAGTATTTAAGTTTGGTTACTTCTTTGATTAGTGATTCATTATGTGACCTATACTTAAATACTTTATCTATGCAAGAGGTAGAGCGAAAGTTTTCAGTTACCTCTTTTTGTTTGTCGTCTACCTCGGCCATGAAAGCGTGACTCAGAGTAAGCTCCAACTCCTGCACCTGATCACTCCAATCATAGGAGTCAGTTTCTTGAGTTACCAGTGCTTTGGACATGCTAGTACTTCCTCCTGCGGCTGTAGTTACAGTTTTCTCTTCAGGCTTCTTCTCTCCTTCCTTTGCCACTTTTGGCTGCTTACATTCCCTGCCAAAGTGACCTGGTTAATCACAGTTGTAGCACCGCAGCTTGGACTTATCAAATCCAAGTTTCTTTCCTGGGTTATTTCCAAAGTTATTCCTTCCATATCGTTTAACGAACTTCTTTACCCGAAACACAGCCATTGCCATCTGCCATGAGATATCCATTTCCTCCACATCTGCTGGATTTATCTGCTCTAAGTTATCCTGAGTTAGGTTTGTAGGTGCTAACTGTCCTGCTATGAAGGCATTGTAGCAGTTCATAAAACCCTTAAACAACAGCATATTTTCTTCACTCTCTGGATTGATCTTGGACACTAATCCAGCTTGTCCAGATGACAGGAATGCAGTCTGAAAAGGGATTGGCAGCGATGAAGTTGACTGATATTGTTGCATCCCTGAAGCTTGAAGATTGATAGCTGATAGGAAAGCAAAATTTTCTGACACGGGTGCAATGCCCATCGAGCTAGTATGGTTTAGTGCTCTCTGTTTATCGTCCATATCATAGGAATTGATGATCGAGATCAGCTCACTTAGAGATTTCTTGTACATATCCTTTGTTCTTTTGATTGTTGTATAATTTGAATTCCAGTTGTAAGGCAGTGAGTTTAGAAGCTTCTTGTTTACTACTCCTTTGGTCATCTCAATTCCAAAACTTGTCATCTCAGTCATTAGATGAGTGAATCTATTAAGTTGTGCTTCAAGAGACTCTCCTTTGATGTGAATGAACATATTGAACCTTTGTCTAAGCATATCCTTGCGGCTCTCTTGCGTGTATTCGTTTCCTTCAAACCGTTCAACCAAAGCATTCCAAAGTTCCTTTGTTGTCTTGTGTTCTTTAAATCCATGAGCAACATCAGTCGATAGAGCCATTGTAATTGAAGCATAAGCCTTTTCATCCTTTTCCATCATTAAGAGGTCATTGTCAATGTACAATTCTGGATCTTTGGGAACAAGGGGACCATTGATCTCACTCTGGTATGAGGGCACAAAAGGACCCTCTTCAATGGATCTCCAAAGCTGGATCAGTGTATTTGATAAAGGATTGGAATCTGAATTTCCAATCTTGGAAGTTATCTCCCGACACGAGCCTTGGTGGCTTTGTTCCTGTGCCGATCTCATTGTCCAGATTGAGTAGATTGGACAGGTTAGTCAGATTCTTAGAAAAATTTCTAAGTGTAGTTGACGAAGTCCCTGTAGAACAGATCACCAAACACCCTTGTAATCGAAATCCTCTTGTATTCGAAAAGGAAGTTGTACTCGAAAAATCCTGGTGATCAAATTTAAGCTTGTACTTGAAAATCTTATGTAGTCGAAACTCCCTTGTATTCAAAATCAACTTGTGTATTCGAACCTAGTTGTAATCGAACAGAACTGTAATCGAAGATCCCTTGTTGTTGAACTCACTGGTACTTGTAGTCGAACTTCTAACACCCTTTCGAACACTCTATATGTACTCGAAATAGCTAAACTCGAAAATTTCGAACTCGAAAATACTTAAGAAAATTTTATAAAAATATTTCTTAAGATCTGGAGTCCTAAATTCACAAAGTAGCTAGATGGAGTAGAATAGACTGATAAATTACTAATCTTGCTTAAGAAAGTTGTTACCTTGACGATGAAAAGAGCACTCAAGCTCTGATACCACTTGTAGGTCTCAAACCGGATCAAGAACTAAACTTTATCTTCTAACTCATCATCAATAGACTCTAACAAGTGCGGAATCCAAGCTAGAATCAAGAAAGCAAGTAGAAAAATATAATCTTTGTATTTATGCTGAAAATTCGAGTACAAGTGCCTCAATACGTCTAGAGAGCAGATGCCTCGGGATTCCAACCAAAATCTGTACAAAATACGTCTATTTATACTAGATCTAGGTGTACTCGAAGTTTACACAAAACAACTTCGAGTACTCGAACTACACATGTACTCGAAATTACTGTACACGAAAATGGTCAAAAGACTGGTCTTTGACTTCTCCATTGTTTGACTTTGTTAGTCTTCATCGTACACTAGGCTCTACAATATATAATAGGAAGAGGAGGTGAATCTTGTTCTAGGAGGCCTGGAAAATAATTGGAGATTGTTGATTACTCTCCAAAACAAGGCAAGTTGCCCAACTTACTGTAACATTATATATAAGTAGTATAAAGAGTCTACATGATTTCGATGTTTATATGATGATTGTGCATAACTTGACAAACGAAACTTATGGAGTTAAAAGGCCTATGAGAAGGCATTTTAGTTTCAAAATGAATGTTATGTTTGAGTTGTATGCATAATATAAATGGCATAAAATTACTCGGATGAGCTGGTGAAACTGATCAATTGAACCACTAGATTGTGGATAACTGGTTAATCCAGGGATTAAATTGTTGAAACCACAGGTGTGTGGATAGCTAGAGGTGCTAGCAAGTGTCTTAGATGGAAGAACCGGTGGGTGAACATCTTAAGACTTAAGTTTATGTGTGAAACCACATGCGTGTGGATAGCTAGAGGTGCTAGCTAGTGTCTTAGATGGAAGAATCGGTGGGTGAACATCTTAAGACATAATTTTATGTGTGAAACCACATGCGTGTGGATAGTCAGAGGTGCTGACAAATAACTATGGTGGAAGAACACGGGATGAACACAATAGTGTACTCATGACTAAACAGTTGCAAACAATAATAATATGATATTATTACATTGTATGTTAAACCACAGGTGTGTGGATAAATCGAATGAGTTGATTGTGAATAAATTAAAGCACATGTGTGTGGATAAATCGAATGAGTCGATTGTGAATAAATTATACCACAGGTGTGTCGATAATTGGTGGATTCAATGGAGTATATATGATAATTATGGTGTTTCAAATTTGCCAGAGGTGTTGGTAATAGAATTGGATTAGATCAGATGATCATATTTATGAAGATGACCCATTAAGGGAAATCAATGCACAATAGCGTGTTCTGTGCAATTAGATGTTTGAATATGATGTATTATGATCTAAACATGATAAACATCCATATGATATGTATGTGGATGAGTTAAAATGAGTTTTGGGAACTTCGGGGGGTTACTTACTTAGTTCATATGAACTAATTGTGACCTTATATGTGATGTTACAGGTCAAAACATAGATATGCATCAGGCAATCAGATCGGGCACGTTTTGAAGCGTAATTCAAATGTTATGTAAATCTTTGGTGATATTTAAATTAAACACACTAGTTTTTATTAATCATAGATATAAATGGTGTGTTTAACTTAAGAAAGGGTGATTTCACGCTTCCGAACACGATTTTGCGTTAAAGCATAAACCGGGACCTAAATTTGACACATGTAAACGTCTGAGTAGTTAGGGTGTCACAAGCCTGGTCATGCTCATCAGCGACAAATGTTGTGGGAGTAGTATGATCAGCAATCTTGTCTTCTATTCCAGAAAATAATTTACCAAATTTCTCCAATGGCCTTACACTTGTGAACAACTTCTTGCCCCTCTTGTTCATGACCATGTAAGAGAAAATGTCATGATTTATCCTATTCAGCATCAGCATTCCAACAATCGGGACAATGGCACTTGTTGATGATGATCTGTAGGAACCTTGGAAAAGCTAGAAACCTCTGCTTCCTCTTGCCCTTGATGTTATTACACATATCCAGGAAGATCATGCGGGAGATGTTCAAATCAACTCCCAATGCAATGGCAACTATACAGGAACTCATTTCCTGGTTCAAGACATCATAACCACCTTTTCTCCCAGACATACATTGGGTAACGACAGGAGCGAGGTATCTCTAGTATGCATATAACATTTTCCTCTCAGTCGGAGGGTAAAGACCCTCGTATCCCATACTGAGTAGAGTGTTGCGGATGAGCTCGTTATCAAGTTCAACACTTATCTTCGAACTGTAGACATTCACGAACAATCGGCTTTGTAATGATGATTGGTTGACCTTGCACCTACTCGATGAGGCATACGTTTCCAGTCGCGTCTGTGTGTCTGCCACGGAGTTGCAGAAGTCGTAGATGAAACTGAAATGATAACCGGACACTCCATAACGGAAAAATACAGGATCAGTCCATGAACCATAGATGTGAACATGATGTGCTTCTCGGCAGGATCACCAAGAAAGGCTGTCATGTTGTGATCCGGGCTGAATCGAAGTTCAGTAGTGATATGAAAAATAAATACACTAGGTAAGTTAAGATTAAAATTAAAAATTAAAAATCAAAAGTTAAAAAATGAAGTTCACGAAATTGTACAGGTACACGAAGTAAAGCAGTTCACGAAAATAAAGAGTTCACTAACTTGAATTTCACGAAGATCGAGGTTCACAAAAACAGAATTTTACGAAACTAGAAATTCCGTGAACTGTTTTTCTTCATAACTTGTTCAATTTTGCTCCATAGACGCTCATGTTGGTCTCAAAATGCTCGGAATCCAAAGACAACCATCATATTTGAAAATGGATATCTAATTTGGATTATTTTTCAATGTTTTGACCAAACTAGTGCAAGTATACGGACCAAAAGTACTCGAAATCGAATTTCTTCGATAACTTTTATTCTAGTTGTCAAACTTGAGAAAAAATCTATACCTAGGTTAGTTTAAGGATGATCTATAAGATGGCCGGAGTGAAATAGTCTCAAAGTACACATAAATGAAAAACACCTAGGAAAGTCTCTAGAGTTCAGGAAGTCTAGGAGTAATCGAATGTGAGGGTTCACAATCTATTTATAGGGAAGGGGAAGTACACGAAACTGTTCGTGTACTTCTACTTCGTGAACTGGCTTCGTGAGCTTTTTATTTCTTTTAAATTTCTAAGTTAAAATAAAATAAACTTATGAACTGTGGACGAGTTCAAGGTTAACTTGGTTCAGTTTGGTAGGATCTAATCTTCTACAGAAATTTAATTATCTTATATTAATTTCGTATAGAACCCAACTTTAAATTAATTATACCCCACCAATGATTTCCGCTCGTTTATCGATATTCCAAAGATAAGATGTATGATCAAAAATTTTCTAACAGTTTTTCTAAAACCCTTTTGGGAAGTTGAAGAACAATCAGACATGTTATCCAATTCTATATGCAACCTATCGTCTTTGTAAAATCTTCTGTTTCAAAACTTGATTGTGTTTCAACAAACTTAAAATGTTTTGACAGAGTTTTAAGATGAGAAAAAAAGCAGATCCATCAGAGTAGAATCAAGAACAAGAAGGGGTTCTCTCATCTTTGTGTACATTGGCATCTTTTATTTTATTGATCTGTATACCCATTGGTCTTAACGTTACACGTCTAGGGTTTTGCTTACGCAAAACAGAAGATGCTTCAATAAGTATTTTACGGTCTTTGTTTCCACAAAACTTAGAAAATACCCAACTTTCCTCAAAGCAATTTCAAGTTTATCAAAACACAATCTAATTTTGACTTACAAAAAGTCAAATAATTATTGCATTTGTCTAGTTTATATGATTTTCCCAAAACTTGTCACTTATTCATTTTAGTATTTTTGAGTGATAGTATCTAATCTTCTTATCATAAAACATGAATTTATTCTATAGTGATTTATATTTATCTAAACTTGTTGTTCATAAAGAGTTATGCTAAAATAGTGAATTTTTGAATATCAAAAATCATTTCACTTCCCAAGATACTCGAAATCCTCACAGTACTCAAAGTCCCCGAGTACACGAAATCCCAAATTACTTGAGGTATCCAAGTATGCGAAGCTCTCCAAGTACACAAACCTAAAGTTCTCAAAACCAAAGTATTAGGAGACAAAGTATTTGAAGCTGTAGTGCTTGATCCCTGAAGTGCACAATCTCAAAGCAACCGAACTCTGACGTACTCGAATACAAAGATCATGAATCACAAGTTCATGAACACTAATGTTCACGAATTTGAAGTTCACGAAAAACACTTAATGAAATCCAGATGAAATTTCTTTAAGATCTAGAACTTCAAATTGATAAAGTAGGTAGCCAATGTAGAGAAGAACAATAAAGTCACGAACTTGTAGTGAAAAGTTGTTACCTTTGTGCTGAAAACAGCTCCAAAGCTTTGATACCACTTGTAGGTCCCAAGCTTGTCCATTATCCAAGCTTTATCCAATATATCAGCACCAAATCCTTGTACAAAGTGCAGAATCCAATATAGAAGATAGAATAATGAACTTATATTGCAAAATTCGTAGACTTTACACATACAGCTTCAATGCGTTCGGAAGCGCTCTGCCTCGGGATTCTAACCCTAGACCAGTATAACGTACGTCTATTTATACTGGACTGGGAGTACACGTTTTCCTATGAACACAAAATCTGAAATACATGAAAATTAAAGTACACGAAATTATAAGTACACGAAAATATTAAAACTTGGTCTTCATCTTTTCTTGTGTTGATGTTGTCAGTCTTTGTCGTCTCGTTGGGCTCTACAAACTATACTATTCCTAATCTTCCATAAGGAAATGATGATTTCATTTTCCAATGTGATGCTTCGAACCTTGGTGTCGGTTATGTACTTCTGCTGCGAGACAAGGTCATTATGTATGCTTCAAGAAAACTTAAGGTGCATGAGAAGAACTATACTACTCATGACCTTGTGTTTGGGGCTATGCTATTTGCATTATATATTTGAAGACATTACCTATACGGTACAGAATGTGTCGTATACACGGACCACAAAAACCTGCAAGACCTTCCCAATCAGAAGGAGCTCAACACGAGGCAAAGGTGTTGGGTTGAGTTGTTAACTGATTATGACTGCAAGATTCACTTTCATCCAGGAAAGGCTAATGTGGTAGTGGAGGCTCTTAGTTGCAAGGAACCAATCAAACCAGTGTGCGGTAGAGCCATGGAGATCAACACACTACCAAACATGAAGGATCTGATTTGTATTAAACAACAACAGGTGGTGATCAACAATCTACTAAAGTCGGAATTAGATTGCTGGGTTGAAGGTTAATTGAAACCTTGATCAGATGGAATTCCGTATCTTAATGGACGCATGTGGATTCCAAAATTAGAAGAGTTGTGCACTCTCATTTACGATAATGCGCATAAGTCACGATATTCGGTTCATCCAGGAGCCGATAAGATGTATCAATATTCGAGAACATCCTACTGGTGGCCCGAGATGAAGAAAGTCATAGCCCTATATCTAGGGAAATGTATAACATGATCAAAAGTCAAGGCCAAACATCAGACACCCTCAAGACTTCTACAGCAACGTGAAATTCCTAGATGGAAATAGGAACAAATTTCCATGGATTTCATAACCAAGTTGCCAAGAACACCGCGGGGTTACGATTTGATTTGGGTGATAGTCGACCGACTTACCAAATCTGCTCATTTTCTCCCGATCCGAGACGATTACAAAATGGATAAGTTGTCCATGTACATCAAAGAGATCATTGCCCATCATGGTACACCAACATCAATCATATCCGATCGTGATAGTCATTTCAATTATCGCTTTTGGCAATCGTTACAAAAGAATTTGGGAACTCGTGTTAATCTCAGCATGGCGTATCATGCCCAAACCGATGGTCATAGCGAAAGGACTATTCAAACACTCGGGCACATGCTTCGTTCGTGTGTGATCGATTTCAGAGGAAGTTGGGGCACTCATATTCAACTAATTGACTTTTCGTATAACAATAGCTACCATACCAGCATTCAGTGTGCACCACTCGAAGCTCTTTATGGTAGGAAGTGCTGATCACCAGTCTGTTGGACCGAGGTTGGTGACTCACAGGTCGTAGGACCTGAATTCGTTCAAGAAACAACTCATAAGATTTCAATCATTCAATGATGGCTTAAGGCCATTAGAGGTCGACAAAAAGTTATGCTGATCGGCGTCAGAAACCGCTTGAATTTCATATTGGTGACCTAGTTTTATTAAAGGTTTCTCCCTGGAAAGGCGTTGTCTGTTTCGGGAAGAAGGGAAAGCTTGCTCCTATGTACGTTGGACCATTTGAAATCCTAGAAAGGATTGGTCCCGTAGCCTATAAACTCAAACTTCCGGTCAAGCTGAGAAACATTCTTGACACTTTTCATGTGTCAAATCTTAAGAAGTGCTTAGCTGACCACGATGTTCAGATACCCTTGGCAGACATTCAAATTAAAAAACTACATGCAATTCGTTGAATGTCCGGTAGATGAAGCTCAAGAACCCTCATCTTTTTACGGTATCTTTAGCTACTTAATTTCGGGACAAAATTCCCTTAACTAGGGGAGACTGTAGCGTTTGTACAGTAGATGTATGTACGGACGATACTTTTAAACACATGTTTGTATTTACAAGTTCATTTTTCAATAACATTGTGAATATTCAACGAGAACAAGTAAACATTTAACACACACACATCAGTTAAGACATGGGATTCTACCGATAATGAGGAATCTGATGTCCGACAATATAAATCTAAAAGTCATGTAACACAAATTGAACCAATGATGAAACACAAATGATTATGAGGAGCCAAATACAAAACGACAAAGGATAAAATTTGAAAATATTAAATTAACAGCATATCCGTGGGAATGACGATTTGCACGAATATATCTGTGGGTTTAACATTTTAAATGATATCTTATAATTAGAAAACCAAAACAGAAGGTAAAACAATCGTCGTGTTCGTATGGGTGACGAATCGTACGAATATGCGCATAACTTATACGTTCTGATGAAATAACTAAAATAAACGATTTCGAAAATAAAATAATAATAATATTTCATGTAAAATATTTATTACGAATTTCCAGCTAAAAAGGTAAAACAAAACTATTTTATTTAAAAACGTAGTGTTTACGTAACGTACGTAAAAACGCTCAAACGCGAAACCGAACGAACCTAAACACATGTATTTCTACCCGGAAAATAAAAAAAGATTACACCCCTAATTTATGGCACACCAACCAGAATTTTGTCTCTCTCTTTCTCTATAAGTCGTCACTCTCTCTACACTCTCTCTCTAAAAACCTTATCGGATCTCACTCGTTTCTTCACCAAATCAAGAGATCTTGGTGTCTAAAGAAAGCTCTCATCGTCTACAATGAGGAAAAGGAGGGCTCGGTTGTGGCTAGAAACTATATAGACACAAGAAAAGTGAAAGGGAGCTAGTATAGATGGATGAGCATTCATGAGTGTTCTTCCATCAAACTTAGCAGGTTCGACAAGCTTCCAGAGACCAAGACTTGGTCGATACTAATAATATTGATGGAGTCCAAGTGTACAGGCTCATATAGGGCATCGATACTAGCAATATCGAAGGCCTATTATCGATGAGTAGCAGAATTGTCGATACAATAGCATCGATGGCTTTAAGTTTCACTCATAGTATCTTGTGTCAATACTAACAGTATCAATACCGCCTTACCGCCTCTCCAACCTACGATACTACTCCCTAAAACTCATCCAAGTGTTCTAAACCAAAGAGGAGACAAAACCAACAATAAACCCAGGGTTATTCGATCATTAAATCGTAGAGGGTTGGGTAAGGGTGGTTCAAACCCTCACCCGATTCTGGATGACTATGGCTTGACATTTTATCGTGAGTGATTAAGTATACATTTGTTATTTAATTATGTCAAATACGCTACGTAATAACACTACTGTAATATATCGAAACAGTGGTGGGCTGACAGATGATAACGCAAGTGGCCGGACTCTACGTATACCCTATACATAAACTGCGTTCGGTATATTGGAATAGTGTTAGTACGTAGTGTACAGACGAATAGTAAAACCAATAAACTATTTAACGAAATTGTAACACGTAATCGGGACTTGGTATCATTATGGGTGACGATCCATAAAGATATCTATGTTAAACTTATAATTACGAGTAAACGTTAATAAACGCAGGAAAACAACCAAAAAACGTATATACTTACGGGCATGCACGTAAATGTATTAGTGTATGGTTTGAAACTGACAAACATTACAAAATGAGTAAAATATTATTATTTATTTTTACAATTTTGAACTCGTCAAATAAAATCCAAAATAATAAACAAAACCACTTTTAATATTAATGTAAAGTTCGCGTAGTTTACGTAACGAAATGCGTAAATGCGAAACCGAACGAACCCGAACACGCTGGAAACCACCCGGGGTATATAAGCCATGAATGGGTTCGTATATGGTGTCACCTACTAGAAAATTACCTCTGTCTGTACAAGTTTGGAACTCTCTCTCTAGAAGAACACAAGGATCTCTCACTCGTTTCTTGATGAAATCAAGAGATCTTGGTGTCTACGGAAAGCTCTCGAGGTCTACATTATAGTAGTACAAGGGATCAGAGCTGAAAACATTAGGATCAGTTTCGGTTTGTGTTTGAACTTTCTGTATATTAGGGTTTTCTCAAACCTAGACGTTGTGAACCATTTTCGAATTTTAAACACTTGGAGACAACCACCTTATAGTTTGGAAGGCTGGAAAAGTCGTGAATGTGGCAGGATATTAGTATCGATGGACTGAAAGCCTGGGCAGAATAGTGTTGATGGAAGAACAAGATGAAGTTGTTCTTCCATCGAGATTACTAGTCTCGACGGGTGCTAATATAGACCAGGCCACCTTCGAGATAGTTAGGATCGATGGTTCAAGGGGTTTAGTGTCGAAGAGGTCATCTACATCGACAATGTCGATGTCCTAGGATTGATGGAAGTCCATGTGGTCGATACTACAGTGTTAATGAGCTAAATTTTCAAGATCAACGACTTGCATCGATATTGCTAAGCCCACCCAACCGTTGATACTAACAATTTAAGCTCCTCCAAGTGCCATGAATTCGAAATAAGTCAAAACCAAGCATGATGGAGTAGGTAATGGTTCAACCAAGCCCAAAGGGTCGGGTATGATGAACTTGGCATAACCAGTTCTATGCATTAGGGTTTTTGGGACCATGTAACCAACTAAGCTTAGTCCTACACATATCATAACCCAAGTTAACACCATTAAAGATAAACTAAGGAATATAATGAGTACATTATGAATATTTCATTTGTAATATCATGATTATAACTTATAAGTTACCATACATAAATTTCATGCATGGTACAATAAGTTTTGTTTTTAGAGATATCAAATAACCTTAAACTAAGGTTTAAACATGGAACTAAATCAAGGGAATCAACTTTATCATGATAACATAAAGGGCGGTGGACTAAGCTTCAGATGGTAACAAAGACCACGTCACTAAACATGTTTAAACAAGAAAATCAAATAACATAAACTCTTAAACAAGGAATAAACATTAACTTGCAGTTACACAAATCAAATTAACACATCTATGTTTTTGATTACAATAAATCTATCTACAACAAGTGAGAGCACCGTCTATCGATCATCCGTTCATCGCATATTTCAATCATTCAAGGTGAGTACAATGCCCCTATTTTTCTGCTTTGTATTATTTTGCGCTGGAACATGTGAATACTATTTTCAAAGTTAAATTCTTAAATGGTTTTCATTACTCATAACTTATGTTTTGCTTATGTTGGTAAACATAAAGACATTTTAACATAAACTTTGGATATAAGGCACCTAATCATGATTTGTCATGGAACACGACCCAATCCATTGAAATATATTGTACAAGTTATTTTCAATCATCAGGATTAACCGAGGATTGATGATTTGTTCGTTCAACTTAGAGTTCAAGTCGAAGACATACTGAAGACGGCGTTCCGAACCAGATATGGGCATTACGAGTTTATGGTGATGCCTTTCGGATTGATGAATGCACCGGCGGTTTTCATGGACCTCATGAACCGAGTGTGAAACCCGTATCTGGATCAGTTTGTCATTGTCTTCATTGACGACATACTGATTTATTCCAAGACCAAAGCAGAACACGACCAACATCTCAGGAAAATCTTGGAGCTGTTGAAGGAAAAGAAACTCTATGCCAAGTTCTCTAAGAGTGAATTTTGGCTAAGATAAGTCCAATTTTTGGGTCACGTAGTCAACAGCGAAGGAATACAAGTAGATCCTGCCAAGATTGAGGCGATAAAGACCTGGGATACTGTAACATTTGTGCATTAGTCATGATAGTCGTAAACAGTGTTAGAACAGTGTGTGTACATGTGCAGTCAATCAATGTGAATCATATTTTCATTATGTGCTTGTGTGTTAAAATCTTTATCATTTGGCAAGTATGTATTATTTATTTACAGTCGAGTTCACTAGGCAAGAACAGTATTGTGTTATATCGAAATAGTGGTGGGCAGCGAGAGTGAGCCCTATATATATACTGCGTTCGGTGTAACAGGATAGTGTTAGTGCGTAGTGTTAAGACGAATATTATAACAATTAATTAATTCACAAGAATCGTAATACGTAAGCGAGACTGAGTATAGTTATGGGTGACGATCCATAATAATACGAATGTTGAACTTATAATTACGATTAAACGACTTTAAATATTTAATACGATCGGAAAACGTACGCAATTGCGGGTATACACGTAATAGTGAATGTTTAACGGTCCGACAACACACGAAGAGTAAAAATAATTATTTTAATTATTTTATATTTTTACAATTTTGAAACTCATCATTTTAATGAGTTTAACAACTCTTTTATTTTAAAACCGCGTAAAATACGCGTTACGTTCCGGAAACGCGAACCGAGCGACCGAAACGGACCCGAACACCACACGGGCTCTAAAAGCCCTAAAGATGGGGTTTTTTCTCATTTAATTCTCCAACAACCACTTCTCTCTCTAGAAATCCCGTCTACCCTCTCTCTCTCTAGAAAACCGACCTTTAAACGCGCGTATCTTCTTCGTTTCTCAACGGATTTCGGTGATTCTCGAACCCACGCGAAGCTCTCGACATCCTCTACACGAAAGTACAAGAAATCAGTGAGATTAACTGGCAAAAATCGAGGTAATTGAGCTTGAAGTTTCGGAAAAATAGGGTTTTTGTGTGTGTGTTCATGAAACCCGACATTTAGCCGATCCTTACATCACAAAACTTAGTTTCGCACCTTCAACTACACTCCCTGATGTTAGGATAACTTGGATCGTGGTCTGGAGCAGAAGATTCGATGAGGAGGATGATGCTAGTAACAGGTTCGTCGGCCAAAGTTTCAGCCGCCATTAACGAACCCTAGAGGCGTTCTACGAACCATCATGGTTCGTAGCCTTTCAGCCGAACCCTCAGGGGATCTCACGAGCCTGTGGCCGATCATCAAGCCTCTCACGAACCTTCCCGAGCCATCAACCAGCCTTGAGCAGTCTCACGAACCCTGCATGGTTCGTGTAAGAACAAGCGAACCCTGGAACATTCACCATAAACGAACCCTACATCCTTCATCCTCCACGAACCCTGTTGTTGCATGATGACGAACCCTAGACCTTCTCAGACGAACCATGGGTGATGTAGCCGAACCATGTATAGACCACGAACCCTGGATGCCACGAACCCACTTGAGCCGAACCCTCATGCTGGACTCGCGAACCCTAATCATCGAACCTATGGCCGAACCTTGTTATGATTGTGGCCGAACCTTAGGCCATTAACATAAAGGGTTCGCTGCCTAAGGTGGCAGCCCAAACCCATTCGGCCCAACTCAATGATTCAAGGCCCAATTCCATTAACAACTTGGCCCATAGGTTTAAAATAAGCACAATTGAGATAGCTTGGCCCATTAAGATATTTAATTGGACCAATGTTGCTTTGGAACCTTACATGGCCTACTTAGTCATTTCTTAGCCCAACCCAAATTCCTTAGGCCCAATCCAAGCCCATACGGTTCATTATGATCCTAATTAGCTTGATATTGTCTTTGGCATGTTATAAAGCCTATATACAAGTTATTGGGCCAACATCACATTCACTTGGCCCAATATCATATTCAATTGGCCCATGGATTTCCATTTAAGCCTATTATCATAATTATGGGTTTAAGGCCCATTGTAGGCCACCACTCAAAGCGATTGTAATTCGATCTTAGTTTGGGTTAAGTTGCAACTTAAACTAATAATGGGATCAAGTCACAATCTCATGAGCTTAAACACTTGGAACATTCTTTCATAAACCATAGTAATCATTGGTTATCCAATTCTCAAACAATTATCATTTTATGCATAAGATTTATGCACAATGGAACATTTCATATTCGTTTCTTGGACCCATGATCAATCAAGTGATTCAAATCATAACTTTCAAGTGTTAAACAATTTCAAGAATTATCACAAGTCAATCAATGAATCAAGTCTATACAATTATAAATCCTATATCTTATGTATGATTACAATGTTATAGGAAACAATTAGAAGTCCTGTTTGCTAATTGCTATCTGTTTTAAGTTCAGAGTCTACTGCAGACAGGTGAGAACATTAGCCCCTCTTTTACTGTTTTATAACTGTTTTGGGGTGGAACACGTGATCAAAACCACTATTTCAAATCTTGTTTCATTACACAGGTTATGTGTATTCATAAAGATTACAGGTTCATCTTACGAATCCAAGGGATTTTTCAACTGTTTAATGAAATTATTAACTGTTTTAAAGGAATTATTCACTATTAAACTTTTATTACTAAAAAGGATTTTATGATGACTCTTGAAATGTTTTATAACAGGTTCACTCATATGTTCTTTTAAAGGATAAATACTTTTAAATAAATGATTTCATAAACTCTTTCTTTTGTTATAAACCTTGTTGTTACACAAGGTCACTATATCATGGTATTCAAATCAAGTGGTTCATTTGTGGTATTCAAATCAAGTGGTTCATTTTATGGTATTCAAATCAAGTGATTCATTTCATGGTATTCAAATCAAATGGTTCACATCATGGTAATCAAATCAAGGGATTCATTTCATGTTACTTAAACAAAGGATTTAATTCGTGGAATTAAATCTAGGTTTTCAAGTCGTGTTTTCAAATAAGACATTAACACATCCGGTTATAGTAAGGTTCAGAAAACATGGTGTCCATTGTTGTAAACAAACTTGTAAAAGCATCAAGTATCATATTCATTAGCGTTAGTACTGGGTGATCACAACAAGGGAAAGCGGAGTCATCGTTTCTTATCCAGGATGGAGTTAGCTTTTAAATTTGTTTTAAAAGCTAACTGTAGGTCTGGTGTCATTGTTTTCTTATCCAGGATGGAGTTGGCTTTTAAATTTGTTTTTAAAAGCCAACTGCAGGTCTGGTGTCATATGGTTATCAAAACTGCTGATGTATTATCTAACTCCAAACGTGTTTTGGGACTTGATATTATATGTTGGCTTTCGTGCGAACAGTGATTGGACTGTTTACACTCATTTTCTTACTTGATGTTAGTTTGGGTTGCAGCTCATCCGTGTGAATCTTATGATGCTTTAACTTACCTATGTCTTATATCATATATTCATGTTTACAAATGATTAAACCTATTGTTCTCACCAACTAGTTCTGTAGTTGACAGTTACTTTTCACATGTTTCAGGTAATCAAGTTTAAGGCATTTTCAGAGACAACTAAGGAGACCATTCTAAGATAGAACAAGATGAAGAAACATGCTAGGATGGAATAGAAACTCACTAAATCCTAATTGTTTAATTGTCTTGTTTGAAGTCTTAATTTGCAAACTATATTTTGGGTCTGTAGTTGTCTTTATTTTGGTAGATAGTTGTCTGTAACTAAACAATTGACTTAACATTATGAAACATAGTAATCCATTGTGGTTGTTCTTATTCAATACTTGTGCATGATTCAACTGTTCATACGTCACCGCACCGTGGATTCCGCACGCGGCGCAGGGGTGTGACAGGTTGGTATCAGAGCCAAGGTTGTAGAGAACTAGGAAAAACCCAATGTTTAACGACCTAGACTATAACCTAAGCTACCCAATAGGACTAAGTGCTATAGGCTTGAGGATACTTAGGATCTAAGTAACTTAAGTGAGCATTAAGTCTACATCAAGCTTGAAAGATCTTAGGGACATTTTACTAAGATTAGACATCGAGTCAAAGAATTTGAATCGGACTTCTATAATTTTAGAAACCGAATTAAATTCTCACACATATGCATTTAAGGATTTCAGAGGCAAGGATCTGTATTCTTAGTATCCTTGATTTGAAATTCTCACACAGAGATCATTATAGGATTTAGAGGCAAAGATTGATATCTTTGATCTAAAGTCCTTGTCATATTCATTATGGGATTTAGAGGCAAAGATCTATTAATTTAGTATCTTTGATCTAAGATCCTTGTCATATTCATTATGGGATTTAGAGGCAAAGATTGGTATCTAAAGTCCTTGTCATATTCATTATAGGAATTCAAATGTCAAGGTCTATTAATTTAGAGTCTTGATTTGAAATCCTTGTCATATTCATTATAGGAATTCAAATGTCAAGATCTATTAATTTAGAGTCTTGATTTGAAATCCTTGTCATGCTCATTATAGGAATTCAAAGGTCAAGAACTATTAATTTAGAATCTTGATTTGAAATCCTTGTCATTGTTATCATTGTTATCATTATCAGGTGTTCATTATCATAGGAACTTTATAACATAGAATCTGTGTAACAGTATTCTTTAGTTGAAGTTCTCACAAGAGATCATTATACTCGATACTGTAAGTATTGAGAACCTAGGTTAATTAACCTAGGACACACATGCTAAAACCTAAGGTTTTAATTTCAAGAAAATTAAGAACCATGGTTTACATAATCATAAACATATCCACAGAACAAGAGGCAATCATGAAACAATCATAATCAATCAACAGTTGGAATCTTAGCCCCAAATATAGACGACGGATTAACGCTGACGTGTTGAGGTAAGTGGTGGGTCGGTGAGAGCTTACCCTATATATAAGCTTATTTCAGTATGTTAGGGGGAATCCGGCGTTCGTATTTGGAGTGAGGATTCGGGATCAACTGGAAACATGGAACACGAGTCAAACACATGGGATACAAACATTTGGGAAACAATCATTGGTGAATCAAATCATAGTGCAATTCAAACTTGGATGAACCAAACATTATGGTGAATCAATCAAGTTGTGAACATTCTGTAAATGTAAACCTTAAGTGAAATTCTTAAGTGATTACATCATTAGTACTTACTAACATAGTTAACAAGAAAAATGTAGAGCACACGTATGATTTAGTTCTACATGTTAACAACTGTTAGTAGGTGCACGCATAACATAATCATAGTTCAATCATGGAATCAATCATAGTTCAAGTTGATCAAAGATCATGGGATTCTTAATCAATGGAACACACTTGCAAATCAGTACAAACGTGATGCCAAATGCTAGCAAGGGCATGATCGTGGTATACCGAAACGGTGGTGGGCAGCGAGAGTGAGCCCTATATATAAGCTATTTTCGGTATATCGGGAAAGTGTCAGTGTGTAGGTTTGGTGGAGAGATCATGGAATATCGTACATATTCACATGATAAGTATGCAAATAAGTTGATAACTTATACGTGTACTGGATCATATTCTAATTGAATGATAATACTAGTAGTATGGATATATTACTGACATTATCATGAAAATTCAATTGTATCCTTCCTCATTACTGACCCACTTGTGGCTTCTATTCGTAGAATGCCTCCCCGACGTGATCCTAACGGAGGGGGTTCAACAAGTGGCAACGACGATGAGATCAACAAGATTGCTCGAGCTATCGCGGTTCATATGCGGGATGTGATCCCGGGTATGGTCACTGATATTACCCAGAATCTTCGGGGAAGTATCGGTGATTCTGCACACAACTCAAATGCCACTAACGCTGGAACTGCTAACTTTACTTTCAAGCAGTTCAACGATGCTAAACCTCCTAAGTACTCTGGTACCGAGGGAGCTACCGGCCTACTGCAATGGCTGGAAAGCATTGAAGACATTCTCGACTTCACTGGATGTCCTGAGAATCTGAAGGTCAAGATGGCCTCAAGCGCTCACCTGGTGGAATTCTGAGAAGAACACCAAAGGACGTGAAGTTGCATTAGCCTTACCGTGGGACGGTTTCAAGAACTTACTTGTGGAAAAGTTTTGTCCACGTCATGAACTGAAGAAACTCGAGGTAGAGATGTGGAATCTGGTGCAAGATAGTGGAGAGAACGCAAAGTATACAACTCGATTCCATGAGTTGTGCATTCTGGTACCCCATTTGGTTACTCCTCTATCCCGCAGGATAGAGAAGTACATTGAAGGTCTACCCTTAGTAGTTAGGGGAACTGTTATGGGGAATAACCCCACTACTCTGGAGGCAGCCATTCAACTTGGTGCTACTCTTACTGAAGAGTATGTGAAATCTGGTGTGCTCACCCGAAAGGGATTCAAGAGAGCACAGATTGAAGAAGGCAAGAAGCCTGAACAGCTCCATCACAAGAAGAAGAAGCAAAAGACAATCAAGAACTTTGCAGCGTTGACTGCGGCTGCTCCTACTCATGCCACACCTATCACCGCTATGCCACAACCTGCTAATGTTAGAAAGCCTTATACTGGCCAGTTTCCACTTTGCACCAAATGCCAGTATCATCATCTGCCCAACACTCCATGCAAAAAGTGTCTCAAATGTGGGCGTATGGGACACTTTGCAGCTACTTGTAGATCTACTC
Organism: Mikania micrantha; assembly: GCA_009363875.1. Lineage (NCBI taxonomy): Eukaryota > Viridiplantae > Streptophyta > Magnoliopsida > Asterales > Asteraceae > Mikania > Mikania micrantha. The sequence goes on from CM018697.1 coordinate 61,075,815, forward strand.
ATCTTGCTGCTGCAACAACTGCTACCACTACCACTGTTGCTACAGGTGGAAGGGCCTGTTATAATTGTGGAGCAGAGGGACACTTCAGAAATCAGTGTCCAAAACTCAACAACAATATTGCTGCTGCTCGTGCTTTTGTTATTGGAACTGCTGAAGCACGTGAAGAGCCGGCAGTCATCACGGGTACATTTCTTATCAATGATCATTATGTTCCTATCATATTTGATACTGGTGCCGATAAAAGTTTTATCTCTACTCATACTGCTTCTTTGCTTAATATGCAACTATCCACACTTACTGCTCCTTACACTGTAGAAGTAGCGAATGGTAAGACTATAGTTGTAGATTCTATTATCCATGGTTGTGAATTAAGATTAAATGACCATCTCTTTTCCATCGACCTCATTCCTATGACTCTCGGAAGTTTCGAAGTTGTAGTAGGAATGGATTGGTTATCCAAAAACAATGCTGAAATCGTATGCTCTGAGAAACTTATCCGAATCCCCTTACCGTCCGGCGAAACGATGATAGTCTACGGCGAGAAACCATGCCGCGGATTGAAGATTGTATCGTGCATCAAGGCGAGGAAGTACTTGAAGAAGAAATATTATGCTTTCCTAGCTCATGTAGTGGAAAAGAAACCTGAAAAGAAAGCAGTTGGAGATGTTCCAGTTATCAGAGAATATCCAGACGTATTTCCAGAAGACTTGCCTGGACTACCACCAGTTCGACAAGTGGAGTTTAGAATTGATCTCGTCCCTGGAGCAAACCCAGTGGCGAAGTCACCGTATCGATTAGCACCGTCTGAGATGCAAGAACTGTCTAGTCAGCTTCAAGAACTTTTAGACAAAGGTTTCATAAGACCGAGTTTCTCTCCATGGGGAGCTCCGGTTCTCTTTGTCAAAAAGAAAGACGGTTCATTTCGTATGTGCATCGACTATCGTGAATTGAACAAGTTGACAATCAAGAATAGATATCCTCTGCCCAGGATCGATGATCTGTTTGATCAATTACAGGGAGCAACTTGCTTCTCTAAGATTGACTTACGATCTGGGTATCATCAGTTAAGAGTAAATGATGAGGATATACCAAAGACTGCATTTAGGACTCGATATGGACACTATGAGTTTGTGGTTATGCCATTTGGGCTGACCAATGCACCCGCAATGTTCATGGACTTGATGAACCGAGTCTGCAGGCCTTACTAGGATCAGTTTGTTATCGTCTTTATTGATGATATACTGATTTATTCCAAGTCAGAACAAGAACATGAGGATCATTTGAAGAAAGTCTTGGAACTACTAAGAGAGGAACAACTTTATGCTAAATTCTCAAAGTGTGAATTTTGACTAAAGGAGGTTCACTTCTTAGGACATGTCATAAATAAAGATGGGATACATGTAGATCCGGCGAAGATTGAGGCGATTAAGAACTGGTCTACTCCATCTACTCCAACAGAGATTCGTTCATTTCTGGGTTTGGCAGGTTATTACAGAAGATTCATTGCAAACTTCTCTAAGATAGCCTTGCCACTTACCACTTTGACTCAGAAAAGTCAAGCGTTTTTATGGGGACAGAAACAAGAAGATGCATTTCAACTTCTTAAACAGAAGTTATGCAACTCCCCTATCCTTAGTCTTCCAGAAGGCAGTGATGATTTCATTGTCTACTGTGATGCTTCAAACCTTGGTCTTGGTTGTGTACTTATGCAACGGGACAAGGTCATTGCTTATGCTTCAAGACAACTTAAGGTTCACGAGAAGAATTACACTACTCATGACCTTGAGTTAGGGGCTGTGGTCTTTGCATTGAAGATTTGGAGACACTACCTCTATGGTACTAAATGTGTTATCTATACGGACCACAAGAGCCTGCAACACATTCTCAATCAGAAAGAACTCAACATGAGACAACGACGTTGGGTTGAGCTTCTAACTGATTACGACTGTGAGATTCGTTACCATCCGGGTAAAGCCAATGTGGTGGCGGATGCTCTTAGTCGCAAGGAACCAGTCAAACCAATTTGTGTTAGAGCCATGGAGATCAACACACAGCCAAACTTGAAAGACTTGATTCGTATTGCACAACAACAAGTAGTAACAGACAATCAACTCAAGACAGACTTGGATTGTGGTATTGAGAAGAAACTAGAACCTCGAGCTGAAGGGTTGTTATATCTCAATGGCCGCATTTGGATTCCAAAGTCTGAAGAATTGCACACACTCATCTGTGATGAGGCCCATAAGTCGCGATACTCAATTCATCCTGGAGCTGACAAGATGTATCAGGACTTGAGGACATCTTACTGGTGGCCGGGAATGAAGAAAGACATAGCACTGTATGTGGGAAAATGTCTTACATGTTCAAAGGTCAAAGCAGAACATCAAAAACCTTCGGGACTTCTACAGCAACCTGAAATTCCCCAATGGAAATGGGAGCAAATTTCCATGGATTTCATAACAAAGTTGCCGAGAACTCCGCGAGGTTTCGATTCGATTTGGGTGATCGTTCATCGACTCACCAAATCTGCTCATTTTCTCCCTATCCGAGAGGATTACAAGATGGAGAAGTTATCCACATTGTACATCAACGAAATCATTGCACGTCATGGTACTCCAACATCAATCATATCTGATCGTGATAGTCGTTTCACTTCTCGCTTTTGGCAATCATTGCAAAAGGCTTTGGGAACGCGTGTTAATCTTAGCACGGCGTATCATCCTCAAACCGACGGCCAAAGCGAAAGGACTATCCAAACACTTGAAGACATGCTTCGTTCTTGTGTCATTGACTTCGGTGGAAGTTGGGACACTCATCTCCCACTCATTGAGTTTTCATATAACAATAGCTATCATACGAGCATTCAATGTGCACCATTCGAAGCTCTATATGGTAGAAAGTGCCGATCACCGGTCTGTTGGACCGAGATTGGTGACTCACAGGTCGTAGGACCAGAACTCGTTCAGGAAACATCAGACAAGATCACAATCATTCAGTCACGGCTTAAGGCCGCACGAGATCGGCAGAAGAGTTATGCTGATCGACGTCGGAAACCGCTTGAGTTTCAAGTCGGTGACCGAGTCTTACTCAAAGTTTCTCCCTGGAAAGGCGTTGTCCGATTCGGGAAGAAAGGGAAACTTGCACCAAGGTACGTTGGACCTTTTGAGATCCTGGAACGGATTGGTCCCGTAGCCTACAAACTCAAACTTCCAGTGGAGCTAAGCAATGTTCACGATACTTTTCATGTATCGAATCTTAAGAAATGCTTGGCAGATCATGATGTTCAGATTCCACTGGAAGACATTCAGATTCAGAACAACATTCAATTCATAGAACTTCCAGTTGAGATCATGGATCATGGGGTCAAGAAACTTAAACGCAGCCGTATCCCGATCGTAAAGGTACGATGGGAGGGCAAACGCGGTGCTGAGTTCACCTGGGAACGTGAAGACCAGATGAAGCTTAAGTACCCTCATCTTTTTACAGTATCTTCGGCTAGTTAATTTCGGGACGAAATTCCCTTAACTAGGGGAGACTGTAACATTTGTGCATTAGTCATGATAGTCGTAAACAGTGTTAGAACAGTGTGTGTACATGTGCAGTCAATCAATGTGAATCATATGTTCATTATGTGCTTGTGTGTTAAAATCTTTATCATTTGGCAAGTATGTATTATTTATTTACAGTCGAGTTCACTAGGCAAGAACAGTATTGTGTTATATCGAAACAGTGGTGGGCAGCGAGAGTGAGCCCTATATATATACTGCGTTCGGTGTAATAGGATAGTGTTAGTGCGTAGTGTTAAGACGAATATTATAACAATTAATTAATTCACAAGAATCGTAATACGTAAGCGAGACTGAGTATAGTTATGGGTGACGATCCATAATAATACGAATGTTGAACTTATAATTACGATTAAACGACTTTAAATATTTAATACGATCGGAAAACGTACGCAATTGCGGGTATACACGTAATAGTGAATGTTTAACGGTCCGACAACACACGAAGAGTAAAAATAATTATTTTAATTATTTTATATTTTTACAATTTTGAAACTCATCATTTTAATGAGTTTAACAACTCTTTTATTTTAAAACCGCGTAAAATACGCGTTACGTTCCGGAAACGCGAACCGAGCGACCGAAACGGACCCGAACACCACACGGGCTATAAAAGCCCTAAAGATGGGTTTTTTTCTCATTTAATTCTCCAACAACCACTTCTCTCTATAGAAATCCCGTCTACCCTCTCTCTCTCTAGAAAACCGAACTTTAAACGCGCGTATCTTCTTCGTTTCTCAACGGATTTCGGTGATTCTCGAACCCACGCGAAGCTCTCGACATCCTCTACACGAAAGTACAAGAAATCATTGAGATTAACCGGCAAAAATCGAGGTAATTGAGCTTGAAGTTTCGGAAAAATAGGGTTTTTGTGTGTGTGTTCATGAAACCCGACATTTAGCCGATCCTTACATCACAAAACTTAGTTTCGCACCTTCAACTACACTCCCTGATGTTAGGATAACTTGGATCGTGGTCTGGAGCAGAAGATTCGATGAGGAGGATGATGCTAGTAACAGGTTCGCCGGCCAAAGTTTCAGCCGCCATTAGCGAACCCTAGAGGCGTTCTACGAACCATCATGGTTCGTAGCCTTTCAGCCGAACCCTCAGGGGATCTCACGAGCCTGTGGCCGATCATCAAGCCTCTCACGAACCTTCCCGAGCCATCAACCAGCCTTGAGCAGTCTCACGAACCCTGCATGGTTCGTGTAAGAACAAGCGAACCTGGAACATTCACCATAAACGAACCCTACATCCTTCATCCTCCACGAACCCTGTTGTTGCATGATGACAAACCCTATACCTTCTCAGACGAACCATGGGTGATGTAGCCGAACCATGTATAGACCACGAACCCTGGATGCCACGAACCCACTTGAGCCGAACCCTCATGCTGGACTCGCGAACCCTAATCATCGAACCTATGGCCGAACCTTGTTATGATTGTGGCCGAACCTTAGGCCATTAACATAAAGGGTTCGCTGCCTAAGGTGGCAGCCCAAACCCATTCGGCCCAACTCAATGATACAAGGCCCAATTCCATTAACAACTTGGCCCATAGGTTTAAAATAAGCACAATTGAGATAGCTTGGCCCATTAAGATATTTAATTGGACCAATGTTGCTTTGGAACCTTACATGGCCTACTTAGTCATTTCTTAGCCCAACCCAAATTCCTTAGGCCCAATCCAAGCCCATACGGTTCATTATGATCCTAATTAGCTTGATATTGTCTTTGGCATGTTATAAAGCCTATATACAAGTTATTGGGCCAACATCACATTCACTTGGCCCAATATCATATTCAATTGGCCCATGGATTTCCATTTAAGCCTATTATCATAATTATGGGTTTAAGGCCCATTGTAGGCCACCACTCAAAGCGATTGTAATTCGATCTTAGTTTGGGTTAAGTTGCAACTTAAACTAATAATGGGATCAAGTCACAATCTCATGAGCTTAAACACTTGGAACATTCTTTCATAAACCATAGTAATCATTGGTTATCCAATTCTCAAACAATTATCATTTTATGCATAAGATTTATGCACAATGGAACATTTCATATTCGTTTCTTGGACCCATGATCAATCAAGTGATTCAAATCATAACTTTCAAGTGTTAAACAATTTCAAGAATTATCACAAGTCAATCAATGAATCAAGTCTATACAATTATAAATCCTATATCTTATGTATGATTACAATGTTATAGGAAACAATTAGAAGTCCTGTTTGCTACTTGCTATCTGTTTTAAGTTCAGAGTCTACTGCAGACAGGTGAGAACATTAGCCCCTCTTTTACTGTTTTATAACTGTTTTGGGGTGGAACACGTGATCAAAACCACTATTTCAAATCTTGTTTCATTACACAGGTTATGTGTATTCATAAAGATTACAGGTTCATCTTACGAATCCAAGGGATTTTTCAACTGTTTAATGAAATTATTAACTGTTTTAAAGGAATTATTCACTATTAAACTTTTATTACTAAAAAGGATTTTATGATGACTCTTGAAATGTTTTATAACAGGTTCACTCATATGTTCTTTTAAAGGATAAATACTTTTAAATAAATGATTTCATAAACTCTTTCTTTTGTTATAAACCTTGTTGTTACACAAGGTCACTATATCATGGTATTCAAATCAAGTGGTTCATTTGTGGTATTCAAATCAAGTGCTTCATTTTATGGTATTCAAATCAAGTGATTCATTTCATGGTATTCAAATCAAATGGTTCACATCATGGTAATCAAATCAAGGGATTCATTTCATGTTACTTAAACAAAGGATTTAATTCGTGGAATTAAATCTAGGTTTTCAAGTCGTGTTTTCAAATAAGACATTAACACATCCGGTTAAAGTAAGGTTCAGAAAACATGGTGTCCATTGTTGTAAACAAACTTGTAAAAGCATCAAGTATCATATTCATTAGCGTTAGTACTGGGTGATCACAACAAGGGAAAGCGGACTCATCGTTTCTTATCCAGGATGGAGTTAGCTTTTAAATTTGTTTTAAAAGCTAACTGTAGGTCTGGTGTCATTGTTTTCTTATCCAGGATGGAGTTGGCTTTTAAATTTGTTTTTAAAAGCCAACTGCAGGTCTGGTGTCATATGGTTATCAAAACTGCTGATGTATTATCTAACTCCAAACGTGTTTTGGGACTTGATATTATATGTTGGCTTTCGTGCGAACAGTGATTGGACTGTTTACACTCATTTTCTTACTTGATGTTAGTTTGGGTTGCAGCTCATCCGTGTGAATCTTATGATGCTTTAACTTACCTATGTCTTATATCATATATTCATGTTTACAAATGATTAAACCTATTGTTCTCACCAACTACTTCTGTAGTTGACAGTTACTTTTCACATGTTTCAGGTAATCAGGTTTAAGGCATTTTCAGAGACAACTAAGGAGACCATTCTAAGATAGAACAAGATGAAGAAACATGCTAGGATGGAATAGAAACTCACTAAATCCTAATTGTTTAATTGTCTTGTTTGAAGTCTTAATTTGCAAACTATATTTTGGGTCTGTAGTTGTCTTTATTTTGGTAGATAGTTGTCTGTAACTAAACAATTGACTTAACATTATGAAACATAGTAATCCATTGTGGTTATTCTTATTCAATACTTGTGCATGATTCAACTGTTCATACGTCACCGCGCCGTGGATTCCGCACGCGGCGCAGGGGTGTGACAGATACTCCGAAGACACCGACGGAGATACAATTTTTTCTGGGATTGGCAGGTTATTATAGAAGCTTTATCTCAAACTTTACTAAGATAACTCTGCCTCTCACCAAGCTAACTCAGAAAAGTGAACCGTTTGTTTGGGAGCAGAAACAAGAAGATGCTTTCCAAACATTGAAGCATAAATTAGGTGATGCTCCAATATTATCTCTCCCAGACGGTTGTTATGACTTTGTATTGTATTGTGATGCCTCCCATCAGGGACTCGGTTGCGTATTAATGCAACGGGACAAAGTTATCGCGTATGCATCGAGACAGTTAAAGATTCATGAGAAGAACTACACTACTCATGATCTAGAACTGGGAGCAGTGATATTCGCATTGAAGATCTGGAGACATTACTTATATGGCACCAAGTGTACCATATTTACTGATCACAAGAGTCTGCAGCACATCTTTAATCAGAAGGAGCTCAACATGAGTCAACGACGTTGGGTTGAACTTCTGAACGATTACGATTGTGTGATCAAGTACCATCCGGGCAACGCAAACGTTGTAGCAGATGCCTTAAGCCGGAAGGAATGGGTCAAACCCTTGCGCGTTAGAGCAATGGGAATGACTGTGAAGACAAGCTTACGTGACAAGATTATTAAGGCACATCAAGAATCAGTTGATCGAGGAAATCTGAAGAAAGAACTTGAATGTGGAGCAGAGAAACAATTTGAGACAAAGCCTGATGGAGTTATTTACTACCAGGATCGTATATGGATTCCGGCGGTAGACGAGTTGAGAAGACTCAACTTCGATGAAGTACAGAAAACCAAGTACTCTATGCACCCAGGCACTGATAAAATGTACCAAGACTTACCGGGATTTTATTGGTGGCCGGGAATGAAAAAAGTCATAGCCGAGTACGTCGGTCGATGCCTTACGTGTGCAAAGGTGAAGGCAGAACACTAGAAGCCGTCAGGTTTACTAGAACAGCCTGAGATTCCGCTCTGGAGGTGGGAACAAATAGCTATGGACTTCATTACCAAGCTACCCCGCACTTCCAGTGGCCACGATACGATTTGGATTATCATTGATCGTTTGACAAAATCTGCTCATTTCTTGCCGATGCGTGAAACCTACACGATGGATAAACTTGCAAGACTGTACATAAACGAGATAGCGGTACGTCGCGATGTACCATTGTCTATCATTTCGGATCGAGACAGCAGATTCACATCAAGGTTCTGGCAATTATTGCAGAAATCTCTAGGGACGCACTTAAATCTGAGTACAACTTACCATCCACAAACGGACGGTCAAAGCGAACGTACGATATAGAACCTGGAGGACATGTTGAGAACCTGTGTGTCAGATTTCGCGGGAATTTGGATTCCCATTTGCCACTAATCGAATTCTCCTACAACAACAGTTACCATAGTAGCTTCGGATGTGCACCATTCGAGGCTCTTTATGGTCGAAAATGTCGGTCACCAATCTGTTGGACCAAAGTAGGAGATAATCGAATAACTGGGCCAGAGCTTATTCAGGAAACTACTGACATGATTGCCCAGATTCAACAAAGGTTACAAGCGACAAGGAGCAGGCAAAAGAGCTATGCCGATAAACGGCGCAAGCCGTTGGAATTTCAAGTGGGAGACCATGTCATGTGAAAGGTGTCTCCATGGAAAGGCGTAGTCCGCTTTGGAAAGAAAGGCAAGTTAGCACCACGATACGTAGGACCGTTCGAGATCATCGAACGTGTTGGTCTTGTAGCGTATAGACTAAGATTACCAGATGAACTCAGTGGTGTGCATAACGTGTTTCACGTCTCTAACTTAAAGAAATGCCTTGCTGACGAATCACTCATCATACCGATCGAAGAAATTCAAGTGGATGACCAATTACATTTTATTGAAGAACCTTTGGAGATTATGGATCACAAAGTTAAACAACTAAGGCGAAGCCGTATTCCGATCGTCATGGTTCGTTGGAACTCAAGGCGTAGACCCGAGTTTACTTGGGAACGCGAAGATCACATGAAGTCCATGTATCCCCTCCTGTTTACAGAGGAAGCCGTACCGGATAACGATTATTAAATTTCGGAACGACATTTTTCTAACAAGGGGAGACTGTAACATTAGTGCCAGAACCGTTACCGGAACAGTGATCTCAACAGTAACATGAACAGTAAAGCAAGTACTCATTTTAGTTGTTGTTCATATATCATTATCATATCATGTTATCATAGAACAGATTCAAAATCATTTCAGAAACAAAGCTCAGAATTATGGTTCAACAGTCAGACAATTATCTGGCGATACAGAACCATCATGTGAATGTTAGTTGGGATTCTAATATGTATAAACGTATGTGAGACTTTACAGAATAAAACAACAACGGATGTCGTTACGTGAATGCTAAATCGACAAATTACTCGTATAGGTGACGATCTGTACGAATATATCTGAAAGTTTAACTTTCTGAATGATATCCAATAATTAGAAAACCATATTGAAAAGTGTAGTTATCGTCGTATTCGTACGGATGACGCTTCGAACGAATACGCACGACGGCTATACGATTCGATTTAAACAATAAATTAAATATTTTGAAAATTATAAACGGAAGATATTTAGTTAATTTACTAGGAATTACCACCTAAAATAAATTTACAAATCCTTGTTTTAAAACGAGACGTTTCGTAAGAAAACGAAATGAAACCGACGTTTTGACGCGAAACCGAGCGAAACCGAACGGACCCGAACGTAACCGGGTAATTTGAAGCCATTTAATATGGCATTTAATGCCATAACAACCACCACCAACCAGCCCAAGCTTCCAAATTCGTTCTCCACTCTCTCTCTACTTTCTCTCTCTAGAACCTCAAACCACAATTCTCTCATTTCTCCACGAAAATCTTGTGTTTTTGGTGTCAAAGCGACCACTACCACTCGTAGATCACGAAAGTACAACAGATTTGAGCTTGGATCCATCAGATTTGAGGTAGATTCGAAGATTATTTTTAGTTTTTAGAGTTTTCAAAACACTTGAATCGGCCCACTTCCTTAGCCGGTTCTAGGCCACCCAACCTTAGGGAAACACTACCAAGACACCTAGGATGAGGTAGGAACAAGGGTTATTGCAAGGGCTAGTAGATTTGTTTGAGAATTAGAGGGGGTCTGCACCATAAGGCCGACTGGCCGAATGGCCAGCCACAGGCCGAAGGGGTCCATTCGATCGGCTCCTCCCTCATGCGGCACTAGCCATTCGCCACACCCCTCTTCGGTTCAACCTTCTTTTGGTTGGCATTTCCACATTCGGTATAAGCCTCATTCGGCTATGCTCATCCGGTCTAAGCCCTCCCATTCGGACCTCATCTCTGCCGCATGGCTAGTTCAGTCGGCCAAGTTGCTTCCGCCCAAGGCCTCATGCGGCCAAGTCCTTTCGGTCAAGACCCAATCGGCCTAAGCCTTGTTTCAGTCGGCTACATCATCACTCGGTCGAACCTTGCCATGAGTATGAGTTCATTTGGGCTGAATACATGGGTTGGAGAAGGTGTGTGCATGCATGGGAGCCGAATGTGTGTGTGTGTGCATGGGAGTGTCCTAGGGTTTCATTTCATGCAACCAACCTTAAATGATCTAAGGACCAAACATAGAGTAATCAAGAAAGAGGTTTATTATGATACAAAGAACTAAGGTTTCTTTTTCTAGATGGTAATGAGTTTTAAACTTGGATTTGGTCAAAGATGTATGAGTTACATTCAACAAAAAAATGAATTAGGGTTTTCAATAATAAAGGCTTTACATAAAATCATGTTATCATCCAAAAAAGGGCTGTGGATATCATTTTGGCTCAGCGCAATTGAGAAATCATGAAGATCAAAACAATAAACTAAGGCTAAGTGTGTTGATGTAACTATTAACACCTAACCCTTAGGAAATTTCATAAGAACAAGTAACTAATCTAAATGATTTATTTGAATTATCTAAGACTAGTTATTCAAATCGTTGATCAAGAATCATTGGACAAATAAAGGCTATTAATGAGCCCGAGGTTAATCAAATGGAATTAACCCAAGCCCATCATTTTTAATTATACTTTTCTCTTAAAATTCATTATGTTTTTAATAAAAGAAAATGATTTATAAACCTTAATAAATTAAATTAAATGATTTCTAACCTAAGTTTAACTTAAAATGAATTTAATATTGGGACATGGGTTATTTACGGGTTATACGTGTAGACTAGTTAGATGAAATCCTAGAAACACATTAGTAACATAGGACATTTAGTTGCACACCGAGACCAAAACCCTAGATACGACGATTGTAAATACTTATCGTATTCGAATCCTCTTAAAACAACTCAAGTACTGAAGAAACATAGTCTACAAACAACGAGCGCGCATTTTTGTGATAATTTAATACAGAGCAACACAGGTGAGCTCGTTGCCCCTTTTCTAAACATTTTTGTTTTCAAACGCGGGGCTGAGAAGCATGCGTAAACCTTTTTATTTAAATATGTTTTACGTAAATTCTTTTACTTATTGTATGTTTTATATATAGATGTTTATACTCCTGGATTCCTGTCTAGGTATATGTTATGCAGGATGAACTAACGAATTAATTAGTTACTCTTATGAGTAATACCTTAATTCTAAAACTCTAAAACAAACACTTAGTCAATCAAATTAAAATTCAAAGAATCTGAACTCAAAGTGTAACCAAGAGAACTAAAGCTAAAGATCAAATCCAAGAAATTCTAATTCAGTGTGTGTTCAGTAAAACTAAGGATCATATTCAAAAGTCTGTGTGGAAATCAGGGAATTCTAAAGATCAGAATCAAAAGAATCAAGCGAATCATAACTGTGTGTGAATCAATGAAATAATGAAATCATTAAGATCTAATGAAATCATTAATGTTTAAGTTAAGGTGGATGTCAGTTGTATGTAAATCAAGATTACGTGTGACACACAGAAAGTCCCGTCATAAATATTAGACTCTTGTTGTCAAGCTATATGGGCATAACTCAAACAATCGAGCGAAATCAAGAGAACAAAGATGATCAAAATGAAAGGATATCCTAAAGTCCCGACATGTACAGTATGCCGAAGGGTAAAGCTGATATGGGCATATCATGAAAGTCCTGACGCATACAAGTAGACTCATTTGGGTCATGCCTGATATGGGCCACGTGTGAGAGGGTACAACTTGGACACCACCAACAACTAAGTCTAATTGATTGAGTCAAATAAGGCTCAATCATCATGTCTTAGTTGTATTTAAATGATTAGTTATTTATTTAATTAAACATTCAATATAATGTTTCTACAAGTGCTTTGGGTAATCATCAATACATGGTGAACTGAAGAAATCAGAGGTATTTCAATTTGTGGAAATCAAAATCTAATATGAAGATAAATGGAATGAAACTCTTAATTATCATTAACAACAATATGCTAAGTAGTCTGGTATGTGGTGGGACGGTGGCAGGGGCTTGTCCCCTACATATGCCCTATATATAAGAATACTTGATTGGTTAGCATAGGTGGTCGTTGATGAGGTTAAGGCTGTCATTTCGGGGGATCAAGGTAAACATTTTCAGGGTAATCGAACATTGTGAATCAATAGTATGGGATGAAATGCTTAATTATCACCAGGAACAATGTATCATGTGGTTCGGTATGTGGTGGGACAATGGCTGGGGCTTGTCCCCTGCATATACCCTATATATAAGCATATTGAACTGGATGGTATAGGTGGTTAATGGTGAGGTTAAGGCTTTCATCCAAGTGGTTATTCAAATTCATTTTTAAACTAAAACTACATGAACTCACCAACCATCTCTTTACTTCATCTTTTTGCATGACTTCTCTGGTGACGAACACGTCAATTAAGAAGTTATTGCTTTTGGACTAGGATGCCAGATAGAGGACCTAGTATTTTCGGACCTGCATACTTTTGAAACATCATTTTACAGATTATTTTGTATATCTTGTGCAGATGCAAGATAGAAGAATTATGATGTTGATAGTAGATTTACATTGTTAAATTACGAACAAAACTGATGTAATTTAACTTTGTAGTTCTATTTTCATTTAGCATTTTCTCATTATATATCATGTGCAACGGAAACAATCTAATCATCATGATTATCATTCCCGATATCGCGCCCCGAGACCTTTCCGCCCGACGGGAAAGTCGATCCAACCCGCCGGCTCGGGGTGTGACACTTAATGATGTTGAGGAAACTTTAGACTCCCCTTATATCATTGAAGTAGCGAATGAGAAACTAATCACAGTTAGTACAATATTCAGAAACTGCCCACTAACACTTAATGGCCAAACATTCACCATCGATTTGATACCGATGGAGTTGGACAGTTTTGACATCATTGTTAGGATGGGTTGGCTATCTCTCAATAGGGTGGAAGTCATCTATTCTGACGAATACCGATGGCGAACGACCACGTGTTGGAAGTTCGAGGGGATCAAGCAAAACGGAGTATCAAAATCATATCCTTTATATAGGCACGTAAATGTTTACAGAAGCAGTGCGTAGCTTTCCTGGCTCACGTGGTGGAAAGAGAGAAAGACAAGATCAAGTTACAAGACATGCCAGTAGTAAGGGAATACCCTGAAGTATTTCCTGACGATTTACCAGGTTTGCCACCAGCACGACCGGTAGAATTCCGTATAGACTTAATACATGGAGGAAACCCTGTTGCAAAATCTCCTTACCGGTTAGCACCTTGAGAGATGCCGGGATTGTCAAATCTGTTGCAAGAATTACTGGATAAGGTTTTCATCCGACCGAGCTACTCACCGTGGGGAGCTCCGGTTTTGTTCGTGAAAAAAGAAGGTTGGATCCTTTAGAACAAATTAACCATAAAGAATCGGTATCCATTGCCGAGAATTGATGGTCTTTTTGATCAACAACAAGGAGTGCAATATTTTTCCAAGATTGATTTGCGATCAGGATATCATCAACTCAGAGTTCAAGAAGAATTGATACCAAAGACGGCTTTTCGAACCCAGTATGGGCATTATGAGTTTATGGTAATGCCCTTCGGATTGACAAATGCACCTGTGGTTTTCATGGATCTGATGAACCGGGTGTGCATGCCGTAACTGGATCAGTTTGTCATTGTCTTTATTGATGACATACTGATTTATTCCAAGAGCGAAGCTAAGCTTGAGCAACACCTCAAGAAGATTTTGGAGCTATTGAAGAAAGAACAACTCTATGCCAAATTCTCTAAGTGTGAATTATTGCTAAGGAAAGTTCAATTTTTGTGCCATGTAGTCAAAAGTGAAGGAATACATGTGGACCCTGCCAAGATCGAAGCTATTAAGAACTGGGATACTCTTACAACACCGATGGAGATACGGTTTTTTCTGGGACTATCAGGTTATTATAGAAGGTTCATTTCAAACTTTTTTAAGATAACCTTGCCTCTCACCAAGTTAACTCAGAAAAGTGAGCCGTTTCTTTGAGACTAGAAACAAGAAGATGTTTTCCAGACATTTAACCAGAAGTTGTGTGATGCTCCAATCTTATCTCTCCTAGAGGGTACAGACGATCTTGTAGTGTATTGCGACGCTTCCCATCAGGGACTCGGTTGCGTGTTAATGCAGCAAGACCAAGTTATTGCGTATGCCTCAAGACAGTTGTAGTTACACCAGAAGAACTACATGACACTTGATCTTCAATTAGGAGCAGTAGTCTTCGCACTGATGATTTGGAGGCATTACTTGTATGGCACTAAGTGTACCATCTTCACTAATCACAAAAGTCTACAGCATATCTTTGATCAGAAGGAACTCAACATGCTACAATTATGGTCTGTTGAACTTCCGAAGGATTACGACTGCGTGATCAACATCTGGGCAAGGCAAATGTTGTAATAGATGCATTAAGCAAGAAGGAACGGGTTAAACCCCTGCGCGTAAGGGCAACGGGAATGACTGTGCAGACAAGTCTACGTGACAAGATTGTACAAGCTCAAAAGGAATTAGTGAAACGGGGTAATCTGAGGAAAGAACTTGATTGTGGAGCAGAACGACAGTTTGAGATGAAACCAGATGGAGTTATATACTACTAGGATCGCGTGTGGATTCATGCGGTAGATGCACTGAGGAAACTTGTTTTTGACGAAGCGCACAGGACCAGGGACTCGGTACACCCGGGCGCCGATAAGATGTACCATGATTTACGAGGATTTTATTCGTGGGCTGGAATGAAGAAAGATATAGCTGAGTATGTCAGTCGATGTCTGACATGTGCAAAGGTGCAAAGGTTAAGGCGGAACACCATAAACCGTCTGGTTTACTAGAACAGTGTGAGATTTCGCTCTGGAAGTGGGAACAAACAGCTATGCACTTCATTACCAAGCTACCCCGCACTTCTAGTGGTCATGATACCATTTGGGTCATCATTGATCGTTTAACAATATCCGCTCATTTATTGCCGATGCGTGAAACCCTCATGATGGATACACTGGCGAGATTATATATCAATGAGATAGTGGTACGTCACCGTGTACCAGTGTTTATCATTTTAGATCAAGATAGCAGATTCACATCGCGATTTTGGCAATTGTTGCAGAAATCTCTAGGGACACAGTTAAACTTGAGTACAGCTTACCATCCACAAACGGACAGTCAAAGCGAACGTACTATACAGACCCTAGAGGACTTGTTGCGAACATGTATTTTGGATTTCGGTGGGAATTGGGATTCCCATTTGCCACTGATAGAATTCTCCTACAATAACAGTTACGATAGTCGCATCGGATGCGCTCCATTCGATGCACTTTATGGTAGAAAATGATGGTCACCGATCTGTTGGACCGAGGTAGGAGATAACCGAATAACTGAGCCTGAGCTTATTCAAGAAACCACTGATAAGATCCCCAGATATGGTAAAAGTTACAGTCAGCCGGAAGCAGACAAAAGAGCTATGCTGACAAACGGCGTAAGCTGTTGGAATTTTAAGTGGGAGACCGTGTCATGTTGAAGGTATCTCCATGGAAGGGTCTAGTTCGTTTCGGAAAGAAAGAAAAATTAGCACCACGATACGTTGGACCGTTCGAGATCATTCAACGAATCGGTCCTGTTTCGTATAAGTTGAGATTACCAGAAAACTCAGCGGTGTGCATGACGTGTTTCACATCTCAAACCTAAAGAAATGCCTAGCAGACGAAACACTTCTTATACTGGTTGAGGAAATTCAAGTGGACGAACAACTACATTTTCTCAAGGAACCTTTAGAGATTATGGACTGCGAAGTTAAAAAACTGAAGCGAAGCCGTATTCCGATCGTCAAGGTTCGATGGGATTCGAAGAATGGACCTGAGTTTACTTGGGAACGCGAGGATCGCATGAAGTCCAAGTATCATATTAGTTTGCAGAGAAAGATGTACCCGCTAACGATTCTTAAATTTCGGGACAAAATTTCTCTAACAAGTGGAGACTATAACATTAGTGCCGGGACTGTAGCCGGAACAGTAATTTGTACAGTGGATCAGGTACAAACTATGTGTATTACATTTGTACTATTATCATTTGAAACTCAATATGAATCTATTACACATCTATATCAAGAAACATATTGAAAATATATGGTTTAACAGTTAGAATCATATCTGACAACACAGAACTATTATGTTAATGTTAGTTAGGATTTTATTATGTATAAACGTATGTGTGAGTGTATATAACAAAGCAATAATGGATGTCGTTACGTGAATATTAAACCGAAGGAGTATTCGTGTGGGTGACGATTCACATGAATATATCTGTAAATTTAACGTTCTGAACAATATCTAATAATTAGAAAACCTTATTGGAAAGTAACGTTGTCGTCGTGTTCGAACGGGTGAGGATTCGTACGAATACACGCGAAAACGATATGATCTGATGAAATAATTAAAATAAATGTTTCTGAAATTTTAATAATAAATAAAAGATATCTAGTTAATTTATTAGGAATTACCACTTTAAAAGGTTTAAAAATTTATATCTTTATAAAGTTACATTGTGTAACGAAAACGACGCGTGAAACCGAAACCGAAACCGAACGAGGCCGAACGCACCCGAACATACCCGGGCTATAAAAGCCCAAACCCTTTTTCTATTTTCCCATTTTGGCTGATCCAAGCCTTTTTCTTCCCCAATTTCCTGGTTTTCCTCTCTATATAGACTTTCTCAACTTCAAACCACCATAACTTGTTCATTTCTGATTTCTCCACCGAATTCGACTTTCTAGTAGTAAAAACCACCGTGGGAATGAGGAGAACACAAAGGTACATATGATCGGAGCTAAAATGGACTGATTTGGTTGCATTTTCAGAAAGAAAGCCCAATTTTTGTGGGTTTTCCACTATTCCGGTGAGGTAAACTTCAAATTCGTTTTTATCACATCAAATCAGTTAGGATATGAGCAAAAACTACTTAGGAACTCTTGGATTTTGTTGGTTTGAGTTTTAGAACATCAAATTTGAGGCAAAATCGAGTTCAAACGGGTTTTTTGTGATGTTGTCACTGTTTCGACGAACTGCACTGTTTCAGCCGGTTTTGGACCCTCTAAAGCCTTAGGATTTACACTAATATTGTCTTAGAACTCAAGAAACATCAGGATTTAAATAATGGAATGGCTGGGAATGGTTAGAACCTGGGTAAATGGTAGTATTGATGGCCTAAGGGCTGTCAAAAGTGAAGCCATCGAACCTATAGTAATGACAGGTTAGGGGTTGTATATTAATCGATATTACCTAACAAATTCCATCTATATCGGTCAGGGTCTTGTCGATATTAGTTGCCAAATGTATTTCGAGTATTTCAAGCTTGGAACCAGCTAAAAACATTAGGAAACAAGATCATAAGGGAAGTTTGAACATGGGTATATCGAGTAGATAGCCATTAGGATGCTGTAACCTGTTTAAAACGGTTTGCATCTCACCAAAACAAAGGTTACTAACCTAAAACCTATTTCTAAATTAACTTAAAACTTAAACAAGTATGTTTAGTAACCAATTGATTCTGAAGTGGCTGAAAATGTTTGATAAAAATCATGAGGGAAGGATTAGCATTGGAAAGGATCAATTCGGAACCTTTGTTGTGTTAATCAGGTTTGTAATCCATCAACATCAAGATTTTTAATCTCAAAATCTTATAAACTACTTTAAACAATCTAAACACAGGTTTGTCAATCAAATAGGGTTATTACCTATGAGTATTGTTAGGGAAAATCATGGACAAAGAGGGTAAAATGGTGAAGGTTCTAAGTTTTGGTTACAAGTGTTAACTAAAAACCCCGATAACCCAAACTTAAGCAATATGAGTTCTAAGCAAATAAACTAGGTAAATTTCCTATAATCACAACTACCTAGGGGTTGTTAAGTGATTAAGAGTGTCAAAAGACAACTAAGGTAACAAGTGAGATCATTTGAATTCAAAGAAACTACCTAGGTATGAATGCATTGACTATATGAGTCAACACTCAACACCTAGTGATTTCATGCAAGTGTATAACCAAATTAGATTGTTAAAATTGAAGAATCTAACGTATGGAATACAAATGGATGAACAAAGAACAATGTTGTAGCAAAGAACTAACGAGGGACTTGGCGTTAATCTAGTGAGATTAACTAAAGTTCTAACATGTTTAAGTTATATTTTTCATAAAAATAACTTATGTTTTTACTAAAATATAATGACTTATAAATTACCTTATTGAACTGTTTTCAAAATAATTTAAGGGATTTTAAACGCGATATTTTGCAATTTAAAGAGAATTTTATAAATGATGGTTTATTTAAAAGGTCATGAATTTCACTAGCATAAACCTTATATAAATAAGGTTTAGTTATTATTAACTAACGGATAAGTGTTCATAGAGGGTATGTAACATATGATTATTAGAGAAAATAGTAGTAATACATTAGCAAGTATATAGGACACTTATTTGCGCACCGAGACCGAAACCGTATACACGTCAACTATAAATACTTATAGGATTCTAATCGTAATAAATCAACTCAAGTGCTCAAGATACATAGTCTACAATCAACGTGTGCGCATATCTTTTGTGGTTCATTTGCATAGCAACATGTGAGTTCATTTCCCCTTTTCTAAACATTTTGTTTTATAAACTTGGGGCTGAGAAGCATGCAAAAATTATTTTCCTTGGGCTATATTTTACTTAAATGCTTTTACTTTATATATGTTTTACATGTATAATTGTTTTCCTAGATTATGTCTAGGCAAACTTATTGCAGGTTTCAAAAAGGATTATTTACCCATTATAAGTAGATAATTGTTTCATTTGAAAGAATTATTCTAAAAGAACTATTTTCAAAGAATTATTTCCAAAGAACTATTCTCAAAGAACTATTCTAAAAGATCAATTTTCAAAGAACTATTTTCAACGGTCTATTTTCAAAGAAATATTCTCAAAGATCTATTTTCAAATAACTATTTTCAAGGGTCTATTTTCAAAGAACTATTCTCAAAGATCTATAGTCAAAAAATTGTTTTCAACAATCTATTTTCAGAGGAATATCTTGGAAATAATCAAAGATAGCATGTGCCAAAGAACTAAAGAGTCCATGCGGAAACAAGAATGATCAAGAAAGAACTAGACAATCTATAAAATCCTATATTTCATGAAGTCCTAGCTAGACTGATTGATTATAGGCCGCATGTTTGATGATATTTACAGAATTCCTCAACTTCTAAGAACCTTGATTGTTATACTAGTCTACTCGACATAGACGAAGGCCCAATCATTAGGTCTTAGTTTTTTATTAAATGTTTACTTATTCACTTATTTAAGCATTTTAATCAAATGTTTCTACATTTGTCATGGTTGTTCATGTGTGTGATGAGCATAAGGAATCAAGAGAACATCCACATTTTGTTGAAACCAACAAGAACTAGTGTGTTGATGATGAAAATGAAACGCTTAATTATCATTAACAACAATATGTTATGCGGTTTGGTATGTGGTGGGTTGGCGGCTCGGCTGGCGGTAAGCTTGACCCTACTGACTGGATATTATAGGTGGTTGTTAATGAGGTTAAGGTTATCATTCGGGCAGGTTTGTACAAATTCATTTTCAAACAAAAATTTATGAACTCACCAACTATGTGCTGACTTGATCTATTTGCATGACTACTCCGGTGACGAACAGGTTAGCTAGGAAGTTCGTGCTTTTGACTAGGACACCCAAATAGAGGACCTAGTATTTTGAATGTGCATATTTTTGAAGATCATTATACATATTATTTTGTACATCTTGTGCAGATACAACATGGAAAATTTATGATGTTATTAGTAGATTTACATTGTTAAATTATGAACCATACTGATGTAATTTAACTTTGTAATTCTATTTCATTTAGTTTTTTCTTATTTTAAATCATGTGAAATGTAAACTATCTGATCACTCTGATTATCATCCGATATCGCAACTCGAGGCTTTTCCGCATGACGGGAAAGTGAATCCCGCCCACCGGCTTGGGGTGTGACAAATCATCGTGTTCATAGGAATGAGGATTCGTACGAATACGCGAGAAAGCTTTACATTCTGACGAAATAATTAAAATAAATAAATAAAATTATTTAGCGTCAAATATTTATTAGGAAATAAAACCTAAAAATATAAAATAAAACCATTTTAATAAAAATGTAATATTTACGTAATATTCATAAAGTAATGCATAAACACGAAACCGAACGAACCCGAAAGCACGGGAAACCACTCGGGGTATTTAAGTCTTAAAAAGTCTCTTTAGTGCCACAACCACCAGCCTCATCTCTCTCTCTCTAAAAATCCGTCACTTTCTCTCTAGTCTTTCTCTAGAAAGCGCTCAATCGATCTCCCTCGTTTCTCAACAGATTTGCGAGTTCTTGGTGTCTACGGAAAGCTCTTGAGGCGTGCGTTAAGGAAGTACAAAGGATCCGAGATCTAACCGTCCAGTTCGACCCATAATTGAGCTTGAAGGTTCGGATTTTATAGTTTTGTTTAACCCGGAAACTCTTTGAACCTGGAACCGGAATTGTAGCTCTTTAAACATAAAAACAAGTTCGAAATTTACTTGGGAACCCTTTGGATAATGCTGATTTAAGGATGGGTGTCCTGGAATGAGCTGTATCGAGCATATGGGTTAGTATCGTCGTATGAACAAGCTGGGAACTTAGTATCGACGGATGATGGTTTGGAGGAAGTTCATCCGTTGAACTTAACAAATTTGATGATTTTTTGATGGTTCAAATCCGAACATATTGACTAGTTCGAAGTTCTCCAAATGAGTTGGCCTAGTGGGGGTCGATATTAGCAGTATCAAAGTACCAAGGACTCGATCTTAGACATCCATCGATAGTAATGGTTTCGATGGGCATCCCTTGAGCCGACCTAACATCCATCGATCCTAATACCCTCGACAATCCTTCTTACAACCTAAAATCAATTTTTTTGTTTAAATTAGGATTATCCAAGGAGATGTACACACAAAGAAAGCAAAAGGTATGACGATTTGGGGCCTAGTGAAGGTGTACAAATCCCCATAGATACTATTAGTATCTATGGGCTGAACTTGAGACGGTTGAGAGTTCCATTGATATTACAAGTTAGATGCTACATCCCTTGACCCACAAGACACAAATATGGATACACTGATCCAATTCAAGTGTTCTAAGACTAAGCTAACTTTCCTTGAGACTACTTCTGGAACATCCCTATCCTTACAGTCGAATTGAACCAATCCCTATACTATAACCCTGCTTCTTCGATCTGTCATCAAAACCAACAGTAAATGAGTTGTTAATCAATTAAGAAAGCACAAGGGGTCAGGGAGAGTGTTCCTACCATTAGCGGATTCTATGTAATAAGAATGTTGTGTTTCTAAAACCTAATATTAGTTTAACTAAATATTAACTTGTATTATTACACTTAAGATTTACCAAATAAACCTAATGTAGATACTAAGAGCACCATGATTTCAACAATGTACCTAAACTTGGAATTACACTATGCATGGCAGTTTCATGCGTAGGGTAATGTGTTTTATGATACATGTTTTCTAAATTGATCTTAGAATAAAGTTTTTAAACATGTAAAAAAAGTTAGTTAGTAAACTTTGTTAACATTAACACAAGGGGTTATTGACTAAGCTTAGGTTGGGTAAGGATAAACAAGTTCACATAATATACTTGAACATTCGGGATGAACAATATAAGACATTTAAGGAAGAACTAGCACGTACTTATGATTCATAAACAATATTAACACAATCAGGACCTTGAGTACAATCAAACTTTCAACAAGAAGTGAGAGCATCGCTAATCAACTATCCGTTTACTTCGCATCACACTCAATCAAGGTGAGTAAAGGGCCCCTATTTTCTACTTTGGAATGTTTTGGGGTGGAACATGTGAATAACTACATTTGAACTTAAATTCTTAAATGGTTTTCATATTAGAAACATATGTCTGGCTTATGTTGGTAAAACTTAAACTCTTTTAAGATGAACATTGGATTTAAGGCACTTAGTCATTCTTTGTCATGGCACACGACCAAATCCATTACATTGTTTTTGTACAGGTTATTTTCAAATTCATAATAAACTTTGTAACATGGACACATTTTTGTAAAAAAACTTATTCACAGCTGATATACCTTTATTCAGGAGTTGAAAGGCTGAAATCACTATTCTTAGATTTCACAATTGAAGTTCATGTTATCATTATTCTTTGGACTTCTAAGGTTGGAATGACTATTCTTAGATACCAGACTAGAAGTTGACGCAATAGTTAATATTAGGACACAAGGGTTGTAAGCTATTAACTTAGTCTTCTAAATTTGAGTTCACGCAATCGTTTATCGTTAGTACTGGGCAATCACAACAAGGGAAAGCGGGCTCAACACCAAGGTCAGGGTTAGCTTTAAATTTGTTTTATAGCTAATGATGGATTGGTGTAGCTTTGGCAATATGGATTAGCTGTTAATTAACTTTAACAACTTAGGTTATATTGGAGAAATGCTTAGTTACACGAAGTTGGTATTAGTTAACTTTGTTACCATGGGTTGTGTTGGTTTATGGTAAGTTTTTTCCTAACTCCAAACGTGGTTTGGGACTTGTATTCAAGATGGCATTTGGATATACTTTATGATATTTTGTGTTACAATAGCATGTTACTACTTTTACTTTATTTACATTTAGATTCTATATATAATATATGTTGTAAGTGGTTGCAATCAGGTTTCCTTCAAGTTGTTACTTATGTTTGTACACTTTCTTAAATCTTTGAACTTCTATACTTTTATATCTTTAAGCTTATAATGTATTAAATATTTAAACCTATGTATCTCATCAACTACTTGTAGTTGACAGATTACTTTTTCACATGTTTTAGGTGATCAAAGGTAGGAACAGAACATAGACAACTTAGGCGAAATATTTAAGATAGAAAAAGATCAAGAAACAAGATATGATGGAATTAGAAACTCAAAAAATCCTTCTTGTTTAATTATCTTGTCTGTTCTTATTTTGTAAACAATACTTTAAGGAAGGTTAGTTGTTATTCTTTTGCTAGATAGACTAAATATGTAATCAACTATGAACATTATGAAACTTAGTAATGTATTGTGGATGTTATTCATTAATCATGGTCATGATTCAATTGTTCAGTCGACACCACATCGTGGATTCCGCACGCAGCACGGGGTGTGATAATCGATGCTCTGACTTGTTGATGAAGGTTTAACTGTACTCAAGCCCCTGATTACGTTATTATGATTCGTGAATTTATAAGTACATGTTCATTCTTTATAAATACCCGATGTTGGTCAAACGAAATACTTAAGTATGTTAAGTGAAGTTGTTTATCCTTAACCAACCTAAGCTTTGTTAATACTCTTTATGTTAAGGTTAGCAAAGTTCATTACTTACTTTGATTACATGTTTAACAAAAATTTAGTCTAAGTTTATTTTAGAAAATATGGAAACATAAAACACATTACACTATGCATGAGACCGCCATGCATAGTGCAATCTAGGTTTCAACTACCTTATTGAGAACATGGTGTTCATGGTATGCTTACTAAGTTCATTGGATAGATTTAACATAGGTTAGAGTCTAGTGAGCTAAGCTTAGGTTGTAGAAGACCAAACCATGGTCACTTAGGATCGGCTAAGGGTTGCTCTTCCCATCCCCGACCCTTTGTGTTTCTATGGTTGATTAGTAACTCGTTTGTGCTCGGTCTTGGTTCATTTTAGTTGTAGAATCATTGAATTATGTTTAACTTAATTGTATGGGTGAATTTCCAAGGTGTATCGGTACTATAATATCGATGCCATGTTTTAAAGTGGTGATGGTCTTTGTCGAGACTAGCCAATATCGATGCCATCTTTGAATCCATATTGAACAGCTTTCAATACGTTAACTTCAATCAAAACCAAGCTCGAACTATTTGGATCACTCATCCCAGACTAGTGTCGATTGTTTCAGGTAGTCAAAGGGTCGTCTATATCGTCAGTATCGACAACAAGTTGAAATGGTTGGAAGTTGCCCATTGATACTATCAGTAGCAATGGGTGAGCTAATCTCGATGATACTGTTCTTCGACCTTACTAATATCGATGAACTTTGAACTCAGCTACTTGGAGGGCATCGACATTACTAGTATAGAAGACTTGGAAATGATTACTGGGCTGTCAAACTTGTTAGTCTCGATGGAAGAACGTCATCAAACATTCATCCATCGATACTATCAACCCAGCTACATTCTATGTCGATACTAGTTGTGTCGATCTTAATCAACTCACCAAGCCATTCCATGTTCTCAGAAGCACTTCTAGAGTCGAAGGTTTGTTGGTAAACATCATTAATCATGTTTTTATCTTGATGGAAGATGCGGGTTTGTGAAAACCATAATAAAAAAGGTTCAAGCTCGTACCTGCTTCGATATGGACGTGTAGAGCTCCGATCCTTTGTACTTCCTCAATGTACACACCAAGAGCTTTCCGTAGACTCCAAGATCTCAAAAATCCGTTGAGAAACGAATGAGATTGGTGGAGGGTTTTCTAGAGAGAGTAGAGAGAGAAAATGACAGAAATTCTAGTGGGATAGAGAGAGAGGTGAGGTTGGTGGTTGGAGTCATAAATGAGGAAACGTATGCCTTTTATACCTCGAGTAGTTTCCCGCTTTTTTGGGTTCGTTCGGTTTCGCGTTTACGGGTTACTTTACGGATAATACGTATGTATTACGTTTTAATTAAAATGGTTTTATTTTATCGTTTTAGGTGGTTCTTCCTAATAAATATTTTATGCGAAATAATTTTATTCATTTATTTTTGAATCGTTTATTTTAAATTAATTCATTAGAACGTAAAACCTTCACGCGTATTCGTACGAAACGTCACCAATACGAACACGACGATTGTTTTACTTTCCATTTTGGTTTTCTAATTATACGATTTCATATAAAATATCATACCCTCAGATATATTCATGCGAATCGTCATTCCCACGAATACACTCTTAATTTAATATTTCATAATGTTATCCCGTTTTGTTTTGAATTTGTTTTCCTAACAACGTTGTGTGTGCAAATTATGTTTACATGTTCACAAGGAATATTAAAAATGTTATTAACAAACAAAACCTTTAATTGCATACATGTATTACAAGTATTGTCCGTACATGTGATTACTGTATAGATGTTATACTCTCCCCTAATTAAGGTAATTTCGTCCAGAAATTAACTACTGGTCTTCATGTTCACAGGGAACTCTGCACCACATTTGCCATCCCATCGTACTATTACGAATGGAATCCGGCTACGTTTAAGTTTCTTGAATCCATGACTCATGATTTCGACTGGACGTTCAATGAATTGCATGTTGTTCTGAATCTGAATGTCCACTAATGGAATTTGAACAACGTGATCGGGCAAGAATTTCTTAATATTTGACACATGAAATATGTCGTGAACGTTTCTTAGTCAACTGGATGTTTATGTTTGTAGGCCACAGGACCAATCCTTTCCAGGATCTCGAAAGGTCCAACGTATCTAGGAGCAAGTTTCCCTTTCTTTCTGAATCAGACAAGGCCTTTCCAGGGAGAAACCTTGAGTAACACTTGGTCACCAACTTGAAAGTCAAGCAGGTTCCGACGCCGATCGGCATAACTCTTTTGCCGATCCCTTGCGGCCTTAAGCCTTGTTTGAATGATTGAGATCTTATCTGTTGTTTCTTGAATTAGCTCAGGTCCTACGACCTGGAAATCACCTGCCTCGATCCAGCAGATCGCTGACAAGCACTTCCTACCATACAGAGCTTCAAATGACGCACATTGTATGCTCGTAGGATAGCTGTTATTATATGAAAACTCAATAAGTGGAAGATGAGTATCCCAACTCCACTCGAAATCGATCACACAAGAACGAAGCGTGTCCTCGAGTGTCTCGATAGTCCTTTCACTTTGACTATCAGTTTGGGGATGATAAGTCTTGCTAAGGTAAACACGGGTTCCCAAAGCTTTTTGCAATGATTGCCAAAAGTGAGAAGTGAAGCAACTATCCATATCGGGTATGATTGATGTTGGTGTACCATGACACGTAATGATCTCATTGATGTACAAAGTGGAACGTTTATCCATTATGTAATCCTCTCGGATCGGGAGAAAATGAGCAGATTGTGTGAGTTGGTCTATTATCACCCAAATAGAATGTAACATTTGTGCATTTAGTCATGGTAGTTGTAAACAGTGTTAGAACAGTGTCTGGTCAGGTTCAGTTCAATCAAAGTGATTCAGTATGTTCATAATGTGTGCTTGTGTGTTACAGGATCTTAATAGTCAGAAAAACAAGTATGTATTATTTATTTACAGTCGATTTCACTAAGCAAGAACAGTAACTTGTTATATCGAAACAGTGGTGGGCAGCGAGAGTGAGCCCTATACATATACTGCGTTCGGTGTAACAGGTTAGTGTTAGTGCGTAGTGTTGAGACGAATAGTATAACAATTAATTAATTCAACCAAGATCGTAATCTGTAAGCGAGACTGAGTATAGTTATGGGTGACGATCCATAATAATACGAATGTTGAACTTATAATTACGATTAAACGACTTTAAATAATTAAAACGATCGGAAAACGTACGCGATTGCGGGTATACACGTAATTGTGAATGTTTAACGGTCCAGCAAAACACGAAGAGTAAAATAATTGGAATAATTATTTTTATATTTTACAATTTTGAAACTCATCATTTTATTGAGTTTAATATCTATTTTACTTTAAAAACCGCGTAAAATACGCGTTACGTTTCGGAAACGCGAACCGAGCAACCGAAACG
Organism: Mikania micrantha; assembly: GCA_009363875.1. NCBI lineage: Eukaryota > Viridiplantae > Streptophyta > Magnoliopsida > Asterales > Asteraceae > Mikania > Mikania micrantha. The sequence goes on from CM018697.1 coordinate 61,103,434, forward strand.
AACCCGGATACTACCCGGACTATAAAAGCCTTGAACAAGGCTTAGAACCTCATTTAATTCCTCAACAACCCTTTCTCTCACTACAAAACCGTTTACCCCTTTTCTCTCTCTAGAAAACCCACTTTAAACGCTCGTATCTCGCTCGTTTCTCAACGGATTTTGGTGATTCTCGAACCCACGCGAAGCTCTCGACATTCTCTACAAGATTGTACAAGAAAATAGCAGAATTATCCAGCCAAAAACGAGGTATGCTCGGTTGAAAATCTGGAAAAAGAGGGTTTTCATGTTCATGTTTGTGTTTGTGATCAAACCCGACGAACCACCGGTTATATCATCACCATTCTGTTTTCGCACCATTAGAGACCCTCTCTGAGGTTGTATACACTTAGATCAAGGCCTAGAACCAAGTTTTAGACAATGAAGATGATTGCAGGTGACAGGTTCGTTGGATGGGATTACGGGCGAACCTTCCTCAGCAGTGGCGAACCTTGTGAGGGTTTTCCCGAACCCTATTGGTTCGTGACTCTTTAGCCGAACCTTTGGGGGGACCTCCCGAACCAAGGAACGAACCTTGAAGGCCCTGCGAACCTGCATAACTCATTAAGCAGCTCACGAACCTTTGTACAACAGCGAACCCTAGGCGAACCCATGCATGCCGAACCTTCTACTGCCGAACCTTTGCATGGTTCGTGGAGCATGTAGGCGAACCAACTTAGCCGAACCCTTAGCTATGCAGCGAACCCTTGGACAGGAACATTAGCCGAACCCTCATGCATGCAGAACGAACCTTGTCTAGTTCGCCAAGCACTTAGACGAACCTTGATTAGATGAAAGACTGTCAAACCTCAGGGCTGTCAAGGCCGAACCCTGGCGAACCTACATGTGGCCTCCCTGTTCACGAACCTTTGATCATTGGCGAACCTTAGGCTAGAACCATAGAAGGTTCGCTGCCCAAGTTAGCAACTCACACACCTTTCGGCCCAATACAACTCTATGTGGCCCAATTCCATTAGCAACTTGACCCATGGATTAAACAAAGCCCAATTGTGTTATAATGACTCATGTTGATCTCTAATTGGCCCAATATCGCTTAGAACCTTACATGGCCCATATACATGTGGTTGGACCAACATCACATCCCCTTGGCCCAACACCATATTCAATCGGCCCATCGTGAACCTAAGTAGCCCATAGACTTGGTTGAAGGACCATTGTGGTTACATAGGTTCAAAGATCAATATTGAACATAAATTTGATGATTGTGAATTGATCAATTGGGGTTTAAGTTGTGACTTAACCTAATCATGGGATCAAATCACAATCTCAAGGACATAAACAATGGGAACATATTTTCATAAGTCATGTTAACAAATGGTTTATCAAACACTTAAACATATGTGGCACACAAACAAGTTATCATACAAAAGAACATTTCACAAGTTTCTTGAACCCATGATCAATCAAGTAATCAAGAATTAACCAAGTTCATGAGAACACAAGTCAATCAATGAATCAAAGTCTATACAATTATAAATCTTATATCTTATGTATGATTACAATGATATAGGAACAAGTTAGAAGTCCTGTTTGCTACTTGCTAACTGTTTTAGTTCAGAGTCTACTGCAGACAGGTGAGAACTCTAGCCCCTCTTTTACTGTTTTATAACTGTTTTGGGGTGGAACACGTGATCAAAACCGCTATTTCAATCTTGTTTCATTACACAAGTTATGTGTATTTCATAAACATTACAGGTTCATCTTACGAATCCAAGGGATTCATCAATTGTTTAAGGAACTTGTCAACTGCTTTAATTTACTTGTCAATTACTAAACTCTTTTCATTAAAAAGGTTTTATAAGGGACTTTTGAACTGTTTTGTAATTGATTTACTCAAATGTATTTATGAAGGATAAACACTTTTTGATAAAGGATTTTACAACCCTTTTGTTATAAACCTTGTTACTACACAAGGTCATCACATCATGGTATTCAAAACAAGTGGTTCACAACATGGTATTCAAATCAAGTGGTTCAAAACATGGTATTCAAATCAAGTTGTTCAAAACATGGTATTCAAATCAAGTTGTTCACATCATGGTATTCAAATCAAGTGGTTCATTTCATGGTATTCAAAACAAAGGATTTAATTCGTGGAATTAAATCCAGGCTGTTCAATTCATGTTATCAAATAAGGCATTAACACATCCGGTTAAAGTAAGATTCAGAACATGGTGTCAATTGTTGTAAACAAACTTATAAACCCATCAAGTATCATATTCATTAGCGTTAGTACTGGGTGATCACAACAAGGGAAAGCGGACACATTGTTTCTTATCCAGGATGGAGTTAGCTTTTAAATTTGTTTTAAAAGCTAACTGCAGGTCTGGTGTCATTGTTTTCTTATCCAGGATGGAGTTGGCTTTTAAATTTGCTTTTAAAAGCCAACTGCAGGTCTGGTGTCATATGGTTATCAAAACTGCTGACGTATTATCTAACTCCAAACGTGGTTTGGGACTTGATATTATTGGCTTTCGTGCGAACAGTGATTGGACTGTTTACACTCATTTTTCTTACTTGATGTTAGTTTGGGTTGCAGCTCATCCGTGTGAATCTTATGATGCTTTAACTTACCTATGTCTTATATCATATAACTCATGTTTACAAATGTTTAAACCTATTGTTCTCACCAACTACGTCTGTAGTTGACAGTTACTTTTCACGTGTTTCAGGTAATCAGGTTTAAGACATTCTCAGGGACAACTAAGGAGACCATTCTAAGATAGAACAAGATGAAGAAACATGCTAGGATGGAATAGAAACTCACTAAATCCTAATTGTTTGATTGTCTTGTTTGAAGTCTTCTTTTGTAACTATATTTTGGGTCTATAGTTGTCTTTATTTTGGTAGATAGTTGTCTGTAACTAAACAATTGTCTTAACATTATGAAACATAGTAATCCATTGTGGTTGTTCTTATTCAATACTTGTGCATGAATCAACTGTTCATACGTCACCGCGCCGTGGATTCCGCACGCGGCGCAGGGGTGTGACAGGTTGGTATCAGAGCCAAGGTTGTAGAGAACTAGGAAAAACCCAATGTTAAATGACCTAGACTATAACCTAAGCTACCCAATAGGACTAAGTGCTATAGGCTTGAGGATACTTAGGATCTAAGTAACTTGAGTGAGCATTAAGTCTACATCACGCTTGAAAGATCTTAGGGACATTTTTCTAAGATTAGACATCGAGTCAAGGAATTTGAATCGGAATTCTATAATTTTAGAAACCGAATTAAATTCTCACACATATGCATTAAGGATTTCAGAGGCAAGGATCTGTATTCTTAGTATCCTTGATCTGAAATTCTCACACAGAGATCATTATAGAAATTCAGAGGCAAAGATCTGTAGTTTCAGTATCTTTGATATGAATTTCTTGTCATATTCATTATGGGATTTAGAGGCAAAGATCTATTAATTTAGTATCTTTGATCTAAGATCCTTGTCATATTCATTATGGGATTTAGAGGCAAAGATTGTTATCTTTGATCTAAAGTCCTTGTCATATTCATTATGGGATTTAGAGGCAAAGATTGTTATCTTTGATCTAAAGTCCTTGTCATATTCATTATGGGATTTAGAGGCAAAGATTGTTATCTTTGATCTGAAGTCCTTGTCATATTCACTATAGGAATTCAAAAGTCAAGATCTATTAATTTAGATTCTTGATTTGAAATCCTTGTCATATTCATTATAGGAATTCAAATGTCAAGATCTATTAATTTAGAGTCTTGATTTGAAATCCTTGTCATTGTTATCATTGTTATCATTATCAGGTGTTCATTATCATAGGAACTTTATAACTTAGAATCTGTGTAACAGTATTCTTTAGTTGAAGTTCTCACAAGAGATCATTATACTCGATACTGTAAGTATTGAGAACCTAGGTTAATTAACCTAGGACACACATGCTAAAACCTAAGGTTTTAATTTCAAAGTAAATTAAGAACCATGGTTTACATAATCATAATCATAGTCACAGAACAAGAGGCAATCATGAAACAATCATAGTCAATCAACAGTTGGAATCTTAGCCCCAAATATAGACGACGGATTAACGCTAATGTGTTGAGGTAAGTGGTGGGTCGGTGAGAGCTTACCCTATATATAAGCTTATTTCAGTACGTTAGGGGGAATCCGGCGTTTGTATTTGGAGTGAGGATTCGGGATCAACTGGAAACATGGAACATGAGTCAAACGCATGGGATACAAACATTTGGGAAACAATCATTGGTGAATCAAATCATAGTGGAATTCAAACTTGGATGAACCAGACATTATGGTGAATCACTCAAGTTGTGAACATTCCTTCAATGTAAACCTTAAGTGAAATTCTTAAGTGATTACATCATTGGTACTTACTAACATAGATTAACGGGAAAGTGTAGAGCACACGTATGATTTAGCTTTACATGTTAACGATTGTTAGAAAGTGCACGCATAACATAATCATAGTTCAATCATGGAATCAATCATAGTTCAAGTTGATCAAAGATCATGGGATTCTTAATCAATGGAACACACTTGCAAATCAGTACAAACGTGTTGCCAAATGCTAGCAAGGGCATGATCGTGGTATATCGAAACGTTGGTGGGCAGCGAGAGTGAACCCTATATATAAGCTGTTTTCGGTATATCGGGAAAGTGTCGGTGTGTAGATTTGGTGGTGAGATCATGAGACATCGTACATATTCACATGATAAGTATGCAAATAAGTTGATAACTTATACGTGTACTGGATCATATTACAATTGAATGATAATACTAGTAGTATGGATATATTACTGACCTTATCATGAAAATTCAATTGTATCCTTCCTCATTACTGACCCACTTGTGGCTTCTATTCGTGGAATGCCTCCCCGACGTGATCCTAACGGAGGGGGTTCAACAAGTGGCAACGACGATGAGATCAACAAGATTGCTCGAGCTATCGCTGTTCATATGCGGGATGTGATCCCGGGCATGGTCACTGATATCACCCAAAATCTGCGGGGGAGTACCAGTGACTCAGCGAACAATTCCAACACTAATCACACTGGAACTGCTAACTTCACATTCAAGCAGTTCAATGATGCAAAGCCTCCCAAGTACTCTGGTACTGAAGGAGCTACCGGCCTACTGCAATGGCTGGAAAGCATCGAAGACATTCTCGACTTCACTGGATGTCCTGAGAATCTGAAGGTCAAGATGGCCTCAAGCGCTTTTCACAAAGGCGCGCTCACCTGGTGGAATTCTGAGAAGAACACCAGAGGACGTGAAGTTGCTCTAGCTTTACCATGGGACGGATTCAAGAACTTACTTGTGGAAAAGTTTTGTCCACGTCATGAACTGAAGAAACTCGAGGTAGAGATGTGGAATCTGGTGCAAGATAGTGGAGAAAACGCAAAGTATACAACTCGATTTCATGAGTTGTGCATCCTGCTACCACAACTTCTACTGCTGCTGGTGGAAGAGCTTGTTATAATTGTGGAGCAGAAGGACACTTCAGAAATCAGTGTCCAAAACTCAACAACAATACTGCTGCTGCTCGTGCTTTTGTTATTGGAACTGCTGAAGCACGTGAAGAGCCGGCAGTCATCACGGGTACATTTCTTATCAATGATCATTATGTCCCTATCATATTTGATACTGGTGCCGATAAAAGTTTTATCTCTACTCATACTGCTTCTTTGCTTAATATGCAACTATCCACACTTACTGCTCCTTACACTGTAGAAGTAGCGAATGGTAAGACTATAGTTGTAGATTCTATTATCCATGGTTGGGAATTAAGATTAAATGACCATCTATTTTCCATCGACCTCATTCCTATGACTCTCGGAAGTTTCGAAGTTGTAATAGGAATGGATTGGTTATCCAAAAACAATGCTGAAATCGTATGCTCTGAGAAACTTATCCGAATCCCCTCACTGTCCGGCGAAACGATGATAGTCTACGGCGAGAAACCATGCCGCGGATTGAAGATTGTATCGTACATCAAGGCGAGGAAGTACTTGAAGAAGAAATATTATGCTTTCCTAGCTCACGTGGTGGAAAAGAAACCTGAAAAGAAAGCAGTTGGAGATGTTCCAGTTATCAAAGATTATCCAGACGTATTTCCAGAAGACTTGCCCGGACTACCACCAGTCCGACAAGGGGAGTTTAGAATTGATCTCGTCCCGGGAGCAAACCCAGTGGCGAAGTCACCGTATCGATTAGCACCGTCTGAGATGCAAGAACTGTCTAGTCAGCTTCAAGAACTTCTAGACAAAGGTTTCATTAGACCGAGTTTCTCTCCATGGGGAGCTCCGGTTCTATTTGTCAAGAAGAAAGACGGTTCATTTCGCATGTGCATAGATTATCGTGAGTTGAACAAGTTAACAATCAAGAACAGATATCCTCTACCTAGGATCGATGATCTATTTGATCAATTACAGGGAGCAACTTGCTTCTCTAAAATTGATTTACGATCTGGGTATCATCAGTTACGAGTAAATGATGAGGATATACCAAAGACTGCATTTAGGACTCGATATGGACACTATGAGTTCGTGGTTATGCCATTTGGGCTGACCAATGCACCTGCAGTGTTCATGGACTTGATGAATCGAGTCTGCAGGCTATATTTAGATCAGTTTGTTATTGTCTTTATTGATGATATCCTGATTTATTCCAAGTCAGAACAAGAACATGGGGATCATTTGAGGAAAGTCTTAGAACTACTAAGAGAGGAACACCTTTATGCTAAATTCTCAAAGTGCGAATTTTGGCTAAAGGAAGTTCATTTCTTAGGACATGTCATAAACAGGGATGGAATACATGTAGATCCAGCAAAGATTGAGGCGATTAAGAACTGGACTACTCCATCTACTCCAACAGAGATTCGTTCATTTCTGGGTCTGGCAGGTTATTATAGAAGATTCATTGCGAATTTCTCAAAGATTGCTTTGCCACTCACTATATTGACTCAGAAAAGTCAAGCTTTTATATGGGGACAGAAACAAGAAGATGCATTTCAACTTCTTAAACAGAAGTTATGCAATTCCCCTATCCTTAGTCTTCCAGAAGGCAGTGATGATTTCATTGTCTACTGTGATGCTTCAAACCTTGGTCTCGGTTGTGTACTTATGCAACGGGACAAGGTCATTGCTTATGCTTCAAGACAACTTAAGGTTCACGAGAAGAATTACACTACTCATGACCTTGAGTTAGGGGCTGTGGTCTTTGCATTGAAGATTTGGAGACACTACCTGTATGGTACTAAATGTGTCATTTACACTGACCACAAGAGCCTACAACACATTCTCAATCAGAAAGAACTCAACATGAGACAACGACGTTGGGTTGAGCTTCTAACTGATTACGACTGTGAGATTCGTTACCATCCGGGTAAAGCCAATGTGGTGGCGGATGCTCTTAGTCGCAAGGAACCAGTCAAACCGATTCGTGTAAGAGCCATGGAGATCAACACACAGCCAAACTTGAAAGACTTGATTCGTATTGCACAACAACAAGTAGTAACAAACAATCAACTCAAGACAGACTTGGATTGTGGTATTGAGAAGAAACTAGAACCTCGAGCTGATGGGGTGTTATATCTCAACGGCCGCATTTGGATTCCAAAGTCTGAAGAATTGCGCACACTCATCTGTGATGAGGCTCATAAGTCGCGATACTCAGTTCATCCTGGAGCCGACAAGATGTATCAGGATTTGAGGACATCTTACTGGTGGCCGGGAATGAAGAAAGACATAGCACTGTATGTGGGAAAATGTCTTACCTGTTCAAAAGTCAAAGCAGAACATCAAAAGCCTTCGGGACTTCTACAGCAACTTGAAATTCCTCAATGGAAATGGGAGCAAATTTCCATGGATTTCATAACAAAGTTGCCGAGAACTCCGCGAGGTTACGATTCGATTTGGGTGATCGTTGATCGACTCACCAAATCTGCTCATTTTCTCCCTATCCGAGAGGATTACAAGATGGAGAAGTTATCCACATTGTACATCAACGAAATCATTGCACGTCATGGTACTCCAACATCAATCATATCTGATCGTGATAGTCGTTTCACTTCTCGCTTTTGGCAATCATTGCAAAAGGCTTTGGGAACGCGTGTTAATCTTAGCACGGCGTATCATCCCCAAACCGACGGCCAAAGCGAGAGGACTATCCAAACACTTGAGGACATGCTTCGTTCTTGTGTCATTGACTTCGGTGGAAGTTGGGACACTCATCTACCACTCATTGAGTTTTCATATAACAATAGCTACCATACAAGCATTCAATGTGCACCATTCGAGGCTTTATATGGTAGAAAGTGCCGATCACCGGTCTGTTGGACCGAGATTGGTGACTCACAGGTCGTAGGACCAGAACTCATTCAGGAAACATCAGACAAAATCACAATCATTCAGTCACGGCTTAAGGCCGCACGGGATCGGCAGAAGAGTTATGCTGATCGACGACGGAAACCGCTTGAGTTTCGAGCCGGTGACCGAGTTTTACTCAAAGTTTCTCCCTGGAAAGGCGCTGTCCGATTCGGGAAGAAAGGGAAACTTGCACCAAGGTACGTTGGACCTTTTGAGATCCTGGAACGGATTGGTCCCGTAGCCTACAAACTCAAACTTCCAGTGGAGCTAAGCAATGTTCATGATACTTTTCATGTATCAAATCTTAAGAAATGCTTAGCGGATCATGATGTTCAGATTCCACTGGAAGACATACAGATTCAGAATAACATGCAATTCATAGAACGTCCAGTTGAGATCATGGATCATGGGGTCAAGAAACTTAAACGCAGCCGTATCCCGATCGTGAAAGTGCGATGGGAGGGCAAACGCGGTGCTGAGTTCACCTGGGAACGTGAAGACCAGATGAAGCTTAAGTACCCTAATCTTTTTACAGTACCTTCGGCTAGTTAATTTCGGGACGAAATTCCCTTAACTAGGGGAGACTGTAACATTTGTGCATTTAGTCATGGTAGTTGTAAACAGTGTTAGAACAGTGTCTGGTCAGGTTCAGTTCAATCAATGTGATTCAGTATGTTCATAATGTGTGCTTGTGTGTTACAGGATCTTAATAGTCAGAAAAACAAGTATGTATTATTTATTTACAGTCGATTTCACTAAGCAAGAACAGTAACTTGTTATATCGAAACAGTGGTGGGCAGCGAGAGTGAGCCCTATACATATACTGCGTTCGGTGTAACAGGTTAGTGTTAGTGCGTAGTGTTGAGACGAATAGTATAACAATTAATTAATTCAACCAAGATCGTAATCTGTAAGCGAGACTGAGTATAGTTATGGGTGACGATCCATAATAATACGAATGTTGAACTTATAATTACGATTAAACGACTTTAAATAATTAAAACGATCGGAAAACGTACGCGATTGCGGGTATACACGTAATTGTGAATGTTTAACGGTCCGGCAAAACACGAAGAGTAAAATAATTGGAATAATTATTTTTATATTTTACAATTTTGAAACTCATCATTTTATTGAGTTTAATATCTATTTTACTTTAAAAACCGCGTAAAATACGCGTTACGTTTCGGAAACGCGATCCGAGCAACCGAAACGAACCCGGATACTACCCGGACTATAAAAGCCTTGAACAAGGCTTAGAACCTCATTTAATTCCCCAACAACCCTTTCTCTCACTACAAAACCGTTTACCCCTTTTCTCTCTCTAGAAAACCCACTTTAAACGCTCGTATCTCGCTCGTTTCTCAACGGATTTTGGTGATTCTCGAACCCACGCGAAGCTCTCGACATTCTCTACAAGATTGTACAAGAAAATAGCAGAATTATCCAGCCAAAAACGAGGTATGCTCGGTTGAAAATCTGGAAAAAGAGGGTTTTCATGTTCATGTTTGTGTTTGTGATCAAACCCGACGAACCACCGGTTATATCATCACCATTCTGTTTTCGCACCATTAGAGACCCTCTCTGAGGTTGTATACACTTAGATCAAGGCCTAGAACCAAGTTTTAGACAATGAAGATGATTGCAGGTGACAGGTTCGTTGGATGGGATTACGGGCGAACCTTCCTCAGCAGTGGCGAACCTTGTGAGGGTTTTCCCGAACCCTATTGGTTCGTGACTCTTTAGCCGAACCTTTGGGGGGACCTCCCGAACCAAGGAACGAACCTTGAAGGCCCTGCGAACCTGCATAACTCATTAAGCAGCTCACGAACCTTTGTACAACAGCGAACCCTAGGCGAACCCATGCATGCCGAACCTTCTACTGCCGAACCTTTGCATGGTTCGTGGAGCATGTAGGCGAACCAACTTAGCCGAACCCTTAGCTATGCAGCGAACCCTTGGACAAGAACATTAGCCGAACCCTCATGCATGCAGAACGAACCTTGTCTAGTTCGCCAAGCACTTAGACGAACCTTGATTAGATGAAAGACTGTCAAACCTCAGGGCTGTCAAGGCCGAACCCTGGCGAACCTACATGTGGCCTCCCTGTTCACGAACCTTTGATCATTGGCGAACCTTAGGCTAGAACCATAGAAGGTTCGCTGCCTAAGTTAGCAACTCACACACCTTTCGGCCCAATACAACTCTATGTGGCCCAATTCCATTAGCAACTTGACCCATGGATTAAACAAAGCCCAATTGTGTTATAATGACTCATGTTGATCTCTAATTGGCCCAATATCGCTTAGAACCTTACATGGCCCATATACATGTGGTTGGACCAACATCACATCCCCTTGGCCCAACACCATATTCAATCGGCCCATCGTGAACCTAAGTAGCCCATAGACTTGGTTGAAGGACCATTGTGGTTACATAGGTTCAAAGATCAATATTGAACATAAATTTGATGATTGTGAATTGATCAATTGGGGTTTAAGTTGTGACTTAACCTAATCATGGGATCAAATCACAATCTCAAGGACATAAACAATGGGAACATATTTTCATAAGTCATGTTAACAAATGGTTTATCAAACACTTAAACATATGTGGCACACAAACAAGTTATCATACAAAAGAACATTTCACAAGTTTCTTGAACCCATGATCAATCAAGTAATCAAGAATTAACCAAGTTCATGAGAACACAAGTCAATCAATGAATCAAAGTCTATACAATTATAAATCTTATATCTTATGTATGATTACAATGATATAGGAACAAGTTAGAAGTCCTGTTTGCTACTTGCTAACTGTTTTAGTTCAGAGTCTACTGCAGACAGGTGAGAACTCTAGCCCCTCTTTTACTGTTTTATAACTGTTTTGGGGTGGAACACGTGATCAAAACCGCTATTTCAATCTTGTTTCATTACACAAGTTATGTGTATTTCATAAACATTACAGGTTCATCTTACGAATCCAAGGGATTCATCAATTGTTTAAGGAAATTGTCAACTGCTTTAATTTACTTGTCAATTACTAAACTCTTTTCATTAAAAAGGTTTTATAAGGGACTTTTGAACTGTTTTGTAATTGATTTACTCAAATGTATTTATGAAGGATAAACACTTTTTGATAAAGGATTTTACAACCCTTTTGTTATAAACCTTGTTACTACACAAGGTCATCACATCATGGTATTCAAAACAAGTGGTTCACAACATGGTATTCACATCAAGTGGTTCAAAACATGGTATTCAAATCAAGTTGTTCAAAACATGGTATTCAAATCAAGTTGTTCACATCATGGTATTCAAATCAAGTGGTTCATTTCATGGTATTCAAAACAAAGGATTTAATTCGTGGAATTAAATCCAGGCTGTTCAATTCATGTTATCAAATAAGGCATTAACACATCCGGTTAAAGTAAGATTCAGAACATGGTGTCAATTGTTGTAAACAAACTTATAAACCCATCAAGTATCATATTCATTAGCGTTAGTACTGGGTGATCACAACAAGGGAAAGCGGACACATTGTTTCTTATCCAGGATGGAGTTAGCTTTTAAATTTGTTTTAAAAGCTAACTGCAGGTCTGGTGTCATTGTTTTCTTATCCAGGATGGAGTTGGCTTTTAAATTTGCTTTTAAAAGCCAACTGCAGGTCTGGTGTCATATGGTTATCAAAACTGCTGACGTATTATCTAACTCCAAACGTGGTTTGGGACTTGATATTATTGGCTTTCGTGCGAACAGTGATTGGACTGTTTACACTCATTTTTCTTACTTGATGTTAGTTTGGGTTGCAGCTCATCCGTGTGAATCTTATGATGCTTTAACTTACCTATGTCTTATATCATATAACTCATGTTTACAAATGTTTAAACCTATTGTTCTCACCAACTACGTCTGTAGTTGACAGTTACTTTTCACGTGTTTCAGGTAATCAGGTTTAAGACATTCTCAGGGACAACTAAGGAGACCATTCTAAGATAGAACAAGATGAAGAAACATGCTAGGATGGAATAGAAACTCACTAAATCCTAATTGTTTGATTGTCTTGTTTGAAGTCTTCTTTTGTAACTATATTTTGGGTCTATAGTTGTCTTTATTTTGGTAGATAGTTGTCTGTAACTAAACAATTGTCTTAACATTATGAAACATAGTAATCCATTGTGGTTGTTCTTATTCAATACTTGTGCATGAATCAACTGTTCATACGTCACCGCGCCGTGGATTCCGCACGCGGCGCAGGGGTGTGACATAGAATCGTTACCTCAAGGTGTTCTCGGCAACATGGTTATGAAATCGATGGAAATTTTCTCCAATTTCCATTGAGGAATTTCAGGTTTCGGCCGAAGACACGAGGGGTTATGATGTTCTGCTTTGACTTTTGAACATGTCAGACATTTCCTTACCTATAAGGCTATGTATTTCTTCATCTTGGGCCACCAGTAAGATGTTCCCAAGTATAGATACATCTTAGTGGCTCTCGAATGAACCGAATATCGCGACTTATGTGTCTCATCACAGATGAGAGTGTGTAATTCATCTGACTTTGGAATCCATATGCAGTCGTTAAGGTATAGAACCCCATTAGATCGAGGTTCTTGTTTACCTTCAAATCTGCATTCTAACTCTGTCTTCAACTGATTGTTGATCATCACCGGTTGGTGTGTGAAATGAATCAAATCCTTCATGTTTGGTTTTGTGTTCATATCCACGGATCTAGCACCACATTGGCTTTTCCTGGATGGGTGAGAATCTCACAATCGTAATAAATTAGTAGCTCAACCCAACACCTTTGCCTCATGTTGAGCTCTTTTTTGATTGAGAATGTGCTGGATGCTCGTGTGGTCTGTGTATATGGCACATTTAGTACCGTAAAGTTAGTGTCTCCAAATTTTCAATGCAAAGATCACAGCTCCTAACTCAAGGTCATGAGTAGTATAATTCTTGTAACATCACATTTCAGGTACCTATTATTGCACATACTTTATACTCATAGAACGTATTATGCTTATTGAATGCTTGGGTTTAGAATGATGATATTATTACTAGTATACATTGATTAGAACATATAAAATTAATGAGCATAAACCATGGGGAAGTTTAGTTTGGAATACAACTGGATTGAACCATAGTGTTTATTGTAGTTGATAATACTTAACATGTATTGGTTAAATTGTTGTTTGTAGTAGTGTAGGATTCAATCACAAAATATAGGCAAAGGTATAGTAATGGTCTATCGAAGAGGTGGTGGGCTGGCGGCTGGATAAGTTGCGACTGACTCCTACGTATGCCCAATGCATAAGCTTTCTTCGGTTTCTCATAAATATGTCGGTGTTAGGATTTGTTGAGGAGAATCTGAGGTTAGTTATGGTTTTGGATAAAGGTTGAAGGTTTGGTCACTAAATATAATCAAGGACACAAGGTCACGGTTTATCGAAATCGTGGTGGGCTAGCGGCTGGATAGGCTGCTACCGACTCCTACGTATGCCCTATACATAAATTTATTTCGGTATATTATGGATGTGTCAGTGATATGATATAGTGACGAGAATTTTTGTAGGGTGGAATGGAATAAACGAAATAACATAATAAATGTATTGAAACATTAAACTATAGTGAGGGCACAAATATTACTTTAAAAACGCGAAAATTATTTCAGGAAAGATTAACTTAATAGTGTGTTCGAGTGTGTGACGATTCACACAAATACATTGATTAAGATAAATAACTCCGAAACGATATTCCATAATTTATTAATGAAGTTGGAATACAAATCAAGTGGTCTATTCGTAAAGGTGACGATCTTTACAAATATAAACGTGACTTACGCGTTCCAACGAGATAACCAAAATAAATATTTTTACGATATTTAAAATGTTAAAAAGACATGAAAACATTTTAACAAATTTTGAATATAACTATTTTATAAAATAATCCTAATTTTAAAGTTATTTTATGAAAACCCAACAAAATATTTTGATAACGCGAAAACGGAAGTAACAGAACACGCGAGTTCGACCTGGGCTATAAAAGCCCTCATTCCTTTCTTCTTTTTCATTTTCCAACACTCTCTCTATCTCTCTCTCAAAAACACTTTCCCGTCACTTTCTCTCTCTAGATTCTCTCTCAAACCTCCACTATTTTGTTTGATTTTTGTGTCAAAACATTTCTCCGCTCATCTATATCATTAACCCACGAGGAAACAAGCTCAAACGACGTCAAACGAGGTAGATATACGGATTTTATTTTAGGTTTTAGGGTTTTCTACAAGCCTGACAAAACCAAGGCTTTAGCCGGTTTTAAACACCCTTTTCGACCCGTACACCTTCTAAACGAGTTTTCGCACATATACACAATCAAAACCATCATTGGTTTTCCCTAAACCTCAAAATCGCCATCTACCATTGCTGAAACCTGTTTCAGGAGAATGACTAGTAAGAATGAGCCGCTCATTCGTATGAAAGTCATAAGAGTGAGCCACTCATTCGTGTGAATACTCATTCGCCTGAGTCACTCGTGTGAATACTCATTCACCGGAACCATTTGTGTGAATCCTCATTCGCATGAGTCACTCGTGTGAATACTCATTCGGATGAGTCATTCGTATGAATACTCATTAGCATGACTCATTCGTACGAAGGGCCATTAGCATGACTCATTCGTGCGAATGGCCATTAGCATGACTAATTCTTATGAATATCACAAGAATGAGTCATTCTCACTACACGAACTCAGTTAAAAACTTAGACTTAAAAGAGAACAATCAAATGATGAAATATAGCTCAAACATATCGTCAAATCTTAATTGTAGGATTCGAGTAAAGTTCCGTTTCTTACGTCCGCTTACTGGAGAACTGAGCAAAGCGCCTAGTCACTGTGAGTTCTCATTACCCTTTTAAATCTTTTGCTTTTAAACTCGGGGGTGGAACATGTATCGGGTGGAACATGGAGATATTATTATTGAACTGTTTTTATTGATTAGGTATATCATAACTCCTGTGAGTCATTGTTGATTGAGTTGACTTCGGTCCTCCATGATGATTGATTTACTGTTGATTGAGTTGACTTCGGTCCTCCGCGGTGATTCCATTGTTGATTGAGTTGACTACGGTCCTCCGCAGTGTACAGTATTGAGACTTATGCACATTTGGAATATCTTTGATTGAGTGAACTGCGGTCCTTCGCGATGATTCCACCTACCGTACGTTGATTGAGTTGACTAAGGTCCTCCGTGGTACATTATTTGAGATTATTATGGTGATTGATGGTTATTGATTTTGTGATTGGTTGAGACTTATTGAATGTATTTGGATTATTACTTGTGATTACTTGGATTAATTGACTTGGTTTGTTTTTTTTGTGTGTATACACATTACGATTATCTTACATGTTCACACGTGTTATTCATAAAAATTTTATAAGTATTTTTGAAGTATAAAACTTATTATTACTCTCCAACTATGTATGTAGTTGATGTAACACCCCGACCGATGGCGGAAAAGTCGGGATGCCATGAGAGTTGTGTAGATTGTTCGTAAGCTCGTGGGCATCTGAATAAATCATCACATATCAATTAAACCAAATAAAGTATTTACACAAAAATCATGTTCGTCATGATTTAATTACAACAATTACACAAAATATTTAGCTAAATTGACTAAACTCTAGTCTTCAGAAATCCAGTTAATTTAGCTAAGTCCAAGATCCAAAGTGATGATGTCCAAAAGATGTAGAGCTACCCTGCTCTGCCTACTTCTCTTCGTTCCCTGAAACATGTCGAAAATCAAGTGTCAACTACTAAGTATTTGGTGAGTAATCATAAGCTTTATGTTTCAAAATGTTTACAAGTGTTTATAAAAGTTTATAGTTTTCAAGAAAAATACACATGTGCACCTGCGAGGTT
This sequence comes from Mikania micrantha, assembly GCA_009363875.1. Taxonomy (NCBI): domain Eukaryota; kingdom Viridiplantae; phylum Streptophyta; class Magnoliopsida; order Asterales; family Asteraceae; genus Mikania; species Mikania micrantha. The sequence goes on from CM018697.1 coordinate 61,119,763, forward strand.
ATCCAACACTGCCAACACACAAACACAACAATCACATAATTCAATTAATCACAAATAATCCTAAATAATCATCCACATATATTCAACCAATCTCAACCAATCACAAATCAAACAATAATCAATATTCACCATAATTATCTCAATATAAGTTACCGTTGAGGACCTCAGTCAACTCAGTCAACGGCGGAATCATCGCGGAGGACATCAGTCAACTCAGCCAACGACATCCCTAATAATATTAGTTTCAATACATGCACCGCGGAGGACCGTAGTCAACTCAACCAACAACGGAATCACTAAGGAGGACCAAAGTCCACTCAACAACAGTAACTCAAGCTGTGACAATCCGACTTTTTACACTAACCTTGTTAACGGAAGATGGTGATATCATAGGCCCAACAAGGCCAATGAAGGCCCAACAAGGCCAATGAAGGCCCAACAAGGCCAATGAAGGCCCGGTAAGGTCCAATGGAGTCTATGAAGGCCCAACAAAGTCTAGTAGGCCCAATGAGATTAATTTAGGCTCAAGGAAAGCAAAGTAGGCCCAGGGAAGGCCAAGGTAGGCCCAGGAAGGCCCAGTGAGGCCCAATTATATTTGAGAAGTCTAATTAGTTTAATTTAACCCTACAATGTTCTAATTGGCCCAATTAGTGATAAATTGGGATTATTAATGTAACTTTGTTAATCGAAATAATGTGTGGTTGACTCAGAAGGACCTATGGGATTTAAGAATTAAGAAAAATCAGTTGTTAAGTGTTAAAATGTTAGAGATTAAACTTGTAAGTGAATTTAGTATCAATGTTGACTTTTATAAGTCAAAAATTCGGCCAAATGGATTGTAGGATTCGAATTCCATCTTGATATTATGTGGTAACTGAAATTGATCAGTTGTAAGCATCACAATAATGATTTGTAACAGTTCTGGGGGTTAATGATACATTGATTAGCCGGATTAAATCAAAATGATAGCCAAAAGTCGTAACCGAAACCTTTCAAGATCAAAATCGATTGTTTCAATCATAATTCGAAAAATCAAAGCTTTAGAACCTCTATTCGGCACTCTCAGAACCTATTCCACATCACAATTCGAAGCAGCAAGTTCTGGATTGAAGGACACAATCGAGATTTGGCCGAAGTTCAACCTAGAAGAAGAGATATATCAATTCGTCCACAAATCAAGTAAGTTTTCGTTCTAACACCTTCTAAAACAACCGACTAAGAGAATCCCTATGTTAATTCGTGGTTCCAATATCGAATTGATCATGAACGACAATTAGGGTTCTAAGTAGAAACGGTTTTGGGGGATTTGATTTCAATGGATTCAAAAATCGAATTAAATGATATGATAAGCTTCATAAGGTTCCGATCAAACAGTTTATCATAACAATTTCATTTAGAAACATCGAATTCTATGATTTCGATATTAGAGTTTATGTTAAGAAACTGTTTTAGGGATTTCGTATCAAACGAATTGTAGAATCAAATTAAATGTTATAGATAGCTTCAGAAGGGACCGATTAAGCTTAAACCTAAAACAATTTCTGGTTTAAACATCGAATTAATGGTTTTCGATTTCTAGGGCTTGTAATCAAGAACGAATTGGGGGATTGGGTTTAAATGAGTTCTAGAATCAAATTGGATGGTGTGGTTAATTCCAGAAGACTTCGAATGATGTTAATATCAAAGCAATTTGATGTTACAGTAGCTAAGTAAACGATTTCTAGTTGGAATTTGAGAATTTGAGTTCGAGACTGTTAATGTCCGATTAGTTGGGTATTTGGTTAATGATATTTCAAATTAAGATTATCTACAGATTCGATTAGACTCAGGGGACAGAAGCCCCATGGATGATGGGTCAATCGGGTTCGAATTAAGGACCATTTGGGTAATTGATTCGGTTGTAGAGAAACAAAAGGGAACCCGACAATGTAAGCTTAAAACAATTTATTTATGAAATCTATTGCGAAACCCTAGCGGGCTGAGATGGTAGATGCTGTGTGTTTGGTGTGGGGGGTCGCGGGTTCGATCCCGGGCTCCACCAATTTTTGGGTTTTAACTCATTTTTGATATTTTTGAAATATCTCCCACATACGAACTCCGTTTGGAACCGTAACGGGAATACGAACGTATTAGAACAGTAAAATTCATATTTTAATCCGAACACGAAATCGCGTATACTTACGTTTAATTAAATAAAATCGTGTAGAATTTTATTTAAACGATTTCAAAAGCACGCGTACGATTGTATGCACATTTCTGACACTTTAGTATACGTGTGTTGACACGTATGTGATTTCAAGCACAAAATGGCAATCCGAATAACTTTAGGTTATTGTTTAAATCACAGATTCTTCGTAGAGGATTTCTACGCAAGTTCACACGTATTTGATCATTCTGCTATTATCAAAGGTGCGTACACGGCCCCTTTCTTATTTTAAACTGTTTTGGGGGAGAAAACATGTGCAACAAACTATTTTTAGATACATATCACTTGCATGAGTTAGCTGTTTACATTATGTGACAACATATCAACTTGAAAGTCCTTACACACCTCGAACCGTTTAGTTTGCTGTAATGCAAAGCATGGTAGTTGGAAATAGATCTATTAGGTTTGACAAACCTCACCTGGTAGATGGGATCTACGCAGGTGTTTGACTGACCAAACACAATTTTACTATTGTTGTGATAGACAATAGTGGCAAGGCGAAAACATGCTATAGCATGGCAATCAGTCAGCTTCGGTGTCGAACACTTATGTAAATAGTTTATATGACTAGCTATCATGACTGTGCATTTGTGATTATGTTATCTACAATCTTGTTATTCAAACTGTTGATTTGAACACTATGATATTTAAAACCTGTGTTATGCACCAACCTTTGTGTTGACTTGATTTGCATGTTTTCTCAGGACGCTAAGGCGCGCGTTACAGCTGGCATGGACTAGGAGATAGAGTCTCATGCATGTTAAACATTTTGAACAATTGAATTTGAATATTTTAGTATTTTGGTTTGTAATGTTACTTTACAACTGTTTATGGTTTTTAAACGCTTCCGCAACTTTTTGTAAACTCTGAATTTTATGTTTTAAAGACCAACGTATGTTTTGAAATTCATATAGAGGTCTTCGCTATGTCTAATGATCTGAGATCCTGGTTTGTCATGCTCCCAAACGGTATGATTCCGTTAGTTGGAATTGGGGGTGTGACAGATTGGTATCAGAGACATTGGTTATAGCGAACTAGGTTTGCATTTGTAGGCCTAGACTATGACTGTTAGACATTAGACACATCTGTTTATACGTATTGCTTAGAAATTACATATGACATTATGTAATTGACTTGTTTACGTATTCCATGGCACTGCACTTACATACGGTATTATGTAACAGGCATGGCATCATCATCGGTACCTTATATTATCATTGATGATTCCGAGGACGAGGAGCCGATAGTTCCGGCACCACCATCATCACCACCACCACCTATTCCATCACCTCCACCGTATGAGATGGATGACTCCGATCCAGAGGAGGATCCGGAGGAGGATCCAGATGAGGACCCAGACGAGGATCCCGACGAGGATCCAGAGGAGGACCCGGATGAGGATCCGGAGGAGGAGGAGGAGGGCATTCAGCAGATCCCTGCTGAGGGACCCTCTACACACCCACCACCAGCATTAGATGCTCCTGAGCCTAAGAGGCGAAGGACGGACGCCGAGGAGATCGCCAAACTACGCGAGGACTTGGATGAAGCAGAAGACAAGATCATACAGAGATCTCAGGAACTATGGGATGCCATTGAGAGGCAAGAGGAACTTGCCCATCTAGTTCATGACATGCGAGATGAGATGATCAATTTGATTGGTCGTCTAGAAGAGTCAGAGAACCGAGAGGAGATCTTGGCGGGCAGAGTAGAAGCCTTGGAGGATTTAGTGGCCTCTGAGAATGAGGAAGAGGATGAGGAGGAAGAAGGGGAGGAACCAGCACCAGTTGTTGAGTCCGATCCTGAATCCACTGTTGAGGACGACTGATTGTTTTTCTTTTATTTCTGTTTTGTTTAAACTTATTAGGAACGGGTTGTGTTCCTACATTAGTAGTTTGAAAACTTGTATTTCATTCCAAAAAGTATTGTACTCAAAGAAAGTTTCTATCTATTGAAGAGTTATTATTTATTTTCAACAGTTGTGTTGATTTATATACATGTTGTGTTTGTTGTTTTACTTACACATGTCACATTAGATTTTGACTTCGTGCTAACACTTCTTGTAAATAGGAAACTAATGGCTGAGGGAACGTACATATGACTGTTGCTGAGCTCAATGAGCTAATTAACAACAGAGTTGCAGAGGCAATCGCACAGTATGCTCAGACTCACAACACAGGGCCACAGGGTCCAGCTGGGGGATTGATTAACCCACAAGTCTGCACGTTCAAGATGTTCTTGGACTGCAAACCTCATAATTTCAAAGGGTCGGAGGGGGCCATTGGACTTCTTCGGTGGATTGAAAAGGCTGAGTCTGTATTCGAAATGTGCAACTGCCTAACGAAAGCAAGGTGAAATTTGCTACGGGAACATTGGAGGGTCCAGCATTAACCTGGTGGAACTCGAATGTTCAGACTCTGGGATTGGGAGAGGCTAATGCCTTAACATGGGATGACTTCAAAACTTTACTGCGAGAGGAGTACTGTCCTCGCAGTGAAATGCAGAAGTTGGAAGAAGAATATTGGCACCTCAAGATGGAGGGGTCAAACATTGAAGAGTACACAACCAGGTCACACGAGTTGGCCAGACTGTTACCACACATGGCTACTCCAGCCAGTAAGTGGATTGAAAGGTACATTGGAGGACTAGTGCCTCAGATTCAGGGGTTGGTGACTTCAGCAAATCCCACCACCATCCAACAAGCTGTTCGTCTAGCGCATCAGCTTACTGATCAGGCAGTGTTGCAGGGGACTCTGCCTAAGCGAACATCTGCTACCAAGGTAGGAGATCATAAGAGAAAGTGGGAAAGTAACAATTTCAAGGGCAACAACCAACAATCACATCAGCTAAACAGGAAACAAGACTCAAACAAGTCTTATCATGGTTCAAGCAGTGGTCAGCAATCATCATCATCGGGGGGCTATATTGGTAAGCACCCCAAGTGCAACAGGTGTGGTTATCATCATGCGGGTAACCAGTGTGACAGAGCTAAGTGCTAGAGGTGTGGCAAGATTGGACATGCGGCTAAGGATTGTCGCGGGGAACTACAGAACAACAACAACGAGAACAATAACCAGAACAACGCTCAGAAAGGTTGTTTTGAGTGTGGCAAGATGGGGCATTTTAAGAAAGATTGCCCACAGCTCAAGAAAGGCGGGGACAATAATGCCAATGGTAATGGAAATGGCAACGGTAATGGAAATGGCATCAACAACAACAACAACAATAACAACAACAACAACGGTGCTAGAGGCAGGGCGTTTGTGATTGGAGGACGTCAAGCGCGGGAGGATCCCAACATTGTTACGGGTACGTTCCTCTTAAATAATCACTATGCCTCTATGTTATTTGACACTGGTGCCGATCGGAGTTTTGTATCTAGTTCACTTGCTAAGTTGCTAAATGTTAGTCCCACTGCCTTAGATAGTCCCTACACTGTGGAATTAGCTGATGGTAAGTTAATTGTAGTGGAAAACATTTATAAGGGATGTATCCTTGATTTGATGGGTCAGACATTAGAGATTGATCTGATGCCTATTGCCTTAGGCAGTTTTGATGTAATCATTGGCATGGACTGGTTGTCCAAGAACCAGGCTGAAATCGTATGCCATGAAAAGATTGTTCGCATACCTCTTCCGCAGGGAGAGACATTATATGTACAAGGCGAGAAGAGCAGTACGCCACTGCGTCTCATATCTTGTATGAAAGCACACAAATGTTTGCGAAAAGGTCATACGGCAGTTATAGCACTTATAACTGAAAAGCCGGTGGCTGAGAAGAAGTTTGAAGATATACCAATAGTTTGTAAATTTCCGGAGGTATTTCTAGAAGACTTGCCGGGATTACCGCCTATCAGACAGGTGGAATTCCGAATCGACCTTACACCAGATGCAGCACCGATAGCTAGGGCGCCTTATCGACTTGCACCGTCAGAGATGCAAGAGTTATCTACACAATTACAAGAGTTGTTGGATAAGGGTTTCATACGACCTAGTTTTTCACCATGGGGAGCTCCAGTATTGTTTGTAAAGAAGAAGGACGGGACTTTTTGTATGTGTATCGATTACCGGGAATTGAACAAGGTTACTATCAAGAACCGGTATCCGTTACCCAGGATTGACGATCTGTTCGATCAGTTGCAAGGTTCGAGTTACTACTCGAAGATTGATCTCAGGTCGGGTTATCATCAACTAAGAGTCCAGGAGGAGGATATCCCGAAGACAGCATTCAGGACGCGCTATGGCCATTATGAGTTCTTGGTCATGCCATTTGGGTTGACAAACACTCCAGCTGTATTCATGGATCTCATGAATCGTGTTTGTAAACCTTATCTTGATAAGTTCGTCATTGTTTTCATCGATGACATTCTCATCTATTCACAGTCTGAAGAAGAGCATGCTGAACATCTTCGATTACTATTGGAATTACTGAAACAGGAACAATTGTACGCTAAATTCTCGAAATGTGATTTCTGGATGCGAGAAGTACAATTCTTGGGGCATATAGTCAACGAAAAGGGCATACATGTTGATCCAGCGAAGATTGAAGCGATTAAGAATTGGGAAGCACCAAAGACTCCTACCGAGGTACGATAATTCCTTGGTTTGGCGGGTTATTATCGACGATTCATTGAGGGTTTCTCAAAAATCGCCCAACCACTTACAGCCCTGACGCACAAGGGAACAAAGTATAACTGGACGGATAAACAGGAAGCTGCATTCCAGTTATTGAAACAGAAACTCTGCAGTGCACCGATTCTGTCCTTACCGGAAGGAACGGAAGACTTTGCGGTGTATTGTGACGCATCTGGACAGGGTTTGGGATGTGTGTTGATGCAACGGGATAAAGTGATTGCTTATGCTTCCAGACAACTACGAACACACGAAAAGAATTACACTACTCATGACTTGGAGTTAGGAGCAGTGGTTTTTGCTTTAAAGATTTGGAGGCATTACTTGTATGGAACTAAGTGTACTATTTATACTGATCATAAGAGTTTGCAACATATCTTTGATCAGAAGGAGCTTAATATGAGGCAACGACGATGGGTTGAGTTGTTGAACGATTATGAGTGTGCGATTAAGTATCACCCGGGAAAGGCTAATGTGGTAGCCGATGCTTTGAGCAGAAAAGATACAACGGGAACAAGACGGGTTCGCGCACTTATGATGACAATACATACTGACTTACCTGATAAGGTACGCAGTGCTCAGATCGAGGCTTTGAAAACGGAAAACTTGGTACAGGAATCTCTACGCGGGATGGAAACACAGTTGGGTGTCAAGTCTGATGGAATTCGTTATTTCATTGATAGACTTTGGATACCTTTGTATGGAGGTTTAAGGGAACTCGTGATGGACGAAGCGCACAAGTCTAGATATTCAGTCCATCCGGGATCAGACAAAATGTACCATGACTTGAAGGCACTGTATTGGTGGCCTCACATGAAAGCTGATATTGCTAAGTACGTTAGCAAATGTTTGACTTGTTCGAAAGTCAAAGTTGAATATCAGAAGCCATCTGGTTTACTGCAACAGCCAGAGATACCGATGTGGAAGTGGGAACAGATTTCAATGGATTTTATTACTAAGTTACCCCGTACACCGAGCGGTTGTGATACGATATGGGTAATTGTCGATCGATTAACGAAATCTGCACACTTCTTAGCAATCAAGGAAACTGATAAGATGGAGAAACTGACTCGCATATACATCAAGGAAGTAGTAGCACGGCATGGTGTGCCAATCTCTATCATATCAGATCGGGATGCCCGATTTACTTCCAACTTTTGGAAATCTCTTCATAAGTCATTTGGGACTCGCTTGGATATGAGTACAGCTTATCATCCACAGACCGATGGTCAAAGTGAACGAACGATTCAAACGCTAGAGGATATGTTACGAGCTTGTGTAATTGATTTTGGTGATAGCTGGGAAAATCATTTACCGTTGGTGGAATTCTCTTACAACAATAGTTATCATACAAGCATTCAAGCAGCACCGTTTGAAGCTTTGTATGGTCGCAAATGTCGTTCACCAGTTTGCTGGGCTGAAATTGGTGACAGTCAGATAACAGGTCCTGAACTGGTGCATGAGACGACAGAGAAAATAGTTCAAATCCGGAACCGTATGGCAGCAGCTAGGGATCGTCAGAAGAGTTATGCAGACAAACGTCGCAAACCGTTGGAATTTCAAGTGGGAGACCGAGTTCTTCTAAAAGTATCACCTTGGAAAGGTGTGATACGATTCGGCAAGCGCGGGAAGCTTAGTCCACGTTACGTAGGACCTTTTGAGATTCTGAAAAGGATTGGTCCGGTTGCGTATCAACTTAAACTACCGGATGAACTCAGTGGAGTTCATGATGTTTTTCACGTGTCGAACTTGAAGAAATGTCTTTTTAACGAGACATTGATTGTACCGTTGGAAGAAATACAAGTAGATGAACAGTTGCGATTCATTGAAGAACCAGCTGAAATCATGGATCGAGAGGTCAAACAACTGAAGCAAAGCAAGATTCCAATAGTCAAAGTCCGATGGAATTCAAGACGTGGTCCTGAATTCACATGGGAACGGGAAGATCAAATGATGAAGAAATATCCTCATTTATTCAAGACAGCTACTGCTAACACTGAGAGCGCACGTTAAATTTCGGGACGAAATTTCCTTCAACAAGGGGATGACGTGATGCTTTCACACATCAACACTGCAAATTTCAAACTGTAAGCACAAACATTTTATTTATTCAATTGATTTTGTTACAAACATTTGTGCTACACTACATTACATTCTATATATTTTATGTGCTACATTTCATATGTTACATGTTATGGTAGTACATACACGATTAGTTACATACACTTTGCTATGTGCGGGGTTGCATAGTACAAACAGTTATAGACACTCACTATGTGTGAGGTTACACAACACAGTATGATCAAACACAAACAGTCACAGTTAGGTGAACTAACTAATGTACACGCAAAACAGTTACATTGAACGATCACAATTGAGTTGTGATGTTGCAAGCATTAGACTTTGTGTGTGAGTACACACAGGCACACAGAATGATCAAATCACACTAACACGTACGATCACAACTCGTAAGTAGTTTCCTAACTACTCTTAACACTTACTAATTTTCGGGACGAAAATTCCTTCAACAAGGGGATGATGTGACAATCCGACTTTTTACACTAACCTTGTTAACGGAAGATGGTGATATCATAGGCCCAACAAGGCCAATGAAGGCCCAACAAGGCCAATGAAGGCCCAACAAGGCCAATGAAGGCCCAACAAGGTCAAGGAAGGCCCGGTAAGGTCCAATGGAGTCTATGAAGGCCCAACAAAGTCTAGTAGGCCCAATGAGATTAATTTAGGCTCAAGGAAAGCAAAGTAGGCCCAGGGAAGGCCAAGGTAGGCCCAGGAAGGCCCAGTGAGGCCCAATTATATTTGAGAAGTCTAATTAGTTTAATTTAACCCTACAATGTTCTAATTGGCCCAATTAGTGATAAATTGGGATTATTAATGTAACTTTGTTAATCGAAATAATGTGTGGTTGACTCAGAAGGACCTATGGGATTTAAGAATTAAGAAAAATCAGTTGTTAAGTGTTAAAATGTTAGAGACTAAACTTGTAAGTGAATTTAGTATCAATGTTGACTTTTATAAGTCAAAAATTCGGCCAAATGGATTGTAGGATTCGAATTCCATCTTGATATTATGTGGTAACTGAAATTGATCAGTTGTAAGCATCACAATAATGATTTGTAACAGTTCTGGGGGTTAATGATACATTGATTAGCCGGATTAAATCAAAATGATAGCCAAAAGTCGTAACCGAAACCTTTCAAGATCAAAATCGATTGTTTCAATCATAATTCGAAAAATCAAAGCTTTAGAACCTCTATTCGGCACTCTCAGAACCTATTCCACATCACAATTCGAAGCAGCAAGTTCTGGATTGAAGGACACAATCGAGATTTGGCCGAAGTTCAACCTAGAAGAAGAGATATATCAATTCGTCCACAAATCAAGTAAGTTTTCGTTCTAACACCTTCTAAAACAACCGACTAAGAGAATCCCTATGTTAATTCGTGGTTCCAATATCGAATTGATCATGAACGACAATTAGGGTTCTAAGTAGAAACGGTTTTGGGGGATTTGATTTCAATGGATTCAAAAATCGAATTAAATGATATGATAAGCTTCATAAGGTTCCGATCAAACAGTTTATCATAACAATTTCATTTAGAAACATCGAATTCTATGATTTCGATATTAGAGTTTATGTTAAGAAACTGTTTTAGGGATTTCGTATCAAACGAATTGTAGAATCAAATTAAATGTTATAGATAGCTTCAGAAGGGACCGATTAAGCTTAAACCTAAAACAATTTCTGGTTTAAACATCGAATTAATGGTTTTCGATTTCTAGGGCTTGTAATCAAGAACGAATTGGGGGATTGGGTTTAAATGAGTTCTAGAATCAAATTGGATGGTGTGGTTAATTCCAGAAGACTTCAAATGATGTTAATATCAAAGCAATTTGATGTTACAGTAGCTAAGTAAACGATTTCTAGTTGGAATTTGAGAATTTGAGTTCGAGACTGTTAATGTCCGATTAGTTGGGTATTTGGTTAATGATATTTCAAATTAAGATTATCTACAGATTCGATTAGACTCAGGGGACAGAAGCCCCATGGATGATGGGTCAATCGGGTTCGAATTAAGGACCATTTGGGTAATTGATTCGGTTGTAGAGAAACAAAAGGGAACCCGACAATGTAAGCTTAAAACAATTTATTTATGAAATCTATTGCGAAACCCTAGCGGGCTGAGATGGTAGATGCTGTGTGTTTGGTGTGGGGGGTCGCGGGTTCGATCCCGGGCTCCACCAATTTTTGGGTTTTAACTCATTTTTGATATTTTTGAAATATCTCCCACATACGAACTCCGTTTTAATCCGTTCGAGTTGCGTTGGAACCGTAACGGGAATACGAACGTATTAGAACAGTAAAATTCATATTTTAATCCGAACACGAAATCGCGTATACTTACGTTTAATTAAATAAAATCGTGTAGAATTTTATTTAAACGATTTCAAAAGCACGCGTACGATTGTATGCACATTTCTGACACTTTAGTATACGTGTGTTGACACGTATGTGATTTCAAGCACAAAATGGCAATCCGAATAACTTTAGGTTATTGTTTAAATCACAGATTCTTCGTAGAGGATTTCTACGCAAGTTCACACGTATTTGATCATTCTGCTATTATCAAAGGTGCGTACACGGCCCTTTTCTTATTTTAAACTGTTTTGGGGGAGAAAACATGTGCAACAAACTATTTTTAGATACATATCACTTGCATGAGTTAGCTGTTTACATTATGTGACAACATATCAACTTGAAAGTCCTTACACACCTCGAACCGTTTAGTTTGCTGTAATGCAAAGCATGGTAGTTGGAAATAGATCTATTAGGTTTGACAAACCTCACCTGGTAGATGGGATCTACGCAGGTGTTTGACTGACCAAACACAATTTTACTATTGTTGTGATAGACAATAGTGGCAAGGCGAAAACATACTATAGCATGGCAATCAGTCAGCTTCGGTGTCGAACACTTATGTAAATAGTTTATATGACTAGCTATCATGACTGTGCATTTGTGATTATGTTATCTACAATCTTGTTATTCAAACTGTTGATTTGAACACTATGATATTTAAAACCTGTGTTATGCACCAACCTTTGTGTTGACTTGATTTGCATGTTTTCTCAGGACGCTAAGGCGCGCGTTACAGCTGGCATGGACTAGGAGATAGAGTCTCATGCATGTTAAACATTTTGAACAATTGAATTTGAATATTTTAGTATTTTGGTTTGTAATGTTACTTTACAACTGTTTATGGTTTTTAAACGCTTCCGCAACTTTTTGTAAACTCTGAATGTTATGTTTTAAAGACCAACGTATGTTTTGAAATTCATATAGAGGTCTTCGCTATGTCTAATGATCTGAGATCCTGGTTTGTCATGCTCCCAAACGGTATGATTCCGTTAGTTGGAATTGGGGGTGTGACACAAGCATTACGAAGGACCTAAGTCAACTCAACCAATAATGACTCACGGAGTTATAATAATCCATATCAATCCATCAACCATCAATGATAATTCAAAAATATGAATATCATAATGATAAACTAGGTGTCCACCATGTGTTATCAAAACAATATTTAAATCTGCTATACATGTTCCACCTCCGAGTTTAAAAGCAAAATTATTTAATAAGGAGGTTATAAGAACTCACCTGATTGCTTTAGATTCAGTGTTTTGTAGTATGCGCGCTCACGTATGTGAAATCAAAAGCAACTCAAAAACCTGTATTTATCATTAACTTAGTTTATTTTATCTAAGCTAAGATGCAACACCCAAGATATTATAAATGATCATCATAAAAATGTAATCTAAACTTGATAGTTATAATTATTTAATGATGATAAACTAATTGTGATATCTTATGTGTATCCCCATAGATATGTATAAGTAAAGGTGATAATCCTAATCATACACATACCTATACATACATGTTTGTTTAATCATATTGACCACCATAGTCTAGGTTAGTAAAATTTAGTTTTTAAATTTAAGAAATCACTCTTAGGTTATTCATACAAAATGTTAAACGTATAAAAACCCATAATTTACAACTTATGTTTATTATGTAAAAGGTGGTAGTCCTTAAAAAAACATTCATGCATGCATGGGCATTCATAACCTCATGTTCTTTGGTTCACCCTTAACCCTAGTTCGAAAACTTAGGTTCGATAGCACTTGATGCAGCGAACCTTGGGGTCCGGTTACACCTTAGGTTCGGCCTCTTAGGGTTCGCAGCCACCCTTAGGTTTGCCACCAGAAGGTTCATTGTCCAAAGGGTGCGAAGCTATGGGAGGTTCGCTAGAATGGGAGGTCCGGTCATGCACCAGGACTGCCCATTTAAGGTTCGTGGAGCCTTGGTTCATGGATGGAAGCTTCGGCTGGCCATGAACCAGGTTCGCCCATTAGGTTCTAGGTTCGTGTTTCCCTAGTTCGGTGATGGCCTAAGGTTCGTGGTCCAGGGTTCGTAGATATCTAGGGTTCGCTGCATCTTGCAGGTTCGGTCGAGAGAGAGAGTTTCGACCCTCTCAGGGTTCAGCCATCCCATTGGGAGTTCGGCTGATTTTCCCTTTTACGAACCAACAACCCATGGCTGTTCATCATCACCATCAACCCTCCTTAGTTTGTTGTAGGTTCGTCCATGGCTTCCACAAGTTGGTGTTAGCCCGATTAACAAAGATAAAACCCTAAATTCGTTTAAAATTTGACATCCATGATTGAATCGAGTTTTTAACAAAAACCAAAAAGTAAAGCTCCAGATTTACCTCGAAATGTCGACCAAATGTTGGATTTTCTTCTATGTTCACGATCTATTCGAATATGCGGTCGTTTAGAGCCAAGAATCACCCGAATCGGTTAGGAAACGAATAAGATAGCTTAGAGAGAAGTTAGAGAGAGAGGGGTGACGAAATTGGTGGTATAGAGAGAGAAAGGGTTTGGGAGAAATGAGAAGAAATAAGTTAGAGAGAGGGGGTGACGAAATTGGTGGTTTATACTCCGGATCGTCCCCGCTTGCTCGGCCTCGTTTATTACGCGTTATCATCATCACATTGCTCGGTTTTTCTCGTAAAACATATTTAAAATATAAAACGTTTAAATCTTTAGGTTTCGTTTTAATAAAATGATTTTAATTAAAGTTGTTTTATAATATGATTTCGTTTATTTTCGTTAAATTATTTATTTTAAAAAACGATTTATTAGGATCCTTCTAAGGTTGTACTTCCTAATAAACGTTTTTAAATTCCTTTTCTTAATTTAATATCGTTAGATATTATTTTGGTTATCTCGTCGAAACGAATTACTCACGTACGTATTCGTAAAGATCGTCACCTTTTCGAATCCAACGCTCGTATCGTATTTTTATTTGATTTATGATTATGGAATATCGTTTCAGTTTATTATTCCTAATAATTATATTCGTGTGAATCGTCACTCACGCGAATACATTATTAAGTTAATATTTCTGAAATATCATTCGTGTTTAACTTATATTCGTAACCTCACCATCGCGTAGTTATTTTCAATAACGCTTTCATTATTTTATTAATTTAGATATTATAATTTCCCAATCCAAATCCTACTAAACCATATCACTGACACATCCATGATAGACCAAAATAAGCTTATGTATAGGGCATATGTAGGAGTAGGTCGCAACCTATCCAGCCACCTTCCCACCACCATTTCAATAAACCATGACCATGTGTCCTTGACTATGTTTAGTAACCAAAAAATAACCAACTCATAAATCTTTGCCATTCCAAACCAAAACCTCGGATTCTCCTCACCAAATCCTCAACACTGATACAATCATGATAAACCGAAGATGGTTTATGTATAGGGCAAACGTAGAAGTCAGTCGCAACTGCTTCAGCCGCCATCCCACCACCTCTTCGATAGACCATGATTATACCCTTCTCTATCTTTGGTGATAGAATCCTATACCACTACCAATCCATATCATATTAATTCAATTGCAATAAACTCTCTGGTTCTATCTAGTTATTTTCCAAACTAGATTTCCCATGGTTTATGCTCATAATTATATGTTCTCAATATGTATACCATTGATAATAACATCCAATAATTCAAAGTAGTCATCAATTATCATATCAGGTCTTAATAGTACAAATATTTATGTATTGAAATGCCTGAAATAAAGTGATGTTACAGTTGACACTTGATTTTCTACATGCTTCAGGGAATGAGGAGATAGAGAAGGATAGCTCTACAACTTTTGGACATCATCACTTAGGATCTGCGATTTAGCTAAATTAACTGATTTCTGAAGACTAGGGTTTTGTTAATTTAGCTATATCTTTAGTGTAATTGTTGTATTTGGATCATTACGAACATGATTTTTGTGTAATTACTTTAATTGAATTAAATGTTTTGTGATGATACATTTAGAAGCCCACGAGCTTATGAACAATCTACGCATCCCTCGTGGTATCCCGACATTTCCACCATCGGTCGGGGTGTTACAGATTGGTATCAGAGCCTGGGTTATAGGGAATTAGGTTACTCGAAATGGATGACCTAGCCTATAACCATAGGAAACCATAGTATGAATTATTTCATACATTAGTTATTATCTTCTGGATTTTGTGCTTGTATGTTTATTACATGCTAATTTAAATCCTGCTATATAATATATGTTCCATGATTATTATTATGTGTTAGGTGATACATGTTACTTGTTGCTTTATGTGATTGATTGTGCCCTGATTACTCGACAAGGACACACTCATGATGTATTGTAAACGTGGTGGGCTGGTGGCTGAAGCAGTTGCAATTGACTTCTACGTATGCCCTATACATATACCATTTACAGTACATTGTGTGGATGTCAGTGTTGAGGAACCGGGGAAATATATACTTAGGATTGATTGATTGATCAGTGATCAACATACAAGGACACACTCATAGTATATTACAAAGGTGGTGGGCTGGCGGTTGGATAGGTTGCTACCAATTCCTACGTATGCCCTATATATATACCATTTTTGGTATATTGGGGGTTCGTCAGTGTCGGGAATTAAGGAAACAAGCTAGGATATGTTGAGAATTGTTTGTAGAAATTGTTGATAGAAAGTATTGAATGAACTTATTTGGGAAAAACATGGATATGCATATTTATGAATACTCATTATGGATATATATTGAAGGTAATATATGAATGCTTAGTGATGATATGGACATTTAGGTGAACCTAGAAAATAAGTGAACATAGATGTCAGGTGAACTTAGACATTAGGCGAACCTAGATGTCAAGAGAACTGAATACACTTCACTCATAATTATCATTTATAGGATAGGGTTGTGAAGCGAAACACTTGGGAAACATATGTTATACCCTAATTTCTAACAAGGGCATAATTATGGTGCATTACAATGGTGGTGGGACGGCGCATGATGCGACTGCGGTCAAGTCTACGTATGCTCTATATATAAACTAGTTGAGCTGTATCGGGAGATTGTCAGTGTTAGTATAGGGTGGAAAGTGTTTGAAATTTAGGAATAATTAGTTAGTATTAGATATGACCTAGGTATGATTCTTTAGTATAACATTAGGAACTATTGCCTTATTATGAGCTTGAAAACTGATAGGAGACAAGTATAGTTCTATATATGTAATTCTAACTGTTAGAATGAGCTCATTGACCTTAGTTTGTATGACTTACGTTGTAAACGGTAGTAACATGTTTCTAATCATCCTTAGAAGCATGCCGACGCGCCGTCGCAATGAAGACAATACAAACAACAATGCCAACACTGGCATGCAAGAGTTAGCAAACCTCATCACTGGGTTGGTGACTCAACTTAACCAAGCCAACCAGACTCTCAACCAGAACAGGGGTGATGCAAACCCACCTATTTGCACTTTTAAGCACTTTAACTCCTATATCCCGACAAAATTCATGGGTGCTGAGGGAGCCACTGGTCTATTGCAGTGGTTCAAGAGTACTGAGAACACCTTCATTAACAGTGGCTTCCCTAAGAATATTAAGCTGTGCTATGCCACTAGTGTTTTCCAAAAGAGAGCGCTAACTTGGTGGATTGGCGATAAGCGAACTAGGAGAGTTGATGCAGCCCTAGTACTGACATTGACTGAGGTCAAGA
Source organism: Mikania micrantha (assembly GCA_009363875.1). Lineage (NCBI taxonomy): Eukaryota > Viridiplantae > Streptophyta > Magnoliopsida > Asterales > Asteraceae > Mikania > Mikania micrantha. Next base: position 61,136,743 of record CM018697.1, read on the forward strand.
CCCTGATGACCACAAAATTTTGTCCTAGAAGCGAGATGAGAAAGCTGGAGGCTGAGTTCTGGGAGCTCAAGCAGGAAAACGGTGACAATCTAATCTATAATTACAGTTTTCATGAGCTGAGCTCATTAGTTCCTCATCTCATGACACCATTGGAGAGAGCTATAGAGAAATTCATAGGCGGCCTACCTATGCAGATTCAAGACACCGTCTTTGGTAGCAACCCTACCAGTCTCGAAGGTGCAATCCGCCTATCTGCTACACTGACGGACAATCATGTGACGGCCGGAACTCTTGCGCAGAAGGGCAAAAAGAAGGTTGAAGTCGAATCAACCACTAAGGAAGCCGCGACAAATGCCAAGACTGAACCAACTAGCTCGTCCAAAAGCAGCAGTCAAAAGCGAAAGACCAGAAGCATTGCTATTAGTCTATTACTACTCCTGCTGCTCAGGCTACTCAACAGTCATCCAACAACTCCAACACCAGACCTTATGTTGGAGTGAATCCACAAGGCAACATTTGCTGCTATCATCATGCTCCTAACCTACCTTTCTGCATTTGCAACAATTGCGTTAAGTATGGTCATTATGCCAACTCATGTAGGAGTGAACCACAAGTGCAACGGACGCAACCTGCACCGCTTACATTACCTGCTCCACAGGCACATCCACTAAAAGTCATACCATTTCGTCCCGCACCTGTACAAGCAAGAGCATGTTATGAGTATGGTGATTTCTGTCATTTCAGAAACAAGTTCCCAAGACTAACGGGTAACAACCAAAGGGTGGCAAGAGGCAGAGCTTTTTAATTGAATGCTCCAGCAGCTCAAGCCGACCAGGATGTGGTTAATGGTACATTTTTGATTAAGAACACTTATGCATCTATTTTGTTTGATTATGGTGCTAATAGAAGTGTTGTTTCATATGAGTTTGAACGTATACTTGGTAGAACACGTACTCAGTTAGACAAACTGTTCAACGTGGAGGTGGCTGCTGGAAACATTATCGATATTCACACTATTATAATTGGATGTAATGTGAACTTAAATGATCACATTTTCCCAATTGATATGCTACCTATGCAACTTGCAATCTTTGATGTTATCATAAGCATGCATTGGTTAGCACCCACAAAGCAGAAATAGTTTGTCATGAGAAATTTATTCGTATCCCCTTACCTTCAGGTGAAACTCTAATAGTTTTCGAGGAAACCCTAGCAAGAGCCTTAGGTTAATGTCATGCAATAAGGCACATAAATGCCTTAGGAAGAAATGCATAGCATTTTTCGCACATGTGGTGGAGAAGGAGCAAAGCAAAAGCATTCAAGATGTTCCAGTGGTGCAAGATTTTCTAGAAGTTTTTCCAAATGATTTTCCAGGGATTCCACTAGAGCGATAAGTTGAATTTGGAATTGACCTTGTACCTGGTGCAAACCCAGTCGCCAAAGATTCGAACAGACTTGCACCTTCGGAGTTACAAGAATTGGCGGGTCAATTACAATAATTTTCTAATAAAGGATTCATTCACCCAAGCCATTCACCATGGGGTGCACCGGTCCTATTTGTCAAGAAGAATGATGGGTCATTTCGAATGTGAATCCATTACCGCGAATTGATTAAACTTATCATCAAGAACCGATACCCACTACCGCGCATAGATGATCTCTTTGATCAACTTCAAAGCTCGGCATGGTTTTTGAATATTGACTTTCGGTCTGAGTATCATCAGCTTCTTGTACATGAATATTGTATTCCCAAGACGTGTTTTAGAACAAGATATGGCCATTACTGTTTTTGGAAATGCCCTTGGGCCTTACCAATGCACCTGCGGTTTTCATTTATCTCATGAACCGGGTCTGCAGGCCATACTTGGATAAGTTTGTAATTGTATTTATATATGATATACTGATATACTAATATACTACAAGAGCAAAGAAGACCACGAACAACACCTTAAGTTGATTTTTGAAATCTTAAGAAAAGAACAACTGTACACCCAATTCTTCAAGTGTGAATTTTGGCTTAAGAAAGTTCAATTCTTGGGACACATAGTCAATCAAAACAGTGTTCACTTGGATCCTGCAAATATTGAAGCTTTGAATAACTGGAGTACACCAAAGACAACAACGGAGATTCTTTAATTCCTTGGACTTTCCGGTTACTATAGGCGGTTCATTTCGAATATATCCCGGATTGCTGTGCCCCTCCCTTCATTGACTCAAAAGGATAAGCCTTACGAGTGGGAACCGAAGCAAGAAGAAGCATTGCAGACATTGACGCAGAAACTTTGTGACGCTCCTGTCTTAACATTGCTGGATGGAAATGATGATTTTGTGGTTTACTGTGATGCATCCAACCAAGGTATCGGTTGCATTCTCATGCAACGGGGAAAAGTTGTGGCATATGCATCAGGACGGTTGAAACTCCACGAGAAGAACTACAGTACAGACGACTTGGAACTTGGTGCAGTCGTGTTTGCTTTGAATATATGGAGGCATTATCTTTATGGCACTAAGTGTGTAGTCTTTACAGATCCCAAGAGTTTGCGACATATGCTTAAGTAGAAAGAACTTAACATGAGACAAAGGAGATGAGTTGAACTATTAAATTATTATGGCTGTGAAATTCGCTACCATCCTGGCAAAGCGAATGTAGCAGCAGACACGCTTAATCGCAAGAGTCGTCTTCAAATCCATAGTGTTCGACTGTTCGAGTGCACACTAATCTCCGCAATGATATTCAGGTAGCCCAACAAACCTCATTGGCTCAAGGTAGCCTGCATGATGAGATGTCTTGTGGGTCTGAATTGCAGTTGGAAATAAGGATGAGGTTGATGTATTATTTGAATTGGTTGTGGATACCAAACCGAGATGATATTAGGATGATAATCAAGAATGAAGCGCATAAGTCTCGTTACTCAATCCGTCTAGGTGATGACAAGATGTACCTAGACCTTAGAGTTTTGTACCGGTGGCCTGGGATGAAAAAGGATATTGCTGAGTACGTAGCCAAATGCCTTAACTGTGCAAAAGTCAAGGCTGAACACCAGCGACCTTCGGGATTGTTAGTATAACCAGAAATACTCATGTGGAACTGGGAGAATATCTCTACGGATTTTATTGCCAAACTCCCACGAACCACAAGTGGCCATGATAGCATATTGGTAATAGTCGATCCCTTAACCAAATCAGCTCATTTCCTTCCGATATGTGAAACGTACTCTACGCATAATCTAGCTCATATATGTTGATGAAATTGTTAGCCGACACAGGATTCCTTTAAGTATAATATTGGATCTTGATGCTCGTTTCACGGCACGATTTTGGGAATCATTACATGAAGCTTTGGGAACACGATTGGATCTTAGCACCGCGTATCATCCTTAATTGGATGGACGGACAGAGCGAATGATCCAGACACTCGAAAATATGTTAAGAGCTTGTGTCATCGATTTAGGTGGCAACTGTGATAGCCATTCACCATTAGTTAAGTTTTCGTATAACAATAGTTATCATGCGAGCATTGGTATGGCACCATTTAAAGTTCTCTATGGTAAAAATGTCGGTCACCTATCTGTTGGACTGAGATCGGCGAATTGCACATCGCTGGTCCCGAGATCCTTCAAGAAACGGCTCACAAGATTCACCAGATCCGCGACAATTTGTTAGCTGCTCCTAGTTGACAAAAGAGTTACGCTGATAAACGTCGTAAACCTTTAGAGTTTCAAGTTGATGATATGGTATTACTTAAAGTCTCACCATGGAAGGGAGTTGTACATTTCGAGAAGAAAGGTAACCTTGCTCCACGTTACGTTGGCCCTTTTAAGATTCTTGAACGAAATGGGAAGGTTGCCTACAAGCTGGAACTGCCTCCTAAACTCAATAATGTGCACCCAACCTTCCACTTATCCAATTTGAAGAAATGCTTAGCTGATCGGGATCTTCAGGTACCACTTGATGATATTCACATCGATGATACCATGCACCTTGATAAAAAACCAGTCGAGATCATGGACCGTGATGATAAGAAACTCAAGCGCAGCCGGATCCCAATTGTCAAAGTACGATGGGAGTCGAAGTGTGGTCCAAAGTTCACCTGGGAATGAGAACATCAGATGGTGCTTAAGTATCCACACTTATTCACTACAGTTACTCTAAGTTGAATTTCGGGACGAAATTCCCTTAACTAGGGGAGACTGTAACATCACTGCATTTCAAGTACCTATTATAGCACATACTTTATACTCATAGAACATATTATGTTGATTGAATGCTTGTGTTTTGAAAAAAGATATGATCACTGCTATACATTGATGAGAACATATAAAATTAATGAGCATAAACCATGGGAAGTTTAGTTTGAGATACATCTAGATTTAACCATAGTGTCTATAGCAGTTGAATATACTTGATATGGATTAGTTAAATTGTTGTTGGTAGTAATGTAGGATTCTATCACAAAATATAGGCAAAGTTATAGTCATGAACTATCGAAGATGTAATGGGCTGGCAGCTGGATAAGTTGCGATTAACTCCTATGTATGCCCTACACATAAGCTTTCTTCGATTTATCATGATTATGTCGGTGTTAGGATTTGGTAAGGAGAGTCTGAGGTTAGTTACGGTTTTGGGTAAAGTTTGAACATTTGGTCACTAAATATAGTCAAGGACACATTGTCATGGTTTATTGAAATGGTGGTCGGCTGGCGGCTGGATAGGTTGCGACTGACTTCTACGTGTGCCCTATAAATAAACTTATTTCGGTCTATTATGGATGTGTCAGTGATATGATTTAGTGAGGAGCATCTGATGTTTTGTTTTGGTTTTAGTAAAGGTATAAAATTCTATCGCTAAGTAGAGGCAAAGACACATGGTCATATACATAAGCTTATTTCGGTTTATCATGGATGTCTCAGAGCTATAATTTAGTGAGTATAATTTTTGTAGGTTGGATTGGAATAAACGAAATAATATAATAAATTTATTGAAACATTAAACGATAGTGAGGACACAAATATTACTTTAAAAAGGCGAATATTATTTCAGAAAAGATTAACTTAATAGTGTGTTCGAGTGGGTGACAATTCACACGAATACATTTATTAAGATTAATAACTCCGAAAGGATATTCCATAATTTATTAATCAAGATGGAATACAAAATGGACATTGTATTAGTAAAGGTGACGATATTTACGAATATAAACGTGAGTTACGCATTCCAACGAGATAACCAAAATGAATATTTTTATGATATTTAAAATGTTAAAAATACATGAAAACATTTTAAAAATTTCAAATAAAACTACTGTATAAAATAATTTTAATTTTAAAGTTATTTTACGAAAACTCAACAAAATATTTTGATAACGCGAAAACGGAAGCAACCGAACATGCAAATTCGACCCGGGCTATAAAAGCCCTTCTTCCTTTCTTCTTCTTCATTTTCCAGCACTCTCTCTCTCTAAAACAGTTTCCTATCACTTTCTTTCTCTAGAGATCTCTCTCAAATCACCACCATTTTGCCTGATTTTGGTGTCAAAACATTTCTCCACTCGTCTAGATCATAAACCCACGAAGAAAACGAGCTCAAATGACGTCAAACTAGGTAGATCTGCGGGTTTTATTTCGCTTTTTAGGGTTTTCAGCAAACCTGACAAAACCAAGGCTTTAGCCGGTTTTAAACACCCATTTCGACCCATACACCTTGTAAACGAATTTTCGCACATATGCACACTCAGAACCATCATTGATTTTGACTAAAATTCAAAATCGCCATCTGTCATGGCTAAAACCCGTTTTGGGCGAATGGTTCATAAGAATGATCCACTCATTCGTATGAGAGTCATAAGAATGAGCCACTCATTTGTGTGAATACTCATTCGTATGAAATTCAGAAAAATGAGCCACTCATTCGTGTGAATACCCATTCGCATGAGTCACTGGTGTGAATACTCTTTCGCAACAGTCATTAGTATGAATACTCATTAGCATGACTCATTCATGCGAATGGCCATTTGCATGACTCATTCGTGCGAATGGCCATTAGCATGACTCATTCTTATGAATATCACAAGAATGAGTCATTCTCACTTCACGAACTCAGTTAACAACTTAGACTTAAAAGAGAACAATCAAATGATGAATTATAGCTCTAACATATCGTCAAATCTTAATTGTAGGATTCGAGGAAACTTCCGTTTCCTAGTTCCGCTTAATGTAGAACTAAGCAAACCGCTTAGTCATTGTGAGTTCTCATAACCCCCTTTTAAATCTTTTGCTTTTAAACTCGGGGGGGGGGGGGACATGTATACCAAAACTATTATGGTTTGGATATAACATGTGTGAAACGTGGATTATCATGGAGATATTATTATTGAGATGTTATTATTGATGAGGTATATCATAACTCCTGTGAGTCATTGTTGATTGAGTTGACTTTGGTCCTCCATGATGATTGAATTACTGTTGATTGAGTTGACTTTGGTCCTCTGCGGTGATTCCACTGTTGATTGAGTTGACTGCGGTCCTCCGTAGTGTACATTATTAGCAATTATGCATATTATGAATATCGTTTATTAAGTTGACTGCGGTCCTCCGCGATGATTCAACCAGTCATTGATTGAGTTGACAGAGGTCCTCTGTGGTACATTATTTTAAATTATAATGGTGATTGATGGTTATTGATTTTGTGATTGGTTGAGACTACGTATGTAGTTGACACTGTGGTACATTATGATTACTCACCAACTACGTATGTAGTTGACACTTGATTTTCTACGTGTTTCAGGGAATGAGGAGAAGCAGGTAGGGAAGGACAACTCTACAACTTTTGGACATCACCACTTATTGTCTTGGAGTTAGCTAAATTAACTGGATCTCTGAAGACTAGGGTTTAGTTAATTTAGCTATATTTTATGTGTAATTGTTGTATTTGAATCATAACGAACATGATTTTTGTGTAATTAATTTAATTGAATTAAATGATATGTGATAATACATTTAGAAGCTCACGAGCTTATGAACAATCTACACATCCCTCATGGCATCCCGATATTTCCGCCATCGGTCAGGGTGTTACAATTCTTATCGTGAACCTTAAGTTACCTTGAAGTATACGAAATAACCTTGTCTCGTTGCATAAGTACACAACCAAGACTAAGGTTTGAAGCATCACAATAGACAACGAAATCATCATTGCCTTCTAGAAGACTAAGAATATGGGAGTTGCATAACTTCTGCTTAAGAAGTTGGAATGCATCTTCTTGGGTCTATCCCCATATAAACTCTTGACTTTTCTTGGTCAGAGTCGTGAGTGGCAAGGCAATCCTTGGAAAATTAGACCCAAGAATGAATGGATTTCAGTCGGAGTGGATGGGGTAGTCCAGTTCTTAATTACTTCTATCTTCGCTGAATATATATGTATCCCATCTCTGTTGATAACATGACCTAAGAAATGAACCTCCTTTAACAAAAATTCACATTTTGAGAATTTGGCATAAAGTTTTTCATTTTTTAGTAGTTCTAAGATCTTCCTCAAATGACCCTCATGTTCCTGCTCAGTCTTAGAATAGATCAATATATCATCAATACATACGATAACGAACTGATCTAAGTAAGGCTTGCAGACTCAATTCATAAAGTCCATCAACACTGTTGGCGCATTAGTCAGCCAAAATGGCATAACCACGAACTCGAAGTGCCCGTATGGAGTTCTGAACGCAGTCTTTGGGATACCCTCATCATTACTATTAACTTATGATACCCTTATCACAAGTCAATATTAGAGAAGTAAGTTGCTCCCTACAATTGATCAAACAGATCATTGATCCAGGGTAGAGGATATCGGTTCTTGATTGTTAACTTGTTTATCTCACGATAATCTATGCACATTCTGAACGAACCGTATCTGTTCGTAACAAATAGAACCGGAGCTCCCCATGGTGAGTAGCTTGGTCTAATGAACCCTTTGTCTAGAAAATCCTGAAGCTAACTAGACAGTTCTTGCATTTAGGACAGTGCTAATCGGTAGGGAGATTTCGCCACTAAGTTCGCCCTAGGGACGAAATCTATACGAAACTCCACATGTTGGACGGTGGAAGTCCCGGCAAATCTTATGGAAATACCTATGGGTAGTCTTTGAAGAGTGACACGTCTTTAACCGCCTGCTTCTCCGGTATTCTCTCCACTACATGTGCCAGGAAGGCATGGTTTTTCTTCTTCAGGTACTTCTGTGCCTTGATGCACGAGACAATATTCAATTCTCGACATGGCTTCTCGCCGTACACCCGCATCGTTTCGTCAGACGGTAGGGGAATCCGTAGCAGTTTCTCTGAACAATCGACTTCAGAATTATATTTTGATAACAAATCCATACCAATGATGTGACATTCGTCTACAAATCAAGGTACGGTTTGAATATATGTACTTAATTATATTATGATTTCATAAATAGAATATTTTAATTCGGTCATGACACGTTAAAAGTCTTAAACTTTATTAACAAACACTTTAAAACAAAGTCAGTAATATTAAAAATAAAATGTCTTAAAACGACTAATTAAAACATCAAAAATAAAGAGACTTTAAGTCAAAATCACAAAGGCTAGAATCGTTAATAAATCTACTTAAATAAATATTATAAAAAAAATTAACGATCAAGTGCACCCTGAGTGAACTCATAACGAGCCGGAAAAATTATGACTACTTAACAAACATTAGCAAACTCAAATAAGATGATCAGAACATAAATCTGACTAAATCATGGTCCAATTTAAGGTTGTGCAGTTTAAAAATATGAGAGAATAGTGAGAGGGGCAGAGTGAACGAACTATTTCCAAAGGGACGGGCAGAGTGAACGAACTATTCAAACACTGGAAGACATGTTAAGGCTGTGAAGTTTAAAACAGTATACTTAAATAAACTGTATAAAAAAAATAAAGAGACTTTAAGTCGAAATCACAAAGGTTATAAACGTTAATAAATATACTTAAATAAACAGTATAAAAAATTAACGATCAAGTGCACCCTGAGTGAACTTATAACGAGCCGGAAAAATTATGAATACTTAACATTAGCAAAATCAAATAAGATGATCAGAACATGAATCTGACTAAACCATGGTCTAATTTAAGGCTGTGAAGTTTAAAACAATGAGTGAATAGTGAGAGGAGCAGCGTGAACGAACTATTCAAACACTAGAAGACATGTTAAGGGCTTTAAGTCGAAAATAAAGAGACTTTAAGTCGAAATCAAAAAGCTTAGAAACGTTAATAAATATACTTATATAGACATTATAAAAAAATTAACGATCAAGTGCACCCTGAGTGAACTTATAAGGAGCTGGAAAAATTATGACTACTTAACAAACATTAGCAAAATCAAATAAGATGATCAGAACATGAATCTGACTAAACCATGGTCTAATTTAAGGCTGTGAAGTTTAAAACTATGAGAGAATAGTGAGAGGGGCAGAGCGAACGGACGGGCAAAGTGAACGAACTATTCAAACACTGGAAGACATGTTAAGGGCTTGTGTAATTGATTTGGGTGGAAACTGGGATTCTCATCTTCCATTAGTATAGTTTTCATACCATAATAGTTATGACACAAGCATACGGTATGTTGGAAAGGGATTGTACGATTTGGAAAGAAGGGTAAGCTAGCACCTCGTTACGTTTGGCCGTTTAAGATTCTTGTGATAATCGGACCTGTTGCTTACAAGTTAGAGTTACAATAAGAATTCGTAGACATTCATGACAATTTTCACGTATTGAATTTAAAGAAGTGTATCTCTCATGAATCATTATACGTACCATTAGAAGACATTCAGATCGACAACAAACTACATTTCATTGAAGAGCTCGTAGAACTTATGGATCGTGAGGTCAAAAGAACCAAACGTAGTCGCATTCCTATTTTAAAGATCCGTTGGAATTCTAACCGTGGACGAGAGTTCACGTGGGAGCACGAGGATCAAATGAAACTTAAGTATCCTCATCTATTTGCAAGTGTAAATGAGGCTCATAGCAACCCCTAAAATTTCGGGACGAAATCCTGTTAAAGGGTGGAGACTGTGACATTCATCTACGAATCAAGGTACGGTCTGAATATATATACTTAAAAATATTATGATTTTATAAATAGAATTTTTTTAATTCGGTTATGACACGTTAATAGTCTTAAACTTTGTTAAAAAACATTTAAAACAAAGTTACTAATATTAAAAATAAAATGTCTTAAAACGACTAATTAAAACGTCAAAAATAAAGAGACTTTAAGTCGAAATAACAAAGATTAGAAACGTTAATAAATATACTTAAATAAACATTATAAAAAAATTAACGATCAAGTGCACCCTGAGTGAACTTATAACGAGCCGGAAAAATTATGACTACTTAACAAACATTAGCAAAATCAAATAAGATGATTAGAACATGAATCTGACTAAACCATGGTCTAATTTAAGGCTGTGATGTTTAAAACTATGAGAGAATAGTGAGAGGAGCAGAGTGAATGAACTATTCAAACATTGGAAGACATGTTAAGGGCTTGTGTAATTGATTTCGGTGGAAACTGGGATTCTCATCTTCAATTGGTATAGTTTTTATACAATAATAGTTATGACACCAGCATACGGTGTGCACCTTTTGAAGCTTTATACGGGCGCAAATGTCGATCACATGTATGTTGGGCCGAAGTTGGACATAGTCAACTAACAGGAGCCTAAATAATAAAAGAAAATACTGGCAAGATCTTCATGATTAAGGATCGATTAAAAGCAGCAAGAGATAGACAAGAGAGCTATGCGGATAACAGGAGGAGACCTTTGGAATTTCAAGTTAATGAGAATGTTCTGCTCAATGTATCTGTGACAATCCGGTATTTTCGAATTAACCTCGTTAACCGAAAGTAACGAAATCACAGAAGGTTTATTGGGCTGAATAGAAGGTAGGCCCAATTGTATCTTATGAGGCCCAATTGAATAGAAGGTAGGCCCAATTGTATGTTATGAGGCCAATTGAATAGAAGTAGGCCAAATTGTATTTTTGATGCCCAAAAGGATTAATCTAGCCCAACAATGTTCCAAGTGGCCCAATTAGTGACAATTCGGGATTTTTGGTTCAACCTTGTTAACCGAAATGTGATGTTATTGTACGAAAACAAATTACAAGGGCTTTAATCGAACCAAATAATGTTGTAGACATCTATAATGCAATGATTATAGTAATGTTTAGGTAAAAACTCAAATTTTGACTTTTCAAGTCAAAATTCGTATGGTTTATTACACAAAAAAAATTCGAATTTCATGTGCTTTCAAGTAAAAACCGAAAATTGAATTCCCTTAATCATTCTATTAATGATTACTAGTGGGTAACAGGCGTTATTAGTCCATTAACATCGAAATTAACTCACATAATCGATTGGGAAGTCGAAACCGTTTCAAAACACTAGCAATTCGTATAAATCGATCACAAAATATGCAATTGAAACTTCCTAACAATCATTCGGCATCTTTAGAGCATTCTGCATACAAAAATTTGATCCTAGAAGTTTCACATTGAAGATTTCGAGTTGGGGGTGGCCGAAACTAGGGCTTACAAGTGAACCACATCAATTAGACATCAAAACAAGTAAGTGATCATTCCTATAACACCTAAAAGGGTCGACTAAAGTTAAACCTAAGTCAATTTTGATTTATAATATCGTATTCTTTGAATTTGGATTCTAGGGTTCTAGGTAGAAACGATTTTGGGGGAATTGATACAAATGGACGTAAGAGCCAAATTAAATTATATGGTGAGTTTCTAAAACATCATATTAAAGAAATCCCTAAGTTGGTCTGATCAAAGAACATCGAATTGTATAGGTTCGAATTCTAGGGCTTCGAACATAAGAGGTTTTGGGGATTTTGATATTAACGAATGTTGTTCTCAAATTAATTGTTACCAGTAGTTTCAGAGGAATTCGACTAAGCATAAACATAGATTAATTTGAAGTTCTATTGTCGAATCAGAAGAATGTGGTTGTTAGGGTTCTTCAACATGGTTGGATTGGGGATTTTAAGGATACTGAACTTAGTTTTCGAATTAAATTATGTAGAAGGGTTCGAAATCTCTTGAATAGTGAAAACCATATGATTCGGTTGAATGAAATTAGCGAATTTGAAGAATGGAATCAAAGCTTATGGTTTTGAGTTCAAACTCGAATTGGGATTATAAAACTCTAATAAATCGATGAAATAGGGCAATTAAAATCATATATGAACTCGTTTGAATCTCTGGAACGATAACCCTATGGTTTTATGATCGATTGAGTTCGAATTGGGGTGTAATCGGGGTTCATTGGGTTACATTTGGGGAAGAATAGGGGAACCAGGATAGTTGTGTTTAAAGGAATTAATTCTGGAATGTTATTTCGACTCCCTAGCGGGCTGAACTGGTAGTGTGGGTGTGTTGTGAGGGGGTGGTCGCGGGTTCGATACTGGGTTCCACCATTTTTGAGGATTTAAAACTATTTTAGTATTTTTGTCATAACTTCCTCGTTCTAGATCCGTTTTAACCCCGTTCGAAATCCGTTGGAACCAGAATCGAATCCCGAACAGGATGAAATAATAAAATTTATATTTAAACCCGAAAACGAAATCGTGTATAATTACGTTTGTTTAAATAAAATCATAAACGGCTATATGATTTTATTTAAACGGATCTAAAGACACGCGTACTTGTGTATGCTCATTTTAATCATCTAACATACGTGTGTTGACACGTATATGATTACAAACACCGAAACGACATTCTGAATAACGCAAAGTTATTATTTAAACACAGATTCTTCGTAGAGGATTTCTACGCGAGTTCACGTGTGTTTGATCATTCTGCAGCAATAAAAGGTGCGTACACGGCCCCTTTCTTCTTTTAACTGTTTTGGGGGAGAAAACATGTGCAACAAACAACTTTTAGATACATATCACTTGCATGAGTTGGCTGTTTACATTATGTGACAACATAGCATTTAAAAGTCCTTACACTTCGAACCGTTTAGTTTGCCGTAGCGCAAAGCGTGGTAGTTGGAAATAGATCTATAAGGTTTGACAAACCTCACTTGGTAGATGGGATCTACGCAAGTGTTTGACTGACCAAACACACATTACTATTGTTTGTGCTAGACAATAGTGGCAAGGCAAAAACATGCGATAGCATGCACTAGTCAGCTTCGGTGTCGACCACTTATGTAAATAGTATATACGGGCACCTTTTAAAGCTTTATACAATAATAGTTATGACACCTGCATACAGTGAGCACCTTTTAAAGCTTTATACGGGCGCAAACGTCGATCACATGTATGTTGGGCTGAAGTTGGAGATAGTCAACTAACATGACCCGAAATAACACAAGAAACTACTGGCAAGATCTTCATGATTAAGGATCGATTGAAAGCAGCTAGAGATAGACAAAAGAGCTATGCTGATAACTGGAGGAGACCTTTGGAATTTCAAGTTAATGAGACTGTTCTGCTCAGTGTATCACCTTGGAAAGGGATGGTACGATTTGGAAAGAAGGGTAACCTAGCACCTCGTTACGTTGAGCCGTTTAAGATTCTTGTGATAATCATACCTGTTGCTTACAAGTTAGAGTTACCACAGGAATTCGTAGACATTCATGAAACTTTTCACGTATTTAATTTAAAGAAGAGTATCTCTGATGAATCATTATACGTACCGTTAGACGACATTCAGATCGACAACAAACTACATTTCATTGAAGAGCTCGTAGAACTTATCGATCGTGAGGTCAAAAGAGACAAACGTAGTCGCATTCCTATTGTAAAGATCCACTGGAATTCTAAGCGTGGACCAGAGTTTACATGGGAGCTCGAGGATCAAATGAAACTTAAGTATTCTCATCTATTTTCAAGTGTAAATGAGGCTCATAGCAACCCCTAAAATTTCGGGACGAAATCCTCTTAAAGGGGTAGCCTGTGACATTCGTCTACGAATCAAGGTACGGTCTGAATACATATACTTAATTATATTATGATTTCATAAATAAAATATTTTAATTCGGTTATGACAGGTTAAAATTTCAAACTTTGTTATAAAACATTTAAAACAAAGTTAGTAATATTAAAAATAAAATGTCTTAAAACGACTAATTAAAACGTAAAAAATAAAGAGACTTTAAGTCGAAATCACAAAGGTTAGAAACGTTAATAAATATACTTAAATAAAAATTATAAAAAAAATTAACGATCAAGTGCACCCTGAGTGAACTTATAACGAGCAGGAAAAATTATGACTGCTTAACAAATATTAGCAAAATCAAATAAGATGATCAGAACATGAATCTGACTAAACCATGGTCTAATTTAAGGCTGTGATGTTTAAAACTACGAGAGAATAGTGAGAGGGGCAGAGTGAATGAACTATTCAAACATTGGAAGACATGTTAAGGGCTTGTGTAATTCATTTCGGTGGAAACAGGGATTCTCATCTTCCATTGGTATAGTTTTTATACAATAATAGTTATGACACCAGCATACGGTGTGTACCTTTTGAAGCTTTATACGGGCGCAAATGTCGATCACATGTATGTGGGGCTGAAGTTGGAGATAGTCAACTAACAGGACCCGAAATAATACAAGAAACTACTGGCAAGATCTTCATGATTAAGGATCGATTTAAAGCAGCAACAGATAGACCAAAGAGCTATGCGGATAACCGAAGGAGACCATTGGAATTTCAAGCTAATGAGAATTTTCAGCTCAATGTATCACCTTGGAAATGGATGGTACGATTTGGAAAGAAGGGTAAGCTAGCACCTCGTTATGTTGGGCCGTTTAAGATTTTTGTGATAATCATACCTGTTGCTTACAAGTTAGAGTTACCACAGGAATTCGTAGACATTTATGACAATTTTCATGTATTGAATTTAAAGAAGTGTATCTCTGATGAATCATTATACGTACCATTAGACGACAATCAGATCGACAACAAACTACATTTCATTGAAGAGCTCGTAGAAGTTATGGATCGTGAGGTCGAAAGAAACAAAAGTAGTCGCATTCCTATTGTAAA
The DNA here is from genome assembly GCA_009363875.1 of Mikania micrantha. Classification (NCBI taxonomy): domain Eukaryota; kingdom Viridiplantae; phylum Streptophyta; class Magnoliopsida; order Asterales; family Asteraceae; genus Mikania; species Mikania micrantha. The sequence goes on from CM018697.1 coordinate 61,151,813, forward strand.
GATCCGTTGGAATTTTAAGCGTGGACGAGAGTTCCCATGGGAGCATGAGGAACAAATGAAACTTAAGTATCCTCATCTATTTGCAAGTGTAAATGAGGCTCATAGCAACCCCTAAAATTTCGGGACGAAATCCTCTTAAAGAGGGGAGCCTGTGACATTCATCTACGAATCAAGGTATGGTCTGAATATATATACTTAATTCTATTATGATTTCATAAATAGAATATTTTAATTCGGTTATGAGCTGTTAAAAGTCTTAAACTTTGTTAAAAAACATTTAAAACAAAGTTAGTAATATTAAAAATAAAATGTCTTAAAACGACTAATTAAAATGTCAAAAATAAAGAGACTTTAAGTCGAAATAACAAAGGTTATAAATGTTGATAAATATACTTAAATAAACATTATAAAAAAATTAACGATCAAGTGCACCCTGAGTGAACTTATAACGAGCCGGAAAAATTATCACAGCTTAACAAACATTAGCAAAATCAAATAAGATGATCAGAAGACGAATCTGACTAAACCATGGTCTAATTTAAGGCTGTGATGTTTAACACAATGAGAGAATAGTGAGTGGTACAGAGTGAACGAACTATTCAAACATTGGAAGACATGTTAAGGGATTGTGTAATTGATTTCGGTGGAAACTGGGATTCTCATCTTCCATTGGTATAGTTTTTAGATAATAATAGTTATGACACCAGTATACCGTGTGCACATTTTGAAGCTTTATACGGGCGCAAATGTCGATCACTTGTATGTTGGGCCGAAGTTGGAGATAGTCAACTAACAGGACCCGAAATAATAAAAGAAACTACTGGCAAGATCTTCATGATTAAGGGTCGATTGAAAGCAGCATGATGACAAAAGAGCTATGAGGATAACCGGAGTAGACCTTTGGAATTTCAAGTTAATGAGAATGTTCTGCTCAATTTATCACCTTGGAAAGGGATGGAACGATTTGGAAAGAAGGGTAATCTAGCACCTCGTTACGTTGGGTCGTTTAGGATTCTTGTGATAATCGGACCTTTTGCTTACAAGTTAAAGTTACCACAGGAATTCGTAGACATTCATGACACTTTTCACGTATTGAATTTAACGAAGTGTATCTCTGATGACTCATTATACGTACCATTAGACGACATTCAGATCGACAACTAACTACATTTCATTGAAGAGCTCGTAGAAGTTATGGATTGTGAGGTCGAAAGACTCAAATGTAGTCACATTCCTATTGTAAAGATCCGCTGGAATTCAAAACGTGGACCAGGGTTCACATGGGAGCGCGAGGATCAAATGAAACTTAAGTATTCTCATCTATTTGCAAGTGTAAATGAGGCTCATAGCAACCCCTAAAATTTCGGGACGAAATCCTCTTAAAGGGGTAGCTGTGACATTCATCTACGAATCAAGGTACGGTCTGAATACATATACTTAATTATATTATGATTTCATAAATAGAGTATTTTAATTCTGTTATGACAGGTTAAAAGTCTTAAACTTTGTTAAAATACATTTAAAACAAAGTTAGTAATATTAAAAATAAAATGTCTTAAAATGACTAATTAAAACATCAAAAATAAAGAGACTTTAAGTCGAAATGACAAAGGTTAGAAACGTTAATAAATATACCTAAATAAACATTATAAAAAAATTAACGATCAAGTGCACCCTGAGTGAACATTAGCAAAATCAAATAAGATGACCAGAACATGAATCTAACTAAACCATGGTCTAATTTAAGGCTGTGAAGTTTAAAACCATGAGAGAATTGTGAGAGGGGCAGAGTGAACGGACGGGCAGAGGGAACGAACTATTCAAACACTGTAAGACATGTTAAGGGCTTGTGTAATTGATTTTGGTGGAAACTGGGATTCTCATCTTCCATTGGTAGAGTTTTCATACAATAATAGTTATCACACCAGCATACGGGGTGCACCTTCTGAAGCTTTATACGGGCGCAAATGTCGATCACCTGTATGTTGGGCCGAAGTTGGAGACAATAGTCAACTACCAGGACCCGAATCATACAAGAAACTACTGGCAAGATCTTCAAGATTAAGGATCGATTGAAAGCAGCAACAGATAGACAAAAGAGCTATGCGGATAACCAAAGGAGACCATTGGAATTTCAAGCTAATGAGAATGTTCAGCTCAATGTATCACCTTGGAAAGGGATGGTACGATTTGGAAAGAAGGGTAAGCTAGCACCTCGTTACGTTGGAATTTTTAGCGTGGACGAGAGTTCACCTAGGAGCACGAGGATCAAGTGAAACTTAAGTATCCTCATCTATTTGCAAGTGTAAATGAGGCTCATGGCAACCCCTAAAATTTCGGGACGAAATCCTCTTAAAGGGGGGAGCCTGTGACATTCGTCTACGAATCAAGGTATGGTCTGAATATATATACTTAATAATATTATGATTTCATAAATAGAATATTTTAATTCGGTTATGACATGTTAAAAGTCTTAAACTTTGTTAAAAAACATTTAAAACAAAGTTACCAATATTAAAAATAAAATGTCTTAAAATGACTAATTAAAACGTCAAAAATAAAGAGACTTTAAGTCGAAATAACAATGGTTAGAAACGATAGTAAAAATACTTAAATAAACATTATAAAAAAATTAACGATCAAGTGCACCCTAAGTGAACTTATAACGAGCCGGAAAAATTATGACTACTTAACGAACATTAGCAAAATCAAATAAGATGATCAGAACATGAATCTGACTAAACCATGGTCTAATTTCAGGCTGCGATGTTTAAAACTATGAGAGAATAGTGAGAGGAGCAGAATGAACGAACTATTCAAACATTGGAAGACATGTTAAGGGCTTGTGTAATTGATTTCGGTGGAAACTAGGATTCTCATCTTCCATTGGTATAGTTTTTAAACAATAATAGTTATGACACCAGCATACGGTGTTCACCTTTTTAAACTTTATACGGGCGCAAATGTCGATCAACTGTATGTTGGGCCAAAGCTGGGGATAGTCAACTAACAGGACCCGAAATAAGACGAGAAACTACTGACAAGATCTTCATGATTAAGGATCAATTGAAAGCAGCAAGAGATAGACAAAAGAGCTATGCGGTTAACCGGAGGAGACCTTTGGAATTTCAAGTTAATCAGAATGTTCTGCTAAATGTATCACCTTGGAAAGGGATGGTACGATTTGGAAAGAAGGGTAAGCTATCACCTCGTTAAGTTGGGCCGTTTAAGATTCTTGTGATAATCGGACCTATTACTTACAAGTTTGTGTTACCACAGGAATTCGTAGACATTCATGACACTTTTCAAGTCTTGAATTTAAAGCAGTGTATCTCTGAAAAATCGTTATACGTACCATTAGACGATATTCAGATCGACAACAAACTACATTTCATTGAAGTGCTCATAGAACATATGGATCGTGAGGTCAAAAGACTCAAACGTAGTCGCATTCCTATTGTAAAGATCCGCTGGAATTCTAAGCGTGGACCAAAGTTCACATGGGAGTGCTAGGATCAAATGAAACTTAAGTATTCTCATCTATTTGCATGTGTAAATGAGGCTCCTAGCAACCCCTAAAATTTCGGGACGAAATCCTCTTAAAGGGGGGAGCCTATGACATTCGTCTACGAATCAAGGTATGGTCTGAATATATATACTTAATTATATTATGATTTCATAAATAGAATATTTTAATTCGGTTATGACATGTTAAAAGTCTTAAACTTTGTTAAAAAACATTTAAAACAAAGTTAGCAATATTAAAAATAAAATGTCTTAAAATGACTAATTAAAACGTCAAAAATAAAGAGACTTTAAGTCGAAATAACAATGGTTAGAAACGATAGTAAAAATACTTAAATAAACATTATAAAAAAATTAACGATCAAGTGCACCCTAAGTGAACTTATAACGAGCCGGAAAAATTATGACTACTTAACGAACATTAGCAAAATCAAATAAGATGATCAGAACATGAATCTGACTAAACCATGGTATAATTTAAGGCTGCGATGTTTAAAACTATGAGAGAATAGTGAGAGGAGCAGAATGAACGAACTATTCAAACATTGGAAGACATGTAAAGGGCTTGTGTAATTGATTTCGGTGGAAACTAGGATTCTCATCTTCCATTGGTATAGTTTTTATATAATAATAGTTATGACACCAGCATACGGTGTTCATCTTTTTAAACTTTATACGGGCGCAAATGTCGATCAACTGTATGTTGGGCCAAAGCTGGGGATAGTCAACTAACAGGACCCGAAATAAGACGAGAAACTACTGACAAGATCTTCATGATTAAGGATCAATTGAAAGCAGCAAGAGATAGACAAAAGAGCTATGCGGTTAACCGGAGGAGACCTTTGGAATTTCAAGTTAATCAGAATGTTCTGCTAAATGAATCACCTTGGAAAGGGATGGTACGATTTGGAAAGAAGGGTAAGCTAGCACCTCGTTAAGTTGGGCCGTTTAAGATTCTTGTGATAATCGGACCTATTACTTACAAGTTTGTGTTACCACAGGAATTCGTAGACATTCATGACACTTTTCAAGTCTTGAATTTAAAGCAGTGTATCTCTGAAAAATCGTTATACGTACCATTAGACGATATTCAGATCGACAACAAACTACATTTCATTGAAGTGCTCGTAGAACTTATGGATCGTGAGGTCAAAAGACTCAAACGTAGTCGCATTCCTATTGTAAAGATCCGCTGGAATTCTAAGCGTGGACCAAAGTTCACATGGGAGTGCTAGGATCAAATGAAACTTAAGTATTATCATCTATTTGCAAGTGTAAATGAGGCTCATAGCAACCCCTAAAATTTCGGGACGAAATCCTCTTAAAGGGGGGAGCCTGTGACATTCGTCTACGAATCAAGGTATGGTCTGAATATATATACCTAATTATTTTATGATTTCATAAATAAAATATTTTAATTCGGTTATGACATGTTAAAAGTCTTAAACTTTGTTAAAAAAACATTTAAAACAAAGTTAGCAATATTAAAAATAAAATGTCTTAAAATGACTAATTAAAACGTCGAAAATAAAGAGACTTTAAGTCGAAATAACAATGGTTAGAAACGTTAATAAAAATACTTAAATAAACATTATAAAAAAAATTAACGATCAAGTGCACCCTGAGTGAACTTATAACGAGGCGGAAAAATTATGACTACTTAACAAACATTAGCAAAATCAAATAAGATGATCAGAACATGAATCTGACTAAACCATGGTCTAATTTAAGGCTGCGATGTTTAAAACTATGAGAGAATAGTGAGAGGAGCAGAATGAACGAACTATTCAAACATTGGAAGACATGTTAAGGGCTTGTGTATTTGATTTCGGTGGAAACTAGGATTCTCATCTTCCATTGGTATAGTTTTTACACAATAATAGTTATGAAACCAGCATACGGTGTGCACCATTTTATACTTTATACGGGCGCAAATGTCGATCAACTGTATGTTGTGCCGAAGCTGGAGATAGTCAACTAACAGGACCCGAAATAAGACGAGAAACTACTGACAAGATCTTCATGATTAAGGATCGATTGAAAGCAGCAAGAGATAGACAAAAGAGCTATGCGGTTAACCAGAGGAGACCTTTGGAATTTCAAGTTAATCAGAATGTTCTGCTAAATGTATCACCTTGGAAAGGGATGGTATGATTTGGAAAGAAGGGTAAGCTAGCACCTCGTTAAGTTGGGCCGTTTAAGATTCTTGTGATAATCAGACCTATTGCTTACAAGTTTGTGTTACCACAGGAATTCGTAGACATTCATGACACTTTTCAAGTCTTGAATTTAAAGAAGTGTATCTCTGAAAAATCGTTATACGTACCATTAGACGATATTCAGATCGACAACAAACTACATTTCATTGAAGTGCTCGTAGAACTTATGGATCGTGAGGTCAAAAGACTCAAACGTAGTCGCATTCCTATTGTAAAGATCCGCTGGAATTCTAAGCGTGGACCAAAGTTCACATGGGAGCGCGAAGATCAAATGAAACATAAGTATTCTCATCTATTTGCAAGTGTAAATGAGGCTCATAGCAACCCCTAAAATTTCGGGACGAAATCCTCTTAAAGGGGGGAGCCTGTGACATTCGTCTACGAATCAAGGTATGGTCTGAATATATATACTTAATTATATTATGATTTCATAAATAGAATATTTTAATTCGGTTATGACATGTTAAAAGTCTTAAACTTTGTTAAAAAACAATTAAACAAAGTTAGCAATATTAAAAATAAAATGTCTTAAAATGACTAATTAAAACGTCAAAAATAAAGAGACTTTAAGTCGAAATAACAATGGTTAGAAACGTTAATAAATATACTTAAATAAACATTATAAAAAAATTATGACTACTTAACAAGCATTAGCAAAATCAAATAAGATGATCAGAACATGAATCTGACTAAACCATGGTCTAATTTAAGGCTGCGATGTTTAAAACTATGAGAGAATAGTGAGAGGAGCAGAATGAACGAACTATTCAAACATTGGAAGACATGTTAAGGGCTTGTGTAATTGATTTCGGTGGAAACTAGGATTCTCATCTTCCATTGGTATAGTTTTTATACAATAATAGTTATGATACCAGCATACGGTGTGCACCTTTTTAAACTTTATACGGTCGCAAATCTCGATCACATGTATGTTGGGCCGAAGTGGAGATAGTCAACTAGCAGGACCCAAAATAATACAAGAAACTACTCGCAAGATCTTTATGATTAAGGATCGATTGAAAGCAGCAAGAGTTAGACAAAAGAGGTATGCGGATAACCGGAGGAGACCTTTGAAATTTCAAGTTAATGAGAATGTTCTGCTCCATGTATCACCTTGGAAAGGGATGGAACGATTTGGAATGAATGGTAAGCTAGCACCTCGGTACGTGGGGCCGTTTAAGATTCTTGTGATAATCAGACCTGTTGCTTACAAGTTAGAGTACCGCAGGAATTCGTAGACATTCATGAAACTTTTCGCGTATTGAATTTAAAGAAGTGTATCTCTGATGAATCATTATACGTACCATTAGACGACATTCAGGTCAACAACAAACTACATTTCATTGAAGAGCTCGTAGACGTTATGGATCGTGAGGTCAAAAGACTCAAACGTAGTCACATTCCTATTGTAAAGATCCGCTGGAATTCTTGGCGTGGACCATAGTTCACTTGGGAGCGCGAAGATCAAATGAAACTTAAGTATTCTCATCTATTTGCAAGTGTAAATGAGGCTCATAGCAACCCCTAAAATTTCGGGATGAAATCCTCTTAAAGGGGTAGCCTGTGACATTCGCCTACGAATCAAGGTACGGTCTGGATACATATACTTAATTATATTATGATTTCATAAATAGAATATTTTAATTCGGTTATGACAGGTTAAAAGTCTTAAACTTTGTTAAAAAACATTCAAAACAAAGCTAGTAATATTAAAAATAAAATGTCTTAAAATGACTAATTAAAACGTCAAAAATAAAGAGACTTTAAGTCGAAATCACAAAGGTTTGAAACGTTAATAAATATACTTAAATAAATATTATAAAAAAAATTAACGATCAAGTGCACCCTGAGTGAACTTATAACGAGCCAGAAAAATTATGACTACTTAACAAACATTTGCAAAATCCAATAAGATGACCAGAACATGAATCTCACTAAACCATGGTCTAATTTAAGGCTGTGAAGTTTAAAACTATGAGGGAATAGTGAGAGGGGCAGAGTGAATGGACGGGCAGAGTGAACGAACTATTCAAACAGTGGAAGACATGTTAAGGGCTTGTGTAATTGATTTCGGTGGAAACTGGGATTTTCATCTTCCATTGGTAGAGTTTTCATACAATAATAGTTATCACACCAGCATACGGTGTGCATCTTTTGAAGCTTTATACGGGCGCAAATGTCAATCACCTGTATGTTGGGCTGAAGATGGAGATAGTCAACTAGCAGGACCCGAAATAATACAAGAAACTACTGGCAAGATCATCATATTAAGGATCGATTGAAAGTAGCAATAGATAGACAAAAGCTCTATGCGGAAAACCGGAGGAGACCATTGGAATTTCAAGTTAATGAGAATGTTCTGTTCAATGTATCACCTTGGAAAGGGATGGTACGATTTTGAAAATAGGGTAAGCTAGCACCTCGTTATGTTGGGCCGTTAAAGATTCTTGTGATAATCGGACCTGTTACTTACAAGTTAGAGTTACCACAAGAATTCGTAGACATTCATGACAATTTTCACGTATTGAATTTAAAGAAATGTATCTCTGATGAATCATTTTACGTACCGTTACACAACATTCAGATCGACAACAAACTACATTTCATTGAAGAGCTCGTAGAAGTTATGGATCGTGAAGTCAAAGGAAACAAACATAGTCGCATTCCTCTTGTAAAGATCTGTTGGAATTCTAAGCGTGGACAAGAGTTCACATGGGAGCGCGAGGATCAAATGAAACTTAAGTATCCTCATCTATTTGCAAGTGTAAATGAGGCTCATAGCAATCCCTAAAATTTCGGGAGGAAATCCTCTTAAAGGGGGGAGCCTGTGACATTCGTCTACGAATCAAGGTACGTTCTGAATATATATACTTAATTATATTATGATTTCATAAATAGAATATTTTAATTCAGTTATGAAACATTAAAAGTCTTAAACTTTGTTAAAAAACATTTAAAACGAAGTCTGTAATATTAAAAAGAAAATGTCTTAAAACAACTAATGAAAACGTCAAAAATAAAGAGACTTTAAGTCGAAATCACAAAGGTTAGAAACGTTAAAAAAGATACTTAAATAAACATTATAAAAAAGATTAACGATCAAGTGCACCCTGAGTGAACTTATAACGAGCTGGAAAAATTATGACTACTTAACAAACATTAGCAAAATCAAATAAGATGAACAGAACATTAATCTGACTAAACCATGGTCTAATTTAAGGCTGTGATGTTTAAAACTATGAGAGAATAGTGAGTGGAGCAGAGTGAACGAACTATTCAAACACTGGAAGACATGTTAAGGGCTTGTGTAATTGATTTCGGTGGAAACTGGGATTCTCATCTTCCAGTGGTAGAGTTTTCATACAATAATAGTTATCACACCAGCATACGGTGTGCACCTTTTGAAGCTTTATACGGGCGCAAATGTCAATCACCTGTATGTTGGGCCGAAGATGGATATAGTCAACTAAAAGGACCAAAAATAATTCAAGAAACTACTGGCAAGATCATCTTGATTAAGGATCGATTGAAAGCAGTAACAGATAGCCAAAAGCGCTATGCGGTTAACCGGAGGAGACCTTTGGAATTTCAAGTTAATGAGAATGTTCTGCTGAATGTATCACCTTGGAAAGAAGGGAAAGCTAGCACCTCGTTAAGTTGGGCCGTTTAAGATTCTTGTGACAATCGGACCTGTTGCTTACAAGTTTGTGTTACCACAGGAATTCGTAGGCATTCATGACACTTTTCAAGTATTGAATTTAAAGAAGTGTATCTCTAAAGAATCGTTATACGTACCATTAGACGATATTCAGATCGATAACAAACTACATTTCGTTGAAGTGCTCGAAGAACTTATGGATCGTGAGGTCAAAAGACTCAAACGTAGACGCATTCCTATTGTAAAGATCCGCTGGAATTCTAAGCGTGGACCAAAGTTCACATGGGAGTGCTAGGATCAAATGAAACTTAAGTATTCTTATCTATTAGCAAGTGTAAATGAGGCTCATAGCAACCCCTAAAATTTCGGGACGAAATCCTCTTAAAGGGGGGAGCATGTGACATTCCTCTACGAATCAAGGTATGGTCTGAATATATATACTTAATTATATTATGATTTCATGAATAGAATATTTTAATTCGGTTATGACATGTTAAAAGTCTTAAACTTTGTTAAAAAAACATTTAAAACAAATTAAAGCGACAAAAAATAGAGACTTTAAGTCGAAATAACAATGGTTAGAAACGTTAATAAATATACTTAAATAAACATTATAAAAAAAATTAACGATCAAGTGCACCCTGACTGAACTTATAACAAGCCGGAAAAATTATGACTACTTAACAAACATTAGCAAAATCAAATAAGATGATCAGAACATGAATCTGACTAAACCATGGTCTAATTTAAGGCTGCGATGTTTAAAAATATGAGAGAATAGTTAGAGGAGTAGAGTGAACGAACTATTCAAACATTGGAAGGCATGTTAAGGGCTTGTGTAATTGATTTCGGCGGAAGCTAGGATTCTCATCTTCCATTGGTATAGTTTTTATACAATAATAGTTATGACACCAGCATACGGTGTGCACCTTTTTAAACTTTATACGGGCGCAAATCTCGATCACATGTATGTTGGGCCGAAGTGGAGATAGTCAACTAGCAGGACCCAAAATAATACAAGAAACTACTCGCAAGATCTTTATGATTAAGGATCGATTGAAAGCAGCAAGAGTTTGACAAAAGAGGTATGCGGATAACCGGAGGAGACCTTTGAAATTTCAAGTTAATGAGAATGTTCTGCTCCATGTATCACCTTGGAAAGGGATGGAACGATTTGGAATGAATGGTAAGCTAGCACCTCCGTACGATGGGCCGTTTAAGATTCTTGTGATAATCAGACCTGTTGCTTACAAGTTAGAGTACCACAGGAATTCGTAGACATTCATGAAACTTTTTGCGTATTGAATTTAAAGAAGTGTATCTCTGATGAATCATTATACGTACCATTAGACGACATTCAGGTCAACAACAAACTACATTTCATTGAAGAGCTCGTAGACGTTATGGATCGTGAGGTCAAAAGACTCAAACGTAGTCACATTCCTATTGTAAAGATCCGCTGGAATTCTTGGCGTGGACCAGAGTTCACATGGGAGCGCGAAGATCAGATGAAACTTAAGTATTCTCATCTATTTGCAAGTGTAAATGAGGCTCATAGCAACCCCTAAAATTTCGGGATGAAATCCTCTTAAAGGGGTAGCCTGTGACATTCGCCTACGAATCAAGGTACGGTCTGGATACATATACTTAATTATATTATGATTTCATAAATAGAATATTTTAATTCGGTTATGACAGGTTAAAAGTCTTAAACTTTGTTAAAAAACATTCAAAACAAAGCTAGTAATATTAAAAATAAAATGTCTTAAAATGACTAATTAAAACGTCAAAAATAAAGAGACTTTAAGTCGAAATCACAAAGGTTTGAAACGTTAATAAATATACTTAAATAAATATTATAAAAAAAATTAACGATCAAGTGCACCCTGAGTGAACTTATAACGAGCCAGAAAAATTATGACTACTTAACAAACATTAGCAAAATCCAATAAGATGACCAGAACATGAATCTCACTAAACCATGGTCTAATTTAAGGCTGTGAAGTTTAAAACTATGAGGGAATAGTGAAAGGGGCAGAGTGAATGGACGGGCAGAGTGAACGAACTATTCAAACAGTGGAAGACATGTTAAGGGCTTGTGTAATTGATTTCGGTGGAAACTAGGATTTTCATCTTCCATTGGTAGAGTTTTCATACAATAATAGTTATCACACCAGCATACGGTGTGCATCTTTTGAAGCTTTATACGGGCGCAAATGTCAATCACCTGTATGTTGGGCTGAAGATGGAGATAGTCAACTAGCAGGACCCGAAATAATACAAGAAACTACTGGCAAGATCATCATATTAAGGATCGATTGAAAGTAGCAATAGATAGACAAAAGCTCTATGCGGAAAACCGGAGGAGACCATTGGAATTTCAAGTTAATGAGAATGTTCTGTTCAATGTATCACCTTGGAAAGGGATGGTACGATTTTGAAAATAGGGTAAGCTAGCACCTCGTTATGTTGGGCCGTTAAAGATTCTTGTGATAATCGGACCTGTTACTTACAAGTTAGAGTTACCACAAGAATTCGTAGACATTCATGACAATTTTCACGTATTGAATTTAAAGAAATGTATCTCTGATGAATCATTTTACGTACCGTTACACAACATTCAGATCGACAACAAACTACATTTCATTGAAGAGCTCGTAGAAGTTATGGATCGTGAAGTCAAAGGAAACAAACATAGTCGCATTCCTCTTGTAAAGATCTGTTGGAATTCTAAGCGTGGACAAGAGTTCACATGGGAGCGCGAGGATCAAATGAAACTTAAGTATCCTCATCTATTTGCAAGTGTAAATGAGGCTCATAGCAACCCCTAAAATTTCGGGAGGAAATCCTCTTAAAGGGGGGAGCCTGTGACATTCGTCTACGAATCAAGGTACGTTCTGAATATATATACTTAATTATATTATGATTTCATAAATAGAATATTTTAATTCAGTTATGAAACATTAAAAGTCTTAAACTTTGTTAAAAAACATTTAAAACGAAGTCTGTAATATTAAAAAGAAAATGTCTTAAAACAACTAATGAAAACGTCAAAAATAAAGAGACTTTAAGTCGAAATCACAAAGGTTAGAAACGTTAAAAAAGATACTTAAATAAACATTATAAAAAAGATTAACGATCAAGTGCACCCTGAGTGAACTTATAACGAGCTGGAAAAATTATGACTACTTAACAAACATTAGCAAAATCAAATAAGATGAACAGAACATTAATCTGACTAAACCATGGTCTAATTTAAGGCTGTGATGTTTAAAACTATGAGAGAATAGTGAGTGGAGCAGAGTGAACGAACTATTCAAACACTGGAAGACATGTTAAGGGCTTGTGTAATTGATTTCGGTGGAAACTGGGATTCTCATCTTCCAGTGGTAGAGTTTTCATACAATAATAGTTATCACACCAGCATACGGTGTGCACCTTTTGAAGCTTTATACGGGCGCAAATGTCAATCACCTGTATGTTGGGCCGAAGATGGATATAGTCAACTAAAAGGACCAAAAATAATTCAAGAAACTACTGGCAAGATCATCTTGATTAAGGATCGATTGAAAGCAGTAACAGATAGCCAAAAGCGCTATGCGGTTAACCGGAGGAGACCTTTGGAATTTCAAGTTAATGAGAATGTTCTGCTGAATGTATCACCTTGGAAAGAAGGGAAAGCTAGCACCTCGTTAAGTTGGGCCGTTTAAGATTCTTGTGACAATCGGACCTGTTGCTTACAAGTTTGTGTTACCACAGGAATTCGTAGGCATTCATGACACTTTTCAAGTATTGAATTTAAAGAAGTGTATCTCTAAAGAATCGTTATACGTACCATTAGACGATATTCAGATCGATAACAAACTACATTTCGTTGAAGTGCTTGTAGAACTTATGGATCGTGAGGTCAAAAGACTCAAACGTAGACGCATTCCTATTGTAAAGATCCGCTGGAATTCTAAGCGTGGACCAAAGTTCACATGGGAGTGCTAGGATCAAATGAAACTTAAGTATTCTTATCTATTAGCAAGTGTAAATGAGGCTCATAGCAACCCCTAAAATTTCGGGACGAAATCCTCTTAAAGGGGGGAGCATGTGACATTCCTCTACGAATCAAGGTATGGTCTGAATATATATACTTAATTATATTATGATTTCATGAATAGAATATTTTAATTCGGTTATGACATGTTAAAAGTCTTAAACTTTGTTAAAAAAACATTTAAAACAAATTAAAACGACAAAAAATAGAGACTTTAAGTCGAAATAACAATGGTTAGAAACGTTAATAAATATACTTAAATAAACATTATAAAAAAAATTAACGATCAAGTGCACCCTGACTGAACTTATAACAAGCCGGAAAAATTATGACTACTTAACAAACATTAGCAAAATCAAATAAGATGATCAGAACATGAATCTGACTAAACCATGGTCTAATTTAAGGCTGCGATGTTTAAAAATATGAGAGAATAGTTAGAGGAGTAGAGTGAACGAACTATTCAAACATTGGAAGGCATGTTAAGGGCTTGTGTAATTGATTTCGGCGGAAGCTAGGATTCTCATCTTCCATTGGTATAGTTTTTATACAATAATAGTTATGACACCAGCATACGGTGTGCACCTTTTCAAACTTTATACGTGCGCAAATGTCGATCACATGTGTGTTGGGCCGATGTTGGAGATAGTCAACTAACAGGACCCGAAATAATACAAGAAACTACGGGCAAGATCTTTATGATTAAGGATCGATTGAAAGCAGCAAGAGATAGACAAAAGAGGTATGCGGATAACCGGAGGAGACCATTGAAATTTCAAGTTAATGAGAATGTTCTGCTCAATGTATCACCTTGGAAAGGGATGGAACGATTTGGAAAGAAGGGTAAGCTAGCACCTCGGTACGTTGGGCCGTTTAAGACTCTTGCAGACATGTTGCTTACAAGTTAGAGTTACCACAGGAATTCGTAGACATTCATGACACTTTTCACGTATTGAATTTAAAGAAGTGTATCTCTGATGAATCATTATACGTACCATTAGACAACATTCAGATCGATAAGAAACTACATTTCATTGAAGAGCTCGTAGAAGTTATGGATCGTGAGGTCAAAAGACTCAAACGTAGTCACATTCCTATTGTAAAGATCCGCTGGAATTCTTAGCGTGGACGAGAGTTCACATGGGAGCGTGAGGATCAAATGAAACTTAAGTATTCTCATCTATTTGCAAGTGTAAATGAGGCTCATAGCAACCCCTATAATTTCGGGACGAAATCCTCTTAAAGGGGTAGCCTGTGACATTCGTCTACGAATCAAGGTACGGTCTGAATACATATATTTAATTATATTATGATTTCATAAATAGAATATTTTAATTCGGTTATGACAGGTGAAAAGTCTTAAACTTTGTTAAAAAACATTTAAAACAAATTTAGTAATATTAAAAATAAAATGTCTTAAAAGGACTAATTAAAACATCCAAAATAAAGAGACTTTAAGTCGAAATCACAAAGGTTAGAAACGTTAATAAATATACTTAAATAAACATTATAAAAAAATTAACGATCAAGTGCACCTTGAGTGAACTTATAACGAGCTGGAAAAGTTATGACTACTTAACAAACATTAGCAAAATCCGATAAGATGACCAGAACATGAATCTGACTAAACCATGGTCTAATTTAAGGCTGTGAAGTTTAAAACTACGAGAATGTTGCTTACAACTTAGTGTTACCACAAGAATTCGTAGATATTCATGACACTTTTCACGTATTGAATTTACAGAAGTGTATCTCTGATGAATCATTATACGTACCATTAGACGACATTCAGATCGACAACAAACTACATTTCATTGAAGAGCTCGTAAAAGTTTTGGATCATGAAGTCAAAAGACTCAAACGTAGTCACATTCCTATTGTAAAGATCCGCTGGAATTCTTAGCGTGGACCAGAGTTCACTTGGGGGCGTGAGGATCAAATGAAACTTAAGTATCCTTATCTATTTGCAAGTGTAAATAAGACTCAGAGCAACCCCTAAAATTTCGAGACGAAATCCTCTTAAAGGGGGGAACCGGTGACAACGAATCAAGGTATGGTCTGAATATATATTCTTAATTATATTTTGATTTCATAAATAGAATATTTCAATTCGGTTTTGACACGTTAAAAGTCTTAAATTTTGTTAAAAAAATTTAAAACAAAGTTAGAAATATTAAAAATAAAATGTCTTAAAACGACTAATTAAAACTTCAAAAATAAAGAGACTTTAAGTCGAAATCACAAAGGTTAGAAACGTTAATAAATCTACTTAAATAAGCATTATAAAAAAAATTAACGATCAAGTGCACCCTGAGTGAACTTGTAACAAGCCGAAAAAATTATGACTACTTAACAAACATTAGCAAAATGAAACAAGATGATTAGAACATGAATCTGACTAAATCATGGTCTAATTTAAGGCTGTGAAGTTTAAAACAATGAGAGAATAGTGAGAGGACCAGAGTGAACGGACGAGCAGAGTGAACAAACTATTCCCAATCGAACGGGCAGAGTGAACGAACTATTCAAATACTGGAAGACATGTTTAATCCTTGTGTAATTGATTTCGGTGGAAACTGAGATTCTCATCTTCCATTGGTAGAGATTTCATACAATAATAGTTATCACACCCGCATACGGTGTGCACCTTTTGAAGCTTTATACGGGCGTAATTGTCAATCACCTGTATGTTGGGCCGAAGTTGGAGATAGTCAACTAACAGGACCCGAAATAAGACGAGAAACTACTGACAAGATCTCCATGATTAAGGATTGATTGAAAGCAGCAAGAGATAGACAAAAGAGCTATGCGGATAACCGGAGGAGACCTTTGGAATTTCAAGTTAATAAGAATGTTCTACTCAATGTATCACCTTGAAAAGGTATGGTACAATTTGGAAAGAAGGGTAAGCTAGCACCTCCTTGCGCTGGGCCGTTTAAGATTCTTGAGAGAATCGGACCTGTTGCTTACAACTTAGAGTTACCATATGAATTCTTAGACAATCATGACACTTTTCACGTATTGAATTTAAAGAAGTGTATCTCTGATGAATCATTATACGTACCATTAGATGACATTCAGATCGACAACAAACTACATTTAATTGAAGACCTGGTAGAAGTTGTTAATCATGATGTTAAAAGACTCAATCGTCGTATAATTCCTATTGTAAAGATCCGTTGGAATTCTAAGCGTGGACCAGAGTTCACTTGGGGGCGTGAGGATCAAATGAAACTTAAGTATCCTTATCTATTTGCAAGTGTAAGTTAGGCTCACAGCAACCCCTAAAATTTCGAGATGAAATCCTCTTAAAGGGGGGAGCCGGTGGCATTCGTCTACGAATCAAGGTATGGTCTGAATATATATATACTTAATTGTATTTTGATTTCATAAATAGAATATTTCAATTCAGTTATGACATGTTAAAAGTCTTAAACTTTGTTTAAAAAAATTTAAAACAAAGTTAGAAATATTAAAAATAAAATGTCTTAAAACGACTAATTAAAACTTCGAAAATAAAGAGACTTTAAGTCGAAATCACATAGGTTAGAAACGTTAATAAATCTACTTAAATAAACGTTATAAAAAAAATTAACGATCAAGTGCACCCTGAGTGAACTTATAACAAGCCGGAAAAATTACGACTACTTAACAAACATTAGCAAAATCAAACAAGATGATTAGAACATGAATCTGACTGAGTCATGGTCTAATTTAAGGCTGTGAAGTTTAAAACAATGAGAGAACAGTGGGAGGGCCAGAGTGAACGGACGAGCAGAATGAACGAAGTATTCCCAGACGGACGGGCAGAGTGAACAAACTATTCAAACACTAGAAGACATGTTTATGGCTTGTGTAATTGATTTCAGTGGAAACCGGGATTCTCATCTTCCATTGGTAGAGTTTTCATACAATAATAGTTATCACACCCGCATACGGTGTGCACCTTTTGAAGCTTTATACGGGCGTAATTGTCAATCACCTGTATGTTGGGCGGAAGTTGCAGATAGTCAACTAACAGGACCCGAAATAAGACGAGAAACTACTGACAAAATCTTCATGATTAAGGATCGATTGAAAGCAACAAGAGATAGACAAAAGAGCTATGCGGATAACCGGAGGAGACCTTTGGAATTTCAAGTTAATGCGAATGTTCTGCTCAATGTATCACCTTGGAAAGGTATGGTACAATTTGGAAAGAAGGGTAAGCTAGCACCTCCTTGCGCTGGGCCGTTTAAGATTCTTGAGAGAATCGGACCTGTTGCTTACAACTTAGAGTTACCATAAGAATCCTTAGACAATCATGACACTTTTCACGTATTGAATTTAAAGAAGTGTATCTCTGATGAATCATTATACGTACCATTAGACGACATTCAGATCGACAACAAACTACATTTAATTGAAGAGCTCGTAGAAGTTATTAATCATGATGTTAAAAGACTCAAACGTAGTATAATTCCTATTGTAAAGATCCGTTGGAATTCTAAGCATGGACCATAGTTCACTTGGGGGCGTGAGGATCAAATGAAACTTAAGTATCCTTATCTATTTCCGAGTGTAAGTTAGGCTCAGAGCAACACCTAAAATTTCGAGACGAAATCCTCTTAAAGGGGGGAGCCGGTGACATTCGTCTACGAATCAAGGTATGGTCTGAATATATATACTTAATTGTATTTTGATTTCATAAATATAATATTTCAATTCAGTTATGAGATGTTAAAAGTCTTAAACTTTGTTAAAAAAAATTTAAAACAACGTTAGAAATATTAAAAATAAAATGTCCTAAAACGACTAATTAAAACTTCCAAAATAAAGAGACTTTAAGTCGAAATCACATAGGTTAGAAACGTTAATAAATCTACTTAAATAAATGTTATAAAAAAATTAACGATCAAGTGCACCGTGAGTGAACTTATAACAAGCCGGAAAAATTACGACTAGTTAACAAACATTAGCAAAATCAAACAAGATGATTAGAACATGAATCTGACTGAGTCATGGTATAATTTAAGGCTGTGAAGTTTAAAACAATGAGAGAACAGTGGGAGGGCCAGAGTGAACGGACGAGCAGAATGAACGAAGTATTCCCAGACGGACGGGCAGAGTGAACAAACTATTCAAACACTAGAAGACACGTTTAAGGCTTGTGTAATTGATTTCCGTGGAAATCGGGATTCTCATCTTCCATTGGTAGAGTTTTCATACAATAATAGTTATCACACCCGCATACGGTGTGCACCATTTGAAGCCTTATACGGGCGTAATTATCAATCACGTGTATGTTGGGCCGAAGTTGCAGATAGTCAACTAACAGGACCCGAAATAAGACGAGAAACTACTGACAAGATCTTCATGATTAAGGATCGATTGAAAGCAGCAAGAGATAGACAAAAGAGCTATGCGAATAACCGGAGGAGACCTTTGGAATTTCAAGTTAATGAGAATGTTCTGCTCAATGTATCACCTTGGAAAGGGATGGTATGATTTGGAAAGAAGGGTAAGCTAGCACCTCGTTACGTTGGGCCGTTTAAGATTCTTGAGAGAATCGGACCTGTTGCTTAGATGTTAGAGTTACCAAAAGAATTCGTAGACATTCATGACACTTTTCACCTATTGAATTTAAAGAAGTGTATCTCTATTGAATCATTATACGTATCATTAGACGACATTCAGATCGACAAAAACTTCATTTCATTGAATAGCTCGTAGAAGTTATGGATCGTGAGGTCAAAAGAAACAAACGTAGTCGCATTCCTCTTGTAAAGAACCGTTGGAATTCTAAGCGTGGACGAGAGTTCACATGGGAGCGCAAGGATCAAATGAAACTTAAATATCCTCATCTATTTGCAAGTGTAAATGAGGCTCATAGGAACCCCTAAAATTTCGGGACGAAATCCTCTTAAAGGGGGGAGCCTGTGACATTCGTCTACGAATCAAGGTACGATCTGAATATATATACTTAATTATATTACGATTTCATAAATAGAATATTTTAATTCAGTTATGAAACGTAAAAGTCTTAAACTTTGTTAAAAAACATTTAAAACAAAGTTAGTAATATTAAAAATAAAATGTCTTAAAACAACTAATGAAAACGTCAAATTATGTCTACTTAACAAACATTAGCAAAATCAAATAAGATGAACAGAACATGAATCTGACTAAACCATGGTTTAATTTAAGGCTGTGATGTTTAAAACTATGAGAGAATAGTGAGAGGAGCAGAGTGAACGAACTATTCTAACACTGGAAGACATGTTAAAGGCTTGTGTAATTGATTTCGGTGGATACGGGGATTCTCATCTTCCAGTGGTAGAGTTTTCATACAATAATAGTTATCACACTAGCATACAGTGTGCACCTTTTGAAGGTTTATACGGGCGCAAATGTCAATCAATTGTATGTTGGGCCGAAGTTGGAGATAGTCAAGTAACAGGACCCGGAATAAGACGAGAAACTACTGACAAGATCTTCATGATTAAGGATCGATTGAAAGCAGCAAGAGATAGACAAAAGAGCAATGCGGATAACCGGAGGAGACCTTTGGAATTTCAAGTTAATGATAATTTTCTGTTCAATGTATCACTTGGAAAGGTATGGTACGATTTGCAAAGAAGGGTAAGCTAGCACCTCGTTGCGCTGGGCCGTTTAGGATTCTTGAGAGAATCAGACGTGTTTCTTACAACTCAGTGTTACCACAAGAATTCGTAGACATTCATGACACTTTTCACGTATTGAATTTAAAGAAGTGTATCTCTCATGAATCATTATACGTACCATTAGACGACAGTCAGAACGACAACAAACTACGTTTAATTGAGGAACTCGTAGAAGTTATTGATCGTGAGGTCAAAAGAAACAAACGTAGTCGCATTCCTCTTGTAAAGATCCGTTGGAATTCTAAGCGTGGACGAGAGTTCACATGGGCGCGCGAGGATCAAATGAAACTTAAGTATCCTTATCTATTTGCAAGTGTAAATAAGACTCAGAGCAACCCCTAAAATTTCGAGACGAAAACCTATTAAAGGGGGGAGCCGGTGACAACGAATCAAGGTATGGTCTGAATATATATACTTAATTATATTTTGATTTCATAAATAGAATATTTCAATTCGGTTATGACACGTTAAAAGTCTTAAATTTTGTTAAAAAAAATTTAAAACAAAGTTAGAAATATTAAAAATAAAATGTCTTAAAACGACTGATTAAAACTTCAAAAATAAAGTGACTTTAAGTCGAAATCACAAAGGTTAGAAACGTTAATAAATCTACTTAAATAAACATTATAAAAAAAATTAACGATCAAATGCACCGTGAGTGAACTTATAACAAGCCGGAAAAATTATGACTACTTAACAAACATTAGCAAAATCAAACAAGATGATTAGAACATGAATCTGACTAAATCGTGGTCTAATTTAAGGCTGTGAAGTTTAAAACAATGAGAGAATAGTGAGAGGACCAGAGTGAACGGACGAGCAGAGTGAACGAACTATTCCCAAACGAACGGGCAAAGTGAACGAACTATTCAAACACTTGAAGACATGTTTAAGCCTTGTGTAATTGATTTCGGTGGAAACTGAGATTCTCATCTTCCATTGGTAGAGTTTTCATACAATAATAGTTATCACACCCGCATACGGTGTGCACCTTTTGAAGCTTTATACGGGCGTAATTGTCAATCACCTGTTTGTTGGGCCGAAGTTGGAGATAGTCAACTAACTGGACCCGAAATAAGACGAGAAACTACTGACAATATGTTCATGATTACGGATCGATTGAAAGCAGCAAGAGATAGACAAAAGAGCTATTCGGATAACCGGAGGAGACCTTTGGAATTTCAAGTTAATGATAATGTTCTGCTCAATGTGTCACCTTGGAAAAGTATGGTACAATTTGGAAAGAAGGGAAAGCTAGCACCTCATTGCGCTGGGCCGTTTAAGATTCTTGAGAGAATCGGACCTGTTGCTTACAACTTAGAGTTACCATAAGTATTCTTAGACAATCATGACACTTTTCACGTATTGAATTTAAAGAAGTGTATATCTGATGAATCATTATACGTACCAGTAGACGACATTCAGATCGACAACAAACTACATTTAATTGAAGAGCTCGTAGAAGTTATTAATCATGAGGTTAAAAGACTCAAACGTAGTATAATTCCTATTGTAAAGATCCGTTGGAATTCTAAGCGTGGACCAGAGTTCACTTGGGGGTGTGAGGATCAAATGAAACTTAAGTATCCTTATATATTTGCAAATGTAAGTTAGGCTTAGAGCAACCCCTAAAATTTCGAGACGAAATCCTCTTAAAGGGGGGAGCCGGTGACATTCGTCTACGAATCAAGGTATGGTCTGAATATATATACTTAATTGTATTTTGATTTCATAAATAGAATATTTCAATTCAGTTATGACATGTTAAAAGTCTTCAACTTCGTTAAAAAAAAATTTAAAACAAAGTTAGAAATATCAAAAATAAAATGTCTTAAAACGACTAATTAAAACTTCCAAAATAAAGAGACTTTAAGTCGAAATCACAAAGGTTAGAAACGTTAATAAATCTACTTAAATAAACGTTATAAAAAAAATTAACGATCAAGTGCACCCTGAGTGATATTATAACAAGCCGGAAAAATTATGACTACTTAACAAACATTAGCAAAATCAAACAAGATGATTAGAACATGAATCTGACTAAATCGTGGTCTAATTTAAGGCTGTGAAGTTTAAAACAATGAGAGAATAGTGAGAGGACCAGAGTGAACGGACGAGCAGAGTGAACGAACTATTCCCAAACGAACGGGCAGAGTGAACGAACTATTCAAACACCGGAAGACATGTTTAAGGCTTGTGTAATTGATTTCGGTGGAAACCGAGATTCTCATCTTCCATTGGTAGAGTTTTCATACAAGAATAGTTATCACACCCGCATACGGTGTGCACCTTTTGAAGCTTTATACGGGCGTAATTGTCAATCACCTGTATGTTGGGCCGAAGTTGCAAATAGTCAACTAACAGGACCCGAAAAAAGACGAGAAACTACTAACAAGATCTTCATGATTAAGGATCGATTGAAAGCAGCAAGAGATAGACAAAAGAGCTATGCGGATAACCGGAGGAGACCTTTGGAATTTCAAGTTAATGAGAATGTTCTGCTCAATGTATCACCTTGGAAAGGGATGGTATGATTTGGAAAGAAGGGTAAGCTAGCACCTCGTTACGTTGGGCCGTTTAAGATTCTTGAGAGAATCGGACCTGTTGCTTAGATGTTAGAGTTACCAAAAGAATTCGTAGACATTCATGACACTTTTCACCTATTTAATTTAAAGAAGTGTATCTCTATTGAATCATTATACGTATCATTAGACGACATTCAGATCGACAAAAACTTCATTTCATTGAATAGCTCGTAGAAGTTATGGATCGTGAGGTCAAAAGAAACAAACGTAGTCGCATTCCTCTTGTAAAGATCCGTTGGAATTCTAAGCGTTGACGAGAGTTCACATGGGAGCGCGAGGATCAAATGAAACTTAAGTATCCTCATCTATTTGCAAGTGTAAATGAGGCTCATAGGAACCCCTAAAATTTCGAGACGAAATCCTCTTAAAGGGGGGAGCCGGTGCCATTCGTCTACGAATCAAGGTATGGTCTGAATATATATACTTAATTCTATTTTGATTTCATAAATAGAATATTTCAATTCAGTTATGACATGTTAAAAGTCTTAAACTTTGTTAAAAAAATTTAAAACAAAGTTAGAAATATTAAAAATAAAATGTCTTAAAACGACTAATTAAAACTTCCAAAATAAAGAGACTTTAAGTCGAAAACACAAAGGTTAGAAACGTTAATAAATCTACTTAAATAAACGTTATAAAAAAAATTAACGATCAAGTGAACCCTGAGTGACATTATAACAAGCCGGAAAAATTATGACAACTTAACAAACATTAGCAAAATCAAAAAAGATGATTAGAACATGAATCTGACTGAATCATGGTCTAATTTAAGGCTGTGAAGTTTAAAACAATAAGAGAACAGTGGGAGGGCCATAGTGAACGAACGAGCAGAGTGAACGAAGTATTCCCAGACGGACGGGCAGGGTGAACGAACTATTCAAACACTGGAAGACATGTTTAAGGCTTGTGCAATTGATTTCGGTGGAAACCGGGATTCTCATCTTCCATTGGTAGAGTTTTCATACAATAATAGTTATCACACCCGCATACGGTGTGCACCTTTTGAAGCTTTATACGGGCGTAATTGTCAATCACCTGTATATTGGGCCAAAGTTGCAAATAGTCAACTAACAGGACCCGAAAAAAGACGAGAAACTACTGACAAGATCTTCATGATTAAGGATCGATTGAAAGCAGCAAGAGATAGACAAAAGAGCTATGCGGATAACCGGAGGAGACCTTTGGAATTTCAAGTTAATGAGAATGTTCTGCTCAATGTATCACCTTGGAAAGGGATGGTATGATTTGGAAAGAAGGGTAAGCTAGCACCTCGTTACGTTGGGCCGTTTAAGATTCTTGAGAGAATCGGACCTGTTGCTTAGATGTTAGAGTTACCAAAAGAATTCGTAGACATTCATGACACTTTTCACCTATTGAATTTAAAGAAGTGTATCTCTATTGAATCATTATACGTATCATTAGACGACATTTAGATCGACAAAAACTTCATTTCATTGAAGAGCTCGTAGAAGTTATGGATCGTGAGGTCAAAAGAAACAAACGTAGTCGCATTCCTATTGTAAAGATCCGTTGGAATTCTAAGAGTGGACGAGAGTTCACATGGGAGCGCGAGGATCAAATGAAACTTAAGTATCCTCATCTATTTGCAAGTGTAAATGAGGCTCATAGGAACCCCTAAAATTTCGAGACGAAATCCTCTTAAAGGGGGAGCCGGTGGCATTCGTCTACGAATCAAGGTATGGTCTGAATATATATACTTAATTCTATTTTGATTTCATAAATAGAATATTTCAATTCAGTTATGACATGTTAAAAGTCTTAAACTTTGTTAAAAAAAATTTAAAACAAAGTTAGAAATATTAAAAATAAAATGTCTTAAAACGACTAATTAAAACTTCCAAAATAAGGAGACTTTATGTCGAAATCACAAAGGTTAGAAACGTTAATAAATCTACTTAAATAAACGTTATAAAAAAAATTAACGATCAAGTGAACCCTGAGTGACATTATAACAAGCCGGAAAAATTATGACAACTTAACAAACATTAGCAAAATCAAAAAAGATTATTAGAACATGAATCTGACTGAATCATGGTCTAATTTAAGGCTGTGAAGTTTAAAACAATGAGAGAACAGTGGGAGGGCCAGAGTGAACGAACGAGCAGAGTGAACGAAGTATTCCCAGACGGACGGGCAGAGTGAACGAACTATTCAAACACTGGAAGACATGTTTATGGCTTGTGTAATTGATTTCGGTGGAAACCGGGATTCTCGTCTTCCATTGGTAGAGTTTTCATACAATAATAGTTATCACACCCGCATACGGTGTGCACCTTTTGAAGCTTTATACGGGCGTAATTGTCAATCACCTGTATGTTGGGCCGAAGTTGCAAATAGTCAACTAACAGGACCCGAAAAAAGACGAGAAACTACTGACAAGATCTTCATGATTAAGGATCGATTGAAAGAAGCAAGAGATAGACAAAAGAGCTATGCGGATAACCGGAGGAGACCTTTGGAATTTCCAGTTAATGAGAATGTTCTGCTCAATGTATCACCTTGGAAAGGGATGGTATGATTTGGAAAGAAGGGTAAGCTAGCACCTCGTTACGTTGGGCCGTTTAAGATTCTTGAGAGAATCGGACCTGTTGCTTAGATGTTAGAGTTACCAAAAGAATTCGTAGACATTCATGACACTTTTCACCTATTGAATTTAAAGAAGTGTATCTCTATTGAATCATTATACGTATCATTAGACGACATTCAGATCGACAAAAACTTCATTTCATTGAAGAGCTCGTAGAAGTTATGGATCGTGAGGTCAAAAGAATCAAACGTAGTCGCATTCCTATTGTAAAGATCCGTTGGAATTCTAAGCGTGGATGAGAGTTCACATGGGAGCGCGAGGATCAAATGAAACTTAAGTATCCTCATCTATTTGCAAGTGTAAATGAGGCTCATAGGAACCCCTAAAATTTCGAGACGAAATCCTCTTAAAGGGGGGGAGCCGGTGGCATTCGTCTACGAATCAAGGTATAGTCTGAATATATATACTTAATTCTATTTTGATTTCATAAATAGAATATTTCAATTCAGTTATGACATGTTAAAAGTCTTAAACTTTGTTAAAAAAAATTTAAAACAAAGTTAGAAATATTAAAAATAAAATGTCTTAAAACGACTAATTAAAACTTCCAAAATAAGGAGACTTTAAGTCGAAATCACAAAGGTTAGAAGCGTTAATAAATCTACTTAAATAAACGTTATAAAAAAAATTAACGATCAAGTGAACCCTGAGTGACATTATAACAAGCCGGAAAAATTATGACAACTTAACAAACATTAGCAAAATCAAAAAAGATGATTAGAACATGAATCTAACTGAATCATGGTCTAATTTAAGGCTGTGAAGTTTAAAACAATGAGAGAACAGTGGGAGGGCCAGAACGAACGAACGAGCAGAGTGAACGAAGTATTCCCAGACGGACGGGCAGAGTGAACGAACTATTCAAACACTGGAAGACATGTTTATGGCTTGTGTAATTGATTTCGGTGGAAACCGGGATTCTCATCTTCCATTGGTAGAGTTTTCATACAATAATAGTTATCACACCCGCATATGGTGTGCACCTTTTGAAGCTTTATACGGGCGTAATTGTCAATCACCTGTATGTTGGGCCGAAGTTGCAAATAGTCAACTAACAGGACCCGAAAAAAGACGAGAAACTACTGACAAGATCTTCATGATTAAGGATCGATTGAAAGCAGCAAGAGATAGACAAAAGAGCTTTGCGGATAACCGGAGGAGACCTTTGGAATTTCAAGTTAATGAGATTGTTCTGCTCAATGTATCACCTTGGAAAGGGATGGTATGATTTGGAAAGAAGGGTAAGCTAGCACCTCGTTACGTTGGGCCGTTTAAGATTCTTGAGAGAATCTGACCTGTTGCTTAGATGTTAGAGTTACCAAAAGAATTCGTACACATTCATGACACTTTTCACCTATTGAATCATTATACGTATCATTAGATGACATTCAGATCGACAAAAACTTCATTTCCTTGAAGAGCTCGTAGAAGTTATGGATCGTGAGGTCAAAAGAAACAAACGTAGTCGCATTCCTCTTGTAAAGATCCGTTGGAATTCTAAGCGTGGACGAGAGTTCACATGGGATCGCGAGGATCAAATGAAACTTAAGTATCCTCATCTATTTGCAAGTGTAAATGAGGCTCATAGGAACCCCTAAAATTTCGGGATGAAATCCTCTTAAAGGGGGGAGCCTGTGACATTCGTCTACGAATCAAGGTACGATCTGAATATATATACTTAATTATATTATGATTTCATAAATAGAATATTTTAATTCAGTTATGAAATGTTAAAAGTCTTAAACTTTGTTAAACAACATTTAAAACAAAGTTAGTAATATTAAAAATAAAGTGTCTTTAAACAACTAATGAAAACGTCAAAAATAAAGAGACTTTAAGTCGAAATCACATAGGTTAGAAACGTTAATAAATATACTTAAATAAATATTATAAAAAAAATTAACGATCAAGTGCACCCTGAGTGAACTTATAACGAGCCGGAAAAATTATTACTACTTAACAAACATTAGCAAAATCAAATAAGATGAACAGAACATGAATCTGACTAAACGATGGTTTAATTTAAGGTTGTGATGTTTAAAACTATGAGAGAATAGTGAGAGGAGCAGTGTGAACGAACTATTCAAACACTGGAAGACATGTTAAAGGCTTGTGTAATTGATTTCGGTGGAAACTGGGATTCTCATCTTCCAGTGGTAGAGTTTTCATACAATAATAGTTATCACACTAGCATACGGTGTGCACCTTTTGAAGCTTTATACGGGCGCAAATGTCAATCAACTGTATGTTGGGTCGAAGTTGGAGATAGTCAACTACCAGGACCTGAAATAAGACGAGAAACTACTGACAAGATCTTCATGATTAAGGATCGATTGAAAGCAGCAAGAGATAGACAAAAGAGCTATGCGGATAACTGGAGGAGACCTTTGGAATTTCAAGTTAATGATAATGTTCTGTTCAATGTATCACTTGGAAAGGTATGGTACGATTTGCAAAGAAGGGTAAGCTAGCACCTCGTTGCGCTGGGCCGTTTAAGATTCTTGAGAGAATCTGACCTGTTGCTTACAACTTAGTGTTACCACAAGAATTCGTAGACATTCATGACACTTTTCACTTGTTGAATTTAAAGAAGTGTATCTCTGATGAATCATTATACGTACCATTAAACGACAGTCAGATCGACAACAAACTACATTTAATTGAAGAACTCGTAGAAGTTATTGATCGTGAGGTTAAAAGACTGAAATGTAGTCTAATTCCTATTGTAAAGATCCGTTGGAATTCTAAACTTGGACCAGAGTTCACTTAGGGGCGTGAGGATCAAATGAAACTTAAGTATCCTTATCTATTTGCAAGTGTAAATAAGACTCAGAGCAACCCCTAAAATTTCGAGACGAAATCCTCTTAAAGGGGGGAGCCGGTGACAACGAATCAAGGTATGGTCTGAATATATATACTTAATTATAGTTTCATTTCATAAATAGAATATTTCAATTCGGTTATGACACATTAAAAGTCTTAAATTTTGTTAAAAAAAATTTAAAACAAAGTTAGAAATATTAAAAATAAAATGTCTTAAAACGACTAATTAAAACTTCAAAAATAAGGAGACTTTATGTCGAAATCACAAAGGTTTGAAACGTTAATAAATCTACTTAAATAAACATTATAAAAAAAATTAACGATCAAGTGCACCCTGAGTGAACTTATAACAAGCCGGAAAAATTATGACAACTTAACAAACATTAGCAAAATCAAACAAGATGATTAGAACGTGAATCTGACTATATCATGGTCTAATTTAAGGCTGTGAAGTTTAAAACAATGAGAGAATAGTGAGAGGACCATAGTGAACGGACGAGCAGAGTGAACGAACTATTCCCAAACGAACGGGCAGAGTGAACGAACTATTCAAACACTGGAAGACATGTTTAAGCCTTGTGTAATTGATTTCGGTGGAACCCGGGATTCTCATTTTCCATTGGTAGAGTTTTCATACAATAATAGTTATCACACCCGCATACGGTGTACACCTTTTGAAGCTTTATACGGGCATAATTGTCAATCACCTGTATGTTGGGCGAAAGTTGCAGATAGTCAACTAACAGGACCCGAAATAAGACGAGAAACTACTGACAAGATCTTCATGATTAAGGATCGATTGAAAGCAGCAAGAGATAGACAAAAGAGCTATGCGGATACTTGGAGGAGACCTTTGGAATTTCAAATTAATGAGAATGTTCTGCTCAATGTATCACCTTGGAAAGGGATGATATGATTTTGAAAGAAGGGTAAGCTAGCACCTCGTTACGTTGGGCCGTTTAAGATTCTTGAGAGAATCGGACCTGTTGCTTACATGTTAGAGTTACCACAAGAATTCGTAGACATTCAAGACACTTTTCACCTATTGAATTTAAAGAAGTGTATCTCTAATGAATCATTATACGTATCATTAGGCGACATTCAGATCGACAACAAACTTCATTTCATTGAAGAGCTCGTAGAAGTTGTGGATCGTGAGGTCAAAAGAAACAAACGTAGTCGCATTCCTCTTGTAAAGATCCGTTGGAATTCTAAGCGTGGACAAGAGTTCACATGGAAGCGCGAGGATCAAATGAAACTTAAGTATCCTCATCTATTTGCAAGTGTAAATGAGTCTCATAGGAACCCCTAAAATTTCGGGACGAAATCCTCTTAAAGGGGGGAGCCTGTGACATTCATCTACGAATCAAGGTACGATATGAATATATATAGTTAATTATATTATGATTTCATAAATAGAATATTTTAATTCAGTTATGAAACGTTAAAAGTCTTAAACTTTGTTAAAAAACATTTAAAACAAAGTTAGTAATATTAAAAATAAAGTGTATATAAACAACTAATGAAAACGTCAAAAATAAAGAGACTTTAAGTCGAACTCACAAAGGTTAGAAACGTTAATAAATATACTTAAATAAACATTATAAAAAAAATTAACGATCAAGTGCACCCTGAGTGAACTTATAACGAGCCGGAAAAATTATGACTACTTAACAAACATTAGCAAAATCAAATAAGAGGAACAGAACATGAATCTGACTAAACCATGGTTTAATTTAAGGCTTTGATGTTTAAAACTAGGAGAGAATTGTGAGAGGAGCAGAGTGAACGAACTATTCAAACACTGGAAGACATGTTAAAGGCTTGTGTAATTGATTTCGGTGGAAACTGGGATTCTCATCTTCCAGTGGTAGAGTTTTCATACAATAATAGTTATCACACTAGCATACGGTGTGCACCTTTTGAAGCTTTATACGGGCGCAAATGTCAATCAACCGTATGTTGGGCCGAAGTTGGAGATAGTCAACTAACAAGACCTAAAATAAGACGAGAAACATCTGACAAGATCTTCATGATTAAGGATCGATTGAAAGCAGCAAGAGATAGACAAAAGAGCTATGCGGATAACCGGAGGAGACCTTTGGAATTTCAAGTTAATGATAATGTTCTGTTCAATGTATCACTTGGAAAGGTATGGTACGATTTGCAAAGAAGTGTAAGCTAGCACCTCGTTGCGCTGGGCCGTTTAAGATTCTTGAGAGAATCTGACCTGTTGCTTACAACTTAGTGTTACCACAAGAATTCGTAGACATTCATGACACTTTTCACGTATTGAATTTAAAGAAGTGTATCTCTGATGAATCATTATACGTACCATTAGACGACAATCAGATAGACAACAAACTACATTTAATTGAAGAACTCGTAGAAGTTATTGATCGTGAGGTTAAAAGACTCAAACGTAGTCTAATTCCTATTGTAAAGATCCGTTGGAATTCTAAATGTGGACCAGAGTTCACTTGGGGGCGTGAGGATCAAATGAAACTTAAGTATCCTTATCTATTTGCAAGTGTAAATAAGACTCAGAGCAACCCCTAAAATTTCGAGATAAATCCTATTAAAGGGGGGAGCCGGTGACAACGAATCAAGGTAAGGCCTGAATATATATACTTAATTATATTTTGATTTCATAAATAGAATATTTCAATTCGGTTATGACACGTTAAAAGTCTTAAATTTTATTAAAAATAATTTAAAACAAAGTTAGAAATATTAAAAATAAAATGTCTTAAAACAACTAATCAAAACTTCAATAACAAAGAGACTTTAAGTCGAAATCACAAAGGTTAGAAACGTTAATAAATCTACTTAAATAAACATTATAAAAAAAATTAACGATCAAGTACACCCTGAGTGAACTTATAACAAGCCGGAAAAATTATGACTACTTAACAAACATTAGCAAAATCAAACAAGATGATTAGAACATGAATCTGACTAAATCATGGTCTAATTTAAGGCTGTGAAGTTTAAAATAATGAGAGAATAGTGAGAGGACCAGAGTGAACGGACGAGCAGAGTGAAAGAACTATTCCCAAACGAACGGGCAGAGTGAACGAACTATTCAAACACTGGAAGACATGTTTAAGCCTTGTGTAATTGATTTCGGTGGAAACTGAGATTCTCATCTTCCATTGGTAGAGTTTTCATACAATAATAGTTATCACACCCGCATACGGTGTGCACCTTTTGAAGCTTTATACGGGCGTAATTGTCAATCACCTGTATGTTGGGCCGAAGTTGGAGATAGTCAACTAACAGGACCCGAAATAAGACGAGAAACTACTGACAAGATCTTCATGATTAAGGATCGATTGAAAGCAGCAAGAGATAGACAAAAGAGCTATGCGGATAACCGGAGGAGACCTTTGGAATTTCAAGTTAATAATAATGTTCTGCTCAGTGTATCACCTTGGAAAGGTATGGTACAATTTGGAAAGAAGGGTAAGCTAGCACCTCATTGCGCTGGGCCGTTTAAGATTCTTGAGTGAATCGGACCTTTTGCTTACAACTTCGAGTTACGATAAGAATTCTTAGACAATCATGACACTTTTCACGTATTGAATTTAAAGAAGTGTATCTCTGATGAATCATTATACGTACCATTAGACGACATTCAGATCGACAACAAACTACATTTAATTGAAGAGCTCGTAGAAGTTATTAATCATGAGGTTAAAAGACCCAAACGTAGTATAATTCCTATTGTAAAGATCCGTTGGAATTCTAAGCGTGGACCAGAGTTCACTTGGGGGCGTGAGGATCAAATGAAACTTATGTTTCCTTATCTATTTGCAAGTGTAAGTTAGGCTCAGAGCAACCCTAAAATTTCGAGACGGAATCCTCTTAAAGGGGGGGAGCCGGTGACATTCGTCTACGAATCAAGGTATGGTCTGAATATATATACTTAATTGTATTTTGATTTCATAAATAGAATATTTCAATTCAGTTATGACATGTTAAAAGTCTTAAACTTTGTTAAAAAAAATTTAAAACAAAGTTAGAAATATTAAAAATAAAATGTCTTAAAACGACTAATTAAAACTTCCAAAATAAAGAGGCTTTAAGTCGAAATCACAAAGGTTAGAAACGTTAATAAATCTACTTAAATAAACATTTTAAAAAAATTAACAATCAAGTGCACCCTGAGTGAACTTATAACAAGCCGGAAAAATTAGGACTACTTAACAAACATTAGCAAAATCAAACAAGATGATTAGAACATGAATCTGACTAAATCATGGTCTAATTTAAGGCTGTGAAGTTTAAAACAATGAGAGAATAGTGAGAGGACGAGAGTGAACGGACGAGCAGAATGAACGAACTATTCCCAAACGAACGGGCGGAGTGAACAAACTATTCAAACACTGGAAGACATGTTTAAGCCTTGTGTAATTGATTTCGGTGGAAACCGGGATTCTCATCTTCCGTTGGTAGAATTTTCATACAATAATAGTTATCACACCCGCATACGGTGTGCACGTTTTGAAGCTTTATACGGGCGTAATTGTCAATCACCTGTATGTTGGGCCAAAGTTGGACAAAGTCAACTAACAGGACCCGAAATAAGACGAGAAACAACTGACAATATCTTCATGATTAAGGATCGATTAAAAGCAACAAGAGATAGACAAAAGAGCTATGCGGATAACCGGAGGAGACCTTTGGAATTTCAAGTTAATGAGAATGTTCTGCTCAATGTATCACCTTGGAAAGGGATGGTATGATTTGGAAAGAAGGGTAAGCTAGCACCTCGTTACGCTGGGCCGTTTAAGATTCTTGAGAGAATCGGACCTGTTGCTTACAACTTAGAGTTACCATAAGAATTCTTAGACAATCATGACACTTTTCACGTATTGAATTTAAAGAAGTGTATCTCTGATGAATCATTATACGTACCATTAGACGACATTCAGATCGACAACAAACTTCATTTAATTGAAGAGCTCGTAGAAGTTATTAATCACGAGGTTAAAAGACTCAAACGTAGTATAATTCCTATTGTAAAGATCCGTTGGAATTCTAAGCATGGACCAGAGTTCACTTGGGGGCGTGAGGATCAAATGAAACTTAATTATCCTTATCTATTTGCAAGTGTAAGTTAGGCTCAGAGCAACCCCTAAAATTTCGAGACGAAATCCTCTTAAAGGGGGGAGCCGGTGGCATTCGTCTACGAATCAAGGTATGGTCTGAATATATATACTTAATTGTATTTTGATTTCATAAATAGAATATTTCAATTCAGTTATGACATGTTAAAAGTCTTAAACTTTGTTAAAGAAAAATTTAAACAAAGTTAGAAATATTAAAAATAAAATGTCTTTAAACGACAAATTAAAACTTCCAAAATAAAGATGCTTTAAGTCGAAATCACAAAGGTTGGAAACGTTAATAAATCTACTTAAATAAACATTTTAAAAAAATTAACAATCAAGTGCACCCTGAGTGAACTTATAACAAGCCGGAAAAATTAGGACTACTTAACAAACATTAGCAAAATCAAACAAGATGATTAGAACATGAATCTGACTAAATCATGGTCTAATTTAAGGCTGTGAAGTTTAAAACAATGAGAGAATAGTGAGAGGACGAGAGTGAACGGACGAGCAGAATGAACGAACTATTCCCAAACGAACGGGCAGAGTGAACGAACTATTCAAACACTGGAAGACATGTTTAAGCCTTGTGTAATTGATTTCGGTGGAAACCGGGATTCTCATCTTCCATTGGTAGAATTTTCATACAATAATAGTTATCACACCCGCATACGGTGTGCACATTTTAAAGCTTTATACGGGCGTAATTGTCAATTGTAACATTTGTACATTTAGTCATGTAGTCGTAAACAGTGTTAGAACAATGTCTGTCCATTTGCAGTTAATCAATGTGCTTCATATGTTCATAATGTGTGTTTGTGTGTTACAGGATCTTAGTGTTCATAAACAAGTATGTATTATTTATTTACAGTCGATTTCACTAGGCAGGAACAGTAACTGGTTATATCGAAACAGTGGTGGGCAGCGAGAGTGAGCCCTATATATATACTGAGTTCGGTGTAACAGGTTAGTGTTAGTGCGTAGTGTCGAGACGAATATTATAACAATTAATTAATTCACAAGAATCGTAATACGTAAGCGAGACTGAGTATAGTTATGGGTGACGATCCATAATAATACGAATGTTGAACTTATAATTACGATTAAACGACTTTAAATAATTAATACACGTAATTGTGAATGTTTAACGATCTGTCAACACACGAAGAGTAAAAAATAATTAAATTAATTATTTTATATTTTTACAATTTTGAAACTCATCATTTATTTGAGTTTAACAACTCTTTTATTTTAAATACGCGTAAAATACGCGTTACGTTCCGGAAACGCGAACCGAGCGACCGAAACGGACCCGAATACCACCCGGACTATAAAAGCCCTAAAGAGGGTCATTTTCTCATTTAATTCTTCAACAACCACTTCTCTCTCTAGAAATCCCGTCTACCCTCTCTCTCTCTAGAAAACCGACCTTCAAACGCGCGTATCTTCTTCGTTTCTCAACGGATTTCGTCGTTCTTGGTGTCCACTCGAAGCTCTCAACATTTTCTATCAGAAAGTACAAGATTTTCGCAGATTCAACCAGCAAATCTCGAGGTAATGAGGCTTGAAAAATCTGGAAGTTAGGGTTTTCTATGTGTGTATGTTCAAACCCGACAACTAACCCCTTTCTAGCACTTAAATCCTATTCTCGCACCTATAGTAACACTTTGGGAAGTCATAATAGCTGAGATCGTGGTCTGGTTCAAGAGATTCGATGATGGTGTTTGTGCAGCTCGACAGGTTCGTCGAGCAAATGGTTACCGAACCATTTGGTGGCTGCCGAACCATAAACAGCAGTTGGCCGAACCCTGAGGTGCTCCACGACCCATCACGAACCTCTGGTCTATGACAAATATTCACGAACCTGCTACAAATTCCCATGTATGTCGCGAACCCTGCATTGCCGAAGTTACAAGGGTTTCCTAGTCGAACCTTCATGCATGAACGAACCTTGAATTTTTATTTCAGGCAACGAACCATCAAGCTTGCATGGCTGAACCTTCGGTGAACATGGCGAACCCTTGAGAACCACCGAACCAGTTGTTCTTCCCTGAACCATTAAGCCATGCAGTCGAACCCTCCTATGCCTAACCACGAGAAGACGAACCCTTCATGGTTCGTTCTTGTTGCCGAACCTCAGAACTTAGGGACGAACCTAGTTGTTTACACGCTGCCGAACCCTGTTAGATTACTTGGCCGAACCCTGGTGGTTTAAGCTTGACAGACGAACCTAGGCTTTGGACTCCTAAGGTTCGCTGCCTAAAATGGCAGCCCACAGCTTCTCGGCCCAATCCAAAACATATTCGGCCCAACGCAATGCTACAAGGCCCAATTTCATTTACAACTTGGCCCATAGGTTTAAATCAAGCTTAATTGAGATGTTTTGGCTCATGAGAATATTTAATTGGGCCACTATCACGTTGGGACTTTACTTGGTCTACCTACACTTTGCTTGGCCCAATTAAATCTCTTAGGCCCAAGACCAAGTTCATACGACTCATTAGGATCCAATTAGCTCGATATTAGCTTTGGCATGTTACCATATCTATATACAAGTTGTTGGGCCAACATCACGTTCATTTGGCCCAACACCACAAGCAATTGGCCCAATGTCATTTTAAATGGCCCATGACTTTTGTCTAAGACCATCATGATTTTAGGGGCTAAAGGCCCAATGTGTGGCCTCGCTTATGACAATTGTGAATTTATCATAAATAGGTTAAGTTTGTAACTTAACAATAATCATGAAGATAAATTCACAATCACGAGACTTAAAACAATTGAACATTTTATCACAATACATGTAAATCAAGGGTTATCAAATTCACAAACGATTATCATTTTATGCATAAGATTTATGCACAAGAGAAAATTTCATATTCATTTCTTGGACCCATGATCAATCAAGTGATTCAAAGCATAACTTTCAAGTTTACACAACAATCATAATCATGATCAAGTAATCAAGAGTTAATCAAGTTCAAGAGAACATGAGTCTATCAATGAAGCAAAGTTAATACAATTATAAATCCTATATCTTATGTATGATTACAATGTTATAGGAATCAATTAGAAATCCTGTTTGCTACTTGCTATCTGTTTTAGTTCAGAGTCTACTGCAGACAGGTGAGAACTTTAGCCCCTCTTTTACTGTTTTATAACTGTTTTGGGGTGGAACACGTGATCAAACCAATCGTTTACAATCATATTTCATTACACCAGGTGTGTGTATTCTTATAAACATTATGGGTTCATTTTACGAATCCTAGGGATTCATCAACTATTTTAAAGAAATTATCAACTATTAAACTCTTTTCACTAAAAAGGTTTTATAAAGAATCTTTGAACTGTTTTGTAACCGATTTACTCAAATGTATTTATGAAGGATAAACACTTTTAAATAAAGAATTTTATAAACTCTTTTGTTATAAACCTTATTGTTACACAAGGTCACTATTTTATGATATTCAAATCAAGTGGTTCACATCATGGTATTCAATTCAAGTGGTTCACATTATGGTATTCAAATCAAGTGGTTCACATCATGGTATTCAAATCAAGTGGTTCACATCATGGCATTCAAATCAAGTGGTTCATTTCATGGTATTCAAAACAAAGGATTTAATTCGTGGAATTAAATCTAGGTTTTCAATTCATGTTATCAAATAAGGCATTAACACATCCGGTTAAAGTAAGGTTCAGAAACATGGTGTCTATTGTTGTAAACAAACTTATAAAAGCATCAAGTATCATATTCATTAGCGTTAGTACTGGGTGATCACAACAAGGGAAAGCGGACACACACATTGGGGCAGGCCGATTGCTGCAGTTAGTTTTTAAATCTGTTTTATAAACTAACTGCAGATTTCGGTTACATATGGTTTTATCAAAACTGTTGACACATTATCTAACACCAAACGTGGTTTGGGACTTGATATTATATGTTGACTCTCGTGCAAACAGTGATTGGACTGTTTACACTCATTTTCTTACTTGATGTTAGTTTGGGTTGCAGCTCATCCGTGTGAATCTTATGTTGCTTTAACTTACCTATGCCTTATATCATATACTCATGTTTACAAATGTTTAAACCTATTGTTCTCACCAACTACGTCTGTAGTTGACAGTTACTTTTCACGTGTTTCAGGTAATCAGGTTTAAGACATTCTCAGGGACAACTAAGGAGACCATACTAAGATAGAACAAGATGAAGAAACATGCTAGGATGGATTAGAAACACACTAAATCCTAATTGTTTAATTGTCTTGTTTGAAGTCTTATTTTGTAAACTATATTTTGGGTCTGTAGTTGTCTTTCTTTTGGTAGATAGATTGTCTGTAACCAAACAATTGCCTTAACATTATGAAACATAGTAATCCGTTGTGGTTGTTCTTATTCAATACTTGTGCATGATTCAACTGTTCATACGTCACCGTGCCGTGGATTCCGCACGCGGCGCAGGGGTGTGACAGGTTGGTATCAGAGCCAAGGTTGTAGAGAACTAGGAAAAACCCAATGTTTAATGACCTAGACTATAACCTAAGCTACCCAATAGGACTAAGTGCTATAGACTTGAGGATACTTAGTATCTAAGTAACTTAAGTGAGCATTAAGTCTACATCAAGCTTGAAAGATCTTAGGGACATTTTACTAAGATTAGATATCGAGTCAAAGAATTTGAATCGGACTTCTATGATTTTAGAAACCGAATTAAATTCTCACACATATGCATTTAAGGATTTCAGAGGCAAGGATCTGTATTCTTAGTATCCTTGATCTGAAATTCTCACACAGAGATCATTATAGGATTTAGAGGCAAAGATTGATATCTTTGATCTAAAGTCCTTGTCATATTCATTAGGGGATTTAGAGGCAAAGATCTATTAATTTAGTATCTTTGATCTAAGATCCTTGTCATATTCATTATGGGATTTAGAGGCAAAGATTGGTATCTTTGATCTAAAGTCCTTGTCATATTCATTATAGGAATTCAAATGTCAAGATCTATTAATTTAGAGTCTTGATTTGAAATCCTTGTCATGCTCATTATAGGAATTCAAATGTCAAGGTCTATTAATTTAGAGTCTTGATTTGAAATCCTTGTCATATTCATATAGGAATTCAAATGTCAAGATCTATTAATTTAGAGTCTTGATTTGAAATCCTTGTCATGCTCATTATAGGAATTCAAAGGTCAAGAACTATTAATTTAGAATCTTGATTTGAAATCCTTGTCATTGTTATCATTGTTATCATTATCAGGTGTTCATTATCATAGGAACTTTATAACTTAGAATCTATGTAACAGTATTCTTTAGTTGAAGTTCTCACAAGAGATCATTATACTCGATACTGTAAGTATTGAGAACCTAGGTTAATTAACCTAGGACACACATGCTAAAACCTAAGGTTTTAATTTCATGCAAATTAAGAACCATGGTTTACATAATCATAAACATATCCACAGAACAAGAGGCAATCATGAAACAATCATAATCAATCAACAGTTGGAATCTTAGCCCCAAATATAGACGACGGATTAACGCTGATGTGTTGAGGTAAGTGGTGGGTCGGTGAGAGCTTACCCTATATATAAGCTTATTTCAGTATGTTAGGGGGAATCCGGCGTTTGTATTTGGAGTGAGGATTCGGGATCAACTGGAAACATGGAACATTAGTCAAACACATGGGATACAAACATTTGGGAAACAATCATTTGTGAATCAAATCATAGTGCAATTCAAACTTGGATGAACCAAACATTATGGGGAATCAATCAAGTTGTGAACATTCTGTAAATGTAAACCTTAAGTGAAATTCTTAAGTGATTACATCATTAGTACTTACTAACATAGTTAACAAGAAAAATGTAGAGCACACGTATGATTTAGTTCTACATGTTAACAACTGTTAGTAGGTGCACGCATAACATAATCATAGTTCAATCATGGAATCAATCATAGTTCAAGTTGATCAAAGATCATGGGATTCTTAATCAAAGGAACACACTTGGAAATCAGTACAAACGTGTTGCCAAAAGCTAGCAAGGGCATGATCGTGGTATATCGAAACGGTGGTGGGCAGCGAGAGTGAGCCCTATATATAAGCTGTTTTCGGTATATCGGGAAAGTGTCAGTGTGTAGATTTGGTGGAGAGATCATGGGACATCGTACATATTCACATGATAAGTATGCAAATAAGTTGATAACTTATACGTGTACTGGATCATATTACAATTGAATGATAATACTAGTAGTATGGATATATTACTGATCTTATCATGAAAGTTCAATTGTATCATTTCTCATTACTGACCCACTTGCGGCTTCTATTCGTAGAATGCCTCCCTAACGTGATCCTAACGGAGGGGGTTCAACAAGTGGCAACGACGATGAGATCAACAAGATTGCTCGAGCTATCGCGGTTCATATGCGGGATGTGATTCCTGGCATGGTCACTGATATCACCCAAAATCTTCGGGGAAGTACCAGTGATTCCGCACACAATTCAAATGTCACTAACGCTGGAACTGCTAACTTTACTTTCAAGCAGTTCAACGATGCTAAGCCTCCTAAGTACTCTGGTACCGAGGGAGCTACCGGCCTACTGCAATGGCTGGAAAGCATTGAAGACATTCTCGACTTCACTGGATGTCCTGAGAATCTGAAGGTCAAGATGGCCTCAAGCGCTTTTCACAAAGGCGCACTCACCTGGTGGAATTCTGAGAAGAACACCAGAGGACGTGAAGTTGCTCTAGCTTTACCGTGGGACGGTTTCAAGAATCTGCTTGTGGAAAAGTTTTGTCCACGTCATGAACTGAAGAAACTCGAGGTGGAGATGTGGAATCTGGTGCAAGATAGTGGAGAGAACGCAAAGTATACAACTCGATTCCATGAGTTGTGCATTCTGGTACCCCATTTGGTTACTCCTCTATCCCGCAGGATAGAGAAATACATTGAAGGTCTACCTTTAGTAGTCAGGGGAACTGTCATGGGTAATAACCCTACTACTCTAGAGGAGGCGATTCAACTTGGTGCTACTCTTACTGAAGAGTATGTGAAGTCTGGAGTGCTCACCCGAAAGGGATTCAAGAGAGCACAGATTGAAGAAGGCAAAAAGCCTGAACAGCACCATCCCAAGAGGAAAAAGCAAAAGACAATCAAGAACTTTGCAGCGTTGACTGCAGCTGCTCCTACTCATGCCACACCTATTACTGCTATGCCACAACCTGCTAATGCCAGAAAGCCTTATACTGGCCAGTTTCCTCTCTGCACCAAATGCCAGTATCACCATCTACCCAACACTCCATGCAAAAAGTGTCTCAAATGTGGGCGCATGGGACACTTTGCAGCTACATGCCGAGCTGCTCATCTTGCTGCTGCAACTACTGCTACCACTACCACTGCTGCTACCGGTGCAAGGGCCTGTTATAATTGTGGAGCAGAGGGACACTTCAGAAATCAGTGTCCAAAACTCCACAACAATACTGCTGCTGCTCGTGCTTTTGTTATTGGAACTGCTGAAGCACGTGAAGAGCCGGCAGTCATCACGGGTACATTTCTTATCAATGATCATTATGTTCCTATCATATTTGATACTGGTGCCGATAAAAGTTTTATCTCTACCCATACTGCTTCTTTGCTTAATATGCAACTATCCACACTTACTGCTCCTTATACTGTAGAAGTAGCGAATGGTAAGACCATAGTTGTAGATTCCATAATTCATGCTTGTGAGCTAAGATTAAATGACCATCTCTTTTCCATCGATCTCATTCCTATGACTCTCGGAAGCTTCGAAGTTGTAGTAGGAATGGATTGGTTATCCAAAAACAATGCTGAAATCGTATGCTCGGAGAAACTTATTCGAATTCCCTTACCGTCCGGCGAAACGATGATAGTCTACGGCGAGAAACCATGCTGCGGATTGAAGATTGTATCGTGCATCAAGGCGAGGAAGTACTTGAAGAAGAAATATTATGCTTTCCTAGCTCATGTAGTGGAAAAGAAACCTGAAAAGAAAGCAGTTGGAGATGTTCCAGTTATCAGAGATTATCCAGACGTATTTCCAGAAGACTTGCCCGGACTACCACCAGTCCGACAAGTGGAGTTTAGAATTGATCTCGTCCCTGGAGCAAACCCAGTGGCGAAGTCACCGTATCGATTAGCACGGTCTGAGATGCAAGAACTGTCTAGTCAGCTTCAAGAACTTTTAGACAAAGGTTTCATAAGGCCGAGTTTCTCTCCATGGGGAACTCCGGTTCTCTTTGTCAAAAAGAAAGACGGTTCATTTCGTATGTGCATCGACTATCGTGAGCTGAACAAGTTGACAATCAAGAATATATATCCTCTGCCCAGGATCGATGATCTGTTTGATCAATTACAGGGAGCAACTTGTTTCTCTAAGATTGACTTACGATCTGGGTATCATCAGTTAAGAGTAAATGATGAGGATATACCAAAGACGGCATTTGGGACTCGATATGGACACTATGAGTTTGTGGTTATGCCATTTGGGCTGACCAATGCACCCGCAGTGTTCATGGACTTGATGAATCGAGTCTGTAGGCCTTACTTGGATCAGTTTGTTATCGTCTTTATTGATGATATACTGATTTATTCCAAGTCAGAACAAGAACATGAGGATCATTTGAAGAAAGTCTTGGAACTACTAACAGAGGAACAACTTTATGCTAAATTCTCAAAGTGTGAATTTTGGCTAAAGGAGGTTCACTTCTTAGGACATGTCATAAACAAAGATGGGATACATGTAGATCCGGCGAAGATTGAGGCGATTAAGAACTGGGCTACCCCATCTACTCCAACAGAGATCCGTTCATTTCTGGGTTTGGCAGGTTATTACAGAAGATTCATTGCAAACTTCTCTAAGATAGCCTTGCCACTTACCACTTTGACTCAGAAAAGTCAAGCGTTTATATGGGGACAAAACAGGAAGGCAGTGATGATTTCATTGTCTACTGTGATGCTTCAAACCTTGGTCTCGGTTGTGTACTTATGCAACGGGACAAGGTCATTGCTTATGCTTCAAGACAACTTAAGGTTCACGAGAAGAACTACACTACTCATGACCTTGAGTTAGGGGCTGTGGTCTTCGCATTGAAGATTTGGAGACACTACCTTTATGGTACTAAATGTGTCATCTATACAGACCACAAGAGCCTGCAACACATTCTCAATCAGAAAGAACTCAACATGAGACAACGACGTTGGGTTGAGCTTCTAACTGATTACGACTGTGAGATTCGTCACCATCCGGGTAAAGCCAATGTGGTGGCGGATGCTCTTAGTCGCAAGGAACCAGTCAAACCGATTCGTGTAAGAGCCATGGAGATCAACACACAGCCAAACTTGAAAGACTTGATTCGCATTGCACAACAACAGGTAGTAACAGACAATCAACTCAAGACAGACTTGGATTGTGGCATTGAGAAGAAACTAGAACCTCGAGCTGATGGGGTGTTATATCTCAACGGCCGCATGTGGATTCCGAAGTCTGAAGAATTGCGCACACTCATCTGTGATGAGGCTCATAAGTCGCGATACTCAGTTCATCCTGGAGCCGACAAGATGTATCAGGATTTGAGGACATCTTACTGGTGGCCGGGAATGAAGAAAGACATAGCACTGTATGTGGGAAAATGTCTTACATGTTCAAAGGTCAAAGCAGAACATCAAAAACCTTCGGGACTTCTACAGCAACCTGAAATTCCTCAATGGAAATGGGAGCAAATTTCCATGGATTTCATAACAAAGTTGCCGAAAACTCCGCGAGGTTACGATTCGATTTGGGTGATCGTTGATCGACTCACCAAATCTGCTCATTTTCTCCCTATCCGAGAGGATTACAAGATGGAGAAATTATCCACATTGTACATCAACGAAATCATTGCACGACATGGTACTCCAACATCAATCATATCTGATCGTGATAGTCGTTTCACTTCTCGCTTTTGGCAATCATTGCAAAAGGCTTTGGGAACGCGTGTTAATCTTAGCACGGCGTATCATCCTCAAACCGACGGTCAAAGCGAAAGGACTATCCAAACACTTGAAGACATGCTTCGTTCTTGTGTCATTGACTTCGGTGGAAGTTGGGACACTCATCTCCCACTCATTGAGTTTTCATATAACAATAGCTATCATACGAGTATTCAATGTGCACCATTCGAAGCTCTATATGGTAGAAAGTGCCGATCACCGGTCTGTTGGACTGAGATTGGTGACTCACAGGTCGTAGGACCAGAACTCATTCAGGAAACATCAGACAAAATCACAATCATTCAGTCACGGCTTAAGGCCGCACGAGATCGGCAGAAGAGTTATGCTGATCGACGTTGGAAACCGCTTGAGTTTCAAGTCGGTGACCGAGTCTTACTCAAAGTTTCTCCCTGGAAAGGCGTTGTCCGATTCGGGAAGAAAGGGAAACTTGCACCAAGGTACATTGGACCGTTTGAGATCCTGGAACGGATTGGTCCCGTAGCCTACAAACTCAAACTTCCAGTGGAGCTAACCAATGTTCATGATACTTTTCATGTATCAAATCTTAAGAAATGCTTGGCTGATCATGATGTTCAGATTCCACTGGAAGACATACAGATTCAGAGCAACATGCAATTCATAGAACGTCCCGTTGAGATCATGGATCATGGGGTCAAGAAACTTAAACGCAGCTGTATCCCGATCGTGAAAGTGCGATGGGAGGGGCAAACGCGGTGCTGAGTTCACCTGGGAACGTGAAGACCAGATGAAGCTTAAGTACCCTCAACTTTTTACAGTACCTTCGGCTAGTTAATTTCGGGACGAAATTCCCTTAACTAGGGGAGACTGTAACATTTGTACATTTAGTCATGTAGTCGTAAACAGTGTTAGAACAGTGTCTGTCCATTTGCAGTTAATCAATGTGCTTCATATGTTCATAA
Organism: Mikania micrantha; assembly: GCA_009363875.1. Classification (NCBI taxonomy): domain Eukaryota; kingdom Viridiplantae; phylum Streptophyta; class Magnoliopsida; order Asterales; family Asteraceae; genus Mikania; species Mikania micrantha. Next base: position 61,195,991 of record CM018697.1, read on the forward strand.
TGTGTGTTTGTGTGTTACAGGATCTTAGTGTTCATAAACAAGTATGTATTATTTATTTACAGTCGATTTCACTAGGCAAGAACAGTAACTGGTTATATCGAAACAGTGGTGGGCAGCGAGAGTGAGCCCTATATATATACTGAGTTCGGTGTAACAGGTTAGTGTTAGTGCGTAGTGTCGAGACGAATATTGTAACAATTAATTAATTCACAAGAATCGTAATACGTAAGCGAGACTGAGTATAGTTATGGGTGACGATCCATAATAATACGAATGTTGAACTTATAATTACGATTAAACGACTTTAAATAATTAATACGATCGGAAAACGTACGCGATTGCGGGTATACACGTAATTGTGAATGTTTAACGATCTGTCAACACACGAAGAGTAAAAAATAATTAAATTAATTATTTTATATTTTTACAATTTTGGAACTCATCATTTATTTGAGTTTAACAACTCTTTTATTTTAAATACGCGTAAAATACGCGTTACGTTCCGGAAACGCGAACCGAGCGACCGAAACGGACCCGAATACCACCCGGACTATAAAAGCCCTAAAGAGGGTCATTTTCTCATTTAATTCTTCAACAACCACTTCTCTCTCTAGAAATCCTGTCTACCCTCTCTCTCTCTAGAAAACCGACCTTCAAACGCGCGTATCTTCTTCGTTTCTCAACGGATTTCGTCGTTCTTGGTGTCCACTCGAAGCTCTCAACATTTTCTATCAGAAAGTACAAGATTTTCGCAGATTCAACCAGCAAATCTCGAGGTAATGAGGCTTGAAAAATCTGGAAGTTAGGGTTTTCTATGTGTGTACGTTCAAACCCGACAACTAACCCCTTTCTAGCACTTAAATCCTATTCTCGCACCTATAGTAACACTTTGGGAAGTCATAATAGCTGAGATCGTGGTCTGGTTCAAGAGATTCGATGATGGTGTTTGTGCAGCTCGACAGGTTCGTCGAGCAAATGGTTACCGAACCATTTGGTGGCTGCCGAACCATAAACAGCAGTTGGCCGAACCCTGAGGTGCTCCACGACCCATCACGAACCTCTGGTCTATGACAAATATTCACGAACCTGCTACAAATTCCCATGTATGTCGCGAACCCTGCATTGCCGAAGTTACAAGGGTTTCCTAGTCGAACCTTCATGCATGAACGAACCTTGAATTTTTATTTCAGGCAACGAACCATCAAGCTTGCATGGCTGAACCTTCGGTGAACATGGCGAACCCTTGAGAACCACCGAACCAGTTGTTCTTCCCCGAACCATTAAGCCATGCAGTCGAACCCTCCTATGCCTAACCATGAGAAGACGAACCCTTCATGGTTCGTTCTTGTTGCCGAACCTCAGAACTTAGGGACGAACCTAGTTGTTTACACGCTGCCGAACCCTGTTAGATTACTTGGCCGAACCCTGGTGGTTTAAGCTTGACAGACGAACCTAGGCTGGTGGTCGTTCACTCGTAATTATGAGTTCAACATTCGTATCGTTATGGATCGTCACCCATAACTGTACTCAGTCCCGCTTACGCATTACGATTTTTGTTTGATTACTTCGTTTGTCATAATATTCGTCTAAACACTACGCACTAACACTATCCCACTGTTTCGATATAATACGATAATGTTCTTGCCTAGCGAAATTGACTGTAAATAAATAATACATACTTGTTTCTATTAATTAAGATCCTATCACACACAAACACAATCATGAACATATGAATCACATTGACTGATTGGACATAAATACACATTGTTCTAACACTGTTTACGACTATCATGACTAAATGTACAGATGTTACAGTCTCCCCTAGTTAAGGGAATTTCGTCCCGAAATTAACTAGCCGAAGGTACTGTAAAAAGATGAGGGTATTTAAGCTTCATCTGTTCTTCACGTTCCTAGGTGAACTCAGCACCACGTTTGCCCTCCCATCGTACCTTTACGATCGGGATACGGCTACGTTTAAGTTTCTTGACTCCATGATCCATGATTTCCACCAGACGTTCTATGAATTGCATGTTTTGTTTGAATCTGAATTTCTTCCAGTGGAATTTGAACATCATGATCTGCCAAGCATTTCTTAAGATTCGATACATGAAATGTATCGTGAACATTGCTTAGCTCCGCCGGAAGTTTGAGTTTGTAGGCTACGGGACCAATCCTTTCCAAGATCTCAAAAGGTCCAACGTACCTTGGTGCAAGTTTCCCTTTCTTCCCAAATCGGACAACGCCTTTCCAGGGAGAAACCATAAGTAAGACTTGGTCACCAACTTGAAACTCAAGTGGTTTCCGACGTCGATCGGCATAACTCTTTTGCTGATCTCATGCGGCCTTAAGCCTTGATTGAATAATTTTGATCTTGTCTGTGTTTTCTTGAATGAGTTCAGGTCCTACGACCTGTGAGTCACCAACCTCGGTCCAGCAGACCGGTGATCGGCACTTCCTACCATATAAAGCTTCGAATGGTGCACATTGAATGCTTGTATGGTAGCTGTTATTGTACGAAAATCAATGAGTGGAAGATGAGTTTCCCAACTCCCACCGAAGTCAATCACACAAGAACGAAGCATGTCCTCGAGTGTTTGGATAGTCCTTTCGCTTTGGCCATCGGTTTGGGGATGATACGCCGTGCTAAGATTAACACGGGTTCCCAAAGCCTTTTGCAATGTTTGCCAAAAGCGAGAAGTGAAACGACTATCACGATCAGAAATGATTGATGTTGGAGTACCATGACGAGCGATGATTTCGTTGAGGTACAAGGTAGCTAACTTCTCCATCTTGTAATCCTCTCGGATCGAGAGAAAATGAGCAGATTTGGTGAGTCGATCAACGATCACCCAAATCGAATCGTAACCTCGCGAAGTTCTCGGCAACTTTGTTACGAAATCCATGGAAATTTGCTCCCATTTCCATTGAGGAATTTCAGGTTGCTGCAGAAGTCCCGAAGGCTTTTGATGTTCTGCTTTGACTTTGGAACATGTTAGACATTTTCCCACATACAGTGCTATGTCTTTATTCATTCTAGGCCACCAGTAAGATATCTTCAAGTCTTGGTACATCTTATCGGCTCCTGGATGAACTGAGTATCGCGACTTATGAGCCTCATCACAGATGAGTGTGCGCAATTCTTCTGACTTTGGAATCCACATGCGACTGTTGAAGTATAAAACCCCATCTGCTCGAGGTTCTAGTTTACCCTCAACTCCGCAGTCTAAATCTGCCTTCAGTTGATTGTCGATCACTACTTGTTGTTGTGCAATACGAATCAGGTCTTTCAAGTTTGGTTGTGTGTTGATGTCCATGGCTCTTACACGAATTGGCTTGACTGGTTCCTTACGACTAAGAGCATCCGCCACCACATTGGCTTTACCCGGGTGATAACGAATCTCACAGTCATAATCAGTTAGAAGCTCAACCCAACGCCGTTGTCTCATGTTGAGTTTTTTGAATAACCAATCCATTCCTACTACAACTTCGAAGCTTCCGAGTGTCATAGGAATGAGATTGATAAGGAAAAGATGATCGTTCAATCTCAACTCACAATCGCGAATTATTGAATTCACTAATATGGTCTTACCATTCGCTACTTCTACGGTGTAAGGAGCATCAAGTACATATGGGTGTTTATTAAACAGTGAAGCAGTATTAGTAGAGACAAAACTTTTATCAGCACTAGTGTCAAATATGATAGAAACGTAGTGATCATTAATGAGAAATGTACCCGTGATGACTGCCGGGTCCTCACGTGCTTCGGATGTTCTAATAAAAAAGGCACGAGCAGTAGTAGTTGTAGCGGCTGGGTTGAGTTTTGGGCACTGGTTTCTGAAGTGTCCTTCTGCTCCACAGTTGTAACAAGCCCTTCCACCAGTAGTAGTAGTATTAGCGGTGGTAGTTGCAGCAGCAGATAGATGAGCAGATCGACATGTTGCAGCCAAGTGTAACATCCGTCCACACTTGAGACATTTTCTGTATGGAATAGTGGGTAGGTGATGGTGTTGGCATTTGGTGCAAAGTGGAAACAGACCAGTATCGGGTTTTCTGGCCGTTGCAGGTTGTGGCATAGCAGTAATAGGAGTAGCTTGAGTAGGTGTAGCTGTAGTTATGGCTGCAAAATTTTTGATTGTCTTTTGTTTCTGCTTTTTCTTTTTGGGTTGGTGCTGTTCAGGCTTCTTGCCTTCTTCAACCTGTGCTCTCTTATACCCCTTTCGAGTGAGCACACCTGCTTTGACATATTCCTCAGTAAGAGTGGCACCAAGATAAATTGCCGCTTCCAGTGTAGTGGGGCTACTCCCCATAACAGTTCCCCTGATGAGTAGGGGTAATCCTTCAATGTACTTCTTTATCCTGCGAGATAGATGAGTAACCAGATGTGGCACCAGAATGCACAACTCATGGAAACGAGTTGTATATTCCGCATTCTCGCCACTGTCCTGAACTAAATTCCACATCTCCACCTCGAGTTCTTCAGTTCATGGCATGGACAGACCTGTTCCACAAGTAACTTCTTGAAATCCTCCCATGATAAGGCCAAAGCAACCTCTCGTCCTCTGGTGTTCTTCTCAGAATTCCACCAGGTGAGTGCGCCTTTGTGAAAAGCGCTTGAGGCCATCTTGACCTTCAGATTTTCAGGACATCCGGTGAAGTCACGGATATCCTCAATGCTCTCCAGCCATTGCAGTAGACTGGTAGCTCCCTCAGTACCAGCATACTTAGGGGGCTTAGCATCATTGAACGGCTTGAAAGTGAAGTTAGCAGTTCCGGTGTTGGTGGCATCTGAGTTGTGTGCTGAATCACTGGTACTTCCCCGAAGATTCTGGGTGATATTAGTGACCATACCCAGAATGACATCCCTCATGTGTATAGCGATGGCCCGGGCAATTTTGTTAATCTCATCATCGTTGCCACTTGTTGAACCCCCTCCGTTAGGGTCACGTCGAGGAGGCATTCTACGAATAGAAGCCACAAGTGGTTCAGTAATGAGAAAAGATACAATTGAATTTACATGATAAAGTTAGTAATATATCCATACTACTAATATTATCATTCAATTGTAACATGAGCAAATACATGTATAAGCAATCAACTTATTAGTATACTTCTCATGTGATTGTTTATGATGTCACATGATTTCACTCCACCAAACCTACACACTGACACTTTCCCCGTATACCGAAAATAGCTTATATATAGGGCATACAAAAGGGTCAAGCAAACTGCCAGCCCAAGTCGCCAGCCCACCACCGCTTCGATATACCACGATCATGCCCTTGCTAGCATTTGGCAATACGATTGTATTGATTTCCATGTATGTTTCATTGATTAAGAATCCCATGTTCTTTGATCATTGAACTATGATTGAATCTATGATTGAATTATGATTGAATTTTGTGTGCACCTACTAACAATTGTTAACATGTAGAACTACATCCTCTGTGTGCTCTACATTTTTCTTCTTAACTTATGTTAGTAAGTACTAAACATGTAATCACTTAAGAATTTCACTTAAGGTTTACATTTAAAGAATGTTCACAACTTGATTGATTTCCACACAATGTTTGTCTCATCTATGGTTGATTAACACAATGATTTTTTAACACAATGATTGTTTCACAAATGATTGTATCTCACATGTTTGACTAATGTTCAATGATTCCAGTTGCTCCCGAATCCTCACTTCAAATACGAATGCCGAATTTCCACCTGTCATACTGAAGATAGCTTATATATAGGGCTTACGTAGGGTCAAGCAAACTGCCTGCCTAGCCGACATCCCACCACCACCTCAGTATGCCTAAGCTTGGCCGCCATTTGTATTTGAAGCTAGAATTCCAACTCTTGATTGATTATGATTGATTCATGATTGTTTCTTGAACTATGAATATGATTATGATTGTCAAAACCGAGATTCTTGATTTACTAAAAATCAAGACCTTAGGTTTTAATATATGTGTCCTAGGTTAATTAACCTAGGTTCTCAATACTTACAGTACTGAGTATAATGATCTCCTTGTGTGAACTTCGACTAAAGAATAATGTTACACAGATTCTAAGTTATGAAATCCTAATGAAATGAATTCATGATAATGATATCATGATTAGAATTTCAGATCAAAGATACTAAGAGTACAGATCTTTGCCTCTAAAATTCCGTAATGAACTCTGATTGAGAATTTCAGATAAAGGATACTAAGAATACAGATCCTTGCCTCTGATATCCTCTAATGAACTCTGGTTGAGAATTTCAGATCAAGGATACTAAGAATACAGATCCTTGCCTCTGAAATCCTGTAATGAATATGTGTTGAGAAATTTAATTCGGTTTCTAAAATTATAGAATCCCGAGTCAAATTTCTTGACTCGATACTTAATCTTAGAAGTGTATCCCTAAGATCTTTCAAGCTTGATGTAGACTTAATGCTCACTTAAGTTTACTTAAATCCTATGTATCCTCAAGCCTATAACACTTAGTCCTATGGGGTAGCTTAGGTTATAGTCTAGGTCATTAATTATTGGGTTTTTCCTAGTTCTCTACAACCTTGGCTTTGATACCAACCTGTCACACCCCCTGCGCCGCGTGCGGAATCCACGGCGCGGTGACGATCGAGAGTTGAATCATGCACAAGTATTGAATAAGAACAACCACAATGCATTACTAGGGTTCAAAATGTTTAGAGCATTGTTTAGTTACAGACATTCTATCTATCTATCAAAAGAATAACAACTACAGACCCAAAATATAGTTTACAAAATAAGACTTCAAACAAGACAATTAAACAATTAGGATTTAGTGTGTTTCTAATCCATCCTAGCTTGTTTTTTCATCTTGTTCTATCTTAAACGGTCTCCTTAGTTGTCCCTTAGAATGTCTTAAACCTGATTACCTGTAACACGTGAAAAGTAACTGTCAACTACAAAAGTAGTTGGTGAGAACAATAGGTTTAACAATTGTAAATATGAATTTGCATTGTAAGGCATATGAATAAAACAATGAATGAAAATACATGGATGGTTGCAACCCAAACTAACATCAAGTCTGTAAAACGTGTCCAAACAGTCTTCAGACTGTTTGCTAGAAAACCAACATATAATCAAGTCCCAAACTACGTTTGGAGTTAGAAAATTTGTCAGCAACATTGATATAACCATTCGTAACCAAATCCTGCAGTTAGCTTTTAAAACAAATTTAAAAGGTAACTCCAGAATTAGGTCTGCCCAATTGTGTCCGCTTTCCATTGTTGTGATCACCCAGTTCTAACGCTAACTGAATATGTAACTTGATGTGTGCATCAGTTTGTTCACAACGATGAACACCATGCTTTTGGAAAGTTGAATTGAAACCCTTTGATTGAATGCCTTATTTGATTTCCATGATTTTGAAAACTTCCCGTGAGTACCATGAATACCAATGATTGAAATAACTTGTTTGAATACCATGAATTGAAATTCTTTGTTTGAATACCACTATGAAAACCATTGGTTGAAAACCTTGTATTGAAACCCTTGATCGAATACTAAAGATAGTGTCCTTGTATAATAACAAGGTTTATAAATATCGTTTATCGAAAACACAAGATTTTAATAAATGAGTTTATAAAAATTAGTCTTTAAAAGTGTTTAACATTTATAAAACCATTTGTGTAGAACAGTTTAAACAAACTTTATAAAACCTTCTTAATAGAAAAATGTTTAACAGTTGATAAAATTCTTTTTAAGACATTTGATAAATCCTTTAAAACAGTTGATGAATACGTTGAATTTGTACAGTGAACCTGTAATATTTGCATAATAGCATAAATCCTGAATATTGAAATATGATTGTAATAAGAGTAATTTGGTCACGTGTTCCACCCCAAAACAGTTGTAAACAGTAAAAGAGGGGCTAATGTTCTCACCTGACAGCAGTAGACTCTGAACGATAACAGGTAGCAAGTAGCAAACAAGACCTCTAACTGGTTCCTATATCATTGTAATCATACATAAGATATAAGATTTATGATTGTTTAGACTTTGACTTATTGATTGACTTGTGTTATTTTGAACTTGATTAACTCTTGAATAACTTGATCTCATGTTTAGGAATATTTTTGGATTTGAAAATCATGATTGAGTCACTTGATTGATCATTGATTCATGAAAAAGAAGTGTCATGTTCTTTTATGCACAACTCATATGCATAAAATGACAAGTGTTGGTGATTTTGATAGCCGTTGTTTAACATGTAGTTTAAAGAGATATCCAATTTGTTTTAAGCCTTTATGATTATGACTTGATCTCATAATTAGGTTAAATTAAACCTAAGCCAAATAAGATCGTTTCATAATTATTTGATTAATAGGCCAAGATTGGGCAGAGATAAAATCCCATGGGCCAATCTATTCCTATTGGGCTTAAGTATTTGTTATTGGGCCCTTGGGCCATATTTATGGTGTAATTGACCAATTGGGCCATGGTAGGCCGAATGGAATGTTATTGGGCCAAGAATAAATATGTTGGGCTTGAGTTACAATCATGTTGAGCTAATCAATAAGCGTTTGGGTTAACCAATCGGGCTACTTATGACTAATGGGCCGAGAATACTATTTAGCTTGATCAAATCATGTGGATCAAATGGAATGGCACGGACCGAACTAAAGAAAAACTGGGTTGCCGACCGGTTTACAAGGGTGGCGACGAACCCTTGGGTTCGTTGGATCTAGGTTCACCAGTCATGAGAGCATCACTAATGTTCGGCCATGCAAACCCTAGGGTTCGGCAAGCTGATCAACGAACCATGCAAGGTTCGCTGGCTACTGGAATGGTTCGTCCACATGGAAGCTTCGGCTGAGGTTCTGTGGTCTTGTAGGTTCGTTTGCTCAACAAAGGTTCGGCTGCTGCATTAAGGTTCGTCGAGGGTGAGTAGGGTTCGTCTATATCCAGCAACCAGAAGGTTCGTGTCTCATGGTTCGGGCTGAAATGGTTCGTGAGCAGGCATGAAAGGTTCGGGAGTGGTTCCACACAGGTTCGTTGGACAGGTGAGGTTCGCCGGGTTGGGTTCGTGACTTGATGTATGAAGGTTCGGCCCCGGTAGGGTTCGGCCATGAACCACAGGTTCGGCTCGGGGCTGTTGGGGTCGCGTATCCCACAAACATGTCATCATCACCATCATTCAACCTCGGTCCTTCGATCCAACCATTCCCATGCTATGAACACTCATAAACTCGTCCTCGAAGGGTTGTTAGTTCGACTGGAATGACGTAGAACCGGCTAAAACTTGAAGTTAGACAAACACATACAAAAACCCTATATTTCGTGATCTTTCTCGAATCATACCTCAATTTTGGCCGGACAAATCCACAGATCCTTTATACTTTCGTGTAGGGAATGTCGAGAGCTTCGCGTGGACACCAAGAACACCTAATTCCGTTGAGAAACGAGCGAGCTACGCACGTTTAAAGCCTGGATTTCTAGAGAGAGAGAATGGACGGGAATTCTAGAGAGAGAGAGAGGGTTTGGATGAAATAAATGAGCCAAAATAGAAGAATTAAGGGCTTTTATGCCCCAGTGGTTGCCCGCGTGTTCGGTCTCGCTCGGTGTCGGTTTCGCGTATTTTTACGTACGCGCCACCACGATTAAGAAAATAATATTTTGAATTGTTTTTGATGAGTTTCAAAATTGTAAAAATGTAAAACAAATTATTTCACTTATTTTTTAATCTTCGTTCATTGTCAGACCGTTAAACAAATACAATTACGTGTATACCCGCAATCGTGTACATTTTTCGATCATATTATTCGTTTATGGTCGTTCACTCGTAATTATGAGTTCAACATTCGTATCGTTATGGATCGTCACCCATAACTGTACTCAGTCCCGCTTACGCATTACGATTTTTGTTTGATTACTTCGTTTGTCATAATATTCGTCTAAACACTACGCACTAACACTATCCCACTGTTTCGATATAATACGATAATGTTCTTGCCTAGCGAAATCGACTGTAAATAAATAATACATACTTGTTTCTATTAATTAAGATCCTATCACACACAAACACAATCATGAACATATGAATCACATTGACTGATTGGACATAAATACACATTGTTCTAACACTGTTTACGACTATCATGACTAAATGTACAGATGTTACAGTCTCCCCTAGTTAAGGGAATTTCGTCCCGAAATTAACTAGCCGAAGGTACTGTAAAAAGATGAGGGTATTTAAGCTTCATCTAGTCTTCACGTTCCTAGGTGAACTCAGCACCACGTTTGCCCTCCCATCGTACCTTTACGATCAGGATACGGCTACGTTTAAGTTTCTTGACTCCATGATCCATGATTTCGACCAGACGTTCTATGAATTGCATGTTTTTTTTGAATCTGAATGTCTTCCAGTGGAATTTGAACATCATGATCTGCCAAGCATTTCTTAAGATTCGATACATGAAATGTATCGTGAACATTGCTTAGCTCCACCGGGAGTTTGAGTTTGTAGGCTACGGGACCAATCCTTTCCAAGATCTCAAAAGGTCCAACGTACCTTGGTGCAAGTTTCCCTTTCTTCCCAAATCGGACAACGCCTTTCCAGGGAGAAACCATAAGTAAGACTTGGTCACCAACTTGAAACTCAAGTGGTTTCCGACGTCGATCGGCATAACTCTTTTGCTGATCTCATGCGGCCTTAAGACTTGATTGAATAATTTTGATCTTGTCTGTGTTTTCTTGAATGAGTTCAGGTCCTACGACCTGTGAGTCACCAACCTCGGTCCAGCAGACCGGTGATCGGCACTTCCTACCATATAAAGCTTCGAATGGTGCACATTGAATGCTTGTATGGTAGCTGTTATTGTACGAAAATCAATGAGTGGAAGATGAGTATCCCAACTCCCACCGAAGTCAATCACACAAGAACGAAGCATGTCCTCGAGTGTTTGGATAGTCCTTTCGCTTTGGCCATCGGTTTGGGGATGATACGCCGTGCTAAGATTAACACGGGTTCCCAAAGCCTTTTGCAATGTTTGCCAAAAGCGAGAAGTGAAACGACTATCACGATCAGAAATGATTGATGTTGGAGTACCATGACGAGCGATGATTTCGTTGAGGTACAAGGTGGCTAACTTCTCCATCTTGTAATCCTCTCGGATCGAGAGAAAATGAGCAGATTTGGTGAGTCGATCAACGATCACCCAAATCGAATCGTAACCTCGCGAAGTTCTCGGCAACTTTGTTACGAAATCCATGGAAATTTGCTCCCATTTCCATTGAGAAATTTCAGGTTGCTGCAGAAGTCCCGAAGGCTTTTGATGTTCTGCTTTGACTTTGGAACATGTTAGACATTTTCCCACATACAGTGATATGTCTTTATTCATTCTAGGCCACCAGTAAGATATCTTCAAGTCTTGGTACATCTTATCGGCTCCTGGATGAACTGAGTATCGCGACTTATGAGCCTCATCACAGATGAGTGTGCGCAATTCTTCTGACTTTGGAATCCACATGCGACCGTTGAAGTATAAAACCCCATCAGCTCGAGGTTCTAGTTTACCCTCAACTCCGCAGTCTAAATCTGCCTTCAGTTGATTGTCGATCATTACTTGTTGTTGTGCAATACGAATCAGGTCTTTCAAGTTTGGTTGTGTGTTGATGTCCATGGCTCTTACACGAATTGGCTTGACTGGTTCCTTACGACTAAGAGCATCCGTCACCACATTGGCTTTACCCGGGTGATAACGAATCTCACAGTCATAATCAGTTAGAAGCTCAACCCAACGCCGTTGTCTCATGTTGAGTTCTTTCTGATTGAGAATGTGTTGTATGCTCTTGTGGTTTGTATAGATGACACATTTAGTACCATAAAGGTAGTGCCTCCAAATCTTCAATGCAAAAACCACAGCCCCTAACTCAAGGTCATGAGTAGTATAATTCTTCTCGTGAACCTTAAGCTGTCTTGAAGCATATGCAATCACCTTGTCCCGTTGCATAAGTACACAACCGAGTCCAAGGTTTGAAGCATCGCAGTAGACGATGAAATCATCACCGCCTTCTGGAAGACTAAGAATAGGGGAGTTGCATAACTTCTTTTTAAGAAGTTGGAATGCATCTTCTTGTTTCTGTCCCCATATGAACGCTTGACTTTTCTGGGTTAGAGTGGTAAGTGGCAAGGCGATCTTTGAAAAGGTCACGATGGACCTCCGATAATAGCCTGCCAAACCCAGAAATGAACGAATCTCCGTCGGGGTAGATGGGGTAGTCCAGTTCTTAATCGCCTCAATCTTTGCAGGATGTACGTGTACCCCATCCCTGTTAATGACATGCCCTAAGAAGTGAACTTCTTTTAGCCAAAATTCACACTTTGAGAATTTAGCATAAATTTGTTCAGCTCTTAATAGCTCTAAGACTTTCCTCAAACGATCTTCATGTTCTTGCTCAGTCTTTGAATAAATCAGTATATCATCAATGAAAACGATAACGAACTGATCTAAGTACGGCCTGCAGACTCGATTCATCAGGTCCATGAACACTGCCGGTGCATTGGTCAGTCCAAATGGCATAACTACGAACTCGTAGTGTCCATATCGAGTCCTAAATGTAGTCTTTGGTATATCCACATCATTTACTCTCAACTGATGATACCCGGATCGTAGATCAATTTTAGAAAAGCAAGTTGCTCCCTGTAATTGATCAAACAGATCATCGATACTAGGTAGAGGATATCTGCTCTTAATTGTCAACTTGTTTTGCTCTCGATAATCGATGCACATCCGAAATGAACCATCTTTCTTCTTGACAAAGAGAACCGGAGCTCCCCAAGGAGAGAAACTCGGTCTTATGAAACCTTTGTCTAGAAGTTCTAGGAGTTGACTAGACAGTTCTTGCATCTCAGATGGTGCTAATCGGTATGGTGACTTCACCACTGGGTTTGCTCCTGTGACGAGATCGATTCTAAACTCCACTTGCCTGATAGGTGGTAGTCCATGCAAGTCTTCTGGGAATACATCCGGATAATCTCTGATGACCGGAACATCCTCCATTGCTTTCTTCTCCGGTTTCTTCTCTACCACGTGAGCCAGGAACGCAAAGTATTTCTTCTTCAGATACTTCCTAGCCTTGATACACGACACAATCTTCAATCCGCGTCAGGGTTTCTCACCATAAACTTGCATCATTTCGCCGGACGGTAGGGAAAGTCGAATAAGTTTTTCGAGAATACCCTCTCGGCGTGGTTTTTGAATAACCAATCCATTCCTACTACAACTTCGAAGCTTCCGAGTGTCATAGGAATGAGATTGATAAGGAAAAGATGATCGTTCAATCTCAACTCACAATCGCGAATTATTGAATTCACTAATATGGTCTTACCATTCGCTACTTCTACGGTGTAAGGAGCATCAAGTACATATGGGTGTTTATTAAACAGTGAAGCTGTATTAGTAGAGACAAAACTTTTATCAGCACTAGTGTCAAATATGATAGAAACGTAGTGATCATTAATGAGAAATGTACCCGTGATGACTGCCGGGTCCTCACGTGCTTCGGATGTTCTAATAAAAAAGACACGAGCAGTAGTAGTTGTAGCGGCTGGGTTGAGTTTTGGGCACTGGTTTCTGAAGTGTCCTTCTGCTCCACAGTTGTAACAAGCCCTTCCACCAGTAGTAGTAGTATTAGCGGTGGTAGTTGCAGCAGCAGATAGATGAGCAGATCGACATGTTGCAGCCAAGTGTCCCATCCGTCCACACTTGAGACATTTTCTGTATGGAATAGTGGGTAGGTGATGGTGTTGGCATTTGGTGCAAAGTGGAAACAGACCAGTATCGGGTTTTCTGGCCGTTGCAGGTTGTGGCATAGCAGTAATATGAGTAGCTTGAGTAGGTGTAGCTGTAGTTATAGCTGCAAAATTTTTTATTGTCTTTTGTTTCTGCTTTTTCTTTTTGGGTTGGTGCTGTTCAGGCTTCTTGCCTTCTTCAACCTGTGCTATCTTATACCCCTTTCGAGTGAGCACACCTGCTTTGACATATTCCTCAGTAAGAGTGGCACCAAGATAAATTGCTGCTTCTAGTGTAGTGGGGCTACTCCCCATAACAGTTCCCCTGATGACTAGGGGTAATCCTTCAATGTACTTATTTATCCTGCGAGATAGATGAGTAACCAGATGTGGCACCAGAATGCACAACTCATGGAAACGAGTTGTATATTCCCATTCTCGCCACTGTCCTGAACTAAATTCCACATGTCCACCTCGAGTTCTTCAGTTCATGGCGTGGACAGACCTGTTCCACAAGTAACTTCTTGAAATCCTCCCATGATAAGGCCAAAGCAACCTCTCGTCCTCTGGTGTTCTTCTCAGAATTCCACCAGGTGAGTGCGCCTTTGTGAAAAGCGCTTGAGGCCATCTTGACCTTCAGATTTTCAGGACATCCGGTGAAGTCACGGATATCCTCAATGCTCTCCAGCCATTGCAGTAGACTGGTAGCTCCCTCAGTACCAGCATACTTAGGGGGCTTAGCATCATTGAACGGCTTGAAAGTGAAGTTAGCAGTTCCGGTGTTGGTGGCATCTGAGTTGTGTGCTGAATCACTGGTACTTCCCCGAAGATTCTGGGTGATATTAGTGACCATACCCAGAATGACATCCCTCATGTGTATAGCGATGGCCCGGGCAATTTTGTTAATCTCATCATCGTTGCCACTTGTTGAACCCCCTCCGTTAGGGTCACGTCGAGGAGGCATTCTACGAATAGAAGCCACAAGTGGTTCAGTAATGAGAAAAGATACAATTGAATTTACATGATAAAGTTAGTAATATATCCATACTACTAATATTATCATTCAATTGTAACATGAGCAAATACATGTATAAGCAATCAACTTATTAGTATACTTCTCATGTGATTGTTTATGATGTCTCATGATTTCACTCCACCAAACCTACACATTGACACTTTCCCCGTATACCGAAAATAGCTTATATATAGGGCATACAAAAGGGTCAAGCAAACTGCCAGCCCAAGTCGCCAGCCCACCACCGCTTCGATATACCACGATCATGCCCTTGCTAGCATTTGGCAATACGATTGTATTGATTTCCATGTATGTTTCATTGATTAAGAATCCCATGTTCTTTGATCATTGAACTATGATTGAATCTATGATTGAATTATGATTGAATTTTGTGTGCACCTACTAACAATTGTTAACATGTAGAACTACATCCTCTGTGTGCTCTACATTTTTCTTCTTAACTTATGTTACTAAGTACTAAACATGTAATCACTTAAGAATTTCACTTAAGGTTTACATTTAAAGAATGTTCACAACTTGATTGATTTCCACACAATGTTTGTCTCATCTATGGTTGATTAACACAATGATTTTTTAACACAATGATTGTTTCACAAATGATTGTATCTCACATGTTTGACTAATGTTCAATGATTCCAGTTGCTCCCGAATCCTCACTTCAAATACGAATGCCGAATTTCCACCTGTCATACTGAAGATAGCTTATATATAGGGCTTACGTAGGGTCAAGCAAACTGCCTGCCTAGCCGACATCCCACCACCACCTCAGTATGCCTAAGCTTGGCCGCCATTTGTATTTGAAGCTAGAATTCCAACTCTTGATTGATTATGATTGATTCATGATTGTTTCTTGAACTATGAATATGATTAAGATTGTCAAAACCGAGATTCTTGATTTACTAAAAATCAAGACCTTAGGTTTTAATATATGTGTCCTAGGTTAATTAACCTAGGTTCTCAATACTTACAGTACTGAGTATAATGATCTCCTTGTGTGAACTTCGACTAAAAAATAATGTTACACAGATTCTAAGATATGAAATCCTAATGAAATGAATTCATGATAATGATATCATGATTAGAATTTCAGATCAAAGATACTAAGAATACAGATCTTTGCCTCTAAAATTCCGTAATGAACTCTGATTGAGAATTTCAGATCAAGGATACTAAGAATACAGATCCTTGCCTCTGATATCCTCTAATGAACTCTGGTTGAGAATTTCAGATCAAGGATACTAAGAATACAGATCCTTGCCTCTGAAATCCAGTAATGAATATGTGTTGAGAAATTTAATTCGGTTTCTAAAATTATACAATCAGGATTTAGTGTGTTTCTAATCCATCCTAGCTTGTTTTTTCATCTTGTTCTATCTTAAACGGTCTCCTTAGTTGTCCCTTAGAATGTCTTAAACCTGATTACCTATAACACGTGAAAAGTAACTGTCAACTACAAAAGTAGTTGGTGAGAACAATAGGTTTAACAATTGTAAATATGAATTTGCATTGTAAGGCATATGAATAAAACAATGAATGAAAATACATGGATGGTTGCAACCCAAACTAACATCAAGTCTGTAAAACGTGTCTAAACAGTCATCAGACTGTTTGCTAGAAAACCAACATATAATCAAGTCCCAAACTACGTTTGGAGTTAGAAAATTTGTCAGCAACATTGATATAACCATTCGTAACCAAATCCTGCAGTTAGCTTTTAAAACAAATTTAAAAGCTAACTCCAGAATTAGGTCTGCCCAATTGTGTCCGCTTTCCATTGTTGTGATCACCCAGTTCTAACGCTAAATGAATATGTAACTTGATGTGTGCATCAGTTTGTTCACAACGATGAACACCATACTTTTGGAAAGTTGAATTGAAACCCTTTGATTGAATGCCTTATTTGATTTCCATGATTTTGAAAACTTCCCGTGTGTACTATGAATACCAATGATTGAAATAACTTGTTTGAATACCATGAATTGAAATTCTTTGTTTGAATACCACTATGAAAACCATTGGTTGAAAACCTTGTATTGAAACCCTTGATCGAATACTAAAGATAGTGTCCTTGTATAATAACAAGGTTTATAAATATCGTTTATCGAAAACACAAGATTTTAATAAATGAGTTTATAAAAGTTAGTCTTTAAAAGTGTTTAACATTTATAAAACCATTTGTGTAGAACAGTTTAAACAAACTTTATAAAACCTTCTTAATAGAAAAATGTTTAACAGTTGATAAAATTCTTTTTAAGACATTTGATAAATCCTTTAAAACAGTTGATGAATACGTTGAATTTGTACAGTGAACCTGTAATATTTGCATAATAGCATAAATCCTGAATATTGAAATATGATTGTAATAAGAGTAATTTGGTCACGTGTTCCACCCCAAAACAGTTGTAAACAGTAAAAGAGGGGCTAATGTTCTCACCTGACAGCAGTAGACTCTGAACGATAACAGGTAGCAAGTAGCAAACAAGACCTCTAACTGGTTCCTATATCATTGTAATCATACATAAGATATAAGATTTATGATTGTTTAGACTTTGACTTATTGATTGACTTGTGTTATTTTGAACTTGATTAACTCTTGAATAACTTGATCTCATGTTTAGGAATATTTTTGGATTTGAAAATCATGATTGAGTCACTTGATTGATCATTGATTCATGAAAAAGAAGTGTCATGTTCTTTTATGCACAACTCATATGCATAAAATGACAAGTGTTGGTGATTTTGATAGCCGTTGTTTAACATGTAGTTTAAAGAGATATCCAATTTGTTTTAAGCCTTTATGATTATGACTTGATCTCATAATTAGGTTAAATTAAACCTAAGCCAAATAAGATCGTTTCATAATTATTTGATTAATAGGCCAAGATTGGGCAGAGATAAAATCCCATGGGCCAATCTATTCCTATTGGGCTTAAGTATTTGTTATTGGGCCCTTGGGCCATATTTATGGTGTAATTGACCAATTGGGCCATGGTAGGCCGAATGGAATGTTATTGGGCCAAGAATAAATATGTTGGGCTTGAGTTACAATCATGTTGAGCTAATCAATAAGCGTTTGGGTTAACCAATCGGGCTACTTATGACTAATGGGCCGAGAATACTATTTAGCTTGATCAAATCATGTGGATCAAATGGAATGGCACGGACCGAACTAAAGAAAAACTGGGTTGCCGACCGGTTTACAAGGGTGGCAGCGAACCCTTGGGTTCGTTGGATCTAGGTTCGCCAGTCATGAGAGCATCACTAATGTTCGGCCATGCAAACCCTAGGGTTCGGCAAGCTGATCAACGAACCATGCAAGGTTCGCTGGCTACTGGAATGGTTCGTCCACATGGAAGCTTCGGCTGAGGTTCTGTGGTCTTGTAGGTTCGTTTGCTCAACAAAGGTTCGGCTGCTGCATTAAGGTTCGTCGAGGGTGAGTAGGGTTCGTCTATATACAGCATCCAGAAGGTTTGTGTCTCATGGTTCGGGCTGAAATGGTTCGTGAGCAGGCAGGAAAGGTTCGGGAGTGGTTCCACACAGGTTCGTTGGACAGGTGAGGTTCGCCGGGTTGGGTTCGTGACCTGATGCATGAAGGTTCGGCCCCGGTAGGGTTCGGCCATGAACCACAGGTTCGGCTCGGGGCTGTTGGGGTCACGTATCCCACGAACATGTCATCATCACCATCATTCAACCTCGGTCCTTCGATCCAACCATTCCCACGCTATGAACACTCATAAACTCATCCTCGAAGGGTTGTTAGTTCGACTGGAATGACGTAGAACCGGCTAAAACTTGAAGTTAGACAAACACATACAAAAACCCTATATTTCGTGATCTTTCTCGAAGCATACCTCAATTTTAGCCGGACAAATCCACAGATCTTTTGGACTTTCGTGTAGGGAATGTCGAGAGCTTCGCGTGGACACCAAGAACACCTAATTCCGTTGAGACACGAGCGAGCTACGCACGTTTAAAGCTTGGATTTCTATAGAGAGAGAATGGACGGGAATTCTAGAGAGAGAGGGTGTGGCTGAAATAAATGAGCCAAAATAGAATAATTAAGGCCTTTTATGCCCCGGTGGTTTCCAGCGTGTTCGGTCTCGCTCGGTGTCGGTTTCGCGTATTTTTACGTACGCGCCACCACGATTAAGGAAATAATATTTTGAATTGTTTTTGATGAGTTTCAAAATTCTAAAAATGTAAAATAAATTATTTCATTTATTTTTTAATCTTCGTTCATTGTCAGACCGTTAAACAAATACAATTACGTGTATACCCGCAATCGTGTATGTTTTTCGATCATATTATTTATTTATGGTCGTTCAGTCGTAATTATAAGTTCAACATTCGTATCGTTATGGATCGTCACCCATAACTGTACTCAGTCTCGCTTACGCATTATGATTTTTGTTTGATTACTTCGTTTGTCATAATATTCGTCTAAACACTACGCACTAACACTATCCCATTACACCGAACTCAGTATATGTATAGGGCATACCCCAGAGTCCAGCTACCTGCCTTATCTGATGCCGTCCCACCACTGTTTCGATATAATACGATACTGTTCTTGCCTAGCGAAATCGACTGTAAATAAATAATACATACTTGTTTCTATTAATTAAGATCCTATCACACACAAACACAATCATGAACATATGAATCACATTGACTGATTGGACATAAATACACATTGTTCGAACACTGTTTACAACTATCATGACTAAATGTACAGATCTTAGAATAAAAACTTTAGTCTAAGTTTAATTTAGAAAATATGGAAACGTAAAGCACATTACACAATGCATGAGACTGCCATGCATAGTGCAATCTAGGTTTCAACTACTTTATTGAAAACATGGTGTTCATGGTATCCTTATTAAGTTCATGGGATATATTTAACATAGGTTAGAGTCTAGTGAGCTAAGCTTAAGTTGTTGAAGACCAAACCATGGTCACTTAGGATCAGCTAAGTGTAGGTTTTCCCTTCCCCGGCTCCTTGTGTTTCTATGGTTGATTAAAACTCGTTTGTGCTCGGTCTTGGTTCATTTTAGTTTTAGAATCCTTGGATTATGTTAAAGTTCATAGTATGGGTGAAGTTCCAAGGAGTATCGATACTATAGTATCGATGCCATGTTTTAAAGTGATAAAGGTGTTTGTCGAGACTAGCCGATATCGATCCCATCTTTGAATCCGTATTGAACACCTTTCAATACGCTAACTTCGATCAAAACCAAGCTCAAACTCCTTGAATCACTCATCCCATACTAGTGTCGATGGTTTCACGTCGTCTAAGGGTGTCGATATCATCAGTATCGACCACAAGTTCAACTTATTGGAAGCTGCCCATCGATACTATCAGTATTGATTGGTTTGCTAATCTCGATGGTACTGTGCTTCGACCTCACTAATATTGACAAAATTTGAACTCAGCTACTTTGAGGGCATTCACATTACTAGTATCGAAGACTTGAGAATGAATCTTGGGTCGTCGAACTTGTTTGTCTCGATGGAAGAACACATTCAAACTTTCATCCATCGATACTATCAACCCAGCCACATTATATGTTCACACTATCAGTGTTGATATTAATCAGCTCACCAATCCTTTACAAGTTCATTCCAAGTTCCCAGAAGCACTTCTAGAGTAGAAGGTTGTTGGTTAACATCATTAAACTGGTTTTTATCTTGATGGAAAAGGTTCAAGCTCGAACCTGCTTCAATAAGGACGTGCAGAGCTCCGATCCTTTGTACTTCCTCAATGTACACACCAAGAGATTTCCGTAGGCTCCATGATCTCGAAAATACGTTGAGAAATGAAGGAGATCGATTGAGGGTCTTCTATAGAGAGAGTAGAGAGAGAAAGTGACGGAAATTCTAGTAGAGAGAGAAAGTGACGGAAATTCTAGAGAGAGTAGAGAGAGAAAGTGATGGAAATTCTAGGCTGGTGGCTGGGGTCATAATGAGGGAACTTATGCCTTTTATACCGCGAGTGGTTTCCCTCGTTTTCGGTTTCTTTCAGTTTCGCGTTTAAGCGTTACTTTACGTATAATACGTATGTATTACGTTTTCATTAAAATGGTTTTATTTTATCTTTTTAGGTGGTGAATCCTAATAAATATCTTATGCAAAATAATTTTATTAATTTATTTTTGAATCGTTTATTTTAAATTAATTCGTCAGAAAGTAAAACCTTCGTGCGTATTCATACGAATCATCACCCGTATGAACACGAAGATTGTTCTACTTTCCGTTTTAGTTTTCTAATTACAAGATATCATTTAAATAATTATACCCACATATATATTCATGCGAATAATCATTCCCACGAATACACTCTTAATTTAATATTTCAAAATGTTATCCCTTATTGTTCTGAACTTGTTTTCCTCCCAACGTTTATGTTTCATAATTGGGTTATTTTGGATTATGTCTTTATTAACGTTTACTCGTAACGATAAGTTTAACATTAATATATTTATGGATCGTCACCCGTAATGATATTGAGTCTCTCTTATGCGTTACGATTTTGCTTCAATGATTCGTTTGTCATATTATTCATCTTAACACTACGCACTAACACTATCTCCATTATACCGAACACAGCTTATGCATAGGCATATCTAGAGTCCAGCTACCTACCTTATCATCCGCCAGCCCACCATCATTTCTATATAATACAATAGGGATCGTGCCTAACGTGGCTGACAATAAAGAAATAAATATATACTTATCCTTAAACTAAAGAAATTTCCTATAACACACAAACATGTTCATATGATTCACACTGACACATAACATATGATTACACACTGTTTTATTCATGTTTATGATTACCATGACTAAATGTACAGATGTTTCATTTGTATCGATGAATTTTGGTAAAATATTCTTAGTTTCCCTTGGATACTATTAGTATTGATGGAACTCATATCAATACTACTCGTATCAACAATCAATACTTGGCCAATAACAGAGATTCAATGAAAAATAAAAAATACAACTCAAATACATGATCTATACTAAAAACAATGTATTTAGTAATCATCAAAAGCAGTTGATAAATCTGAGCACTAATAGACTCCCCCTTAGCAATAGCTCGGTGATTATTCTCTAATCAGCTTATTTGAGACACATAGTAGCCTCCAGCAAGTATCTTATACTTGATCATGATCTACAAGTCTCTTAGATTATTTCTCCTATTTTTCTAGTGTCTGTACTGAATTATGAATTATTGTAATCAAATAACAATAATTAATCAGCCTAAGCTTTTACTAACTTCATGTACCAACAGTGTCTACCCTTTAGTAATAACCTATGAATCTCAATTAACAATCTTCTAAACCCTCTTTGGTTTCGGATTCAATAATTGTTTCATTTTCATGAAACTGGCATTCAATTTCCTTGTTAATCATCTGATTAATAAGATGCCTTATGTTTTCATTCATAATGAAATTATATCTCTGATTATCCCAATTTGGTTGAAAAGATTTAGAATGCGATTGAAAAAACATTACATCTCTTTGTCTATAATTACCATAAATTCTGTAAGTATTTTGTTTCTTAATTTTAGCTGAGTACCTTGAATTAAATGCACGTGGTTTATAAACCTGTTTAGGCTTCATCTTTTCTTTTTTAAAATAACCATTGAAAGCCTTAGTCAAGAAGTCAACCAAGTTAACATTGTCTGTCATTTTCTTATTGCTCCTTGACCTTCTTGACCTCTTTGTTGTTTCTTTTTTCTTTTGTTGTTTCTGACATTCAACATATTTGGATATTGACTTGTATAATTTCTTAGAAATATCAACAAGATCATCATCCATCCTCTTTTCCTAGAGTTCGGATTTAATTTTAAACTCTTCAATTTCTTTCTTCAAACTAACATTCTCCTCTTTCAATAAATCAATTTCATCACAACTTTTGTTTAATGTCATAAAATCTGCTTTCATCTCATCCATCTGATCTTTTAAATTATTATTTTCAGTCTTAATTTTAGAATCATCACACTAGTTGGCAATAGCAACTCAAAGATCTTTACAATTCTTGATATGTTTCAAATTCTAAAGGATGCCTTTGTAGATTGCCATAGAAAGCAAGGTAAAAACCTTCTTTTCAAGATCATAACTTTCCTTCTCTTCTTTATTCAATCTTCATGGATTCTTATAAAATCCATTGAAGTTAGGCTAAAAATATCCCTCAAATATAGGAATTTTGAAATTTTGTTCAACAAGTTCGAGAAACGCTTCAAATTTTATACTTCAAGATGAAAAGTTGCTAACCGAGAAAAGAACCAGAAGCTTTGACATATTTTTAATCTCCATTCTACTAAACAAAGTAGATAATCTTGAATAATTTGCCATTTTGAATTCCCGAGAAAAAAATTTGTAGGACCTCGTAGGAGCTCGGAAAATATCTGATTCCAAGAGAAATCTGCTTGACAGCCTCTAGAATAGTGCGGAATCCTATTCCAGGGTTTTCCAATCGAAACCAACACCAACCGTGGTGAATCGAGAGAGTAGAATCAACGTGTGAGTAAGAATCGATCACCATGGGTTGAGAATCGAAGTTGGACAGTAAGAATTGCTCAAAACTTCAAGGGTTTGACACTAGAGTGCACTGGGAAGAATGAGGACTCGGGAAAAATTGGGTTTGGAATAATTTGAACTAGTATATATAGACTGTAGTCATTCGGCCGAATGAGTGGCCGAAGCAGCTCATTCGGCGAATGACTATGTCGAATGGACAAGTCAGTCGAATGAGTCATTCGGCGAATGGCTCATTCTCTGAATATAGTCATTCTCTATTCTCATTCGGCGAATGACTTCATTCGTTAGAGTCATTCGCCCGAATGAGTAACACTCATACTCAACTATTAATAAACCAAATCAAACACCCATATAATCAAACTTAAACATTCAAAACAATATATAAAGACAACTTCCATTAATATAACTTTAATCTTTACATGATGATTAATACAAAATTGAACTAGGGACATTAAGTGCATCTACAAACTCCCCCTTGGACCTAGTTCATACATTGGAAGTGTCTTTCTTGAAGTACTTTTTAGTAATAGCTTTCCAGTCTGCTCCATCATGTATCTTGAATATACTGCAGAAACGGATCACTCTCATGAACTGCAGTGCCTGTACCATGTCCTGTACATCAAAGAAGAATAGATGACGAAACAATGCTTGGACATCTTTGTGGGACAAGTTAGTCAACCACATTGGATCAAAAAGACGTTCGGTTTCCCACTTCTTGTCTTTGCACATGACAATCACAGCTTCTCCACTCCGCCCATCATAGTACCACCATCGGAAGCCCTCTATAAAGTCTTGTCGCATCTTCCTTAACGGAATCTTCTTCAAAACTTTAGGAGGAAGCCACTTCAGGATAACTTTGTGCTTTCGGGTGTCTCCATCAATTTCAGGCAAATAATAACGTTCAGGCTGTTGGGGCTGGAAGTTCACCCATCTCTTTCTGTATTCGTACTGAATCTGACGAGAAAACCAGGCAGACATTCCTGAATCTTCACTGTATAACATCCTCAGACGTGCTAACTGATTGACCTCAAAACCTGGCGACGTCTTAAAATCGTGAGGATGCTTGAAGTAGTCAATGCCTCTCTCTCTCTTCACAGCATAGCACCCAAGATCATGAAAGTATGCCCAGCTCAAGATTTGACCTCCAGCCTTGTAGCCTTTGGTTCTGTATACTTTCTTGTGCGTAGCTGGCAACTTCATGGTGCTTTCTTTCTTAAGAACCTCCCAGTAGGCCTCCCATTCCTCTTTTCTCTTCTTTTGATCATCAGCTTCGGCTTTCCTAACCTCAACTTATTCTTCTAAGTATCGGATTAGTAGATCTTCAATGACTTGATCAAACTGATCAGTAAATGTTGGCAGCTCTTCCTCAGCTGATGTATACTTTGGGTACTCTTCATCAGTAATATCTTCAAGAATAACCTCATCTACATCATCAAAAGCCTCTGGAGTAGGCTCATCAAACACTGGAACTGAGGTATCATCAGTGATAACCTCATCTGGGTTTAGCCTGAACAGTTCGGCTATCTGCTCCCTTGATTGGCAATGTATGATCTCTCCCTCCTCTTTGTCATAGCTGACCGAGTGCTGTATGATGCCTTGAGCATCAAGAATCATAGTGAGTATCTCCTCCAATTGACGTCTCACAGGCACAGCTTCGACTTCCTCAGTAGCTGCTGGTTTTTCAGTTTGTGTCGGAGGAGGTGGAGGAGGAGCCTGTTTCTTCTTGTCATTTGCACTCTTGGACCGTATCTCAGATGTAGAAGGGGCTTGATCATCATCATCAGAACTTGATGAATCAGAAGACCCACTTCCTGATCTGTCCTGATCATCATCATCTTTATCAGAATCTTCATAGTCAACTTTCTCCTCATCAGATTCTTCTTCCTCTTCTTCCTCTTCCTCTTCTTTATCAGAATCTGAATCATTGGAGTGAGCAACAGTGCCTTATATCCTGGGAGTGCTATCCTTGAGACTGTCAAGGTGATCAGCTAGCCTAGCATTCTCAGTCTCTAGGGACAGGATCCGGTCACTTAAATCAGTGACAGTCAATGCCAACTGATGATGCTCATCAATATACTTCAAGAGCTGCTCCTCTTGCTGAGCAGATCTAGCTCTCAGATCTGCTCTCTGATCAGCAGCCTGAAGAAGCAAGGAATCCTGCTCCTCTACCCGCTGTGTGAGCTGGGCAATAATCAGTTCCTGATCTTTATTCTTCTTTTCTTGTTCCATGCTCCTCTCCATCAATCTAAGTACCATACTGTTCAGTGTGCTCAGCTGATCAACAACTGAAACAGTAGGTATGAACGTGTCGGCTCGTGAAGTGGAGGGACCAGTAGAAGCAGAAGTGAAAATGGGAGCCTGGGTCATAGTGTCACACCCAGAGCCGGCGCGGTAGGATCGGGTTTCCCCGACGGGCGGAAGATTCCCGGGGCGCGATATCGTGAGTGATAATCGAAATGATCAGATTGTTTACATTGCACATGATATATAAATGAGAAACTTGCTGGAATAAAATAGAATTACAAAGTTAAATTACATCAGTTAAGTTTATAAGTTAACAATGTAAATCTATTATAACATCATAAATCTTCAATCTTGTATCTGCACCAGATATACAAAATAACGGTGTATGATGTCCAAAAGTATGCAGGTCCAAAAGCTAGGTCCTCTATCTGTAACCTAGTCCAAAAGAAACAACTCTTTAGTTGACCTGTTTGTCACCTGAGAAGTCATGCAAAAATAAAGTCAACACATGGTTGGTGAGTTCATTAAGTTCTATAAAATGAAATTGAATAACCTTAATGACAACCTTAACCTCACCATTAACCGCCTATACCATCCAGCTTAGTATGCTTATATATAGGGCATATGTAGGGTCGAACTTACCGCCCGCCCAGCCACCATTTCACCACATACCAAACCACATGATATACTGTTCCTGGTGATAATTATGCATTTCATTTCACTACTTTGATTCCATGACCTATGATTTATAGCATTTGATTACCCTGAAAATGTTTACCTTGATCCCCCGAAGTGACAACCTTAACCTCATCAACAACCACCTATGCTATCCAATCAAGTATGCTTATATATAGGGCATATGTAGAGGATAAGCCACAGCCACCGTCCCACCACATACCGGACTGCTTAACATATTGTTATTAATGATAATTAAGCGTTTCACTCCATTCACCTCTGATTTAGATTCTGATTTCTACAATTTGATTTACCGCTGCTCCTCTTGAGTTCATCATAGTTACATGATTTCCCAAAAGTCAATGATAGAAATAAAATGTTAAATATTTAATTAAATAAATAAATAAAACATTTAAACACAACTAAGACATGATGATTGGGCCTTATTTGACTCAATCAGTTAGACTTAGTTGTTGGTGGTTGTCAAAGTTGTAACCTCTCTCACCTGACCCATGCCAGGCATAACTCACAAGGAGTACACCTGAACTGACCGGGATTTTAATGTTTTTCCCTTACAGCTTGACCCAATGGTCTTCTGTACATGCGGGGACTTTAAGGATATCCTTTGATTCTTGATCTCCTTGATTCTCTTGATATGACTTTGATATTGATTTCCTTTGATAGTTCATGTTATTGCCCATATAGCCTGATGTAGATGCACTTCATGTCCCTAGTTCTATTTTGTAATATTCATCATGTAAAATTCAAGTTAATAATGGAAGTTGTCTTTTTATATTGTTCTTAATGTTTATGTTTTAATTATTTGATTATATGATTGGGTGATTTGGTTTATTGATTAATTGAGTATGAGTATTGCTCATTCGGCCGAATGAGAATAGAGTATGTCTATATTCAGCGAGTGAGTCATTCGCCGAATGACTCATTCGACTGAATTACCTATTCGACAGAAGTCATTCGCCGAATGAGTTGTTTTGGCCTCTCATTCGGCCAAATGTCAACTGTCTATATATACAAGTTCAAAATCATTTCAACCCTAACTTCTGAGAACTCTCATTCTTCTCTTTGTGCTCCAGTGTCAAACCCCTAAAGATTTGAGAGTTTCTTGCTGTCCATGTTCGATTCATAGCTCGTGGTGTTCGATTCTCATTCAAACGTTCATCTCTTACCTTCGAATCACGACGGTTGCTGTTGGTTTCGATTGGAAAACCCTGGAATAGGATTCCGCACTATTCCAGAGGCTGTAGAGCAGATCTCCATTGGAACCGGGTTGTTTCCGTGCTCCAAATTGGTCCTACAAAGTGGTATCAGAGCTTTGGCTCTTGATTCTGCTCAATTTCCAATCCAAATCTTTAAATCCTTGATTGTTCGTTCGAGATCTGCAAAAACCCTAAGCTTTTTGTCCTTAAAGTTACTGTTTCATTGCTAATCCGTGGATTTTTGTGGTGGTTTTGTCAAAACGTTTGTCCCAATTTGTTCCCCATCATCTCATGATGTTCTGTACCAAATTTGGTACTTAGAACTGGTCTAAATCTCAAGTTATCACGATTTTTGTTGCAAAAACCCTCAGATTGGCCGAATGTCAATGGCGGCCGAATAGTTCAGCCAAATAACCCTCATTCGCCGAAAACCCACATTCGACTGTCTCATTCGGCGAATAGCCCTCATTCGATCAGTCATTCGGCGAATAGCTTCATTAGGTCAACTCATTCGCCGAATAGGTTTATTCTCTCTTCTCATTCGCCAGTTAGTCATACTCAACCTCTCATTCGCCGGTTCTATCACATTCAGCCCCCGACATTCGCCCTAAGGGTCTTCATTCGGCTATCATTCTGCAAATTTTTCTAAGTGTTGAATCTTGTCATTTTTGATTAAATGGAAGATTTAGCACTGATGGCGAACCAGAATCATCGTATTCAGACTTTGCTACTGACTAAGACTGAGACTGGAAATTCTAATAAAGCTCCAAAGTTGTTATCCTTAGACGATTATCCACACTGGAAGTATCGGTTTGAGATTCATATCAATGGAGTGGATACAAACTTATGGATGATGATCGAGGGAGGTTATCTGAGACCTCTGAATGAAGATGGAACTCGTATGCTAGTCACATGGATGACTGAGCCTCAGAGGAAGCTGTATGATTATGAGAAGAAAGCTTATGCTATTCTATCCCAGTCCATTGCCACTGATATTTTCCATCAGTTCAGACAGTTTACCTCTGCAAAGCTACTGTGGATGCACTGCAACAAAGATATGAGGGTAATGATGCTTTGAAGAATATAAAGTCAAAGGCATTGAGAAAGGAATTCAATAGCTTCATGTATGTGGGAAATGAGTCACTGGATGAGCTGATTGCTAGATTTTATCATCTTTTGAGTGAGTTATTCAATCATGAAGTCAAGACAACTACTCAGGAAAAGATCTAGTGTTTGGCAGATGCTCTACCTCCAAAGTGGGAGTCATTTTTGATGGTACTAAAGCAGATTCAGATGCTGACACATATGGACATAAATGATTTCATCCAGAAGCTGAAAGAACAAGAGATAGAGAACAAGTGGAAAGCAAAAAGAGTTGCTCAAGTTCAGGATCCTTCCTTGTACTATTCTACTCCCTCAGTTGAGAAATCATCTTCACATGCTCCATTGAAGACAGCTTTTGTTTCTCAGACATCTGAAGCTCCATCTTCTGCTCAGATTCATTTTAGTCAGTCATCTTCTTCAACCGGCTCTCAAAAGGAACATCATCAACCTGCTACCAGTCTGAAAACAGATAACTTTGACAAAGTTACTATGGAGATTGCTAAGGAACACATGGGTCTTTTATCTACACTTGTCAGCTCATATGATGGTTTAGTAGCTAGTCAGATTGGCAATCCTTATCTGACTAATGATGATTATTCTCAAATAGATCCCGATGATATGGAAAGGATTGATATTATGTGGGCTTTGGCAAGTGCTGTTCGAAGAGCAAAAGAGTTTGTAAAGAGAACGGGAAAGGACATCAATCTTAACAAAGAATCCAAGTTTGGTTTTGATATGGCTTCTGTGACTTGTTATAACTGTGGAGAAGAGGGTCACTTTGCTAGACAATGCAAGCAACCAAAGAAGACTGGAAACAAGAATCCGTTTCAACATCAGAAGTCCACTACTTCAAATCCAGAAAGGAGATTAGTTCCCATTGATTCTCCTACTCAAGCTGGATCTACTTCTGCAAGCAAAGCTTTGATGGTACAACAAGATGAAGGGGTAAACTGGGATTTAAGATTCAATGCAGATCAAGGAGAACAAGACAAAGCTTGTGTTGCTGAAATTCAAAAGGTTGAAGATTACAGTGAGGAAAACACTTTGGAAGAAACAAAGATTAATGATACTGAAGCAGCAAGTTCAGAGTCTGATAGCATGACTGATTCAGACACTCAGGAATCTGATGCTGAAATTGAAGACTCTTCTACTCAGTTTGCATTGATGGTAAACTCTTCTGCTTCATCAGAGTCCGAGCAGGTATACACTGATTGTTCATCTTCACATTCAGAGTGTTTTAATTGTGTTGACCTAAAGAGTAAGGTCCTTGCTTATCAGAAACATAATAGTGATTTGATGAACGATCTCGACTTGTGCATTGAGGCTAACAAAATTCTAAAATCTAATGAAAAAGATTTTCAAGCTAAAATTGATCTTTTAAATAGACAACTGCATGAGGCTGAGATCGCAGTGTTGAATTAGCAAGATGGTATAACTTCTTATCTTAATACCATCAATGAGATCAAGAAGAAATTAGCAATAGTCGAGTGTGACTATGAGACCTTGGGACAAAAGCTCAAGAGCTATGAGAGCTCATCTTACATTATTGAGCACATGATCCGTAGGGGTATTGATCAATAGGGAAAGGGAAAAGTTAGCTATCAAAATTGTCCTCCACCTATCCTCAACGCCTTTGTTAATACATCAAATGACAAAGATGTTAAGGATTTTCAAGTCACTACTCCATTAGTAATAGATCCAACTGAACTATTTATTAATGAGGATTCCTCAAAATCTGAGAAATCTCGTGTGGATGGACTTGTTGAGGATTGGGTCTCAGATTCTGAGGATGAATCAGATGATTCATATGTCTCTACTCAGAATCAAGCCCCTGCAGTCATGAAATGTGACCCAATCTCAAATTCAAAGATTTACAAAGAATTGGGCTTTGTAAAAGCTTCTCAAGAGTCTGAAGCAAAATGTGTTACCAAGTCTGCTTTTATTGGTAACAAAGGGACAAAAGGGTTGGGTTTTAATCAAGACAAGCTAAAATCAAATGTTTTCATAAAAAGGGTGAAAAAGTTTGTTTTGAGTGTGGTGCACCTGGGCACTTTGTTAGATCCTGCCCTCATTTGATTAGACGAAAGGTTGCACCACCCAGAAAAAAAAATATGAATTTTGTTAAACCTGTGAGATCTGAGTCCAAATCATTTCTGACAAAACCCAAACAACCAAATCAGGTTAAATCTGTGGACAAGGGTAAAGGGAAATTGATGAACTTGAATGTTCTCAAGTCTGTTAATGTTGATCAATCTAAACCATCATCCATTTATCTGAAAAACTCTTTTGATAAATATGCAATCTGGAAAGTTAAAACATCTGCGAGTTCAATTCCACCCATCTCAGACAAGCCTATTTCAGATGGTAAATGGATTGATGTATGGATCCGAGACTCACTGGGTCAACCCAAGACTGTAAAGGCTTGGGTTCCCAAAGTGAACTGATTGTTTCATCTTTGTGCAGGTTGCCCCAAAAGCTGGTGTTAACAGCAATTGGATCGTTGATAGTGGGGCTTCCAGGCATATGACTGGTGATATCTCGTTACTCACCAATGTGAATGCAGTTCGCGGTGGATATGTAGCTTTTGCTGGTGACAAAGGCGGGTTTATAACAGGAGAGGGAATTCTGACAAATGGGCAAGTTTTATTTGATAAAGTCAGATATGTCAAGCAATTGGAAAATAATCTTCTTTCAGTGTCACAAATCTGTGACAAGTAGTATAAAGTCTTATTTGATGATTCCAAATGCTACATTCTTAAGCAAGGTGTGAAAATTCCTGAAGATTGGATCTTGATGTCTGCCCCCAGGAAGCAAGACTTGTACGTACTCAATATGGCCACAGCTTCAACTACATCCACCACAGCTTCATGTTTTATGTCAAAGGCAACAGAAAAAGATTCAATTCTTTGGCATAAGAGGATGGGTCATTTGAGTCTACGCAGGATGAACCACTTGGTACACAACAATCTGGTTGAGGGGGTCTGTCTGAAGAATTTCAAGCTGTCTGATGTCTGTGTATCTTGCAAGAAAGGCAAGCAAGTCAAGCAGTCTCACAAACTGAAAAAGTTTCATTCAATCAATGTTCCTCTTGAGCTTCTCCATATGGATCTATTCGGTCCTGTAAATCACAAGAGTATCGTTGGAGATCAATACTGTCTTGTCATCACTGATAAGTATTCCAGATATTCTTGGGTGTTCTTTTTAAAGGAGAAATCTGAAACGTTTGAGTGCATTCAAGTGTTGGTTACCAAACTTGAATCACTTTATAAGCTCAAGATTCGTCAGCTTCGAACAGATAATGGAACGGAGTTCAAAAATCACAACATGGAGAATTTTTGTAATGCACGGGGGATTGTGCAACAGTTTAGTGCTCCATATGTTCCTCAAATGAACGGTGTTGCTGAACGTAAAAACAGGACATTGATTGAGGCTGCTAGGACCATGCTTGCTGATTCATCACTTCCGGTTCAGTTCTGGAATGAAGCTGTAGCAAACGCTTGCTATACATTGAACCGGGTTCTCATTGTGAAAAGACATGGGAAGACTTGCTTTGAACTGCTCCATAACAGAAAACCAAATCTTAAGTATCTTGAACCATTTGGTGCACCATGCACGGTGCTTAAGAAACACGAGCAGGGCAAGTTCAATGAAAAGGTGGAAGAAGGGTACTTTCTTGGGTACAGCACTCCAAATAAAAGAGTTTACAACACATCAACACATAATGTGGAGGAGTGGTACCATGTTGATGTTCAGAAATATTCTATGCCCCCACCTGGAAAAGGCCCAGATTGGATGTTTGATTATTCTGGTCTTTTTGATTCTTTCAACATGCCTCCCATGTATTCAGATGAAGATGTTGCCGTTCAGATGCTATATGATGCACAAAATGCACCTGAAGAACCAAAGCAACCTTCATCTGTTTCAACTCCTACAGCACAGACACATGATGACAGCTCAGACACAGACGACAACTCAGTTCCTCCAGTTGCCCCTGAACCTGCTGTTGACCATCTTGTACCAGGACTTGAGGATTTGAAACTGAATAATCTTGATCCACAGTTTGAAGTTCCCGCTCATCCTGTTGGATGAATTAATCGGATTCATCCTCAAGAAAATATTATTGGAAGTCCTTTGGATGGGGTCAAGACAAGAAATCAGCTTTCGTCAGGAGGACTTGCAGACATTCTGGACTTTGCAGATGTAAGCTTTTGTGCTCATTCCTACTTTATCTCCCAAGTTGAGCCACGTACAGTCACTGAAGCTTTAAAAGAAGAATCTTGGGTGGATGCCATGCAAGAAGAACTCTTGCAATTCAAAAAGTTAGGTGTTTGGCAATTGGTAGACAAACCCAAAGGTGCAAAAGTGATTGGTACTAGATGGGTTCTTCGGTGTAAGAAAGATGATCACGGGATCATAGTGCGAAAAAAAGCACGTTTGGTTGTTCAGGGATTCATACAGATCGAAGGTTTGGACTATAATGAAGTATGTGCACATGTTGCTCGACTTGAAGCCATTCGTATCTTCTTGGCTTATGCATCCTTCAAAAGGTTCAAAGTTTATCAGATGGATGTAAAAAGTGCATTTCTTCATGGTGTGATAAATGAAACAGTGTATGTAAGTCAATCTCCCGGGTTTGAGGATCCATTGCATAGAGACCAAGTCTACAAGCTAGACAAAGCCTTATATGGATTGCATCAAGCGCCGCGAGCCTGGTATGAAACATTGTCTACTCACCTTCTGAACAACGGGTTCAGAAGAGGTGTCATTGACTGTACACTGTTCATTCAAGAAAAGGATGGTGAATTACTCTTGGTGCAAGTATATGTGGATGACATCATTTTTGGTTCAACAAATGATGATCTGTGCAAAGATTTTGAAGAGGTCATGAAAGAGAAGTTCGAGATGAGCTCAATGGGAGAGATGAAATTTTTTCTGGGATTACAAGTAGATCAGTCTGAGGTAGGAATCTTCATTCATCAAACCAAATATGTTGGGGATATACTGAGCCGGTTCAGTATGTATGATGCAAAGCCTGCTGGTACCCCACTGGCTGTCAATCACAGGATTACACCAGATGAAAAGGGGGAGTTAATTGATGTTACTTTGTACCGAGAAATGATTGGGTCTCTTATGTATCTTACTGCTTCTCGGCCAGACATCATGTTCGCCACATGCTTGTGTGCAGGGTATCAATAAAAACGAAGAGTCTCCCATCTCATTCCTGTCAAGAGGATTATGCGTTATCTGAAGGGTACACCAGATCTTGGTTTATGGTACCCTAATGATGATAACTTTGAGCTCACTGCATACAGTGACTCTGATTATGGTGGCTGCAAAAGAGACTTCAAGTCAACATCTGCGGGATGTCAGTTCTTTGGAAACCGATTAGTTACCTGGCAG
The DNA here is from genome assembly GCA_009363875.1 of Mikania micrantha. Classification (NCBI taxonomy): domain Eukaryota; kingdom Viridiplantae; phylum Streptophyta; class Magnoliopsida; order Asterales; family Asteraceae; genus Mikania; species Mikania micrantha. Next base: position 61,229,966 of record CM018697.1, read on the forward strand.
TGCAAGAAGCAGACGTCGGTGTCTACTTCAACCTGTGAAGCTGAATACATTGCTGCTGCTAGTTGCTGTTCTCAAATCATCTGGATACAACAGCAACTCAGGGACTATGGGTTACATTTTTCTAATACTCCTATATATGTTGATAATACTGCTGCCATAGCTGTCACTAAGAATCCTGTTCAGCACTCCAAAACAAAACACATCGACATTAAATATCACTTCATACGTGATTGTTTTGAAAAGAAATTAATCGATGTTGTTAAGATTCACACCGATCACCAGAAAGCTGATCTTTTCACAAAAGCTTTTGATAAACCCAGATTTTTATATCTGTTATCGGCGAATGGTGTTTTCCAAAAGGATGAAGTCCTACCTTCATCTAAATCTAACAAATGATCATTGTCTTTCTTAGATAATTTTTGTTTCGTCTATTTTACTTTATTTCAGTTTTCTTGTCTAGTTTTTTTCTTAAATTAAAAAAGAAACTCAAAAAGATTTTCTGTTTTAGGTTTTTAGGGGGAGATAGTTGTTAATTGAAAAACCAAAAACATTTGAAAAAGTTAAAATTGAGATGGTCTTTCTTTGAAAAAGTGACACATTAATTTATCATGATATAGAAGCTGAATTGAATGTGTAAGCTGAACACACAAGAAAATTGTGATGTGATGTACTGATAGGCCAACTCTACAAATGAATAATAAGCTTGTGATAACTTAGAAAGTCTGATTTGTGGAATCTGATTTATAACACCATTTATGTGAGAAATAGTTTTTGACTCAAATCAAGCATACACCGGTCATCATGGAATCAAATGAGGCTTCAATTAAAGAAAAACAAAAACAAGCTGGTATTAAGCTTGAAGAAAAAGAAAAGGAAGCTGGTATTAAGCTTGAAGAAAAATAAATGCAAGCTGGTATTAAGCTTGAGAAATACTTGAACAAATTAAGTTCGATTCCATACACGTGCCATATTGCTGGGACGAACCTAGCTGAAGCCGTCCATTTGGATAGAACAAGAAAAATACAAAAAGATAATAAATTTGAAATATTATTGAATTTATGATGACTGGTATTAAGATATGCAGAAATGAGTTATAAACTGATTTTGATCGTTAATGGTAAAATGAAATGGGGAACTCGATCAGAAAACATGAGTGATCATAAAGTTTGTTTAGTAGTTGTGTATTGTATGGTTTAAAACTGGACAAACATATCAGTAATCGTATCATAATACAATTGTGTTTGAGGTGAAATATTCAACAAAGCTGATGTGATGTGATTAGAGTTATGTGTTATTTTATTAGTAGACTTCTCACAAAAATATGTGCTTATTTGTTTTTAGTTGTTAGTTGTACAGTTGTAATCTTTGTTTCAGAAAAGTACAAAAAGATTTTCTATTTTTAATTTTAGTTTAGATGATTATTTGTAGATTCAGATGTCTGTCACATTTGAATCCTAAACCAACCAGACATATTTTCATATGACATATCTTCATAATTGTCACAATTTTGATGTTCAAAATGTAAAATCTGAAAAAGTTTGTGTTTTGAGTGTTAAAACATCTATTCGCCCAAATGAAGTTTGAAATTCTTTCATTCGGCCGAATGACTTCATTCTGCGAATGAGTCATTCGACCGAATCAATTGTGATAGAGTATATCTCATTCGGCGAATGGTGTGTGTCGAATGACACATTCGACATTCTCATTCGGCGAATGAGTTGTGACGAATGTCTTATTCGCCAATTACATTCGGCGAATGTGTTTGAATTTTCAACCGCCCTTTCGTCTGACTCATTCGGCGAATGAATGAACCTATATAAGTGTTCTATCAGCCGAAAGAGCTCATTCAATCAAAAGCTATTTCGCCGTAACTGTGTGTTCACATTCGCCCGATACACCTTTTACTCAGTCGATCATTTGTTCTTGATTTCCACGAACTCAGTTTCTGATAATCTTGTTCACTATCATTTCAGGTACTTGGGGAACAAATATCGTCAATTTTCAGCCATGAAATCATCGATTTCCGAACCTCTGTTAGGATTTTAGGGTTTACAGATTCGCCCCTAAAATAAATGGTCAAAAAGAACTTAAAACGAACTTTAACATGTTTTAAACTTGTTAGTCGGTCGTTTCTGAGAGTGTAGATACAAGTTTTATGAACTGATTTGATGTTCTGATAAATAAGGGTTTGAATTTCAAAATTCAGCCGAATGACGCCATTCGGCGAATGTCTAATTCGGCGAATGACTCTCATTCGACGAATGTCTCATTCGTTGAAACTCATTCGGCGAATGACACTCATTCGACGAATGTCTTAGTTGATGAAGCTCATTCGGCGAATGAACTCTATTCGCCACAATGGAATTCATTCGGCGAATGTGTACATTCGCCAAAATTGACTGTCATTCGGCTAATTTGCCTAAACTGTTTCTAAGTTCAAATTTTTATCTGATCCAATATTTTCAAGTTATCTGAATGGTTCTGACATGTTCTAATATGTTTTTCAGAATGGCTGGATACAAGTCCGTGACGAAGAACAACATATGCGCTCATTTGGATCTTGACACTCCGAACGCCAAGCACTACACTGAGATCATTATCTTTCTCAGGCGTTCGAGGATTTACACGGCAATTTCTACTGTCCATACGCCGTACCGTTCGCATCAGCAAGACTTCTGGGACTCTGCTGACATAGACTGTGAGGCTGAGCCTACCGTTATCCGGAGAAAGGTTCTTGGACATGACGTGGTTATCTCAGCAGAACACATCAGGAGAGTCTGTGGCTTTCAGGATTCTCCGGATCAGCCCTATCTGTTAGATCGTTACTTGGTCCGTGGATGCTTCATGAGATGCAAGTATGAGGGAGATCTTGGAGCTGGGATTCTCAACAAAGCCTTCATGTCTCATCAGTTCAAGTATCTTGCGCATGTTCTTTTTCATTGTCTAGGATCCAGGAGAGGTGGATTTGACGACATGCGAGAGACGATTCAAGGTGCCTTTGTTGCGCTTGTGCTGAACAGACCATTCAACTTCTCTGAGATGGTCTTCACTCACATGAAGGAGAATGTTACTTTGAAGGGGGACAAGAAATTTCTGATGTACCCGAGGTTTCTGCAGCAGTTGATCGATGTCAATTACCTGATCTACCGAAGATCAATGCTGACATTATCAAGCTGGAGCACATGAATGATCTCACTCTCAACAGGGTGATGTCATACAGGGGCAAAGAGAGAAAGCCAGCTTCCAGATCTTTATTTGGTCATCTCTCTAGACCTGATTACAGAGCACCAGCTGGTCGAAGATGGAGACATGATGAGTCTGACTCAGATGTTGAGGATATTGTTGTACCAGATGATGGTGGAGATGATGATTTTGAGGGTGATGTTGGTATTGGTGCAAGTGGTAGTGATGCTGGGGTTGCTGATGATGTTATGGTAGGTGGTGGTGCTAGCTCAGTAAGTGTGAGCATGATGACTGTAGGCACAGATGCTGTGACTCCTGTTGCAGGTGTTAGCGCCTCTTTGGCTGCAGAGGAGGAAGTAGATATTGACTCACTGATGGAGCTGAATTTCCTGATTACTACTACCTCCACAGTGACTGCTCCTCTTGATGCTACAGTCCCTCAGTTTTCTGAAGGTGGTGATGAGTCAGAGGACTCAAGTGAAGATGAGGGTGAGGGTGGTACTGATGAGGCTGACAGTTCGCATTCTGAAGAGACTCAGGATGATGAGTTTGAGAAACTGATGAAAGGAGGAAGAATGAAGATGACAAAGAGAAAAAGGAGTGAAGTAGAGATATAGGAGATTGCTGATCCTTCCTTTATTCCAGAGTTTGATGTACCCTCACCTCCTCGGTCTTCTGCTCCTGCTACTACTGTTGTTGTTCTGTCTACATCTTCCAGAGCCAGGAGAGGAAAGAGGTCGAGGTTCTCATTCCAGAGAAGGTCAGAACTGATAACGGCTGCTGCAACTACTGTTACATCAGTAGCAACTGTTTCAGTTTCTTCACTGACCAGGTCAAGGGCAACTCATGTTCGTGCCACTACCGCCCCTCTGAGCACCTCGGTGACTCAGGCCCCCATATTTACTGCTGCATCCTCTGGTCCCTCCATTTCACGTGCTGATATGTCTATACCTACTGTGTCAGTTGTTGATCAGTTGAGCACACTGAACAGTATGGCACTCAGATTGATGGAGAGGAGTATGGAACAGGAAAAGAAGAATAGGGATCAAGAGCTTGTTATTGCTCAACTCACCAAGAGAGTGGAGGAGCAGGACACTCTGCTGATTCAAGCTGCAGATCAAAGGGCTGATCTGAGGGCTAGGTCTGCTCAACAGGAGCAGCAGCTGCTGAAATACATTGATGAGCATCATCAGCTAGCCTTGACAGTCACAAATTTCAGTGATAGGATACTGTCCTTAGAGACTGAAAATGCTCGATTAGCAAATCAGATCGACAGTCTCAAGGATAGTACTCCTCGGATTGAAGGCTCTGCAGCACGTTCCGATGAATCAGACAAGGAAGAAGATGAAGAAGAAGAGTCTGAGGAGGAACAGGTAGATTATGAGGATTCAGAGAAAGATGCTGAATCTGATGATACAAGGACGGATCTGGGAGTGGGTCTTCTGGGTCATCCAGTACTGATGATGATGATGACTATGATGATCAAGCCCCTCCATCTTCTGAGATCTGGTCCAAGAAGGCCAATGACAAGAAGTCACAGGCTCCTCCTCCTTCGTGTCCCTCAAAGACAGCCGAACCTGAAGCGACTGAGGAAGTAGAAGCTGTGCCAGTGAGACGTCAGTTAGACGAGACTCTTACTATGATTCTGGACGCTCAAGGCATTATACAGCACTCAGTCAGCTATGACAAGGAGGAGGGAGAAATCATTCACTGCCTTTCAAAGGAACAAATAGCTGAACTATTCAGGTTAAATCCTGGTGAGGTGATCACTGACGATACCTCTGTTCCTGTTTTTGATGAGCCAGAGCCAGAACTTTTTAATGATATAGATGAGGTTATTCTGGAGGATATTACGGATGAGGAGTATCCTAAATATGCATCAGCTGAAGATGAGCTGCCTACATTCAATGAACCATTTGATCAAGAAACAGAGGATCTTCTGGTCAGATACTTGGAAGAACAGGTCGAAGTCAGCAAGTCTGAAGCCGATGAACAGAGAAAAAGGAAAGAGGAGTGGGAGGCTTATTGGGAAGTCTTAAAGAGACAGAGCACTGAGAAGATGCCAGCTACTCATAAGAAGGTTTATAGGACCAAAGGCTATAAAGCTGGAGGTCAGATTCTTAGCTGGGCATACTTCCATGACCTCGGATGTTATGCAGTGAAAAGAGAAAAGGGAATAGACTACTTCAAGCATCCCCATGACTTCAAGACGTTGCCTGGGTTTGAAGTAAATCAATTAGCTCGTCTGAAGACGCTCTATAGTGAAGACACAGGGATGTCTGCTTGGTTTTCTAGACAGATCCAGTATGAGTACCGTAAGCGATGGGTGAACTTCCATCCTCAACAGCCTGAACGTTATTATCTTCCTGAGATTGATGGAGACACCCAGAAACACAAATTTATATTGAAGTGGCTTCCCCCTAAAGTCTTGAAGAAGATTCCTCTAAGGAAGATGCGACAAGATTTTATGGAAGGCTTCTGATGGTGGTATTATGGCCGTCGTACTGGAGAAGCAGTGATTGTACTCTGCAAGGACAAGCAGTGGGAGACTGTAAGGATTTTTGAGCCAATGTGGTTGACCAATCTATCCCACAAAGATGTCCAAGCTTTGTTTAGGCACCAGATTTTCTTTGATGTTCAAGACATGGTGCAAGCATTACAGTTTATGAGAGTGATCCGTCTCTGCAGCATTTTCAAGATCCACGCTGGAGCTGACTGGAAAGCTATCTCTGCAAAGTATTTCAAGAAGGACGCTTCCAAGAGTTGAACTAGGTCCAAGGGGGAGTTTGTAGATGCACTTAATGTCCCTAGTTCTATTTTGTAACATTCATCATGTAAAATTCAAGTTATTAATGGAAGTTGTCTTTTTATATTGTTCTTAATGTTTATGTTTTAATTATTTGATTATATGATTGGGTGATTTGGTTTATTGATTAATTGAGTATGAGTATTGCTCATTCAGCCGAATGACTCTAGAGTATGAAGTCATTCGCCGAATGAGAATAGAGTATGTCTATATTCTGCGAATGAGTCATTCGCCGAATGACTCATTCGACTGAATTACCTATTCGACAGAAGTCATTCGCCGAATGAGTTGTTTCGGCCTCTCATTCGGCCGAATGTCAACTGTCTATATATACAAGTTCAAAATCATTTCAACCCTAACTTTTGAGAACCCTCATTCTTCTCTGTGTGCTCCAGTGTCAAACCCCTGAAGATTTGAGAGTTTCTTGCTGTCCAAGTTTGATTCATAGCTCGTGGTGTTCGATTCTCATTCAAACGTTCATCTCTTACCTTCGAATCACCACGGTTGCTGTTGGTTTCAATTGGAAAACCCTGGAATAGGATTCCGCACTATTCCAGAGGCTGTAGAGCAGATCTCCATTGGAACTGGGTTGTTTCCGTGCTCCAAATTGGTCCTACACCTGACTACAAGAGTCTTCTATACCTGAAGGGGACTTTATATGTGTGTTACATGTGGTCTTGGTTCCCTATACAACTGACATCCACCTTAACTCAATATTAATGACTTCATTAGATTGTAATGATTTCATTATTTCAATGATTTACACACATTTATGATTTCTGATTCCTTGAGTCTCTTGATCTTGATCTTTAGAATTTCCATGATTCACAATGATATTTGATTCTTGATTTTGATCTTTGTTCTCAGATCCCATACTGAAATTAGATTTCCTTTGAATATGATCTTTTGTTTTAGTTCATTTGATTTCACTTTTGAATTTAGATTCTTGAATTTGAGCTTGATGGCCTAAAGGTTTATTTAGAGTTTAAATTTAAAGTATTACTCGTAAGAGTACTTTAATTAACTTAATAATTTGATCTGTTTAACAATTACCTAGACAGGAATCTAGGAGTATCAACAAAATATATATGTAAAACATATAATAAATAAATGCATGTAAATAAACAATTTAAATAAAACAGTTTACGCATGCTTCTCAGCCCCGCGTTTTAACACAAAAATGTTTAGAAAAGGGGAATGAACTCACCTGTGTTGCTATGTAACTGATCTAACCCAAAATGCGCTCTCGTTATGGTAGCTTAGTTTTCTTCGGTTCCTGAGTTGTTTTACAAGAATTCGAATATAATAACTATGCGTAATAGTCGTTGTGCCTAAGGTTGAGTCTTGTTGTGTGTGCAACTAAGTGTCTTAGTGCTAAGTGTATCTGAGATCTAATCTATCTTAGTTACCCTTTTTATTATCCCAAACCCATGTTTAATTACATTATCTTACTTTTAAACTTTACAAAAATTTGGGCAGAGTTTCCTTTGTTTTCTGTTAAAATCCAGACAATGATATTGTCTGTTTTTCAATAAGTTCCTAAACAATTATATCACAATAAGTATTTAAATCAAAACATTACAATTAACTTAATAAACTTAAAAAGAAACCAATAACATTTATAAATAAAGTCCATTTCGTTTTGATTTAACAAGATTTTAGAAAATTTTCAAATTAGATTGTTAATACTTTATAACACCTTCATTTGAATTAGAAACATCATTACTTGATTTTAAATAACATTTAATGTATGTTGGGCTTATTTAAGCCCTATTGGGCCCATTTAGGCCCCATGACAAACTTTGGTTTCAGTTGTTTTCAAGACTTGTCTTGTGATTTCCATGACTTACTATCACTTCCTTGGCAATGCATACAATGATTCCAAGTGTTTTAGACTAGTTAGATAGGAAGTAACACTTAGGTTAAATTATTAGTGTTCAAGATAACCCTTGTTATGATATCCTAATTAGTCCATTGTTATTAAGATATTACTAGCAAACTTCTCATACCATTTTATACTGACATATATGATTCTAACCCATGCACACACATCTCATTCCATCCATGCATGCATACTTAGGGTTTTATTCTCATCCATGTACACCCACACTTATCACATGCATATATACGTATCTAGGTCTCCATGTGTAATGAAGTAAAAGGGTCTTAGGGTTCGGTTTGGGTCTGCTTAGTGTGATGGCAGCGAACCTATTTAATCTAGCCAATGGTTCGGCTATCTTTAATGCAAGGGTTCGGCTAACGTTAACTCCAACGAACCCTAAGGGTACGGCTGCATGCATATCACTGCTTAACAGGTTCGTCACCCTCATATGGTTCGCCTATCTCTTGTGGTTTGATGACATCGCGAAGCTTGCATAGAAAGATTTGGGGGTTGAGGGTTCGCCATGCACCAGCCTTCTAGGGTTCGTACTTCCTTAGGTTAGTGGCTCTCATTGTTTCCAAAACCGAAGGTTCGTCTCCCTAAGGAGGTTCGCTGCACTAGCAGGGTTCGGTGTAGAAAGCCACAGGGTTTGTTGCAGGAGTCTCGCACGCTGTGCAGGGTTCGTGGCCAGGGTTCGGCTAAAAAGGAAGGTTCGGCCCTAGAAGGTTCGCCAATTCACGGAGGGTTCGGTCACAGCATCACCACGAACCTGTGCATCATCTTCAACCCAAGGATCTTGACCTGTTACAACAATAATCTATCTATTCCTACGTATATAGATTCATGTGTTTTATGAGCATTTAAACCTATTACAGTGTCAAACAAAGAGGGTTTCATGTTACTCCTAAAACCGAATTTAAAGTATAGATTTACCTCAAATAAATGGATGAAATCTCGAAACAACTTGTACTTCCCTTATCCACACCACAAGGTGATCGTTTTGGCTACAAGAACACTTCAATCCAAGCAAATCCGAGCAAGAATCATAGTGAGAAGCTTGAAGTTTTTAGAGAGAGGCTAGAGAGAGGGAGTGACGAAATTGAAGATGAAAAATGAGGTTGGTGTAGGTTGGTGGGTCATAAATGCTAGCATTAAAGACTTAGAAAAATACCCGATCGTTCCGTCTCGCTCGGTTTAGCGTAAAGTGCCAGTTCGTGTGGTTTTCGCGGCGAAAGGACACGGTTTACAAAATTAGAAATCATTTAATTATTCTATGTTGTGATTCCTAATAAATTAACTAATATCTTCTATTTATTTAAATTTAAAATATTAATTTACTGTTTATATCGAAACGTACGATCGTCTCGCGTATTCGTTCGAATCGTCACTCATACGAACAAGACGATAAATATACTTTTCAATCTTGTTTTCTAATTAAAGAATATCATTCAGAACATTAAACCTTCAGATATATTCGTACAGATCGTCACCTATACGAATAACCCGTCGATTTAGCATTCACATAACAATATTCGTGTTGTTTTGTTCTTTAAAGCCTTACATACGTTTTTACATAATAAATCCTAACAAAAAATCATATGATGGTTCTGTATTGTCAAATAATTATCTGACTCAAGAACCCTATTCTGAACTTTGTTTTCCGAATTGAATCTGAACTGTGCTTTGATGACATGAAATGAAAATGATATACAATTGATAACTGAAATATGTACCAGATTTACTGTTCATGTACTGTAGAGATCACTGTTCCGGTGATGGTTCCGGCACTGATGTTACACATAGAGATGGTCAGAGGGGCAATAGTAGTACATACTGGAATAGCCCTTGACCTGGTCGAAGAAGAAACTGAGACAGCTGCTACTGATGTAACAGTAGTTGTAGCAACTGTCGCAAGTTCTGACCTCCTCTGATAGAGGAACCTCGATCTCTTCCTTCTTCCAGCAGAAGAAGAAGACTGAACGGCAGCAACAGAAACAGCTGCAGAAGCTGGAATAGAGGAACGTGCAGGAGGTGAAACATCAAACTCAGGAATAAATAGTGGATCTGTAATCTCCTCCATCTCTGCTTCAGTTATCTTCCTCTTCCGCTTCATCAATCTCCCTCCGGTCCATACACTCTCCAATTCATCATCTGGCATATCCTCTGAATCAGAACTACCAGCTTTATCAGCACCAGCTTCACCCTCATCATCACTTGAGTCCTCTGACTCATCTTCATCAGCAGCAGATGTGGTGCCTACAGTGTCAAGAGGAGTAGTCACTGTGGAGGTAGTAGTAGCCATGAAATCCAGCTCCAACAGTGAATCAACATCTACATCCTCATCATCTGCCATGGAAGTACTCACACCAGCCCCAGCAGTCACAACAGCAGCCTCAACTAGGCTAACATCAGTAGTGGTAATAAAAACATCAACATCATCACTCACACTAACAATGCTCACAACAACAGAACTCTCACCAGCACCACCAGTACCACTACCACCTGCACCACTGACACCTGTACCAGCATCATCATCTCCACCATCATCAGGCACAACTATGTCTTCCATATCCGAATTAGAATCATTGTGTCTCCATTTACGACCAACAGGAGCTATGTAATCGGGCCTAGAAAGATGACCAAACAAGGATCGAGTTGCAGGCTGCCTATCTTTTACTCTGTATGACAGTACTCTGTTTAGAGTAGTGTCATTCATGTGCTCCAAGCGTAGAATATCAGCATTGATCTTCGGCAGATTAGGCAACTGTGCATCAATCAACTGCTGCAAGAATCTAGGGTACATTAAGAACTTTTTGTCCCCTTTCAGAGTTACATTCTCTTTCAAATGTGAGAAGACCATTTCTGAGAAGTTGAATGGAAGGTTCAGTACAAGTGCAACAAAGGCACACTGTACGGTCTCTCTCATGTCATCAAATCCTCCTCTCCTTGATCCAAGACAGTGAATCAGTACGTGAGCAAGGTACTTGAACTGAGGAGACATGTAAGCTTTGTTTAGGATCCCTGCACCTGGGTCGCCCTCATACTTGCATCTCATAAAACAGACACGAACTAAATAACGATCAAGAAGATATGGCTGATCAGGTGTGTCTTGGAAACCACAAACTCTTCTGATGTGTTCAGCAGAAATAACCACATCTTGTCCACGAACTTTGCCCCGAATGACTGTAGGCTCAGCTTCACAGTCGATATCAGCAGATGCCCAGAAGTCTTGCTGATGTGAAATATATGGCACATGTACAGTAGAGATGGCAGTAAAAATCCTCGAAAACGCCTGAGAAATGTGATGATCTATGTATAGTGTTTGGCGTTCGGAGTGGGGAGATCCAAATGAGCACAGATATTGTTCTTCGTCACTGATTTATAACCTGCCATACTGAACAACAAAGAATATACATGTTAGTTCATTTCAGTTTAATGAAATGTATAAATCAGATCAGAGAATCAATTGATACAATTTGGTCAAATTACATTCGCCGAAAGAACTTCATTCGCCGAATGGGCTTCATTCGCCGAATGAGCCATTCGCCGAATGGCGTCATTCGGCTGTATGTAAAAGTTCCAACCCCTTTTGTCAAAAAGTTCAAATCAGCTTCAAAAATTTACACATTCATGCTCAGACATGACAGACTAAGGGTTTTAATACATGACATTTGTGATAATAAGTCCATTTATGCCATTTATTTCAAATGCGAAAACAAAAACCCTAAAATCAATCTCATTTCTGATGATTTCACGGTCAAAATTGGATGATCTTTGATCCACATGTACCTGAGATGATACGAAGTAAGATTATCAGTAGCAGGTTCAAAGAAAATCACGAAAAAATGTGGACCGAAGAGAGAAGTTGTTTCGGGCGAATGTGAACACACAGTACAGGGCGAAGGTGGTTTTTGGCGAATGAGGTAGTTTGCCCGAATTACTGTTTATATAGGGTCACTCATTCGCCGAATGTGAATGGCGAATGGGTCATTCGACATTAGGTCATTCGCCAAATGTGAATGACTAATGGGTCATTCGTCACAAGTCATTCGCCGAATGGGAATGATTCTGCCAAGAGTGATTCGGTCGAATGATTCATTCGCCGAATGAAGTCATTCGGTCAAATAAGTGAATCTCACACCTCATTAGGACGAATGAAGATTTTCACTCCCAAAACACGAGATGATTCCAAAATTTTACATTTTCGAAAATTGAGAATGATTCCAATTATGAAGATCTGTCTGATTGGTTCTGGATTCAGATGAGACAGACATCTGAACCTACAAATGATCACCTAAACTGAAATTGAAAATATAAAATCTTTTTGTAAATTTTCTGAAACAAAATACAACTGTACAACTAGCAACTAAGAACAATTAAACACATATTCTTGTGAGAAGTCTATTGAGAAATTAACACATACACCTAATCACATCAAATTAGCATCAGTGAATGATTCATTTCAGACATTTTTGACTTGTGATCTGAAAACTGATATATCTGTCCACTTTAAGCTTTACTATACAAAATTATCAAACTCATTTGATGATTACTTATGTTTTCTGACTGAGTTACCCATTTTATCTATCCAGCAAAGGTTTGAACTCAGTTTGTAACTCATTTCCGCACATCTTAATACCCAGCATCATGAATTATATAAGGTTCCCATTTATTTTCTTTTTGTATTTATCTTTTTAATTAGTCTCACATAACCAACACAATCTCATGGACGTCTTCAACTAGGTTCGTCCCAGTAATATGGCACGTATACATATTTATATTGACATGCTTGACTTGTTCTATACAAATGGACGGCTTCAACTAGGTTCGTCCCAGTAATATGGCACATGTATGGAATCGAACTTAATTTTATTTTTCACAAGCTTAATACTTGCTTGATTTTCTTTTTCTTTTATTTTTATTCAATCATTCTCATCTGAATGGACGGCTTCAGCTAGGTTCGTCCCAGCAATATGGCACGTGTACAGACTTTGAATTCATGAATAATTGGAAACCTTATTGGATCTCATGATAACAGGTGTATGCCTGATTTGAGTCATAAACTATTTTCTCACTTAACTGTCTTTCAAAAATAGATCCCACAAATCAGATATTGTAAGTGTTCACAAATTTGTTTATTCATTTTGTAAAGTCAGCCTATCAGTACATCAGCTCACACTTCTCATATGTCTTCCATTTGTGCACTCACTAACACTTTTAGGACATGACAGATTAATGTATTATTTTCTCAAAGAAGACTTTCTCATTTTTACTAAATTTTCAATTGTTTTTGTATTTTTCAAATTTTTTAAATGTTTTTGGTTTTTCAAAATAACATATTTTCTCCCCCTAAAAACCTAAAACAGAAAATCTTTTTGAGTTATTGATTAATATAAAGAAATAGACAAAACAGAAACTACCTATGAAAGACAATGATCATTTGTTAGATTCAGATGAAGGTAGGACTTCATCCTTTTTGAAAAACACCATTGGCCGATAACAGATATAAAAATCTGGGTTTATCAAAAGCTTTTGTGAAAAGATCGGCTTTCTGGTGATCGGTATGAATTTTAACAACATCGATAAGTTTCTTTTCAAAACAATCATGTATGAAGTGATATTTTATGTCAATGTGTTTTGTTTTCGAATGCTGGACCGGATTCTTAGTGACAGCTATGGCAGCAGTATTATCAACATATATAGGAGTGTTAGAAAAATGTAACCCATAGTCCCAAAGTTGCTGTTGTATCCAGATGATTTGAGAACAGCAACTAGCAAGAGCAATATATTTAGCTTCACAGGTGGAAGTAGATACCGACGTCTGCTTCTTGCACTGCCAGGTAACTACTTGGGTTCCAAAGAACTGACATCCCGCCGATGTTGACTTGAAATCTCTCTTGCATCCGCCATAATCCGAGTCATTGTATGCAGTAAGCTCAAAATTATCATCATTAGGATACCATAAACCAAGATCTGGTGTACCCTTCAGATAACGCATAATCCTCTTGATAGCAATGAGATGGGAGACTCTTGGTTTAGAATGATAACGTGCTCACAAGCATGTGGCAAACATGATGTCTGGCCGAGAAGCAGTGAGATACATAGGAGACCCAATCATTCCTCAGTACAGAGTGGCATCAATTAACTCCCCCTTTTCATCAGGTGTAATCCCATGATTGACAGCCAGTGGGGTACCAGCAGGCTTTGCATCAGACATACTGAACTGGCTCAGAATGTCACCAACGTATTTGGTTTGGTGAATGAAAATCCCTGCCTCAGACTGATCCGCCTGTTGTCCTAAGAAAAACTTCATCTCTCCCATTGAGCTCATCTCAAATTTCTCTTTCATAAATTTCTCAAAATCTTTGCACAGACTATCATTTGTTGAACCGAATATGATGTCATCCACATAGACTTGTACCAAGAGTAAATCACCATCTTTTTCTCGAATAAACAATGTACAGTCAATGACACCTCTTCTGAACCCGTTGTTCAGAAGGTGAGTAGATAGTGTCTCATACCTTGCTCGCGGAGCTTGATGCAATCCATATAAGGCCTTGTCTAGCTTGTAGACTTGGTCTTGATGTAATGGATCCTCAAACCCGGGAGGTTGACTGACATAGACCGTCTCACTAATCACACCGTGAAGGAATGCACTCTTGACATCCATTTGACAAACTTTAAACTTTTTAAAGGATACATATGGCAAGAAAATACGAATTGCTTCAAGTCGAGCAACCGGTGCAACCACTTCATTATAGTCCAAACCTTCTATCTGTCTGAATCCCTGAACAACCAGACGTGCCTTGTTTCGAACAATGATGCCATGATCATCTTTCTTGCAACGAATAACCCACCTAGTACCAATGACTTTTGCACCTTTCGGTCTGTCCACAAGTTGCCAGACACCTAACTTCTTAAATTGCAGCAGTTCTTCTTGCATGGCATCAACCCATGAGTCTTCCTTTAAAGCCTCAGTGACAGTTCGTGGTTCCACCTGAGAGATAAAACAGGAATGAGCTCAAAAGCTTACATCTGCAAAATCAAGAATGTCAGCAAGTCCCCCTGAAGAAAGCTGATTTCTGGTCTTAACTCCATCTAATGGACTTCCAATTATGTTCTCTTGAGGATGAATACGATTGATTCTTCCAACTGGATGAGGAGGAACCTCAACCTGTGGATCTAGATTGTTCAAATTCAAATCCTCAAGATCTGGTACAAGATCATCAACATTTTGTCCTGGGGCAACTGGTGGAGCAGAATTTTCATCAGTGTCTGAAATGTCATCATTTGTCTATACAATGGGAACTGAAGTGGATGAAGGTGGTACGGGTTCATTAGGTGCATTTTGTACATCATATAACATTTGAGCTGCAACATCTTCATCTGAATACATGGGAGGCATATTGAACGAATCAAAGAGATCTGAATAATCAAACATCCAGTCTGGCCCTTTTCCTGGTGGAGGCATAGAATACTTCTGCACATCAACATGGTACCACTCCTCAACATTCTGTGTTGATCTATTATAAACCCTTTTATTTGTAGTGCTAAACCCAATAAAATACCCTTCTTCCACTTTTTCATTGAACTTGCCCTGCTCATGTTTCTTAAGCATAGTGCATGGTGCACCAAAAGGTTCAAGATACTTAAGATTAGGCTTTCTTTTATGAAGCAGTTCAAAGCAAGTTTTCCCATGCCTCTTCACTATCAAAACCCGATTCAAAGTGTAACAAGCATTTGCTACAGCCTCATTCCAGAATTGAACTGGAAGAAAAGAATCAACAAGCATCGTCCTAGCAGCCTCAATCAAAGTTATGTTCTTTCGCTCAACAACTCCATTCATTTGCGGAACATAAGGGGCACTGAATTGTTGAACAATTCCCTGTGAATTGCAAAAATTCTCCACGTTGTGATTCTTGAATCCTGTTCCGTTGGCTGTTCTTAGTTTTCGAACCTTGAGCTTATAAAGAGATTCAAGTTTGGTAACCAATACTTGAATATAATCAAAAGTCTTAGATTTCTCCTTCAGAAAGAACACCCAAGAGTATCTGGAAAATTCATCAGTAATGACAAGACAGTATTGATCTCCAGCTATACTCTTACGGTTAACAGGACCAAAAAGATCCATATGGAGAAGCTCAAGTGGAACAGTGATTGAGTGATACTTCTTTGGTTTGGGAGACTGCTTGACTTGCTTGCCCTTTTTGCAGGATACACAGACATCAGACAGCTTGAAATTCTTCAGGGTAACCCCCTCAACCTGATTGTTATGTACCAAATGATTCATCTTGCGGAGACTCAAATGACCCATCCTCTTATGCCAAAGTATTGAATCTTTCTCAGTTGCCTTTGTCATAAAACATGAAGCTGTGGAAAATGTTGTTGAAGCTGTGGCCATGTTGAGTACATACAAGTCTTGCTTTCTGGGAGCTGACAATAAGATCCAATCTTCAGGGATAACCACACCTTCCTTAAGAATGTAGCATTTGGATTCATCAAAGAGAACCTTGTACTGTTTATCACAAATCTGTGATACAGATAGAAGATTATTCTCTAATTGCTTGACATATCTGACTTTGTCAAATGAAACTTGCCCATTTGATAAAATTCCCTCTCCTGTGATAAAACCACCTTTGTCACTGGCAAACGCGACATATCCACCTCGAACTAAATTCACATTGGTGAGAAGCGATATATCACCAGTCATGTGTCTGGAAGCCCCACTGTCAACAATCCAAGAGCTGTTAAGAGCAGCTGTTGGGGCAACCTACACAAAAAGAAACAATTAGTTCAATTTGGGAACCCAAGCCTTTACAGTGTTGGGTTGACCCAAAGAGTCTCGGATCAAAACATCAATGCATTTACCATCGGAAACAGTCTTGTCTGAGGAGGGTGGAACTGAAGTCTCAGACTTGACCTTCTAGACTGCATTTTTACTCAAAGAATTTTTCAGATAAATGGATGATGATTTAACTTGATTACCATTTACCATCTTAGGAACATTCTAGTTCACCAGTTTCCCTTTACCCTTATCCACAGGTTTAACTTGTGTGAATTGTTTGGGTTTTGTCTTATCTGACTTGGATTCAGATTTGACAGCTTTGATGAAAATCTGATTTAATTTTCTGGGTGGTGCAATCTTTGGTCTAACCAGGTGTGAACAAAATCTGACTATGTGTCTAGGTGCACGACACTCAAAACAAACATTGTTACCCTTTTTATGAAAATGTTTTAATTCAGAGAAAGATTGTCTTTTTGGATTGAAAACATTAGGTTGAGACTTGTTCTGATTAAAACCCACACCCTTTCTCCTATTTGAAACAAGATTGTCAATCTTGTTTGACACACATGCTTCATTTTCTTTTGAAGCTTTAACAAAGCTTAAAGCTTGATAAATCTTTGATGATGAGATTGGGTCACCTTTCATAACTACAGATGACTGATTCTGAACATCAGGACAATCTAATGAATTATCAGATTCATCCTCAAAATCTAAGACCCAATCTTCTACAAGTCCATCCACCAAAGATTCCTCTGACAAGGAGGAACCCTCATCAGTAATCATCCCTATTGGATCAATTACTAATGGATTTTTAACTTGAAAATCTTTAACATCTTTGTCATCAGGTGAATTGACAAAGCTGTTCAAGACTGGTGGAGGACAATGTTGATAGCTAACTTTTCCCTTAGCCTTATTATCAGTACCTTTGCTGATCATGTGCTCAATGATATAAGATGCACTCTCATAGCTCTTGAGCTTTTGTCCTAGAGTCTCATAATCACACTCAACTATAGCTAACTTCTTCTTTATCTCATTGATGGTATTGAGATAAGAAGTTATAGCATCTTGCTTGTTAAGAACAGCAATCTCATCCTCATGAAGTTGTCTGTTTAAAAGTTCAATTTTAGCTTGAAAATCTTTTTCATTAGATCTTGAAACTTTGTTTGCTTCAATACACTGGTTGAGATCGCTGATCAAAGCAGCATTGTGATTTTGGTAAGAAAGGACCTTGCTGTTAAGGTCAACACAATTAAAACAACTAGAACAAGAAGATGAACATTCATCAGATACCTGATCAGATTGTGAAGTTGCAGCAGGAGTAGCAGATGAGTTTACCATCAAAGCAAACTGAGTAGGAGATTCTTCAATATCAGCATCAGAATCTACTAGAGTGTCTGAGTCTGATAAGCTTTCTGACTCTGAACCTAATGTTTCTGATGTTTATTCTCCACTAATCTTTGCTTCTCCTGAAGTATTATCTTCATTTTGATCATCCAACCTCTTGATCTCAGCAACACATGCTTTATCCTGTTCATTCTGATCATGATTAAATCTGAAGTCCCAGTTTTCACCTTTATCTTGTTGAACCATCAATGCTTTTCCTGAGTTAGATGAACCAGCTTGAACAGGAGAATCAATGGGAACAAGCCTTCTTTCTGGATTTGTAGAAGATGACTTCTGATGATGAAAAGGATTTTTATTTCCTGCTTTCTTTGGCTATTTGCACTGTCTAGCAAAGTGACCTTTCTCCCCACAATCGTAACAAGTGACAGAGGCCATGTCAAAACCAAACTTAGATTCCTTGTTCAAGTTGATATATTTACCAGTCCTTTTGACAAACTCCTTAGCTCTCCTTACAGCAATTGCCAAAGCCCACATGATGTCAATCCTTTCCACATCATCTGGATCTATCTGAGAATAATCATCATTTGTCAGATAAGGATTGCCAATCTATTGTGCTACCAGTCCATCATAAGAACTAACCAAAGTAGACAAAAGACCCATATGTTCTTTGGCAATCTCAACAGTAACTTTATCAAAATTTTCAGTCTTCAGACTTGTAACAGGTTGATGATGTTCCTTTTGTGAGCTGGATGAGGAGGATGACTGACTGAAATGAATCTGAGCAAAAGATGGAGCTTCAGTCGTCTTAGAGACGAAGGCAGTCTTCAATGGAGCATGTGAAGATGATTTTTCAACTGTAGGAGTAGAATAATACAATGAAGGGTCCTGAACTTGAGCAACCCGTTTAGCTTTCCACTTGTTCTCTATTTCCTGCTCTTTCAGCTTCTGAATGAAATCATTGATGTCCATATGTGCCATCATCTCATTCTGTTTAAGCACCATCAAAAATAATTCCCACTTTGGAGGTAGAGCATCTGGTAAACACTGAATTTTCTCCTGAGTAGTAGTCTTGACTTCATGATTGAACAGCTCACTCAAAAGATGATAGAATCTGGCAATCAACTCATCCAAAGATTCATTTCCAACATACATAAAACTGTTAAACTGCTTTCTCAAAGCCTTTGACTTGATGTTCTTCAAAGCATCATTGCCTTCATACCGTTGCTGCAAAGCATCCCACAAATACTTAGAAGAAGTTAACTGTCTGAACTGATGGAAGATGTCAGTAGCAATGGATTTAGATACAATAGCATAAGCTTTCTTCTCATAATCATATAGCTTCCTCTGTGGCTCAGTCATCCGTGTGACTAGCATAGGTGTTCCATCTTCATTCAGAGGCCTCAGATAACCTCCTTCAATCATCATCCATAAATTAGTATCCACTCCATTGATGTGAATCTCAAATCTGTACTTCCAATGAGGATAATCATCTAAGGACAGCAACTTGGGAGCTTTGTTGGAATTTCCCGTCTCAGTCTCAGTCAACAGTAAAGTCTGAATGCGATGATTCTGATTAGCCATCAATGCTAAATCCTCCATTTAATCAAGGACAACAAGATTAAACACTTAGAAAAATTTGAAAACTGATGGCCGAATGAAACCGCTTGGGGCGAATGTCGGGGGCCGAATGAGAAAGAACTAGCGAATGTAACACTGAGTATGAAAACTAGAAGAATAAACTCTTTCGGCGAATGAATGGGTCGAATGAGCTTATTCGGCGAATGACAGACCAGAAAGAGCTATTCGCCGAAAGACAGAATCGAATGAGAGCTATTCGCTGAATGACTAGCCGAATGAGGGTTATTTTCCGAATGACTAGCCGAATGAAGTCTTTCGGCGAATGACTACTGATTCAGGTAAACCTATTCGGCCGCCATTCTCATTCGGTAGATCTGAGGGTTTTAGCAACAAAAATTGTGATAACTTTTGATTTAGACCAGATCTAAGTACCAAATTTGGTACAGAACACCATGATATGATTATGAACCAACTGGGATTGAAGTTTGGACAAAAACACCACAAAAATTCACTAATCTTGAATGAAACATTAACTTTGAGGCCCAAGCAATCAGGGTTTTGCAGGTTTCGAACAAACAAACTCAGATTTAATGATTTTGAATGGAAATCAAGCAGAATCAAGAGCCAAAGCTCTGATACCACTTTGTAGGACCTCGTAGGAGCTCGGAAACAATCCGATTCCAAGAGAAATCTGCTTCACAGCCTCTAGAATAGTGTGGAATCCTATTCCAGGGTTTTCCAATCGAAACCAACAGCAACCGTGGTGAATCGAGAGAGTAGAATCAACGTGTGAGTAAGAATCGATCACCACGGGTTGAGAATCGAAGTTGGACAGTAAGAATCACTCAAAACATCAAGGGTTTGACACTTGAGTGCACTGGGAAGAATGAGGACTCGGGAAAAATTAGGTTTGAAATGATTTGAACTAGTATATATAGACTGTAGTCATTCAGCCGAATGAGTGGCCGAAGCAGCTCATTCAGCGAATGACTATGTCGAATGGACAAGTCAGTCGAATGAGTCATTCGGCGAATGGCTCATTCGCTGAATATAGTCATTCTCTATTGTCATTCGGCGAATGACTTCATTTGTTAGTGTCGTTCGCCCGAATGAGTAACACTCATACTCAAATATTAATAAAGCAAATCAAACACCCATATAATCAAACTTAAACATTCAAAACAATATATAAAGACAACTTCCATTAACATAACTTTAATCTTTACATGATGATTAACACAAAATTGAACTAGGGACATTAAGTGCATCTACAATTTTCAGCACTTCAAAAAAATTTCTAACTCTTGTTTTGTATATACTAACATTATCTATAAAAGTCAGTGACGATACTAATAGTATCAACAAAACTATACTAAGAAAAAAAAAATCGTGAAATCATCCGATACTAACAGTATTGATGAACCCTTAGAGAAAATATTTTCAAATGCCACTAATACTAATACTATCGATGAACAGTAGGAAAAAAATTAAAATCCCTCGGTACTAAAAGTATCTATATAAGAAATGGCGGGAAAATCTGGAACCTCCAAACACTTCGAAAAATCACAAAACACCTATCTGGTCAATTCAATTAAAAACACAACTAAAATTGATCAATTTTCAATAAAACATTGCTGCCAAACTTTCTTTTTCAATAAACATTCAAATATTCAATTTGCAACAATCCGAATCTATTCAAAACACACGCTGTTATCTTAGAATCGAGCACTAAGGCTATGAAAGTATGTTTGATCTGAATTCTCATTGAATCAAAATGTCACACCCCGAGCCGGCGGGCCGGATCGTGTGTCCCGTCGGGCGGAAAGGTCTCGGGGCGCGATATCGGAAATGATAATCGTGAGGATCAGATTGTTTACGTTGCACATGATATATAATGAGAAACTGCTAAATGAAAATAGAATTATAAAGTTAAATTACATCAGTTTAGTTCATAATTTAACAATGTAAATCTTCTATCAATATCATAAATCTTCTATCTTGTGTCTACACAAGATATACAAAATAATTTGTAAAATGATGTTCCAAAAATATGCAGGTCCAAAATGCTAGGTCCTCTAACTGGTATCCTAATCCAAATGACATAACTTCTTAATTGACATGTTCGTCACCTGAGAAGTCATGCAAAAAGATCAAGTCAACACATGGTTGGTGAGTTCATGTAGTTTTATTTAAAAATGAATTTGAATAACCACTTGGATGACAACCTTAACCTCACCATTAACCACCTATACCATCCAGTTCAATATGCTTATATATAGGGCATATGTAGGGGACAAGCACCAGCCACTGTCCCACCACATACCAAACCACATGATATATTGTTCCTGGTGATAACTAAGCATTTCATCCCACACTATTGATGCATAACGTTTGATTACCTTGAGAACTATTTACCTTGATCCCCCGAAATGAAAACCTTAACCTCATCAACGACCACCTATGCTATCCAATCAAGTATGCTTATATATAGGGCATATGTAGGGGACAAGCCCCAGCCACCGTCCCATCACATACCGGACTGCTTAGCATATTGTTGTTAATGATAATTAAATGTTTCATTCCATTAACCTTCATATTAGATTTTTATTTCCACAAATTGAAATATCACGGATTTCTTGAGTTCATCACGTATTCATGATTACCCATAGCACTTGTAGAAATAATATTAAATGCTTAATTAAATAAATAATTAATCATTTATTTACAACTAAGACATGATGATTGGGTCTTATTTGACTCAATCAATTAGACTTAGTTGATGGTGGTATCCAAGTTGTACCGTCTCACACGTGGCCCATATCAGGCATGACCCAAAATGAGTCTACCTGTGCGTCGGGACTTTCATGATGTGCCCATATCAGCTTGACCTTCTGGCCTACTGTACATGTCGGGTCCTTAGGATATCCTTTGATTTTGATCACCTTTGTTCTCTTGATTTCGTTTGATTGTTTGAGTTATGCCCATATAGCTTGATTACAAGAGTCTACTATTTATGACTGGACTTTCCGTGAGTTACACGTGGTCTTGATTTACATACAACTGACATCCACATTAACTTAACTATTAATGATTTCCTTAGATCTTAATGATTTCCTTATTTCATTGATTCACACATTGTTATGATTCCCTTGATTCTCTTGATTCTGATCTTTAGAATTCCATGATTTCCACAATGAATATAGATTCTTGAATATGATCTTTAGTTTTACTGAACACACACCGAATTAGATTTCCTTGAATTCGATCTTTAGCTTTAGTTCTCTTGGTTACACTTTGAGTTTAGATTATTTGAATTTGAATTTGATGGACTAAGTGTTTGTTTTAGAGTTTTAGAATTAAGTTTTCACTCATAACAGTATTTAATTAATTCGTTAGTTAATCCTGCATAACATATACCTAGACAGGAATCTAGGAGTATAAACATGTATATATAAAACGTACAATAAGTAAAAGCATTTACGTAAAACATATTTAAATAAAAAGGTTTACGCATGCTTCTCAGCCCCGCGTTTGAAAACAAAAATGTTTAGAAAAGGGGCAATGAACTCACCTGTGTTGCTCTGCATTGATTTTCCACAAAATGCGCGCTCGTTATTTGTAGACTATGTTTCTTCAGCACCTAAGTTGTTTTAAAAGGATTCGAATACGATAAGTATTTATAATAGTCGTATATAGGGTTTCGGTCTCGGTGTGCAACTATGTGTCCTATGTTACTAAAGTATTTCTAAGATTCCATCTAACTATTCTAAACATTTTACCCATAAGTAACCCTTTATCCCGTAATTAAACACATTTAAACCTTAATTAGATAAGGTTTATGTTAATTTCATCACAAGTCTTTAATTAAAACGTTTTTAAATTAATTCATTCTAAGTTAAACTCTTAAGTTTGAAATCATTTATTTAATTTAATAAGGTTTATAAATCAATTTCTTTTTATTAAAAACATAAATAGTTTAAGAAAAGTATAATTAAACATGATGGGCTGAGGTTAATCTCATTTGATTAACCCCGACCCATTAATAGCCTTTGTTTGTCCAATGATTATTGATCAATTCTTTGAATAACTCATACTAGATAATTCAAATGAATCATCTAGAATAGTTACATGTTCGTTATGAAATTCCTAAGGGTTAGGTGTTAATAATTAAATTAACACTCCAAAACCTTAGATTATTGTTTTGATCCTCATGATTTCTCAAATGCGTTGAACCAAAATGATATCCACATGATTTATAATGAATCCCCAAGTGTGTTGAGCTTAATTAATGGATGCTAACAACCCGTATTTAGTTGTTTGTATGATTTAAGAAACCCATTTTCTTTGGAAAACCCTAATTCATGAAGCTCTCGCATGTTAAACCAATCCCATACGCAATTACCCATATCCAACTCTATTACCCCTTGAAATAATTAGTGTGAATCAAATTAGATTTTCACTTTGACTCCCATATGCTACAACCCAACATGCCCCACGTACCCGAGCCATGCATCCGATGCACACACACTCGATTCCTATGCATGCACACACACACTCGACCCTGATCAGTTTTTGTACAAAGGAAGGGCTTGGCCGAAAGACTCGGCCGCATAAGACCTTCCGCCGAAGCACTTGGCCGACAGAACATGGCTTAGGCCGAATAGTTCTTGGCCGATCGAATGGGTAAGCTTGGCCGATTAAGGGGTCGGTCGAATGAACATCAGCCGCATGAGTGGCTTTGCCGAATAGGGTTCAGCCGAAGGAACAAGCCCCGACCGAATGGGTCCTGGAGAAAGAGGAGCCGATCGAAGGGAGTTGGCCCGAACGAATGGGTTCTGGTTCGGCATGGAGGCCATTCGGCCGAAATGTTGGCTCTTTCGGCCTGCAGGTTTTTCGGGTACCTGGTAGCTAGGCCATTCGGCCGTTCGAGAATCCAGATGCAGCCTCTTCATTTCGAAGCAAATGACTATCCAAACACTGTCCCATGTTCTTACATCACTCTAGGTGTAGTCTAGTGAGTTTTCCCAAAGGTGTTAAGGTGGGTTGGCCGGTTTCAAGGGGTTCGAACCAAAGGGTTTTGAAAACGCTAAAAACCAAAAAAATTTTTTCATTTTTACCTCGAATCAGTCGGTTCAAAGCTTAGATCGGCTGTACTTCTATAATCAGCGAGTTGTGGTGGTCGTTTTGACACCAAAAACACTCGATTTCGTGGAGAAATGAAGAAGTGGAGGCTTGGAGGTTTAGAGAGAGAAAATAGAGAGAGAGCTTGAGTTTGGGGGTGTTGGCTGGTTGGTGGGAGTAGATAATGGCATTAAATGCCATCATAAATGATCTTAAAATACCCGGTTATGTTTGGGTTCATTCGGTTTTGCTCAGTTTAGCGTAAAAGCGTCGGTTTCGTTTTCGTACGAAACATCACAGTTTTAAAAGTAGAGTTTATAAATTTATTTTAGGTGGTAATTCCTAGTAAATTAACTAAATATCTTCCATTTATTTAAATTTTCTGAAAATATTAAATTCATTGTTTAAATCGAATCGTACAGTCATCTCGCGTATTCGTTCGAATCGTCACTCGTACGAATACAAGGATAACAACACTTTTCAATATGGTTTTCTAATTATTGGATATCATTCAGAACGTTAAACTTTCAGATATATTCATACAGATCGTCACCTATATGAATAATCCATTGATTTAGCATTCACGTAACGACATCCGTTGTCGTTTTGTTCTGTTCAACCTCATATACGTTTATACATAATAGCATCCTAACAAGACTTTATGTGACAGTTCAGTGTTGTCAGATATGTTTCTGACTATTAAACCGTGACTTTGAATCAGGTTATTGAAACAATTGCATAATAGTTTTTTGTCAAGCATTACACAATAATAGCATACAAATAGTTCACATAGTTTGTATCTGAGTTACTGTGCAAATTACTGTGCAGATCACTGTTACGGTTACGTTTCCGGCATTGATGTTACAGTCTCCCCTTGTAAGAGAAATTTCGTCCCGAAATTTAAGAATCATTATCTGGTACGGCTTCCTCTGTAAACAGTTGGGGATACTTACACTTCATGTGATCATGCGTTCCTAGGTAAACTCGGGTCCGCGCTTTGAATTCCATCGAACCTTGAAAACCGGGATACGGCTTCGCCTTAGCTTCTTAACGTTGCGATCCATAATCTCCAAAGGTTCTTCAATAAAGTGCAAATGATGGTGCACTTGAATTTCTTCAACTAGTATGACAAGTGATTCGTCAGTAAGGCATTTCTTCAAGTTCGAGACGTGAAACACGTCATGCGCTCCACTAAGTTCATCTGGTAACCTTAGTCTATACGCCACAGGACCAATACGTTCAATGATCTCGAATGGTCCCACGTATCGTGGTGCTAATTTGCCTTTCTTCCCAAAACGGACTACGCCTTTCCATGGGGGTACCTTTTGTCACACCCCAGCCTTCCCGGACTGAACGAAAGGGCACGACTGGACTGATCAGGCAGGATCGCAGTCTCCGGTCACGCAGTTGCGAGACCTACATGTCTGGTTTCATACGTACATCCAAATACTTGGACAAAACAGTTTATAAAATCAGAGTTGCGGAAGTTTAATAATATCAGAACTTATATAATTCATAAGTTGCGGAAGCGTTCATAAAACATTTTTATAAAACGAAACAGAGTAACAGTTTGCGGAAGCGATTAAAGATGTTTAATAATACATAACGTAACAAATTGATAAATGTTCTCAAAATATCCTAAGACACTAAAGCTGATGCATGGGACTCCATCCTAGCATCCTATCCTCGTGTGCATGCCTTAGTTACCTGAGAAAACATGCGAGTAAAAGGGTCAACACAAAGGTTGGTGAGAGCATAGGTTTTTCATAAGCTGTAAACATCCAATGTTTAAAGTAAGAGTTTGTGATTTACATATCATTACAATGCAGTATCGATTGATAGCTAGTCAATACAGTTACATTATATGCGGGTTCGTACCGAAGCTGACAGTTGTGCCTCCCGCCATGTCCATCACAAGACAATGGCAAAGTGGTGGTCAATATTGCACCCATTCCGACCTCCAGTCGGGTTGGCCTCCCAGGCGCGATGGGTGGGGCTTGTCAGGCCCAAATAGTACTATTCAAGACTACCACGCTAGGTGCTACGCGCTACTAACGGTCTGTGGAGTATCACGAGCACTTTTAGTTATGATATGGTCCACACATATACATATAGTGATAAAGCATGTCCATACGTAAATAAAATGAGTTGTTCAAAAACAGTTGTAATGCAGTGTTTTGTCCCCCAAAGGTTAGAAAAGTAAAAAGGGGTCGTGAACTCACCTGTTAAAGCATTTCCAGTGTGTAAGTGTTCGCGTCTGCGAATGCTAGCAATCCAGCTAGTAGGCAACTATAACCATATAGGTGTGAGTATGTGTTTTATAGTGTGTATCCCATACAACTCCAAGTGTCGGTGTGCTCAACTGAGTGTGTGTGTGTGTGTTGACTAGTGAGATTCGAGGAATCGTTGGTGACACGACTGTTTTGTTTATATGTCTTAATGCAAATAAGACACTAGCACGCATTCCTATGACCAATCATGAAGCTTTCACGAAACAAGTTTCAAAAATTGTAACGTTTCCGTTTCGAGGAAACTTCCTATGTTTAGAAAGTTTCTATTTTTGGAAAGTATAGTTATGAAATCCCGTTTCATAAAATAAATCACTCTAGTATGTTTGTAAAAACACGTTTATACACTTAAAACACATCGTTCGCGCATAAATCGCCATTTATGCCATTTTGCCCAAATAAAGTTTCCTTATTTGGAAAGTATCCGTTTAAAAACTCATTTTCACAAATCCAAGTTCCCAATATGCTTAGAAATCATTTTTAAACATATTTCAAAAATCAAAGTTCATCAAAACATTCGTAAACATCAAAAGCCCTCTTTTGATTTACGAAAGTTTCCCTTAATAGTAAGTTTATACAAAATTGTCATTAAATCAACAAAAAACCCATCCAAAACCCAATCCTATCAATCATATATCATAAAATCAGTAGATTCAAATCAATATCACACAAAATCACCAACAAATTCTTGTAAACTAATCACATGGAGTTCCATGTGTTCAAAGACACTTGCATGTGGGTTTTTAGCCCTTGCATGTACAATCTAACCAATGATAAACATATAAAACTACCTTAGATGTTCCTTGATGATGAGATTGAAACTAATTCGGGGCCATAAGTGACTGAGGAGGGTTTCCTCGCTTGTTGATGGCCTCCAAGAACTACCATTGAGCTTCAATGGCTTCAAATCACTCCAAGGTTGCAAGGAAGAGCTTCAAGGATGTTACCAGGGGTCTTGGGAGCTGGTTTCAGTGGGGCTGGGTTGAGATGTGGTAGAGAAACTCGGAGAAATGGAAAGGAAACCGACTGAAATGAGTTTGGGGTTGGTTTTATAATTTTTTTGATCTGCATGGCCTTCGCGTACCACGGAGGCCAATCAAAAAGCTCATCGCGTATCCCGACGAAATTCGGGATCCAGAGCCCCCGCATCTGATTCGCTTACCGCCAAGCCCTTCGCCAAGGGTCTTTCGCGTACCGCGATGGGTCCATTTTCTTATTATTCGATTTCGTTGATTCGATTTCGCTCGTGCTCCATTCCCAACGTTTATCCTAAACATCTAATGCATGTTTAGCACAAAATACAATAAGAACAAAAATGTTGTTTGATCACCAACGTTCGTGAGACTCGTGTGTGTGTTTCGATAATTCCTCAAATTAGCGATGTTCGTTTGTGTTCGTTGCTACGAACTGTTTGCATGCTTGATTAACCATAATCAACATGTATTGCACAATTCAACAATTCTCCGAACTATTGTTTTGTGTTTGCGTTTGTGTTTGCCATGCTTGGTTTTCAAAACCAATGTGCAATGTACGATTCGATAGTTCCTCGAACTATCGTTTCACAATTTTGTGTGTTTGGCTCATCTAATCAAACATAATTAAATGAAATGCAACAAGTATGAATGTGAAATGTAAAGGATGTAAGAGTCGCAATTTACCAGAAATTGCCGGGTGTCACATAATCCCCTTCTGGAAAGAAATTTCGTCCCGAAATTTGGTTGTTGTTGGTAGTGTTGGAGAACAAAATTTTCTCCCTTGTTGAAAGGAATTTCGTCCCGAAATTTATTCGTTGTTGTCAGCGTTTAACGCTTTTTGTTTGAAGAGGTGGGGATATTTGCGCATCATATGATCTTCACGTTCCCACGTGAATTCAGGTCCGCGTTTCGAGTTCCATCAGACTCTGAAAATCGGAATTCGACTCTGTTTAAGTTGTTTGACCTCTCGGTTCATGATCTCTACCGGCTCTTCCACGAACCATAGTTGTTCATCCACCTGGATCTCATCCAGTGGAAATACAAGTGTCTCATCTGATAAAGATTTCTTTAGGTTCGAGACATGAAATACGTTGTGAACTCCATCGAGTTCGGCTAGTAAGTTGAGTTGGTATGCCACTGGGCCAATCCGCTTTAGGATTTCGAATGGCCCAATATACCGTGGGTTCAGTTTTCCTCGTTTCCCAAAACGAATAACACCTTTACATGGGAAACTTTCAGAAGGACTTTATCTCCTACCTAAAATTCCAGAGGGCTTCAGCATTTGTTGGCATAGCTCTTTTGGCGATCACGAGCTGCTGTCATACGGTTTCTGATTTGCACAATTTTCTCCGTTGTTTCATGCACCAGTTCCGGGCCAGTGAGCTGATTGTCGCCCACTTCCGCCCAACAAATGGGTGATCGGCATTTCCTGCCATAGAGTGCCTCAAAAGGCGCTGCCTTGATGCTGGTGTGGTAGATGTTGTTGTAGGAAAATTCCACCAACGGTAAGTGAGTTTCCCAACTGTTGCCGGAGTCTACTACGCACGCTCGTAGCATGTCATCGAGTGTTTGTATGGTGCGTTCGCTCTGGCCATCAGTTTGTGGGTGGTATACAGTACTCATATCCAACCGTGTGCCAAGCGACTTTTGCAATGATTTCCAGAAGTTAGAAGTGAATCTGGCGTCTCGATCAGAAATGATGGAGATTGGCACTTCATGTCGCGAGACTACTTCCTTGACATATATTATGGCTAGTTTTTTCATCTTGTCGTTTTCCTTGATCGCAAGGAAATGTGCAGTCGGTCTACAATTACCTAGATAGTGTCACATCCACTAGGAGTACGGGGTAATTTTGTAATGAAGTCCATAGAGATTTGTTCCCATTTCCACATGGGAATCTCAGGTTGTGTGAGTAATCTAGATGGTTTCTGATACTCAACCTTGAATTTGGTGCACGTCAAGTATTTGCTTACATAGGTGGCTATGTCGGCTTTCATGTGTGGCCACCAGTAGAGTATCTTTAGATCATGATACATCTTATCAGATCCAGGGTGAATGGAATACCGGGATTTGTGTGCCTCATCCATCACAAGGTCTCGTAGGTTTCCGTGATGTTGAACCCAGATGCGTTCCATGAAATAATGTAAGCCATCGGCTTTTACCTCAAGTTGTTGCTCCATTCCCCTTAATGATTCAGCCGCTAGGTTTTCTGCTTTAAGTGCATCCACTTGGGCAATACGTATCTGTTCAGGGAGATTGGGATGGATGGTGAGTTGTAAAGCTCGTACCCTCTTGGGTTCAAAGTGTTTTTTCGGCTTAAGGCATCGGCCACTACATTGACCTTCCCTGGGTGATACTTGATAGCACACTCATAGTCGTTTAGGAGTTCGAGCCAGCGACGTTGTCGCATGTTGAGTTCCTTCTACTCGAATATGTGTTGAAGACTCTTGCGATTAGTGTATATCGTACACTTTGTACCATACAGGTAGTGTCTCCAGATCTTGAGTTCAAATACCATGGCTCCAAGTTCCAAGTCGTGGGTGGTGTTGTTTTTCTCGTGGACTTTCAATTGTCGGGAAGCATATGCGATCACCTTCTCTCGCTGCATGAGCACACAGCCGAATCCCTGTATCGAGGCATCGCAGTATACTACGTAGTCATCCGTTCCGTCAGGAAGAGATAGGATAAGTACACTACAGAGCCTCTGCTTGAGAAGCTGGAATGTAGTTTCTTGTTTGTCATTCCAGAGATATTTCTTATCCTTATTGGTTAAAGCCATGAGTGGTTGGGATATCTTTGAAAATCCCTCAATAAATCGTCGTTAATAGCCTGCCAAGCCTAGGAATTGTCGCACCTGGGTTGCGGTCTTTGGTGCTACCCAGTTCTTGATTGCAACATCAGTGTCAGAACCGTACCAGAAAAGTGATATCGAACAGTAGAATGAACAGTAATCAGGTACAAAACTATATGCATTTCAGTGTATTTCATGTTCATATTATATATCATTATCATTTCGTGTTATCAAACAGTGAATTCAGAATCATTTCAGAGAAACAAAACTCAGAAAACATGGTTCATCAGTCTGATAAATATCTGGCAACACAGAACCTTCATGTGAGGATTTCTTAGGATTTTATTATGTATAAACGTATGTGAGGCTTTACAGAACAAAACAACACGGATGTCGTTACGTGAATGCTAAATCGACGGATTATTCGTACAGGTGACGATCTATACGAATATATCTGAAATTTTAACGTTCTGAATGATATCCAATAATTAGAAAACAATATTGAAAAGTATAGTTATCGTCGTGTTCGTACGGATGACGATTCGAACGAATACGCTCGACGACTGTACTATTCAATTTTAAATGGTAATTAAATAATTCTGAAAATTTAAAATAAACAAAAGATATTTAGTTAATTTACTAGGAATAATGACCTAAAATAATTTTATAAACCTTACTTTAAAACCGAACCGTTCGTCACGAAAATTTACGAACAGTTGACATTTTATGCGAAACCGAGCGAAACCAAACCTACCGGGTATTCTTGAAAGATTTAATGAGGCATTAATGTCACAACCAACCACCAACAACTAATTTCCCACACACAAATTCGTCTCTCTCTCTCTCTAGATTTCTTCTCCACCTTCTCTCTAAGATTTCTCATCCTATTCTTCACGAAATCGGGAGTTTTTGGTGTCAAAACAATCATCTCATCACGCAGATCACAGAAGTACAAAGGATTCGAGCTTTTATCAAGAAATTTTGAGGTAAATATTAGTTTTTAATTCGGTTTTTGGTGTAAATCTCGACCCCTATAACCCATTGATGTGTAACCGAAATAAACACTCATAAACACTTAGACGAACTATTGTAACCGACTAGAAAGCTTTAGGGACTAATCTGTCACAGGATAAAGTTGATGATGAAGAGGATGATGCAGGTTAGTGAACTGAATTCGATCGGCCGAACCTTCTACACCTAGCTGAACCTGCGTGACCTGTAGGGAGATGACCGAACCTGGTTGGCCGAACCCTTGGACGAACCCGCATCTGGCCGAACATTCTAAGATGGCGAACCTTTGGTCCACGAACCAATTGGGCCGAACCAAAGTCAGACGAACCTTACCTTCTGCGAACCCTTGGCCGAAGCTTATGCTTAAACCTTAGGAGTCATGAACCTACTTACTAGCCGAACCCAAGGATCATGAACCTTTACATTGATCGAACCTTAAAGGTTTGCCGAACCCATGGGTGTTGCCAATAGGTTCGCTGCCATCATGGATAATAAACCTCTAAATTATAAAGACCCTCAAGCCTTCCCACGTGCATGGGACTAGTCATGTATGTGTGTGCATGGGGTCATTCAAGTAACAAAGAATTTAGGTATTGAAGAAAAGTCAGTTTCTAGATCATGTTGCTAATCATAATGTTATAGGGTATTGAGGCAATCATGGGTTTGTCATCTAATCAACAGCAAGGGTTTTCTCTAAAATACCCTAACAATTCATTATGAGATGTTAATGTCTATTGATTTAACTTGACACTTCGGAAAATTATTATGAAACCATGTAGATCGAAACAAAGGCTTAGAGGTTGGAGTGTGGTTTAATTACTAATACTTAAACCTTAAGAAGAATCATAATACGTATAACTTAATTGGATGATTCAAGTTGATTAGTTATGTTAAATTATTCAAAGATCTAGATTGGTGATCATGTGGAAATCGAAGATTTGCAATGGGCCGAAGTGGGCCCAATGGGCTTAGCCTAAGCCCATCACATGATAAATGTCCTTTTATGTAAAGTTATTTATGTTTTCATAAAAGAAGTTAGATTGTAAATTGATTAAATTGAAATAAATGATTTTGAACTAATATTTAACTTAAAATGAATTAAATTAGAAACATGTTAATTAAAGAACTTGTTATGATTAATTGTTGGGATACGGGTTACAATGGAGTATTTAAGTCAGACTAGTTAGGTTAAATCTTAGAATCACATTAGCAACATGGGACACTTAGTTGCACACCGAGACCAAACCTTAGATACGACGACTAATACTTATACTAATCGTATTCGAATTATTTTAAAACAACTCAGGAACTGAAGATACTTAGTCTACAAACAACGAGCGCGCATTTTGTGGTAAATCATTTGCACAGCAACACGCGTGAGTTCATTGCCCCTTTTCTAGACATTTTTGTTTTCAAACGCGGGGCTGAGAAGCATGCGTAAATTATTTTCGTAAGATGACATTTACTTAAATGCTTTTACTTAACATACGTTTATATGGATAATTGTTATCCTGGCTTGTGTCTAGGTATACAATATACAGGATTTCAAGGTAAGTTGTTTATTCATTATGAGTAGATAACTATTTCAAATCAAAGAACTATTTTCAAAGATCTACTTCCAAAGAACTAAATGTCTATAGCAAAGAACTATTTCCAGAGGTTTATTTACAAAGAACTAAAGATCTATTTTCAAAGAACTAACGATTTATTATAAAGAACTATTTTCAGTGGTATGTGTGGTGTGTTGTCAAAGAACTAACGATCTATTTCAAAAAACTATGAACAAAGAACTATTTTCAAGGGTTTGGCTGGGAAATATTAAAGATAGCATGTGCCATTCTCAGGTTTGAAAGATGTCCTAACTAGACTGATCGAATATGAGACACATGTTTGATGATATTTATAGTATTCCCTAACTGTTTTGAGAAAATCTGGGAAATATTCAAAAATAGCATGTGAACGGTCAATAACGGTCAAGAACGGTCAACAAAATCCTATATTTCAAAAGATGTCCTAGCTAGACTGATTGAGTATAGGTCTCATGCTTGATGATGTTTACAGATCTCCTTTACTACTAAGAA
This sequence comes from Mikania micrantha, assembly GCA_009363875.1. Lineage (NCBI taxonomy): Eukaryota > Viridiplantae > Streptophyta > Magnoliopsida > Asterales > Asteraceae > Mikania > Mikania micrantha. Next base: position 61,263,810 of record CM018697.1, read on the forward strand.
CCCTGATTGCTAGACTAGTCTAATCGAGTTGACCAAGGCCCAATCATTAGGTCTTAGAGTTTATTAAATGTTTATTTATTTATTTAGCTAGGCATTTATTGAATTGTCTCTACAGATGTTATGGTTGATCATGATTACGTGATGAACTTAAGGAATCAATAGACATTTCAAAGTGTATTTACAGGGACAAAGAACTGAAGAACTAATGGGTTAATGGTATGGGTAAAAATGCTTAATTATCATTAATAACAATGTCCTATGTGGGTTAGTATGTGGTGGGATGGCGTTTGGGCGGGTTGTAGGCTCGACCCTTTCGTATGCCCTATATATAAGCGTACCGATCTGGATAATACATGTGATATTAATGATATTAAGGTTGTTACCCGAGGGATTTGCAAATGTTTTTGCATGTATGTTAGAACTATGGTGGAATGGAAGTGAATGGTAGGTAAAAATGCTTAATTATCATTAGCTACAGTGTTATATGTGGTTTAGTATGTGGTGGGATGGCGTCTGGGCGGGTTGTAGGCTCGACCCTTTCGTATGCCCTATATATAAGCATACCGAACTGGATATTACAGATGAAGTTAATGAGGTTAGAGATTTTATCGAAAAAGGGTTACAAAGCTATTTTTTCACATACTAAACTATATGAACTAACCAACCATGTGTTGACTTGATCTTTTTGCATGACTTGTCAGGTGATGAACAGGTTAATTAAGAAGTTATTGCTTTTGGACTAGGACTTCAGATAGAGGACCTAGTATATTTGGACCTGAATACTTTTGGAACATCATTATACAATATATTTTTTATATCTTGTGCAGGTACAAGATAGAAAATTTATGATGTTGATGGTAGATTTACATTGTTAAATTATGAATGATACTGATGTAATTTAACTTTGTAATTCTATTATATTTAACAATTCTCATTCATATCATGTGCAATGTAAACAATATGATCATCACGATTATCATTCACGATATCGCGCCCCGGGAACCTTCTGCCGGACGGGAAGTCGATCCGTCCCGCCGGTTAGGGGTTTGACATTGATCGCCTCTATCTTGGATTTATCCACATGAATCCCTTGTTCATTAACAACGTGACCCAAGAATTAGACTTCTCGAATCCCGAAGTCACACTTTGAGAGCTTAGCATACAGCTTCTCTTTTCATAGCAGTTCAAGAGCCAATTGGAGATGCTCTTTGTGTTCCTCTTGGGTTTTGGAATAGATGAGAATATCATCTATAAAGACAATGATAAACTTATCTAGGTAAGGTTTGTACACTCTATTCATGAGATCCATTAATACTGCGGGTACGTTTGTCAGACCAAACGGCATAACCAAAAACTCGTAATGACCATACCGAGTGCGGAAAGATGTCTTTGGGATGTCTTCCTCTTGAATTCTCAGTTGATGGTACCCAGATCGCAGATCGATCTTAGAGTTGTAACTTGATCCTCGCAGTTGATCGAACAGATCGTCGATGCGAGGTAAGGGGTAATGGTTCTTGATTTTTACCTTGTTTAGTTCCCGATAGTCGTACGATAGGTGCTGCTCCCGGCACGAGGTCTATGCGGAATTCCACTTGTTGAGGTGGTGGAAGTCCTAGTAGATCCTCATGGAATACGTCAGAATAGTCGCATACGACTGGAATGTCTTCTATTTTATTCTCTTCTTCGGTTTTGTCGGTGATAAGCGCCAGAATGGCTGTGTATCCCTTTCATAAGCATTTGTGAGATTTCATGTACGAGATGATGTTCAGAGGAGTGTCGCTCCTTTCACCGTTGATATCTAGGGTTTCTCCACTAGGGAAAGTTATGCGCAACCTTGTCGTGGCAAATGATTTCAACTTGGTTTTCCGACAACCAATCGATGCCCACTACGACATCAAAACGGCCTAGTATAACTGGCATGAGGTCAATCTTAAACTTATGGTCTGCTAGCTCTAAAATGCATTCTTTCAAAATGTGCTTAGTTACGATCAATTTATCATCAGCTAGCTCTACTGTGTATCCAACTCTAAGGGTGTTGGGGTTATGGCAAGTATATCACTAAAATCCTTAGATATAAAGCTTTTCTCAGCCCCAGTATCAAACAATACAGAAGCATAATTATCGTTCAAAAGATACAAACCAGTTGCAAGGTTGGGATCTTTTCTGGCCTCCTTTGCCCTGATCACAAAGGCTCGTCCCTTCAGACCGTTGTTGTTCCCGTTATTGTTGTTGTTCTTCAGATGTGGGCAGTCCCTCTTGAAGTGCTCTGGCTTTCCACATTCGAATCAGCCCTTCGGTGCTTCAAGTTGTTGATGTTGTTGTTGTGGGGTCTTTGTCAGTATCTCGCCTCTACAATTCTTGGCGAGATGTCCTCCTTTGCCACACCGTTGGCATCGGATAGAGCCGCATTGTCCCATGGCATGGTGTAAGTTGCATTTGTTGCACTTAGGGTGTTTGCCTGCATAGGCTCCTGGATTTTGGTTGGTTGGGATGGGTGGTGCGTAAGCCTGAGACGACCCAAACTTATGTTGCTGTGTTGGTGGTTGGAGAGTGGAAGTTTTGCTCTGGGTGCTATCCCATTTGTGTTTGTTGTCAGTGGTTGTGGTTGCAGCACCATGGGCTGGTAAGAGTCGTTGTGCGACAGCTGAATCAGTGAGCTTGTGGGCTAGTCGCACGGCTTGTTACATGGTGATGGGGTCAGCAGAAAGTACCATGCCCTGAATTTGAGGTGGTAGTCCCTCAATATACTTCTCTATGTGTCTGAAGGGTGGGGTTGCCATTTTCGGGCACAGGTGTGCCAGCTCATATGATCGGGCAGTGTATGCCTCAACCTCGGAACCAATCATCTTATGGTTCCAGAACTCAGTTTCTAGTTTCTGCACTTCACCGGGAAGATAGTATTCGCGGTTCAACATTATCTTGAAATCATCCCAGGGTAGGGCGTTGGCTGCATTAAGCCCTAGGTTTTGAACATTTGCATTCCACCACATGAGGGCAGCTCCCTCTAGAGTTCCAGCAGCATACTTGACCCTGTCTTCGTTCCTGCAGTTGCCCATGGCAAAGGCCGACTCTGCCTTTTCCATCCAGCGTAATTACCCGACAGCACCCTCAGTGCTACTGAATGAGTGGGGTTTGCAGTCCAGAAACATTTTGATGGTGCATGGAGGTGGGTTGAGATTTGCTCCTACGATATGCAAGGAAGGAAGTTGGATTCAAAATCCGTTAAAAGCGTTGTATTAGAAAAGAGTGATTATGGTGCAAGGTGGATATGAAATGAAATTCGTCACCTTGGTTCAGACTGATGTTTCCACGTCCTCTAGCATTTCTGTGTCCTCCGCGTCTTCCGGCCATGATCTTCATAGCGAGAATAAGTGTTAGTGTTTGTCCAATGACTAATTTAGTGTGTGCGGTAGGTATTGAAAGGTAACATGTATAGGTATCAGCTCCTCCCCGTCATGTGAAATTACATGCAGTGCTGATGATAACACCATCGCTATAATGCGCATAACAAGTATGTACAATCATGTATGCTAGTATCACAATACTAAGCTCTATGTGTTGTGTGGAGACTAGTGGCTATAGACTAAGTTCACTAAATGCAAACCTAATTCGCAATAACTCCTGCCTTCCCGGCCTGAACGAAAGGGCGCGACTGGACTGATCTGGCAGGATCGCAGTCTCCGGTCACGCAGTTGCGAGACCTACATGTTTGGTTTCATACGTATATCCAAATACTTGGACAAAACAGTTTATAAAATCAGAGTTGCGGAAGTTTAATAATATCATAACAGATATAATTCATAAGTTGCGGAAGCGTTCATAAAACAGTTTCATAAAACGAAACAGAGTAACAGTTTGCGGAAGCGACTAAAGATGTTTAATAATACGTAACGTAACAAATTGATAAATGTTCTCAAAATATCCTAAGACACTAAAGCTGATGCATGGGACTCCATCCTAGCATCCTTTCCTCGTGTGCGTGCCTTAGTTACCTGAGAAAACATGCGAGTAAAAGGGTCAACACAAAGGTTGGTGAGAGCACAGGTTTTTCATAAGCAGTAAACATCCAATGTTTAAAGTAAGAGTCTGTGATTTAAATATCATTACAATGCAGTATCGATTGATAGCTAGTCAATACAGTTATATTATATTCGGGATCGTACCGAAGCTGACAGTTGTGCCTCCCACCATGTCCATCACAACACAATGGCAAAGTGGTGGTCAATATTGCACCCATTCCGACCTCCAGTCGGGTTGGCCTCCCAGGCGCGATGGGTGAGGCTTGTCAGGCCCAAATAGTACTATTCAAGATTACCACGCTAGGCGCTACGCACTACTAATGGTCTGTGGAGTATCACGAGGACTTTTAGTTGTGATATGCTCCACATATATACATATAGTGATAAAGCATGTCCATACGTAAATAAAATGAGTTGTTGTTCAAAGACAGTTGTAATGCAGTGTTTTCTCCCCCAAAGGTTAGAAAAGTAAAGAGGGGCCGGGAACTCACATGTTAAAGCAGTTCCAGTGTGTACGTGTACGTGTTTGCGTCAGAGAGTGCTTGCAATCTTGCTAGTAGGCACCTATAACCATATAGGTCTGAGTATGTGTTTTATGGTGTGTTGTATCCAATACAACTCCCAGTGTCGGTGTGCTCAGCCGAGTGTGTGTGTGTGTGTTGACTAGTGAGACTCGACAAATCGTTGGTGACACGATTGTTGCGTTTATGTGTCTTAATCCAAATAAGACATCAACACGCGTTCCTATGACAAATCATGATGCTTTCACGAAAGAAAGTTTGAAAAATCGTAACGTTTCCGTTTCGGGGAAACTTTCTATATTTAGAAAGTTTATATTTTTGGGAAGTATAGTTATGAAATCCCATTTCATAAAACAAATCACTCTAGTATGTTTGTAAAAACACGTTTATACACCCAAAACACGTCGTTCGCGCATAAATCGCCATTTATGGCATTTTGCCCAAATATAGTTTCTTATTTGGAAAGTATCCGTTAAAAACTCGTTTTCACAAATCCAAGTTCCCAATATGCTTAGAAATCATTTTTAAACATATTTCAAGAATCAAAGTTCATCAAAACATTCGTAAACATCAAAAGCCCTCTTTTGATTTACAAAAGTTTCCCTAAATAGTAAGTTTATACTAAATCATCATTAAATCAACAACAACCCATCCGAAACTCAATCATATTAATCCTATCAATCCTATATCATAAAATCAGTAGATTTAAATCAATATCACACAAAATCACCAACAAATTCGTGTAAACTAATCACTTGGAGTTGCATGTGTTGAAAGACACTTGCATGTGGGTTTTTAGCCCTTGCATGTACGATCTAACCAAAGACAAACATATAAAACTAACTTAGATTATCCTTGATGATGATATTGAAACTGATTTAGGGCTGCAGGTGACCGAGGAGGGTTTCCTTGCTTGTTGATGGCCTCCAGGAACTCCCTTTGAGCTTCAATGGCTTCAAATAACTCCAAGGTTGCAAGGACGAGCTTAAAGTATGTTACCAGGGGTCTTGGGAGCTACTTTCAGTGGGTTTGGGTCGAGATGTGGTAGAGAAACTCGGACAAATGGAAAGGAAATCGACTGAAATGAGTTTGGGGTTGGTTTTATAATTTTTTTTGATCTGCATGGCCTTCGCGTACCGCGGAGGCCGATCAAAAAGCTCATCGCGTATAGCGATGAAATTTGGGATCCAGAGCCCCCGCATCTGCTTCGCGTACCGCCAATCCCTTCGCCAAGGGTCTTTCGCGTACCGCGATTGGTCCATTTTCTTGTTTTTCGATTTCGTTGATTCGATTTAGCTCGTGCTCGATTCCCAACGTTTATCCTAAACATCTAATGCATGTTTAGCACATAATACAATAATAACACATAAGTTGTTTGATCACCAACATTCGTGAGACTCGTGTGTGTGTTTTGATAATTCCTCAAATTATCGATGATCATTTGTGTTCGTTGCTACAAACTGTTTGCATGCTTGATTAACCATAATCAACATGTATTGCACAATTCAACAATTCTATGAATTACTGTTTTGTGTTTGTGTTTGTGTTTGCCACGCTTTGTTTTCAAAACCAATGTGCAATGTATGATTCGATAGTTCCTCGAACTATCGTTTCGCAGTTGTGTGTGTTTCACTCATCTAATCAAACATAATTAAATGAAATGCAACAAGTATGAATGTGAAATGTAAAGGATGTAAGAGTCTCAATTTACCAGAAATTGCCTCGTGTCACACCTTTAACATGACGTGGCCTACCACTTGGAATTCCAACGGCTTGTGCCGTTTGTTGGCATAGCTCTTTTGTCTGCTTCTGGTCGCCTGTAGCCTTTGTTGAATCTGAGCAATCTTATCGGTAGTCTCCTAAATAAGCTCTGGCCTAGCTATTCGATTATCTCCCACTTCATTCCAACAGATCGGTGATCGACATTTTCGACCACAAAGAGCCTTGAACGGTGCACATTCAATGCTACTATGATAACTGTTGTTGTAGGAGAATTCAATCAGTGGCAAATGAGAGTCCCAATTCCCACCGAAATCTAATACACAGGTTCTCAACATGTCCTCCAGGTTCTGTATCGTACGTTCGCTTTGACCGTCCGTTTGTAGATGGTAAGCGGTACTCAGTTTTAAGTGCGTCCCTAGAGATTTCTGCAATGACTGCCAGAACCTTGATGTGAATCTGCTGTCGCGATCCGAAATAATAGACAATGGTACACCGTGACGTACCACTATCTCGTTGCTGTACAGTCTCGCTAGTATATCCATTGTGAAGGTTTCACGCATTGGCAAGAAATGAGCAGATTTTGTTAAACGATCAATAATAACCCAAATCGTATCATGACCACTGGAAGTGCAGGGTAGCTTGGTAATGAAGTCCATAGCTATTTGTTCCCACTTCCAGAGCGGAATCTCAGGCTGCTCCAGTAAACCTGACGGTTTTTGGTGTTCCGCCTTTCCCTTCGCACACGTAAGGCATCGACCGACGTACTCGGTTATGTCTTTCTTCATTCCCGGCGACCAATAAAATCCCCGCAAGTCTTGGTACATTTTATCAGCGCCTGGATGTACAGAGTACTTGGTCTTGTGTGCTTCATCGAAGATAAGTCTTCTCAATTCGTCTACGCGGGAACCATATACGATCCTGGAAGTAGACAACTCTATCAGGCTTGGTTTCAAATTGTTTCTCAGCTCTAACGTCAAGTTCTGTCTTCAGATTTCCTCTATCAACTGATTCTTGACGTGCCTGAATAATCTTGTCACGTAAGCTTGTCAGCACAGTCATTCCTATTGCTCTGACTCGCAAGGGTTTGACCCGTTCCTTCCGGCTCAAGGCATCAGCTACAGCGTTCGCCTTACCCGGATGGTACTTGATTACACAGTCGTAATCATTTTGAAGTTCAACCCAACGTCGCTGTCGCGTGTTGAGTTCTTTCTGATCAAAGATATGTTGCAGACTCTTGTGATCGGTAAATATGGTACATTTAGTGCCCTGTAAGTAATGTCTCCAGATCTTCAATGCGAATATCACTGCTCCTAGTTCTAGATCATGACTAGTGTACTTCTTCTCATGAATCTTTAACTGTCTTGATGCATACACGATAACTTTGTCCCGTTGCATTAGCACACAACCAAGTCCCTGATGGGAGGCATCACAGTATACTACAAAGTCATCACAACCTTCTGGAAGAGATAGGATTGGAGCATCACATAATTTCTGCTTCAATGTTTGGAAAGCATCTTCTTGTTTCTGCTCCCAAACAAACGGTTCACTTTTCTGAGTTAGCTTGGTGAGAGGCAGAGGTATGTAACATTTGTGCATATAGTCATGTAGTTGTAAACAGTGTTAGAACAGTGTCTATTCATGGTTCAGTTCATCAATGTGATTCGTATGTTCAAAATGTGTGCTTGTGTGTTACAGGATCTTAGTAATCAGAAAACAAGTATGTATTATCTATTTACAGTCGATTTCACTAAGCAAGAACAGTAACTTGTTATATCGAAACAGTGGTGGGCAGCGAGAGTGAGCCCTATACATATACTGCGTTCGGTGTAACAGGTTAGTGTTAGTGCGTAGTGTTGAGACGAATAGTATAACAATTAATTAATTCAACAAAAATCGTAATCTGTAAGCGAGACTGAGTATAGTTATGGGTGACGATCCATAATAATACGAATGTTGAACTTATAATTACGATTAAACGACTTTAAATATTTTAATACGATCGGAAAACGTACGCGATTGCGGGTATACACGTAATTGTGAATGTTTTAACGATCTGACAACACACGAAGAGTAAAAATAATTATATTAATTATTTTATATTTTTACAATTTTGAAACTCATCATTTTAATGAGTTTAACACTTAATTTTAATTAAAACCGCGTAAAATACGCGTTACGTTCCGGAAACGCGAACCGAGCAACCGAAACGAACCCGGATACTACCCGGACTATAAATGCCTTGAATAAGGCCATTTCTTTCACTTTCATCACCAACAACCACTTCTCTCTCTTGATTTCCGGCTACCCCTTTCTCTCTCTAGAAAACCCACTTTAAACGCTTGTATCTCGCTCGTTTCTCAACGGATTTTGGTGATTCTCGAACCCACGCGAAGCTCTCGACATTCTCTACAAGATTGTACAAGAAAATAGCAGAATTATCCAGCCAAAAACGAGGTATGCTCGGTTGAAAATCTGGAAAAAGAGGGTTTTCGGTCATGGGTTTGTTTAAAACTCGACCCTTAGCCGGATCTAGTCATCCACACTCATTTTCGAGACCCTAGAAACATTTCCTGATGCTGGTTTAGATTAGATCGAGGTCTGGATACAAGTGATCGATGATGGTGATGATGATGATAGCAGGTTCGGCGGCCAAACCTGCATTCACAGTCGGCCGAACCCTAATGGATCCCCACGAACCAGCATGGTTCGTCAACCTTCTGCCGAACCCTTAGGGAAGGATCTCACGAACCTGTGTCGAATCATCAAGCCATCACGAACCCTTGTCGAACCAGCTCTCTCCCACGAACCCTACATGAAGATCCTTCACGAACCTTGCATGGTTCGTGGCATGCACAGCGAACCCTAATCACATCCACGAACCCTGGTCATGCAAACGAACCTTGTATGGTTCGTTGGTCAGTGTGGTGAACCCCTGTGCATACCACGAACCCTCTAGATCATGCCCATGCAGACGAACCATCGGTTTAGGCGAACTCTTGTCCAGTCAGCACTAGCAGCGAACTATCATGAGCCTTATGACTTGGCCGAACCCTTGAACATCTTATCCTCACCGAACCATTTGGTTGTAGGGACGAACCATCACTTGTAGCCTAACCTTAGGCCACCAACAGGAAGGGTTCGCTGCCTAAGGTGGCAGCCCAAACCTATTCGGCCCAATCCGGTTCTTCAAGGCTCAATTCCATTAGCAATTTGGCCCATGAACTTAATTCAAACACAATTGAGATGGTTTGGCCCATTAAGAACTTTAATTGGCCCAATGTCACTTTGGAAACCTTAAGGGTCTACTTAATGCATTTCTTAGCCCAACTCAAATCCTTTAGGCCCAATCCAAGCTATACGACTCATTATGATATCAATTAGCTCGATATTGGCGTGAGCACGTTATGAGGCCTATATACAAGTTGTTGGGCCAACGTCACATGCAATGGGCCCAACATCATCTTCAATTGGATCATTATCACTTTAAATGGCCATGGTCTTTGTCTAAGTCCATGATGACTTTCATGGACGTAGGACCTTTTTGTTGATCATAATGCAAAGTAATTGTAATTTGATCTTAGTTGGTTTAAGTACAACTTAAACTAATCATAGCATCAAATCAAAATCTCAAAACTTAAAACAATTGGAACACCTTTTCATAAGTCATGATTAATCAATGGTTATCAAATTGTTAAACATTTATCATTTTATGCATATGAATTATGCATCAAAGAACATTTCATAAGTTTCTTGGACCCATGATCAATCAAGAGATTCAAAGCATAACATTCAAGTTTTCACAACAATCAAATCATGAGAACACAAGTCAATCAATGAATCAAGTTATACAACTATAAATCTTATATCTTATGTATGATTACAATGATATAGGAACAAGTTAGAAGTCCTGTTTGCTACTTGCTAACTGTTTAAGTTCAGAGTCTACTGCAGACAGGTGAGAACTTTAGCCCCTCTTTTACTGTTTTATAACTGTTTTGGGGTGGAACACGTGATCAAAACCGCTATTTCAATCTTGTTTCATTACACAAGTTATGTGTAAGTCATAAACATTTCAGGTTCATCTTACGAATCCAAGGGATTCATCAATTGTTTAAAGAAATTGTCAACTGTTTTAATTTACTTGTCAATTACTAAACTCTTTTCATTAAAAAGGTTTTATAAGGGACTTTTGAACTGTTTTGAAATTATTTACTCAAATGTATTTATGAAGGATAAATACTTTTTGATAAAGGATTTTACAAACCCTTTTGTTATAAACCTTGTTATTACACAAGGTCATCACATCATGATATTCAAAACAAGTGGTTCACAATATGGTACTCAAATTCATTGGTTCAAAACATGGTATTCAAATCAAGTGGTTCAAAACATGGTATTCAAATCAAGTGGTGCAAAACATGGTATTCAAGTCAAGTTGTTCACATCATGGTATTCAAATCAAGAGATTCATTTCATGTTACATAAACAAAGGATTCAACTCGTGGAGTTAAATCCAGGTTTTCAATAAGACATTAACACATCCGGTTAAAGTAAGATTCAGAAAACATGGTGTCCATTGTTGTAAACAAACTTATAAACCCATCAAGTATCATATTCATTAGCGTTAGTACTGGGTGATCACAACAAGGGAAAGCGGACACATTGTTTCTTATCCAGGATGGAGTTAGCTTTTAAATTTGTTTTAAAAGCTAACTGCAGGTCTGGTGTCATAGTTTTCTTATCCAGGATGGAGTTGGCTTTTAAATTTGCTTTTAAAAGCCAACTGCAGGTCTGGTGTCATATGGTTATCAAAACTGCTGACGTATTATCTAACTCCAAACGTGGTTTGGGACTTGATATTATCGGCTGTCGTGCGAACAGTGATTGGACTGTTTACACTCATTTTCTTACTTGATGTTAGTTTGGGTTGCAGCTCATCCGTGTGAATCTTATGATGCTTTAACTTACCTATGTCTTATATCATATACTCATGTTTACAAATGCTTAAACCTATTGTTCTCACCAACTACGTCTGTAGTTGACAGTTACTTTTCACGTGTTTCAGGTAATCAGGTTTAAGACATTCTCAGAGGCAACTAAGGAGACCATACTAAGATAGAACAAGATGAAGAAACATGCTAGGATGGATTAGAAACACACTAAATCCTAAATGTTTAATTGTCTTGTTTGGAGTCTTATTTTGTAACTATATTTTGGGTCTGTAGTTGTCTTTCTTTTGGTAGATAGACTGTCTGTAACTAAACTATTGTCTAAACATTATGCAACATAGTAATCCATTGTGGTTGTTCTTATTCAATACTTGTGCATGATTCAACTGATCATACGTCACCGCGCCGTGGATTCCGCACGCGGCGCAGGGGTGTGACAGGTTGGTATCAGAGCCAAGGTTGTAGAGAACTAGGAAAAACCCAATGTTTAATGACCTAGACTATAACCTAAGCTACCCAATAGGACTAAGTGCTATAGGCTTGAGGATACTTAGGATCTAAGTAACTTAAGTGAGCATTAAGTCTACAATAAGCTTGAAGGATCTTAGGGACATTTTTCTAAGATTAGACATCGAGTCAAAGAATTTGAACCGGAATTCTATAATTTTAGAAACCGGATTAAATTCTCACACATATGCATTTAAGGATTTCAGAGGCAAGGATCTATATTCTTAGTATCCGTGATCTGAAATTCTCACACAGAGATCATTATAGAAATTCAGAGGCAAAGATCTGTATTATCAGTATCTTTGATATGAATTTCTTGTCATATTCATTATGGGATTTAGAGGCAAAGATCTATTAATTTAGAATCTTTGATCTAAGATCCTTGTCATATTCATTATAGGATTCAAAGGTCAAGATCTATTAATTTAGAACTTGGATTTGAGATCCTTGTCATATTCATTATAGGATTCAAAGGTCAAGATCTATTAATTTAGAACTTGGATTTGAGATCCTTGTCATATTCATTATAGGATTCAAAGGTCAAGATCTATTAATTTAGAACTTGGATTTGAGATCCTTGTCATATTCATTATAGGATTCAAAGGTCAAGATCTATTAACTTAGAACTTGGATTTGAGATCCTTGTCATATCACTATAGGAATTCAAAGGTTGAGGTCTATTAATTTAGAACTTAGATTTGAAATCCTTGTCATTGTTATCATTATCATGGATTCATTATCATAGGAACTTTATAACTTAGAATCTGTGTAACAGTATTCTTTAGTTGAAGTTCTCACAGGAAATCATTATGCTCAGTACTGTAAGTATTGGGAAACTAGGTTGATTAACCTAGGACACATATACATAAACCTAAGGTCTTAGTTTCTAGTAAATTAAGGACCATGGTTTACACAATCATAAACATAATCACAGAACAAGAGGAAATCATGGGATAATCATAATCAATCAAGGGTTGGAATCTTAGCTTCAAATGCAAACGGCGGATTAACGCTGATGGGCTGAGGTAAGTGGTGGGTCGGTGAGAGCTTACCCTATATATAAGCTTATCTTGGTTTGTCAGGGAAAATTCGGCGCTTGAATTTGAAGTGAGGATTCGGGAACAACCGGAATCATTGAACATTGGTCAAACACATGGGGTACAAACACATGGGATACAATCATTGGTGAATCAAATCATAGTGGAATTCAAACTTGGATGAACCAGACATTATGGTGAATCACTCAAGTTGTGAACATTCCTTCAATGTAAACCTTAAGTGAAATTCTTAAGTGATTACATCATTAGTACTTGCTAACATAGGTTAACAGGAAAGTGTAGAGCACACGTATGATTTAGTTCTACATGTTAACGATTGTTAGAAGGTGCACGCATAACATAATCATAGTTCAATCATGGAATCAATCATAGTTCAAGTTGATCAAAGATCATGGGATTCTTAATCAATGGAACACACTTGGAAATCAGTACAAACGTGTTGCCAAATGCTAGCAAGGGCATGATCGTGGTATATCGAAACGGTGGTGGACAGCGAGAGTGAGCCCTATATATAAGCTATTTTCGGTATATCGGGAAAGTGTCAGTGTGTAGGTTTGGTGGAGAGATCATGAGACATCATACATATTCACATGATAAGTATACAAATAAGTTGATAACTTATACGTGTACTGGATCATATTACAATTGAATGATAATACTAGTAGTATGGATATATTACTGACCTTATCATGAAAATTCAATTGTATCCTTCCTCATTACTGACCCACTTGTGGCTTCTATTCGTGGAATGCCTCCCCGACGTGATCCTAACGGAGGGGGTTCAACAAGTGGCAACGACGATGAGATCAACAAGATTGCTCGAGCTATCGCTGTTCATATGCGGGATGTGATCCCGGGCATGGTCACTGATATCACCCAAAATCTGCGGGGGAGTACCAGTGACTCAGCGAACAATTCCAACACTAATCACACTGGAACTGCTAACTTCACATTCCAGCAGTTCAATGATGCAAAGCCTCCCAAGTACTCTGGTACTGAAGGAGCTACCGGCCTACTGCAATGGCTGGAAAGCATCGAAGACATTCTCGACTTCACTGGATGTCCTGAGAATCTGAAGGTCAAGATGGCCCCAAGCGCTTTTCACAAAGGCGCGCTCACCTGGTGGAATTCTGAGAAGAACACCAGAGGACGTGAAGTTGCTCTAGCTTTACCATGGGACGGATTCAAGAACTTACTTGTGGAAAAGTTTTGTCCACGTCATGAACTGAAGAAACTCGAGGTAGAGATGTGGAATCTGGTGCACGATAGTGGAGAAAACGCAAAGTATACAACTCGATTTCATGAGTTGTGCTTCCTACTACCACAACTTCTACTGCTGCTGGTGGAAGAGCTTGTTATAATTGTGGAGCAGAAGGACACTTCAGAAATCAGTGTCCAAAACTCAACAACAATACTGCTGCTGCTCGTGCTTTTGTTATTGGAACTGCTGAAGCACGTGAAGAGCCGGCAGTCATCACGGGTACATTTCTTATCAATGATCATTATGTCTCTATCATATTTGATACTGGTGCTGATAAAAGTTTTATCTCTGCTCATACTGCTTCTTTGCTTAATATGCGACTATCCACACTTACTGCTCTCTATACTGTAGAAGTAGCGAATGGTAAGACTATAGTTGTAGATTCCATCATTTATGCTTGTGAGCTAAGATTAAATGACCATCTTTTCTCTATCGATCTCATTCCTATGACTCTCGGAAGCTTCGAAGTTGTAGTAGGAATGGATTCGCTATCTAAGAATAATGCTGAAATCGTATGCTCGGAGAAACTTATTCGAATTCCCCTACCGTCCGGCGAAACGATGATAGTCTACGGTGAGAAACCCTGCCGCGAATCGGAGATTGTATCGTGCATCAAGGCGAGGAAGTATCTGAAGAAGAAATATTATGCATTCTTAGCTCACGTGGTGGAAAAGAAACCTGACAAGAAAGCAGTTGGAGACGTACCGGTTATCAAAGACTATCCAGACGTATTTCCAGAAGACTTGCCTGGACTACCACCAGTCCGACAAGTGGAGTTTAGAATTGATCTCGTCCCTGGAGCAAACCCAGTGGCGAAGTCACCATATCGATTAGCACCGTCTGAGATGCAAGAACTGTCTAGTCAGCTTCAAGAACTTCTAGACAAAGGGTTCATTAGACCGAGTTTCTCTCCATGGGGAGCTCCGGTTCTCTTTGTCAAAAAGAAAGACGGTTCATTTCGCATGTGCATAGACTATCGTGAGCTGAACAAGTTGACAATCAAGAATAGATATCCTCTGCCCAGGATCGATGATCTGTTTGATCAATTACAGGGAGCAACTTGCTTCTCTAAGATTGACTTACGATCTGGGTATCATCAGTTAAGAGTAAATGATGAGGATATACCAAAGACGGCATTTAGGACTCGATATGGACACTATGAGTTTGTGGTTATGCCATTTGGGCTGACCAATGCACCCGCAGTGTTCATGGACTTGATGAATCGAGTCTGCAGGCCTTACTTGGATCAGTTTGTTATCGTCTTTATTGATGATATACTGATTTATTCCAAGTCAGAACGAGAACATGAGGATCATTTGAAGAAAGTCTTGGAACTACTAAGAAAGGAACAACTTTATGCTAAATTCTCAAAGTGTGAATTTTGGCTAAAGGAGGTTCACTTCTTAGGACATGTCATAAACAAAGATGGAATTCATGTAGATCCAGCCAAGATTGAGGCGATTAAGAACTGGACTACTCCATCTACTCCAACAGAGATTCGTTCATTTCTGGGTCTGGCAGGTTATTATAGAAGATTCATTGCAAACTTCTCTAAGATAGCCTTGCCACTCACTACATTGACTCAGAAAAGTCAAGCTTTTATATGGGGACAGAAACAAGAAGATGCATTTCAACTTCTTAAACAGAAGTTATGCAATTCTCCTATCCTTAGTCTTCCAGAAGGCAATGATGATTTCATTGTCTACTGTGATGCTTCAAACCTTGGTCTCGGTTGTGTACTTATGCAACGGGACAAGGTCATTGCTTATGCTTCAAGACAACTTAAGGTTCACGAGAAGAATTACACTACTCATGACCTTGAGTTAGGGGCTGTGGTCTTTGCATTGAAGATTTGGAGACACTACCTTTATGGTACTAAATGTGTCATCTATACAGACCACAAGAGCCTTCAACACATTCTCAATCAGAAAGAACTCAACATGAGACAACGACGTTGGGTTGAACTTCTAACTGATTACGACTGTGAGATTCGTTACCATCCGGGTAAAGCCAATGTGGTGGCGGATGCTCTTAGTCGCAAGGAACCAGTCAAACCAATTCGTGTTAGAGCCATGGAGATCAACACACAGCCAAACTTGAAAGACTTGATTCGTATTGCACAACAACAAGTAGTAACAGATAATCAACTCAAAACAGACTTGGATTGTGGTATTGAGAAGAAACTAGAACCTCGAGCTGATGGGTTGTTATATCTCAACGGCCGCGTTTGGATTCCAAAGTCTGAAGAATTGCGCACACTCATCTGTGATGAGGCTCATAAGTCGCGATACTCAGTTCATCCTGGAGCCGACAAGATGTATCAGGACTTGAGGACATCTTACTGGTGGCCGGGAATGAAGAAAGACATAGCACTGTACGTGGGAAAATGTCTTACATGCTCAAAGGTCAAAGCAGAACATCAAAAGCCTTCGGGACTTCTGCAGCAACCTGAAATTCCTCAATGGAAATGGGAGCAAATTTCCATGGATTTCATAACAAAGTTGCCGAGAACTCCGAGAGGTTTCGATTCGATTTGGGTGATTGTTGATCAACTCACCAAATCTGCTCATTTTCTCCCGATCCGAGAGGATTACAAGATGGAGAAGCTATCCACATTGTACATCAACGAAATCATTGCACGTCATGGTACTCCAACATCAATCATATCTGATCGTGATAGTCGTTTCACTTCTCGCTTTTGGCAATCATTGCAAAAGGCTTTGGGAACGCGTGTTAATCTTAGCACGGCGTATCATCCCCAAACCGACGGCCAAAGTGAGAGGACTATCCAAACACTTGAGGACATGCTCCGTTCTTGTGTCATTGACTTCGGTGGAAGTTGGGACACTCATCTCCCACTCATTGAGTTTTCATATAACAATAGCTATCATACGAGCATTCAATGTACACCATTCGAAGCTCTATATGGTAGAAAGTGCCGATCACCGGTCTGTTGGACCGAGATTGGTGACTCACAGGTCGTAGGACCAGAACTCATTCAGGAAACATCAGACAAGATCACAATCATTCAGTCACGGCTTAAGGCCGCACGAGATCGGCAGAAGAGTTATGCTGATCGACGTCGGAAACCGCTTGAGTTTCAAGTCGGTGACCGAGTCTTACTCAAAGTTTCTCCCTGGAAAGGCGTTGTCCGATTCGGGAAGAAAGGGAAACTTGCACCAAAGTACGTTGGACCTTTTGAGATCCTGGAACGGATTGGTCCCGTAGCCTACAAGCTCAAACTTCCAGTGGAGCTAAGCAATGTTCATGATACTTTTCACGTATCAAATCTTAAGAAATGCTTGGCGGATCATGATGTTCAGATTCCACTGGAAGACATACAGATTCAGAACAACATGCAATTCATTGAACGTCCAGTTGAGATCATGGATCATGGGGTCAAGAAACTTAAACGCAGCCGTATCCCGATCGTGAAAGTGCGATGGGAGGGCAAACGTGGTGCTGAGTTCACCTGGGAACGTGAAGACCAGATGAAGCTTAAGTACCCTCATCTTTTTACAGTACCTTCGGCTAGTTAATTTCGGGACGAAATTCCCTTAACTAGGGGAGACTGTAACATTTGTGCATATAGTCATGTAGTTGTAAACAGTGTTAGAACAGTGTCTATTCATGGTTCAGTTCATCAATGTGATTCGTATGTTCAAAATGTGTGCTTGTGTGTTACAGGATCTTAGTAATCAGAAAACAAGTATGTATTATCTATTTACAGTCGATTTCACTAAGCAAGAACAGTAACTTGTTATATCGAAACAGTGGTGGGCAGCGAGAGTGAGCCCTATACATATACTGCGTTCGGTGTAACAGGTTAGTGTTAGTGCGTAGTGTTGAGACGAATAGTATAACAATTAATTAATTCAACAAAAATCGTAATCTGTAAGCGAGACTGAGTATAGTTATGGGTGACGATCCATAATAATACGAATGTTGAACTTATAATTACGATTAAACGACTTTAAATATTTTAATACGATCGGAAAACGTACGCGATTGCGGGTATACACGTAATTGTGAATGTTTTAACGATCTGACAACACACGAAGAGTAAAAATAATTATATTAATTATTTTATATTTTTACAATTTTGAAACTCATCATTTTAATGAGTTTAACACTTAATTTTAATTAAAACCGCGTAAAATACGCGTTACGTTCCGGAAACGCGAAGCGAGCAACCGAAACGAACCCGGATACTACCCGGACTATAAATGCCTTGAATAAGGCCATTTCTTTCACTTTCATCACCAACAACCACTTCTCTCTCTTGATTTCCGGCTACCCCTTTCTCTCTCTAGAAAACCCACTTTAAACGCTTGTATCTCGCTCGTTTCTCAACGGATTTTGGTGATTCTCGAACCCACGCGAAGCTCTCGACATTCTCTACAAGATTGTACAAGAAAATAGCAGAATTATCCAGCCAAAAACGAGGTATGCTCGGTTGAAAATCTGGAAAAAGAGGGTTTTCGGTCATGGGTTTGTTTAAAACTCGACCCTTAGCCGGATCTAGTCATCCACACTCATTTTCGAGACCCTAGAAACATTTCCTGATGCTGGTTTAGATTAGATCGAGGTCTGGATACAAGTGATCGATGATGGTGATGATGATGAAAGCAGGTTCGGCGGCCAAACCTGCATTCACAGCCGGCCGAACCCTAATGGATCCCCACGAACCAGCATGGTTCGTCAACCTTCTGCCGAACCCTTAGGGAAGGATCTCACGAACCTGTGTCGAATCATCAAGCCATCACGAACCCTTGTCGAACCAGCTCTCTCCCACGAACCCTACATGAAGATCCTTCACGAACCTTGCATGGTTCGTGGCATGCACAGCGAACCCTAATCACATCCACGAACCCTGGTCATGCAAACGAACCTTGTATGGTTCGTTGGTCAGTGTGGTGAACCCCTGTGCATACCACGAACCCTCTAGATCATGCCCATGCAGACGAACCATCGGTTTAGGCGAACTCTTGTCCAGTCAGCACTAGCAGCGAACTATCATGAGCCTTATGACTTGGCCGAACCCTTGAACATCTTATCCTCACCGAACCATTTGGTTGTAGGGACGAACCATCACTTGTAGCCGAACCTTAGGCCACCAACAGGAAGGGTTCGCTGCCTAAGGTGGCAGCCCAAACCTATTCGGCCCAATCCGGTTCTTCAAGGCTCAATTCCATTAGCAATTTGGCCCATGAACTTAATTCAAACACAATTGAGATGGTTTGGCCCATTAAGAACTTTAATTGGCCCAATGTCACTTTGGAAACCTTAAGGGTCTACTTAATGCATTTCTTAGCCCAACTCAAATCCTTTAGGCCCAATCCAAGCTATACGACTCATTATGATATCAATTAGCTCGATATTGGCGTGAGCACGTTATGAGGCCTATATACAAGTTGTTGGGCCAACGTCACATGCAATGGGCCCAACATCATCTTCAATTGGATCATTATCACTTTAAATGGCCATGGTCTTTGTCTAAGTCCATGATGACTTTCATGGACGTAGGACCTTTTTGTTGATCATAATGCAAAGTAATTGTAATTTGATCTTAGTTGGTTTAAGTACAACTTAAACTAATCATAGCATCAAATCAAAATCTCAAAACTTAAAACAATTGGAACACCTTTTCATAAGTCATGATTAATCAATGGTTATCAAATTGTTAAACATTTATCATTTTATGCATATGAATTATGCATCAAAGAACATTTCATAAGTTTCTTGGACCCATGATCAATCAAGAGATTCAAAGCATAACATTCAAGTTTTCACAACAATCAAATCATGAGAACACAAGTCAATCAATGAATCAAGTTATACAACTATAAATCTTATATCTTATGTATGATTACAATGATATAGGAACAAGTTAGAAGTCCTGTTTGCTACTTGCTAACTGTTTAAGTTCAGAGTCTACTGCAGACAGGTGAGAACTTTAGCCCCTCTTTTACTGTTTTATAACTGTTTTGGGGTGGAACACGTGATCAAAACCGCTATTTCAATCTTGTTTCATTACACAAGTTATGTGTAAGTCATAAACATTTCAGGTTCATCTTACGAATCCAAGGGATTCATCAATTGTTTAAAGAAATTGTCAACTGTTTTAATTTACTTGTCAATTACTAAACTCTTTTCATTAAAAAGGTTTTATAAGGGACTTTTGAACTGTTTTGAAATTATTTACTCAAATGTATTTATGAAGGATAAATACTTTTTGATAAAGGATTTTACAAACCCTTTTGTTATAAACCTTGTTATTACACAAGGTCATCACATCATGATATTCAAAACAAGTGGTTCACAATATGGTACTCAAATTCATTGGTTCAAAACATGGTATTCAAATCAAGTGGTTCAAAACATGGTATTCAAATCAAGTGGTGCAAAACATGGTATTCAAGTCAAGTTGTTCACATCATGGTATTCAAATCAAGAGATTCATTTCATGTTACATAAACAAAGGATTCAACTCGTGGAGTTAAATCCAGGTTTTCAATAAGACATTAACACATCCGGTTAAAGTAAGATTCAGAAAACATGGTGTCCATTGTTGTAAACAAACTTATAAACCCATCAAGTATCATATTCATTAGCGTTAGTACTGGGTGATCACAACAAGGGAAAGCGGACACATTGTTTCTTATCCAGGATGGAGTTAGCTTTTAAATTTGTTTTAAAAGCTAACTGCAGGTCTGGTGTCATAGTTTTCTTATCCAGGATGGAGTTGGCTTTTAAATTTGCTTTTAAAAGCCAACTGCAGGTCTGGTGTCATATGGTTATCAAAACTGCTGACGTATTATCTAACTCCAAACGTGGTTTGGGACTTGATATTATCGGCTGTCGTGCGAACAGTGATTGGACTGTTTACACTCATTTTCTTACTTGATGTTAGTTTGGGTTGCAGCTCATCCGTGTGAATCTTATGATGCTTTAACTTACCTATGTCTTATATCATATACTCATGTTTACAAATGCTTAAACCTATTGTTCTCACCAACTACGTCTGTAGTTGACAGTTACTTTTCACGTGTTTCAGGTAATCAGGTTTAAGACATTCTCAGAGGCAACTAAGGAGACCATACTAAGATAGAACAAGATGAAGAAACATGCTAGGATGGATTAGAAACACACTAAATCCTAAATGTTTAATTGTCTTGTTTGGAGTCTTATTTTGTAACTATATTTTGGGTCTGTAGTTGTCTTTCTTTTGGTAGATAGACTGTCTGTAACTAAACTATTGTCTAAACATTATGCAACATAGTAATCCATTGTGGTTGTTCTTATTCAATACTTGTGCATGATTCAACTGATCATACGTCACCGCGCCGTGGATTCCGCACGCGGCGCAGGGGTGTGACAAGGTATCTTAGAAAAGTTTGAGATAAACCTTCTATAATAACCTGCCAGTCCCAGAAAAGACCATATCTTCGTCGGTGTCTTAGGAGTATCCCAGTTCTTGATTGCTTCATTCATTGTAGGATCTACATGTATTCCCTCGTTGTTGACTACATGACCAGAAATTGAACTTCTCTTAGCCAAAATTCACACTTACAGAATTTGGAATATAATTTCACTTCCTTCATCAGCTCCAAGATCTTCCTAAGATGCTGCTCTGCTTTGCTCTTGGAATAAATCAGTATGTCATCAATAAAGAAAATGACAAAATGATCCAGATATGGCTTGCACACTCGGTTCATGAGGTCCATGAAAACCGCGGGTTCATTCGGCAATCTGAAAGGCATCAACATAAACATGTAATGCCCATATCTGGTTCAGAACGCCGTCTTCGGTATATCTTCGTCTTGAACCCTGAGTTGATGATATCTGGACCTTAAATCAATCTTCGAGAAATACTGAGCTCCTTGTAGATGATCGAATAAATCATCAATCCTCGGCAATGGATACCAATTCTTGATAGTCAACTTGTTAAGCTCTCAATAATCTATGCACATCTGAAACGATCTGTCTTTCTTCTTCACGAACAGAACCGGAGCTCCCCATAGTGAGTAGCTCGGTCTGATGAAACTTTTATCAAGTAGCTCCTGCAGTTGGTTTGATAATTCATGCATCTCTGAAGATGCTAACCTGTAAGGAGATTTAGCAACAGGAGTTACTCTAGGAACTAAGTCAATGCGAAACTCTATCGGTCGCACAGGTGGCAAACCTGGTAGGTTTTCTGGAAATACTTCCGGATATTCTTTCACTACTGGCACGTCTCGAATCTTTTTCTTGTCCTCCTCTTTTTCCACCACATGAGCCAGGAAAGCTACACACTGCTTCTGTAGACACTTATGCGCCTATACGCAAGAGATGATTTTGACACTTAGTTTTTCTTGATCCCCTCTGACTTCCAATACACACTCATTCGTCACTGGAACTAGAAGAAGCTTTTCAGAAAAAAATGACTTCCACTCGATTGAGGGATAGCCAAGCCATTCCAACAATGATGTCAAAACTACCCAACTCCATCGGTATCAAATCGATAGTGAATGTATGACCATTAAGTGTCAATGGGCAGTTCATGTATACTGTACTGACTGTGATTTGTTTCCCATTAGCTACTTCTATGATGTAAGGGGAATCTAACTGTTCCTCTATAGAATCTAATTGGCATGCAAACTCGGTAGAGATAAAACTCTGATCCGCACCAGCATCAAACAGAATAGATGCATAAAAGTCATGTAAGAGAAATGTACCAATGACCACATTCGGGTCTTGGTGTGTAGCTGGAGCTCCTATAGCAAAAGCTCTTCCACGTGGTGCTGGAACTGCCGGTTGTATTTTCTTCGGTAAGTTCTTTGCAACGTGGCCAAGTTAGCCACAGTTATAGCATCAACCGTTGTTCTGGTTGTTGGGTGGAGGGAGAGCTAAAGCAGCATTGTTGACTGCTTGATTGGGAGTCATCCTGCAATTTTGGACCCAGTGGCCCTTTCTTCCACATCCCGTGCAGTGACGGCAGGGATTGCTTGCAGCATGATGATACTGGCATTTAGTACACAGAGGGTGTGGACCAATATACGGCTTCTTGTTTAGGTTCTGCGGTGCAACGGCTACCTGGTTAAGCGGGGTTGCCATTGTGTAGTTCTTTATGGTCTTCTGCTTCTTCTTTAGGTGATAGTGGGGTTTCTTGGAAGACTCTTCCTTGTGCTTGCTAGTGTCAGCCTCTTTCTTCAAGGTTCCAGAGGCTACCATCAGATCAGTGAGTTTCCCAGACAAACTCACAGCAGACTCTAAGGTGACACGGTTTGCTGCAACAACTAGACCCTGAATGTAGGCGGGAAGTCCACCAACATATCTGTCTATCCTCATCTCCATTGATGGTATCATGTCTGGCACCAGGGCTACCAACTCATGATAGTGGGTAGTGTACCCCGGATGATCAGCTCCCTTCATCACATGGTTAGACAACTCAGTTTCCATCCTTTGTAGCTCGTTCTTAGGACAGAATTCAGTTCTCAGAAGGGCCTTGAAATCCTCCCATGTCATCGACATGCTTCTTCTCTTCCTCTTGCTTGGATCTGAGAATTCCACCAAGTCAAGGCTCGCTTGCTGAAGGTGCCAGCAGAGTAATGAACTTTGTGATGCTCTGGACAACTGTAGAGGTCCATAGTATTCACAATCTTCTCAATCCATTGGATTAATCCAACGGCTCCCTCAGTACCGCTAAAAGTCGGCAGCTTACATCCTACAAAAGATTTGTAGGAGTAGTTCGAAGCACCGACATTATTTGCAACGGCTCCTTCAATTGATCGGTCAACTGACTGCTCAGTAGGGTTGCTAAAGCAACAGTAGTGTAACATCAGTGCCGGAAACGTCACCGGAATAGTAAACACAACAGTAACTTGCACAGTAACACAGGTACAAACTAGGTGAACTATTGTAAGCTATTGATATTTGATGATGCACACTAAACTATTATGCTTTTCTTTTTGACATCTTATTTAAACCTCATGGTTTAACAGTCAGAAACACATCAGACAACACTGAACTGACACACATATGATTGATTTAATGCTAATATGTATAAACGTATGCGAGGTTAAACAAAACGACACCATAACAGCTGTCGTTACAAAATGCTAAATCGACGAATTATTCGTATAGGTGACGATCTGTACAAATAAATCTGAAAGTTTAACATTCTAAAATGATGACTGAAAAGTGGAAAACAAGAATCATAAAGGGAAACCAACGTCGTGTCCGTTCGGGTGACGATTCGAACGAATACGCGCGATGGTGACGCTATCTGACGAAACGGAAACGAAAACAAGACGAACGATAATAAATTTAAGAAAATATAATATTTTACATTTTACAATTTTGAAACTCATCAAAAATTCATAAAAAGAATCTCTTTTATTTAAAACACGTAAAATTCGCGTAAAAATCCAGAAACGCAACGGAGACGAAAAACGAGCAACCGAAACGAACCCGAATACACTCGGGGTATTTAAAGGCTAAATGAAGCCTTTCACTTCATTTTTATCATCTCACTCTCTCTCTAAAACCCTATTCCCTAACCTCCTCCTTCTCACTAGAATTACATCTTCAAATCATCATATCTTGGTCATTTCTTGGCGAAATTGGACGTTCTTGGTGTCCAAACGAAGCTTTCGAACTTCTCTACAAGGAAGTACAAGCAATCTGAAGTTTTGTCCAGCCAAATCCGAGGTAATAAGGCTTGAATGTTCGAAAAGTTAGGGTTTGTTGCACCATTGTTCGACCCAACCACTTAGTCAGTTTAAAATCCTCACAAAACGACCTCTACACCTTCGAGAATCATTAAGTGCTTAACACAATCATGTAAACAACCATAAAACCAGAATAACCGATGATAATGATGATGATGAGAGTGCAGGTTCGTGGACAGCAAGCCAACCGAACCCAGGGGTGGCCGAACCCTAGGTTGATCGAGGACAAAGTGGGCCGAACCTGTGAGCTGCATATTCACGAACCTCCGGCCTCAGGCGAACCCACGAAGTGCCAAACCTGCATGACTTTTGGCCGAATCATCAGCCGAACCTGGGGTTCGTCATTCACAATCACCGAACCTCCTATGCATGAACCATAGCCGAATCTGTTGTAGTGGAACCAACAGCCACAAACATTTTTTTTTATTTAGCCACGAACCTCTCAGGAACGAACCTCATTTCATCAAACACTACCCCAAAGAACCTAGACCATGGCGTTTCAGCCGAACCTAGGGCCACCCAACCTGGAGGTTCGCTGAGTCTTGAGTGTGCAACTATTCGAGCAGATTACGTTGATTCAGCCATGCAAATACTCATTCGTTTATAAGAGGGGTTCGGTCAATAAGCCACTCGTTTGAATCAAATTTAACCGGCCTAGACCACACACACCTTCGGCCCAACATCACCCACTTAGGCCTAGTAACAAACAACCGGCCGAATTCATTGTAGTTGGCCCATTCATTCAACCCATACAATGGGTCCGGCCCATGAACCTGATACAGGCCACTTGGGTTATCTCAACCCATTACCACTTATTTGGCCCAAGTTATGAGACTTGGTCACTTAACCCAAAATATAATTAAAGACATGAATAAAATTTCATAGATCACATGCATGTGTTTTTCTAAATACTACAAAGGTGATGGAAACCTTGCTAAACCAATACATAACACCTAAGGCATTTCTATTGAAATGTTCAATAAATGGTAGATATTACAAATGATTACAATAATTACATGCAAGCTTTACATACGTAAACTAAAGTTTACTCATAGAACCCTTTTTGTCACGACAATCATTCAAGTGGAATTTAAAATCAATAACAAAGTGTGATAATCTAACGCTAATGGGTTGAGTGTTACAAAAATTCATAACAATTAAACAAGGCCGAATGAAGAACAATGATCGAGACTCACGAGTGTTAGCTAACTTTAGGGCTAACACATACACACACACGAATGTCTACAACTCATGCTTAATTATAAGTTACAACAACATGAAATCTATACAGGATCGTGAACACAACAACAAGTACTACAATGAGCATGTGCATTCTAGTTTAAGCTAAGTCAACCACTTCAACAACAAGGTGATTTCATTTCTCCCTTTTCAAACATATTTGTTTTTACCTCAGAACTGAGAAGCATGTTATACATTTTAAACCAGTATTGAAATGTTCTATAAATGCTTTTACATGTATTCATGATGCTAATACAATTGCTTAAGCTTGTTACTCTTATTCTGAAAGCTAAAGGCTAAGACCTAAACTTAAATGCTAATTCTTTATTCTAATACTTCGTACTCCTAATTTAAATGCTACATGGTAATGCTACATGTTAAGTTTATATGCTAATACTATATTCTAATGCTACACGCTAATGCTACATGCTAATGCTATACGCTCATGCTATACACTCATGCTACATGCTAATACTATATACTAATGCTACATGCTAAGTCTAAATGCTAATGCTTTAAACGCATATTCTAATTGCTAAGGCTTTGAACACTTACGCTAAATGCTAATACTTGATACACTCGTTCTAAAGGCTAATACTATATACATTTACTCTAAATACTAATACTTTATACTTTTATTTTAAAAGTTAATATCTTATACTCTTAATCTGAATACTAATACTGCTTACATTTATACTTATTTAATTAAAACTCTCGAAGTTTTTAAATGCATAAGAAAGACAATACTAAAACTAGGAATGCTTTTGAAAATCATGCTTATGGAAGCTTGAAAACTTAAACTCAAAAAGACTCACATGCTCAAAAGGCTATAAAGACTTATATGCTTCAAATGCTATAAACACTTGTATACTTGATATGCTTGGAATGCTAAAAAAGCTTGAACGCTTAATATGCTTGGAATACTTGAATGCCTGATATACTTGGAATGCTAAGACAACAGACTGATTGACCGCCGCGTGTTGACCTATGTGTCAACCCCTACTAGTCATCAGTAAAACTATGTGAATGCTATAAACTTGTATGCTTAAGCTATCGGACATCGTAAGACAGACTGACTGGCCGCCGCGTCTTGGCATTGGATAAGCCCTACTAGTCATCAGTGCACTTCGTTGTCAGAATCATGTAAGACAGACTGATTGGCCGTCGCGTCTTGACATTGGTCAAGCCCTACTAGTCATTCAGTGTTATTCTTGTTTTACCCATGGTTGTGACGAGTGACTAGGATGATTTGGTCTCTTCTAGTTGACTTTGTGTTATCTTGAAGACTCCTTTATCAAAACACCGATGTCGCGAGTCCTTCGTAGTTCCGTTATGGATGGATGCTGAATTCCTTAGGGTGTTCAGCTGTCCATAACTGTAACTCTCAAAACTTGATACTCAAATGCTACTCTGTGCGTGTTGAAACTCATAAATCAGGATACTCAAAACTATGATGGGATTGGATGGTAGGTAAGACGCTTAATTATCATTAACAACAATGTCATATGCGATTTAGTATGTGGTGGGATGTTGGTTGGGCGGGCGGTAAGTTCGACCCTACATATGCCCTATATATAAGAATACCGAAGTGGATATTACAAGTGATGTTAATGAGGTTAAGGTTGTTACCAAAGGGGTTTGTGAATACTATTGGGTGAATGTTTTAAACTTCTAAACAAGATACATGAAAGTATTGGGTGAATGCTTTAAACTTCTAAACAGGATACTTGAAACTATTGGGAGAATGTCTTAAACTTCTAAACAGGATACTTGAAACTATGAGAGAATTTGATGATACGTAAAGCACTTAATTATCGTTAACAACAATGTCATATGTGGATTAGTATGTGGTGGGATGGCGTCTGGACGGGTTGTAGGCTCGACCCTTTCGTATGCCCTATATATAAGCATACCTATCTGGATATTACCGGTGATGTTAATGAGGTTAAGGTTGTTACCGAAAAGGTTTGCTAAAACTGTTTTGCAACTACTAAACTATATGAACTCACCAACCATTGTGTTGACTTTGTTTTCTTACATGCTTTCTCAGGTGACGCACAGGATTAAGCTAAAGCTCAGGATTGCATACTAGGATGCCCAGTTAGAGGACCTAGTGGATTTTGGAAAAGCGCATATTTTGACGAACGTTATGAATCTATTTTGATATCTTGTACAGATACAAGATAGTAAACATTTGATTCTTTTGATAGGTTTACTTGGTTAAATTATCAAACATTGACATTTGTAATTTAACTTTGTCATCCTAGTTAAATGCTATATTGTGCTTTAGTTATTCTCAATGTGGATGCTATGTAAACAATCTGATCATCACGATTATCACTCACGATATCGCTCCCCGAGAACCTTCCGCCCGGCGGGGAAGTCGATCCGTCCCGCCGGCTTGGGGTGTCACAAGTAGCGGGATCCAGGTTTGTATTCGCGTTCGGGTCTGGAGGTGGAGAGTGTGGGGGAGGAGGAGGAGGTGGAGGAGGAGGAAGTGGCTGTGGTGGTGGAGGCATAAGGGGAGGAGGTCTTCTTGGCGGCATTCTGATCACAACCAATAAGATATCGGTTAGTGCAATGATCGAATGCAGAAGACACAATGCAAATAATTCTTAAGTCCCGTGTTCTCTACATGCAGGGTCCCTAGGTTATAGTATAGGCCAAACCATTTAAATAAATGACCTACATTTCTCTATAACCATGGCTCTAATACCAATCAAATTGTTTACATTGCACATGATATATAATGAGAAACTGCTAAATGAAAATAGAATTACAAAGTAAAATTACATCAGTTTTGTTCATAATTTAACAATGTGAATCTACTATCAACATCATAAATCTTCTATCTTGTATCTGCACAAGATATACAAAATAATTTGTAAAATGATGTTCCGAAAATATGCAGGTCCAAAATGCTAGGTCCTCTAACTAGTATCCTAGTCCAAAAGCAATAACTTCTTAATTGACCTGTTCGTCACCTGAGAGGTCATGCAAAAAGATCAAGTCAACACATGGTTGGTGAGTTCATGTAGTTTTATTTAAAAATGAATTAGAATAACCAATTGGATGACAACCTTAACCTCAACATTAACCACTTATACCATCCAGTTCAATATGCTTATATATAGGGCATATGTAGGGGACAAGCCCCAGCCACCGTACCACCACATACCAAACCACATGATATATTGTTTCTGGTGATAATTAAGCATTTCATCCCACACTATTGATCCATAACGTTTGATTACCCTGAAAACTGTTTACCTTGATCCCCCGAAATGACAACCTTAACCTCATCAACAACCACCTATGCTATCCAATCAAGTATGCTTATATATATGGCAGATGTAGGGGACAAGCCCCAGCCACCGTCCCACCACATACTAGACTGCTTAGCATATTGTTGTTAATGATAATTAAATGTTTCATTCCATTCACCTTCATATTAGATTTTGATTTCCACAAATTGATATATCACTGATTTCTTGAGTTCAACACGTATTCATGATTACCCATAGCACTTGTAGAAATAATATTAAATGCTTAGTTAAATAATTAATTAATCATTTATTTACAACTAAGACATGATGATTGGGTGTTATTTGACTCACTCAATTAGACTTCGTTGATGGTGGTGTCCAAGTTGTACCATCTCACACATGGCCCATATCAGGCATGACCCAAAATAAGTCTACCTGTATGCGTCGAGACTTTCATGATGTGCCCATATCAGCTTGACCCTCTGGCCTACTGTACATGTCGGGACCTTTGGATATCCTTTGATTTTGATCACCTTTGTTCTCTTGATTTCGTTTGATTGTTTGAGTTATGCCCATATAGCTTGACTACAAGAGTCTACTATTTATGACGAGACTTTCCGTGAGTTACACGTGGTCTTGATTTACATACAACTGACATCCACCTTAACTTAAGTATTAATGATTTCATTATTTCATTGATTCACACACGGTTATGATTCCCTTGATTCTCTTGATTCTGATCTTTAGAATTCCATGATTTCCACAATGAATATAGATTCTTGAATATGATCCTTAGTTTTACTGAAGACACACTGAATTAGATTTCCTTGAATTCGATCTTTAGCTTTAGTTCTCTTGGTTACACTTTGAGTTTAAAGTCTTTGAATTTGAATTTGATGGACTAATTGTTTGTATTAGAGTTTTAGAAGTAAGGTATTACTCATAAGAGTAATTAATTAATTCGTTAGTTAATCCTGCATAACATATACCTAGACAAGAGTCTAGGAGTATAAACATGTATATATAAAACATACAATAAGTAAAAGCATTTACGTAAAACATATTTAAATAAAAAGGTTTACGCATGCTTCTCAGCCTCACATTTGAAAACAAAAATGTTTAGAAAAGAGGCAATGAACTCACCTATGTTGCTATGTACTGATTTACCACAAAATGCGCGCTCGTTATTTGTAGACTATGTTTCATTAGCACTTGAGTTGGTTTAAAAGGATTCGAATACGATAAGTATTTATAATAGTCGTATCTAGGGTTTCAGTGTCGGTGTGCAACTATGTGTCCTAGGTTACTAAAGTATTTCTAAGATTCCATTTAACTAGTCTAAACATTTTACCCATAAGTAACCCTTTATCCCGTAATTAAACACATTTAAACCTTAATTAGATAAGGTTTATGTTAATTTCATCACAAGTCTTTAATTAAAACGTTTTTAAATTAATTCATTTTAAGTTAAACTCTTAAGTTTGAAATCATTTATTTAATTTAATAAGGTTTATAAATCAATTTCTTTTTATTAAAAACATAAATAGTTTAAGAAAAGTATAATTAAACATGATGGACTTAGGTTAATCTCATTTGATTATCCTCGGCCCATTAATAGCCTTTGTTTGTCCAATGATTCTTGGTCAATTCTTTGAGTAACTCGTACTAGAAAATTCAAATGAATCATCTAGAATAGTTACATGTTCGTTATGAAATTCCTAAGGGTTAGGTGTTAATAATTAAATTAACACTCCAAAACCTTAGATTATTGTTTTGATCCTCATGATTTCTCAAATGCGTTGAACCAAAATGATATCCACATGATTTATCAATGAATCTGCAAGTGTGTTGAGCTTAATTAATGGATGCTAACAACCCGTATTTACTTGTTTGTATGATTTTAGAAACCCATTTTCTTTAGAAAACCCTAATTCATGAAGCTCTCGCATGTTAAACCAATCCCATATGCAATGACCCATATCCAACTCTATTACCCCTTGAAATCGTTAGTGTTAATCAAATTAGATTTTCACTTTGACTCCCATATGCTACAACCCAACATGCCCCACGTACCCGAGCCATGCATCCCATGCACACACACTCGATTCCCATGCATGCACACACACACTCGACCCTAATCAGTTTTGGTACAAAGGAAGCGCTTGGCCAAAAGACTCGGCCGCATAAGACCTTGTGCTGAAGCACGTGGCCGACAGAACATGGCGTAGGCCGAATAGGTCTTGGCCGATCGAATGGGTAAGCTTGGCCGATTAAGGGGTCGGTCAAATGAACATCAGGCGCATGAGTGACTTTGCTAAATAGGGTTATGCCGAAGGAACAAGCCCCGACCGAATGGGTCCAGGCGAAAGAGAAGCCGATCGAATGGAGCTGGCCTGAACGAATGGGGTCTGGTTCGGCATGGAGGCCATTCGGCCGAAATGTTGGCTCTTTCGGCCTGCAGGTCTTTCGACTACCTGGTGGCTAGGCCATTCGGTCATTCGAGAATCCATGCAGCCTCTTCATTTCGAAGCAAATGACTATCCAAACACTATCCCATGTTCTTACATCACTCTAGGTGTAGTCTGGTGAGTTTTCCCTAAGGTTTTAAGGTGGGTTAGCCGGTTTCAAGGGGTTCGAACCTAAGGGTTTTGAAAACCCTAAAAACCAAAAAGAATTATCATTTTTACCTCGAATCAGTCGGTTCAAAACTTAGATCGGCTGTACTTCTATGATCTACGAGTTGTGGTGGTCGTTTTGACACCAAAAACACTCGATTTCGTGGAGAAATGAAGAAATGGAGGCTTGGAGGTTTAGAGAGAGAAAGTAGAGAGAGAGCTCGAGTTTGGGGGTGTTGGCTGGTTGGTGGGAGGAGATAATGGCATTAAATGCCATCATAAATTATCTTAAAATACCCGGTTATGTTCGGGTTCGTTCAGTTTTACTCTGTTTCGCGTAAAAGCGTCGGTTCGTTTCGTTTTCGTACGAAACATCACGGTTTTAAAAGTAGAGTTTATAAATTTATTTTAGGTGGTAATTGCTAGTAAATTAACTAAATATCTTCCATTTATTTAAATTTTCTGAAAATATTAAATTCACTGTTTAAATCGAATCGTACAGTCATCGCGTTTATTCGTTCGAATCGTCTGTCGTACGAATACAACGATAACTATACTTTTCAATATGGTTTTATAATTATTGGATATCATTCATAACGTTAAACTTTCAGGTATATTCGTACAGATCGTCACCTATACGAATAATCCGTCGATCTAGCATTCACGTAACGACATCCGTTGTCGTTTTGTTCTGTTCAACCTCGCATACGTTTATACATAATAGCATCCTAACAAGCCTTTATGTGATAGTTCAACGTTGTCTGATATGTTTCTGACTGTTAAACCGTGAGTTTGAATTAGGTTATTGAAACCATTGCATAATAGTTTTGTGTCAAGAATTACACGATAATAGCATACAAATAGTTCACATAGTTTGTACCTGAGTTACTGTGAAAATTACTGTGCAAATCACTGTTCCAGTTACGTTTCCGGCACCGATGTTACACAAAATCTGCTAACAGAGACAATTACTAAGAAGAATGAAGTACAAAAAGCTCTCTACAAAGTCTCTCTTTAAATTCAATGAAGGTCTTAATGTTGTGAGTGGAGTTCTTCTTAGAAAATCAAACACATGCCAATATATAGGGAACTAGTTTCGACAATATTGATATTAGTAATATCGACAACTTATCATACAGATAATACTGGTATCGATGGCACATATGTCAATATTATTACTATCAATGAATTTTTGTAAAAAAAAATCTTACTTTTCTGTCGATAATACTAGCACCGATAGAACTCATATCGATACTATTAGTATCGAAATCAATACTTGGCCAATACTAGAAAATCAATGAAAAATACAAAATAAAACTCAAATACATAATCTAAACTAAAAACAATGTCTTCAGTAATAATCGAAAGCTGTTGATAAACCTGTGCACTAACAAGACTCCATTCCTTACATCCTACTCTAAGTATTCTATTGTGATAATAAACCCGAATTTAAAAAGAATTATGGTCTTCATTTGAATGATAGTTTGTAAATACTTAATTAATAATTTAGATGTAAAATATTTTTTAACTTTTGCAAATAGATTTTAGAATATTAATATAAAACATTTTATTTTATTTTTTTATTTATTCACAATTTATTTCTCTTTATTGCTTTGAAACTAGAATTTATAATAAGGTATTAATTTTTTAATACAAGACAACTACTAATAATATTTTATTTAAATAATTTAAATAAAATATTTAGCAAAATTTAAAAAGAATTTGAATAACTATATTATTCAATATTCATTATTAGAATACTAGAATTATTTAAGTATTTGGATTTTAACAAATTATGAGTTTTAATAAAATAAATTTTCTTAAAAAAAAATTACTATTATTTAAGTATTTCAGAATATTTAAAAAATTTGTCTTATTTTTCCAAAATGTTTTTATTTATTTTTATATAATTATACTAGTTTAATAACACATTGTTCAATTATAAAATTAGAAAATACTAAAATATAATTCAAAAAGTTTATAAAATCCGAAAAGGTATCCAATACAGTTTTCCAAAATTTTTTTCCAATAAGTTTTTAAGATATGTAAATTCTTTTATAAATTTTTAGAAATTTAAAACTAAAGTAAAAGGCAAAAATACCAACAAAAACGGTTTCTTGTGTGGCTGGAAAGTTTCGAAGCCCCACGCCTGGGCTGGCCGAGGTGGATCTTAACTAGTCGTCTTGCCAATGGATTCGCTGTGAATACTTAAAGGAAATTAGACTTATATGTTCACTCCGGTTAACCCCATTTTCATGAAGAATCCCAATGCTTTATTAATCAAGTTCAATCTATAAAGTATGCATGAATCCCTAATGATAAGGAAAATGATGCACGATTAACAATAAGGATAATGATATTAATATTTACCTAAAATGAAGTCGAATTCAACCAGTTCAAGTTGAGTCGCTGTTGTACCAAAATTTTATTTGTTGATTTAGAGTCTTAGAGAGAAGTTTTAGTTTCGTTTCCTTCAAACGGTTGTGGCAAAGCTATATGTAGGTTTAATTTCGAATTTTAATGTTCTTCCATTCAAATAACATATTGTTTGAATGTCTGGTTTCCGTTATGGTTCATGTAACAACCCGATTTAAATAATCATTGTAATATAATCTATCGGGTGTAATTTTAAGTTAAATATTAATTTAACTGTTGGGTATTTAAAAGGATAGATGCTATGTCTAAAATTAGTTTATAATATTGCAATGTTAATTTGATACTTTTTAACTTGTTCATTATAAGATACTGAAATGTTTATATTCTGATGATAGAACAGATGGACATATTGTAGTATTAATTCATTTAACAGTGTCTACAAATGATGTTATTCCTCACAGTTAATATTTTGTGATAATGAAACATTAGCGAATGAATAAGTGTTTCACAGTTACAATATTTACAAATGATCAACTTGTGCACACTCAGATCATTTGCGAATGAATAAGTGTTGTACAGTTATAAGATTTACGAATATTCAACTTGTGCACACTCAGATCATTTGCGAATGAATAAGTGTTGCACGGTTAGAAGATTTTCGAATGTTCAACTTGTGCACACTCAGATCATTTGTGAATTAATAAGTGCTGCACAGTTAGAAGATTTACGAATGTTCAACTTTTGCACGATCAGATCATTTTCGAATGAATAAGTGTTGCACAGTTAGAACATTTACGAATGTTCAACTTGTGCACACTCAGATCATTTTTGAATGAATAAGTATTGCGCATTAGAACATTTACGAATGTTAAACTTGTGCACACTCAGATCATTTGCGAATGAATAAGTGTTGTACAGTATGAACATTTACGAATGTTCAACTTGTGTACACTCATATCAACTTTGAACTTTCTAAGTCTAATGTGTTTTGCTTGCATATTTGAGGAGAAGCTCTCTGAAGAACTTAAGTGCTTTCTGAAACTGATGTTCTCTGTAGATGATGCTTTTGCAAATGAATCCATAACTATATTAACCTCTGAACTTTGCGAATAAGCAAATTGTTATTCGCAAATGTTCATAGTGCTTTCAAGACTTGGAATTTTTTCTATCTTCTATCTTCTGATGCTGACAAGGATGCTGCTGATGCTGACAAGGGTGCTGCTATTGCTGACAAGGAATGAAACCTATGATGCTGACAAGATTGTATGAACAGCATAGCCCTGTTGTTTTTTACATTGTATTATGGGCCCTGATTATGAAGTTTTAATGAACTCCAATTGTCTATAAATAGAATGTGATGTAATGGAATTAGGGTAAACCGGAAAACACACAGATACATTGATATCAGCATCACAGTGTTAGAAAGAGAAAGTCTAGAGAGAGAAATTGATAACCTAGTGATGCTCTGTGATCAGAATAATGTTTCCTGATCCAATGCCCTTTGTAAATTGATTGATCTTTAATGAAGAATGTTTTTGACAGTTGTTTTATTGTTCAATTAATACTTGTAATCAGTATTTGTATCAATTAATGAACCTGTTTCTTTTCACCACTCGGTGTTCAAAAAAACCTTGTTTATTATTGTCCTAAAATTACCCAATCCTGACAATTGGTATCAGAGACTTGTGCTCTTGATCATTACAAGTGATCATTGAGGTGTTTTTACACAACTGATGCAAATTTCTACATCAAATCATTCACTGTGTGTTCTTGGTGTTTGTGTGTGTTTTATCAGATCTTTGAAATTATCAAAAATCTTAATAGAACTTTAGCTTTGATCATCTTAACGATTGATCGACTATAGTTTTCTTACTGATTTTGATAAATTCAAGAGACTCATCTTCCCTAATTTGAAAACCCATTTGCTGCACTATTTCATCAAAAGCCCTAAAATTAATCATGGACTCAAATGCTCATGCTAGTAATCAAGAATTTGGTTATGGATTAAAACATCATGTTCTTAGGAATGCTGCATATTACAAACATTGGAAGATAAGATTCAAAAAATTCTTGTATTATAGGGAACTAGAGTTGTGGAATTCAATAGTTAAAGGACCATTTGCACCTGTTAACTTATCAGTTAATGATTATCATAGCAGACCTTTTAATTATGTAACTGATGAAGAATATAGAAGAAAAATCAGACTAGACACTAAAGCTTACAGTTCATGATTATCAATTTGATTTTGTCATATGTCTGGAGAAACTTTACACAGCAATTACATCGATATGTTCAATTGGTGAATGAACTTAAATCAAATGAAATAAAATATGATAATCATGATTTGAATAAGAAATTGTTGCATACTCTCCCTGAAGAATGGAAAAACAATGTGATTGTTCTCAAAAATACAAAAAAATATTAGAACTATGAAGGTTGATGTATTGATAGCTCATATTGAAGCAATGGCTATTGTTGAGAGTACCAGAAACAATTCAAGAATTAAGATTGATTCTTATAGGTTCACAAAAGTTCCTCCTGGTATGAGTGCTCTCATGAGTGAAGAGATTGAACAAAACTCTCAAGAAAATGAGACTCAAGAATTTGGGTTAATTACCTCTCCACATGTTCCTTCAAATACTAAAAAGGGAAATTCTGGAAATAAGTTAAAAGGATACAATCAAAAGAAAAGAAAAGATGAGTCAGATAGTGATGATGTTACCTTGAAGGTTAAATCTGCTGATCAAAAGGCTTTTTGTGTTGCTTTTCCTTCTACATATCATGATTACTTGAGTGGTAGTTTATCTGAAGTAGATCTAAGTCTTGATGAACTTGATCAAGAAGATATTAGCACATTATCGAAAATCATATATCAACAAATCTGCAACAATTTATGATCAATAGAGATTACATCAAGAATTGCAAAGTAACCTATAATTATTTTTTTGTATCATAAATGCCCATAATGAAACACATATGATATAATGCATATGATATTATGGATGAAAAATTGTGTGAAACATGTTCTCACCGAAAAAACACTCATCAGTTTAAAAGTGTGCTTTTATTTCTTTAACTTCTCCATTTTGTCAAAGTCCAAACATTTTAAAAACACACTACTTACATTCTAATAAGGAAGAAAACAAATAGAATTGAACAAAATAATAAGACCTGTCAGAATAAAATTGAAATTATCACCAAAAAAATTGGGTTGCAGTTATTAAATTACCTTCTAGTTTATAATTATGAAAGTATAAAACCAAAAACAATGCATACCCTTTAATTCATGATTTCTGTGATTTATAAACACTGTGTTCAACTGTCACACCCCCAATTTCAACTAACGGAATCATACCGTTTGGGAACGTGACAAACCAGGATCTCAGATCATTAGACATAGCGAAGACCTCTATATGAATTTCAAAACATACGTTGGTCTTTAAAACATAATATTCAGAGTTTACAAAAAGTTGCGGAAGCGTTTCAAATCAAACCAATAAACTGTTGATAAGTAAAACATTACAAATCAAAATACTGAAATAATCAAATTCAAATGTTCAAAGTGTTTATAATGCATGAGACTCTATCTTCCTAGTCCATGCCAGCTGTTACGCGCGCCTTAGCGTCCTGAGAAAACATGCAATTCAAGTCAACACAAAGGTTGGTGCATAACACAGGTTTTAAATAATCATAGTGTTCAAAACATCAGTTTGAATAATAAGTTGTAGATAACATAATCACAAATGCACAGTCATGATAGCTAGTCATATAAACTATTTACATACGTGTTCGACACCGAAGCTGACTAGTTGCCATGCTATAGCATGTTTTCGCCTTGCCACTATTGTCTATCACAACAATAGTAAAATGTGTTTGGTCAGTCAAACACCTGCGTAGATCCCATCTACCAGGTGAGGTTTGTCAAACCTAATAGATCTATTTCCAACTACCACGCTTTGCATTACAGCAAACTAAACGGTTCGAGGTGTGTAAGGACTTTCAATTTGATATGTTTTCACATAATGTAAACAGATAACTCATGCAAGTGATATGTAAATAAAAATCAGTTTGTTGCACATGTTTTCTCCCCCAAAACAGTTTAAAATAAGAAAGGGGTCGTGTACGCACCTTTGATGATAGCAGAATGATCAAATACGTGTGAATTTGCGTAGAAATCCTCTACGAAGAATCTGTGATTTAAACAATAACCTAAAGTTATTCGGATTGTCGTTTTGTGCTTGAAATCACATACGTATCAACATACGTATGTTAGAGTATGGGAATTGTGCATACGGAAGTACGCGTGCTTTTGAAATCGATTAAATAAAATCATATTTGATTTTATTCAATTAATCGTAATTATACGCGATTTCGTGTTCGGGTTAAAATATAAATTTTAACCTCCCAATGGGATCGTATTCCTATTACGGTTACAACGCAACTCGAACGGGTTAAAATGGATTTAAAATGAGAAATTTATGAGTAAAACATTAAAAATGGTTTAATTTTCAAAAACAGTTGGGGCCCGGGTTCGAACCCGTGACCTCCAACTCTACACCTCCGCAGCTTACCATCTCGGCCCACCAACCTTTGTTAACAAAAGCCCAATATAAATTCTTTTGACCATTACCATGTTCTGATTCTTTAGTTTAACCATAGCCGAAGCACACACGTTTCAATTGGACTTCAATTCGAACCCCATTGATCCTAAAACTACAGGGCTATGATTCCTGTGATCAAATCGAGTCTACAAGTTGTTTTAATTTGAATAACACCTCCAATTGGTTTAAAAACTTCTAATCGGTTTCATTTTAAGAAAACTAAAACTCGAATACTAACAATTCATTATAGTTTGATGTAATTAACCTAGGATCACTCTCAATCGGCCTCTTATGAAACTATTAATGACAATCAATCTCATTTTTGAACTCATTATAATCAGAATCCCAATTCCGATACTAAAACAAGCCCTAGAAACTTGAAATCGGTTAATTCATTGTTATCAATTGAAATTAACTTAGGTATAACCTTAATCGAATCTGTCTGAAACTATTTACATCAATTAATTTGAATATCAAACCTGTTTAAATCGAAACCCCCAAAATAGTTTTCGTGATGAACCCTAGATTTCAAGATTCATCAATTCGATACTTTTTGATGAAATTAACTTAGGGATTTCGTTCAATGTGATGCCACGAAACAATCTGTATAAGTCAATTTGATTTTAGAACT
The DNA here is from genome assembly GCA_009363875.1 of Mikania micrantha. Lineage (NCBI taxonomy): Eukaryota > Viridiplantae > Streptophyta > Magnoliopsida > Asterales > Asteraceae > Mikania > Mikania micrantha. The sequence goes on from CM018697.1 coordinate 61,303,288, forward strand.
CATTACATTGAAATCCCCCAAATATGTTCTTAGTATGAACCCTAGAACTCGGATTCGTACCATTTGATGTTAGAAGCCACAATTATCATAGGGGTTTGCTTAATCGGCATATTTAGGTGATGTAGAAGTGAACACTTACTTGAATGAATGCCAAATTAATATATCTCGACTTGAGCCTTGAATTCGGTTAAGCCCTTAATCGAATCTTCAATCTTGAAGCTAATGTTTCCGATTGTGATGTGTAGAAGATGCTAAAAGTGTCGAATGGGAAGTATGAAACTTCAATTTGATGTAATGAAATCGAATGATATGATTTTGGGTAATGAATAGCATCGGTTTCAACTTTGAGGCTTCCCTTGAATTCAATTCGACATTATGGTTCAATATAACTGTTAAGTATTGATGATAATCATCAATATGATGATTAAGAATGTTTAAATGATCAGTTACAAACCGATTTGTGAAGAATTTCGGATTTAATTACTAATCCCATGCGAATTTTGACTTTTAGGAGTCAAACTTAGTTATTATCACCACTTATAGACTAATCCTTGAAATTAAACACTTAGAATCTGATTTTTGATACTTCTCAATCCTTATAAATTATTTTGGATCAATAACTTATCGTTTCGATTTACAAGGCTAATTTTAAAAATCCCTAATCACCTCTAAATGTTTCAATTTGAACACTATTGAGTTAAATTAATCCATTTGGGCCTCTCAATTGCAATTGGGCCTCACTGGGCCTTCCTGGGCCTATCTTGGCCTTCTCTGGGCCTACTTTGTTCACATTGGGCCTTACTTGAGCTTATTGGGCCTTACTGGACCTCTCTTGGCTTATTGGGCCTACATTGGCTCTGTTGGGCCTACATAGACTTCGTTGGGCCTAATTGATCTTGTTGGGTCTTCCTTGACCTTACTGGATCTTCTTTGGCTTTACTGGGCCTTCATGGACCTTATTGGGCCTACAGAGGTTAACAAGGTTACCTTGAAAAGTCGGATTGTCACATCATCCCCTTGTTGAAGGAATTTTCGTCCCGAAAATTAGTAAGTATTAGGAGTAGTTAGGAAACTACTTACGAGTTTAAATCGTACGTGTTAGTGTGATTTGATCATTCTGTGTGCTTGTGTGTACTCACACACAACATCTAATGCTTGCAACATCACAACTCATTTGTGATCGTTCAATGTAACTGTTTTGCGTGTACATTAGTTAGTTCACCTAACTGTGACTGTTTGTGTTTGATCATACTGTGTTGTGTAACCTCACACATAGTGAGGGTCTATAACTGTTTGTACTATGCAACCCCGCACATAGCAAAGTGTATGTAACTAATCGTGTATGTACTACCATAACATGTAACATATGAAATGTAGCACATAAAATATATAGAATGTAATGTAGTGTAGCACAAATGTTTGTAACAAAATCAATTGAATAAATAAAATGTTTGTGCTTACAGTTTGAAATTTGCAGTGTTGATGTGTGAAAGCATCACGTCATCCCCTTGTTGAAGGAAATTTCGTCCCGAAATTTAACGTGCGCTCTCAGTGTTAGCAGTAGTTGTCTTGAATAGATGGGGATATTTCTTCATCATTTGGTCTTCCCGTTCCCATGTGAATTCAGGACCACGTCTTGAATTCCATCGAACTTTGACTATCGGAATCTTGCTTTGTTTCAGTTGTTTGACCTCTCGATCCATGATTTATGCCGGTTCTTCAATGAATCGTAACTGCTCATCTACTTGTATTTCTTCCAACGGTACAATCAATGTCTCGTCAGAAAGACATTTCTTTAAGTTTGATACATGAAAGACATCATGAACTCCACTGAGTTCCTCCGGTAGTTTGAGTTGGTATGCAACCGGACCAATCCTTTTCAGAATCTCAAAAGGTCCTACGTAACGTGGACTAAGCTTCCCGCGCTTGCCAAATCGTATCACACCTTTCCAAGGTGATACCTTTAGAAGAACTCGGTCTCCTACTTGAAATTCCAACGGCTTGCGACGTTTGTCTGCATAACTCTTCTGTCGATCCCGAGCCGCTACCATACGGTTCCGAATTTGAACTATCTTCTCTGTCGTCTCGTGCACCAGTTCAGGACCTGTTATCTGACTGTCACCAATTTCAGCCCAGCAAACTGGTGAACGACATTTGCGACCATACAAAGCTTCAAACGGTGCTGCTTGAATACTTGTGTGATAACTATTATTGTAAGAGAATTCCACCAACGGCAAATGATTCTCCCAGCTATCACCAAAGTCAATTACACAAGCTCGTAACATATCCTCGAGCGTTTGAATCGTTCGTTCACTTTGACCATCGGTCTGTGGATGATAGGCGGTACTCATATCCAAACGAGTCCCCAATGACTTATGAAGAGATTTCCAAAAGTTGGAAGTAAACCGAGCATCCCGATCTGATATGATAGAGATTGGCACACCATGCCGTGCTACTACTTCCTTAATGTAAATGCGAGTCAATTTCTCCATCTTGTCAGTTTCCTTGATTACTAAGAAATGTGCAGATTTCGTTAATCGATCGACAATTACCCATATCGTATCACAACCACTCGGTGTACGGGGTAACTTAGTAATGAAATCCATCGAAATCTGTTCCCATTTCCACATCGGTATCTCTGGTTGTTGCAGTAAACCAGATGGCTTCTGATATTCAACTTTGACTTTCGAACAAGTCAAACATTTGCTAACGTACTTAGCAATATCAGCCTTCATGTGAGGCCACCAATACAGTGCCTTCAAGTCATGGTACATCTTGTCTGATCCCGGATGGACTGAATATCTGGACTTGTGCGCTTCATCCATCACGAGTTCCCTTAAACCTCCATACAAAGGTATCCACATTCGGTTAACAAAATAACGAATTCCATCAGCATTCGTATCCAACTGTTCTTCCATTCCTCGTAAGGATTCCTGTACCAAGTTTTCCTTTTTCAAGGTCTCGATCTGAGCAATGCGTACCTTGTCAGGTAAGTCAGTATGTATTGTCATCATAAGTGCACGAACCCGTCTTGTTCCCGTTGTATCTTTTCTGCTCAAAGCGTCAGCTACTACATTAGCTTTTCTCGGGTGATACTTAATCGCACACTCATAATCGTTCAACAACTCAACCCATCGTCGTTGCCTCATGTTAAGCTCCTTCTGATCAAAGATATGTTGCAAACTCTTATGGTTAGTATAAATAGTACACTTAGTTCCATACAAGTAATGTCTCCAAATCTTCAAAGCAAAAACCACTGCTCCTAACTCCAAGTCATGAGTAGTGTAATTCTTTTCGTGTGTTCTTAGTTGTCTGGAAGCATAAGCGATCACCTTATCCCGTTGCATCAGCACACATCCCAAACCCTGTCCAGATGCGTCACAATACACCGCAAAGTCTTCCGTTCCTTCCGGTAAGGACAGAATCGGTGCGCTGCAAAGCTTCTGTTTCAATAACTGGAATGCAGCTTCCTGTTTATCCGTCCAGTTATACTTTGTTCCCTTGTGCGTCAGAGCTGTAAGTGGTTGAGCGATTTTTGAGAAACCCTCAATGAATCGTCGGTAATAACCCGCCAAACCAAGGAACTGTCGTACCTCAGTAGGGGTCTTTGGCGCTTCCCAATTCTTAATCGCTTCAATCTTCGCTGGATCAACATGTATGCCCTTTTCATTAACTATATGACCCAAGAACTGTACTTCTCGCATCCAGAAATCACATTTCGAGAACTTAGCGTACAGTTGTTCCTGTTTCAATAATTCCAATAATAGTCGAAGATGTTCAGCGTGTTCCTCCTCAGATTGTGAATAGATGAGAATGTCATCGATGAAAACAATGACAAACTTATCAAGATAAGGTTTACAAACACGATTCATGAGATCCATGAATACAGCTGGAGCGTTTGTCAACCCAAATGGCATGACCAAAAACTCATAATGGCCATAACGTGTCCTGAATGCTGTCTTCGGAATATCCTCCTCCTGAACTCTTAATTGATGATAACCCGATCTGAGATCAATCTTCGAGTAATAACTCGAACCTTGTAACTGATCGAACAGATCGTCAATCCTGGGTAACGGATACCGGTTCTTGATAGTAACCTTATTCAATTCCCGGTAATCGATACACATACGAAAAGTCCCGTCCTTCTTCTTTACAAACAATACTGGAGCTCCCCACGGTGAAAAACTAGGTCGTATGAAACCCTTATCCAACAACTCTTGCAATTGTGTGGATAATTCTTGCATCTCAGACGGTGCAAGTCGATAAGGTGCCCTAGCTATCGGTGCTGCATCTGGTGTAAGATCGATTCGGAATTCCACCTGTCTGATAGGCGGTAATCCCGGTAAGTCTTCTGGAAATACCTCCGGAAACTCACAAACTACAGGTATATCTTCAAGCTCCCTTTCAGCTACCGGCTTTTCAGTTATAAGTGCGATAACTGCCGTATGACCTTTCCGCAGACATTTGTGTGCTTTCATACAAGATATGAGACGCAGTGGCGTACTGCTCTTCTCGCCTTGTACATATAATGTCTCTCCCTGCGGAAGAGGTATGCGAACAATCTTTTCATGGCATATAATCTCAGCCTGGTTTTTGGACAACCAGTCCATGCCAATGACTACATCAAAACTGCCTAAGGCAATAGGCATCAAATCAATCTCTAATGTCTGACCCATCAAACCAAGAATACATCCCTTATAAATGTTTTCTACTACAATCAACTTACCATCAGCTAATTCCACAGTGTATGGACTATCTAAGGCAGTGGGACTAACATTTAGCGACTTAGCAAGTGAACTAGATACAAAACTCCTGTCGGCACCAGTGTCAAATAACATAGAGGCATAGTGATTATTTAAGAGGAACGTACCCGTGACAATGTTGGGATCCTCCCGCGCTTGACGTCCTCCAATCACGAACGCCCTGCCTCTAGCACCGTTGTTGTTGTTATTATTGTTGTTGTTGTTGTTGGTGCCATTGCCATTACCGTTTCCATTTCCATTACCATTACCATTGTTGTCCCCGCCTTTCTTAAGTTGTGGGCAATCTTTCTTGAAATGGCACATCTTGCCGCACTCAAAACAACCTTTCTGCGTGTTGTTTTGATTGTTATTCTGGTTGTTATTGTTGTTCTGCAGCTCTCCGCGACAATCTTTAGCCGCATGCCCAATCTTGCCACACCTCTGGCACTTAGCTCTGTCACACTGGTTACCCGCATGATGATAACCACATCTGTTGCACTTGGGGTGCTTACCAATATAGCCCCCCGATGATGATGATTGCTGACCACTGTTTGAACCATGATAAGACTTGTTTGAGTCTTGTTTCCTGTTTTGCTGATGTGATTGTTGGTTGTTGCCCTTGAAGTTGTTACTCTCCCACTTTCTCTTATGGTCTCCCACCTTGGTAGCAGATGTTCGCTTAGGCAGAGTCCCCTGCAACACTGCCTGATCAGTAAGCTGATGTGCTAGACGAACAGCTTGTTGGATGGTGGTGGGATTTGCTGAAGTCACCAACCCTTGAATCTGAGGCACTAGTCCTCCAATGTATCTTTCAATCCACTTACTGGCTGGAGTAGCCATGTGTGGTAGCAGTCTGGCCAGTTCATGCGATCTGGTCGTGTATTCCTCAATGTTTGACCCCTCCATCTTGAGGTGCCAATATTCTTCTTCCAACTTCTGCATTTCACTGCGAGGACAGTACTCCTCTCGCAGTAAGGTTTTGAAATCATCCCAGGTTAAGGCATTTGCCTCACCCAATCCCAGAGTCTGAACATTCGAGTTCCACCAGGTTAATGCTGGACCCTCCAATGTTCCCGTAGCAAATTTCACCTTGCTTTCATTAGGACAGTTGCACATTTTGAATACAGACTCAGCCTTTTCAATCCACCGAAGGAGTCCAATGGCCCCCTCCGACCCTTTGAAATTGTGAGGTTTGCAGTCCAAGAACATCTTGAACGTGCAGACTTGTGGGTTAATCAATCCCCCAGCTGGACCCTGTGGCCCTGTGTTGTGAGTCTGAGCATACTGTGCGATTGCCTCTGCAACTCTGTTGTTGATTAGCTCATTGAGCTCAGCAACAGTCATATGAACATTTCCCTCAGCCATTAGTTCCTATTTACAAGAAGTGTTAGCACGAAGTCAAAATCTAATGTGACATGTGTAAGTAAAACAACAAACACAACATGTAATATAAGCCAACACAGTTGTTGAAAATAAAAGATAACTCTTTAATAGATAGAAACTTTCTTTGAGTACAATACTTTTGAAATGAAATACAAAATTTCAAACTACTAATGTAGGAACACAACCCGTTCCTAATAAGTTTAAACAAAACAGAAATAAAATAAGAAAACAATCAATCGTCCTCAACGGCGGATTCAGGATCGGACTCAGCAACTGGTGCTGGTTCCTCCCCTTCTTCCTCCTCATCCTCCTCCTCATTCTCAGAGGCCACCAAATCCTCCAAGGCTTCTACTCTACCCTCCAAGAACAAAGCTCGGTTCTCTGCAGCGTCGAGACGACCAATCATGTTCACCATCTCATCACGCATGTCATGAACTAGATGGGCAAGTTCATCTTGCCTCTCAATGGCATCCCATAACTCCTGAGATCTCTGTATAAGCTTGTCTTCTGTCTCATCCAAGTCCTCGCGCAACTTGGCGATCTCCTCCGCGTCCGTCCTTCGCCTCTTAGGCTCAGGAGCATCTAGTGCTGGTGGTGAGTGTGTGGAAGGTCCCTCAGCAGGAATCTGCTGAGTGCCCTCCTCCTCCTCCGCCGGATCCTCATCCGGGTCCTCCTCTGGATCCTCATCGGGATCCTCGTCTGGATCCTCATCGGGATCCTCGTCTGGATCCTCCTCCGGATCCTCCTCTGGGTCTTCCTCCGGATCCTCCTCTGGATCGGAGTCATCCATCTCATACGGTGGAGGTGATGGAATGGGTGGTGGTGGTGATGATGGTGGTGCCGGAACTATCGGCTCTTCGTCCTCGGAATCATCAATAATGATATATGGGACTGATGATGAAGCCATGCCTGTTACATAATACCATATGTAAGTACGGTGCCATGGAATACGTAAACAAGTCAATTACATAGTGTCATATGTAATTTCTAAGCAATACGTATTAACAGATGTATCTAATGTCTAACAGTCATAGTCTAGGCCTACAAATGCAAACCTAGTTCGCTATAACCAATGTCTCTGATACCAATCTGTCACACCCCCAATTTCAACTAACGGAATCATACCGTTTGGGAACGTGACAAACCAGGATCTCAGATCATTAGACATAGCGAAGACCTCTATATGAATTTCAAAACATACGTTGGTCTTTAAAACATAATATTCAGAGTTTACAAAAAGTTGCGGAAGCGTTTCAAATCAAACCAATAAACTGTTGATAAGTAAAACATTACAAATCAAAATACTGAAATAATCAAATTCAAATGTTCAAAGTGTTTATAATGCATGAGACTCTATCTTCCTAGTCCATGCCAGCTGTTACGCGCGCCTTAGCGTCCTGAGAAAACATGCAATTCAAGTCAACACAAAGGTTGGTGCATAACACAGGTTTTAAATAATCATAGTGTTCAAAACATCAGTTTGAATAATAAGTTGTAGATAACATAATCACAAATGCACAGTCATGATAGCTAGTCATATAAACTATTTACATACGTGTTCGACACCGAAGCTGACTAGTTGCCATGCTATAGCATGTTTTCGCCTTGCCACTATTGTCTATCACAACAATAGTAAAATGTGTTTGGTCAGTCAAACACCTGCGTAGATCCCATCTACCAGGTGAGGTTTGTCAAACCTAATAGATCTATTTCCAACTACCACGCTTTGCATTACAGCAAACTAAACGGTTCGAGGTGTGTAAGGACTTTCAATTTGATATGTTTTCACATAATGTAAACAGATAACTCATGCAAGTGATATGTATCTAAAAATCAGTTTGTTGCACATGTTTTCTCCCCCAAAACAGTTTAAAATAAGAAAGGGGCCGTGTACGCACCTTTGATGATAGCAGAATGATCAAATACGTGTGAATTTGCGTAGAAATCCTCTACGAAGAATCTGTGATTTAAACAATAACCTAAAGTTATTCGGATTGTCGTTTTGTGCTTGAAATCACATACGTATCAACATACGTATGTTAGAGTATGGGAATTGTGCATACGGAAGTACACGTGCTTTTGAAATCGATTAAATAAAATCATATTTGATTTTATTCAATTAATCGTAATTATACGCGATTTCGTGTTCGGGTTAAAATATAAATTTTAACCTCCCAATGGGATCGTATTCCTATTACGGTTACAACGCAACTCGAACGGGTTAAAATGGATTTAAAATGAGAAATTTATGAGTAAAACATTAAAAATGGTTTAATTTTCAAAAACAGTTGGGGCCCGGGTTCGAACCCGTGACCTCCAACTCTACACCTCCGCAGCTTACCATCTCGGCCCACCAACCTTTGTTAACAAAAGCCCAATATAAATTCTTTTGACCATTACCATGTTCTGATTCTTTAGTTTAACCATAGCCGAAGCACACACGTTTCAATTGGACTTCAATTCGAACCCCATTGATCCTAAAACTACAGGGCTATGATTCCTGTGATCAAATCGAGTCTACAAGTTGTTTTAATTTGAATAACACCTCCAATTGGTTTAAAAACTTCTAATCGGTTTCATTTTAAGAAAACTAAAACTCGAATACTAACAATTCATTATAGTTTGATGTAATTAACCTAGGATCACTCTCAATCGGCCTCTTATGAAACTATTAATGACAATCAATCTCATTTTTGAACTCGTTATAATCAGAATCCCAATTCCGATACTAAAACAAGCCCTAGAAACTTGAAATCGGTTAATTCATTGTTATCAATTGAAATTAACTTAGGTATAACCTTAATCGAATCTGTCTGAAACTATTTACATCAATTAATTTGAATATCAAACCTGTTTAAATCGAAACCCCCAAAATAGTTTTCGTGATGAACCCTAGATTTCAAGATTCATCAATTCGATACTTTTTGATGAAATTAACTTAGGGATTTCGTTCAATGTGATGCCACGAAACAATCTGTATAAGTCAATTTGATTTTAGAACTCATTACATTGAAATCCCCCAAATATGTTCTTAGTATGAACCCTAGAACTCGGATTCGTACCATTTGATGTTAGAAGCCACAATTATCATAGGGGTTTGCTTAATCGGCATATTTAGGTGATGTAGAAGTGAACACTTACTTGAATGAATGCCAAATTAATATATCTCGACTTGAGCCTTGAATTCGGTTAAGCCCTTAATCGAATCTTCAATCTTGAAGCTAATGTTTCCGATTGTGATGTGTAGAAGATGCTAAAAGTGTCGAATGGGAAGTATGAAACTTCAATTTGATGTAATGAAATCGAATGATATGATTTTGGGTAATGAATAGCATCGGTTTCAACTTTGAGGCTTCCCTTGAATTCAATTCGACATTATGGTTCAATATAACTGTTAAGTATTGATGATAATCATCAATATGATGATTAAGAATGTTTAAATGATCAGTTACAAACCGATTTGTGAAGAATTTCGGATTTAATTACTAATCCCATGCGAATTTTGACTTTTAGGAGTCAAACTTAGTTATTATCACCACTTATAGACTAATCCATGAAATTAAACACTTAGAATCTGATTTTTGATACTTCTCAATCCTTATAAATTATTTTGGATCAATAACTTATCGTTTCGATTTACAAGGCTACTTTTAAAAATCCCTAGTCACCTCTAAATGTTTCAATTTGAACACTATTGAGTTAAATTAATCCATTTGGGCCTCTCAATTGCAATTGGGCCTCACTGGGCCTTCCTGGGCCTATCTTGGCCTTCTCTGGGCCTACTTTGTTCACATTGGGCCTTACTTGAGCTTATTGGGCCTTACTGGACCTCTCTTGGCTTATTGGGCCTACATTGGCTCTGTTGGGCCTACATAGACTTCGTTGGGCCTAATTGATCTTGTTGGGTCTTCCTTGACCTTACTGGATCTTCTTTGGCTTTACTGGGCCTTCATGGACCTTATTGGGCCTACAGAGGTTAACAAGGTTACCTTGAAAAGTCGGATTGTCACATCAACTATGAGGAACCATCAAAATGTAACCTGAAACTGAGAACTAAGGTAAATGAACAGTGGACTCTCAAGGCAATCAAAAAGAACATGGGTTGAAAGTTTCAAGTTATTTTCTCCATAAGTTCCAAGCTAGGACATTTCTCAACCTAATGTGGAGGCACATTTTAAAAGAATTATCACTACACAGACATGCCATAAATTCAAGGTTTTAGATTTAGATCTCTAAAATTCAAACATGAAGATAAATTTAATGTACTTGGCTACCCTTAATTTGGGATCAATATTCAAACACATAATTCAAAAAACTAAAAATACAACTATATCTAACAATCTAACATTAAAGAGGTTAATTGACAACTACTTCCCAAAAAAACAAACTCATAATATCTAAAAGAGCTTATCAAAACTATAACACATTCATATTTATTGTTGACATCCATATTTTGAGTTTGTATCACTAGAAAACATCATAACTAATATTGGTATTGTGACCTGAAATTCCGGGGTGGACCAACGTTTAACAAGCTCTTTAAATTGAGTTGGATTCACTCTATCGTCATTATTTATTTGTTGAGTCACAATTTCATCAATGGTGAGGCTTGGATCATATCCACGTGATTTTAAAATTCCTTTCCACGTTCTCCATTTTTTCCTCATGCTATACAGTATACATTTTTTAATCTCGCTTGTTTCACCATGATGAAAACTGAATTTGGACTACAAATAAAAATTGCACACATGCACACACATATAATTTCTTACCCTAATGAGTTAATATAAATATAGTAAAATAAAACACTTATACCTTAACAAGTGAATACATATCTTCTTTCTGTTGCACAGGAACTTTTCTCCAGTCAGAATATTCAATTGATATATGCTTGGGCGTCCTGACAAGTGTCCCAAGGTACTGAACAAGTTCTTTACCTTCATCCCCTACTGGCTTTCCAAACTTGTTAAACACGACCAATATTCTTTCATTACTAAACATTTTCCAAATTCCAGCCTTTTGAGTGTGATTTCTAACCTTTTTTGGAGCACCTAAAGAAGTTATGATTAAATAAATCAATTAGATGGCAAGGAGAAAAACAAAAGGGGTGGTAATTAAATGAGTTTGATTTTCTGTTAAGTCGCGCCTTATTAACTAAAGTTGTTGAAAAAGATAAATTCAAATCATAACATGTTGCTTTTCGTTGTCAGTGTGCATTTGTTGTTGAAGATTGTCATGATCTATCATTTCTGCATCAAATCGATTGATTGTATGTACCGGATCATCCATATTTTTATACTTGTAATCATGATGAAAATCATCTACTTCCCATATCCAGCCTATTACCTTCTTAAAGAATAACAGAGAAATAAATTAACATAAAAGACACATGATTGAATAAAGTTTAAAAGCAACCAAATAATACCTTCAAATATCTCATCATCGTCGTCATCAGCCTCATCAATAAGAACCATCCTTCTCTTTGCTCTTCTTTTATCACCATCAATTGTTTCGCTCAAGGATTTTTTTGTTTCTTTGGAAGTTGAAGGAACATCTTGGGTGATATTTGAATCAAACACTTGGCATAACTTTCTTAAATTAGCAACTCTATTACTAGACAATTGGTTGGATATATTTTGGGGGGTGATGCTATAAGAAAATAATTTTCAATATAAAACAAAGGTAAATAGAAACAAATTAATAAAAAAACTTATGATCAATTTAACTTTTTGGATGAAACACTTCTACCAACTTGTATGTCATCACCCGAGTCAAGAATATAGTCTGCGTCACCCGCATGAAAATTATGTTTCATTGTTTTTTCTTTAAAGTTTGACTATGTGTCAAACTTGTCAACGATTGGGCAATGTTTTTCACTCCTAATTCTTGTAGTCTTTTTCTGTTCTCCTGAATCCTCAATTGTCTACTATTCTCATACTCATTAGCTTTTCTTATTAGACTTTGATGTTTACTTTTTTGGTTTGCCATTGCAACTCGATGGATTTCATCAGGTGGTGCTTCTATAAATCAAATCAACACAAAAAGGATTAAATTAAACAAAATTGATCCCATTGCAACCCTAATTTAGTATATATATGTAAATATACACAAACATAAATATTGGAAATGTAAAATGGCACAGAATCAAGGCCTGCAAGCTACACAAGCTGGGTATTCTGATACTCTCAATTTCAACTTCTTTAGCCAGCTGCCCCCAATAGTAATAACATGACTGTTACAGCCCAAAAACAGACTAAAAATCACATATTTGATACTATAAAACACAAGTCGTTTCATTGGGAGGGAAGTATGGATATGAACCTGTAACACACTTAGTCAAATTGGACCCTTCAAAGCGAACCTAGCGCTCCTGATCGGCCTACATTGAAGTTTGTAATTGATGAATGACGATACATATGCTCATACAGCCACAAAACATTACAATATAGTAATATATACTTTTATCAAACAGTAGCCCATATTTCACTTGGGCAGTTGGGCCTTGGCTAAATAGCACATAAGTCACATATCCACATACCCTTATTCTTATTTACTGTAATCCTTAGGGTTTTTTTATTTAAATTTAATGGTGTCGTGTTTATAATAAAAGAAAGTACATGTGGTTTTGTTAACTAAATTCAAATTTAAAACATATACATGCATATAGATACACACACACACATATTGGGATTTAATTCATGATATGAATTTATCTTATATTATATATATATATATATATATATATATATATATATATTTATATATATATAAAGCTATTCAAAATAAACATTATGTAACTTAATTGATATGTTTAAATGAAATCTTATCAGGATATTTAAAAACTATAGTTTGATTATTTTACAAGAGTGTTACAAAATTATTATATAATTAGATAAATAAGGTTTAATAAATAACTATTTAAAATATATAGTTATACTAACACATTATGAAGCTAGTAAAATTATAAAGTTTTATTATTTTTAAACAAGTTAATAGTAAATTATGAATAAGTGGTGATTATTAAAATTTTATAAACTTATTACTAGTTTTTACATAAAATAATAACAAAAAGAGAATTAGAGGGGGATGTTGTAAATTCTAAAACTAGTGTTATGAGAAGTTTTGGTCAAATGGTACAATATATGAAAGTTGAGGGGCCATGTATGAAATTTAATTGTTTTCATCCTGATTCCATTCCCAGTCCCACTTCGAGCCTTCCTTTGACCATTTTTAAATTTCAAACCAAGTAAAAACGTAATTTTAAATGTAATTGATAACCTATATGCGTTTTCTAAACGATCTTGATTGAAACCGAACAAATTAATTACAAAAGTTAATCCCGGTTGATGCTTTACCTATAACCGAACGATTAAACATAAAAAAAACACTCGAATTCGATACAAACAACAACTAAAATCCAATTAATTCAACAAGAAGTTGGGCGACTAGGTTCTGAAACAAAAGAGATCGAGAATTTCTTCTGAAACACACCAGATATTGCTATCGGATTCGTGTCCTATCAAGAACAAAAATTCTTTTCGAACTCGGTCAATTCAGGAGCAAATAAAGTAAGTATTATACTCAATCCTATCGGTTTTACATGGGGAACAATAGCCCCATGGTTTAAACGACCCACAATCAACAAATCGTTCAATTCGAAATCTAGGGTTCTTATGTTTTGAACAAGTAAATGAAACTGATAATATGTATAATTGAAACAAAGATAATCATAATAAAACTGATCTAGTCTACTAGTAAACCACGCGGATGTTGTGTGGTGGGTCGAAGGTTCAAATCCGGGCTAGGTCGGCTTTGAATCTTTTTTTCGTTTTATTCGTTTATTTTTATTTTCTAAACCAAATGAAGTCCGAAAATTCTAAAAAAATTATTGAAATTCTAAAATAATTTTTTTAACATTCTGTAAAATTTTGGGAATTTTTCTGAATTAAATTCTATTGTTTTGCTATTTAAATATTATTTAAATGGTTTTAAATATAAAAAAAATACTAAAACACTTCTAAAAATTCTGGAAAAACTCCAAAAATTATTTTTCAACAATATTAATAGTCTGGAATTTCTAAATAAGTTTTGGAATATTATGTCTACATATTTGCTATTTTATTGTTTAAATAAACTATAAAAAAATAAGTATTATTTAAAAAATCGATTTAAAAATTCAGCAAATTATTTTTATATTCTGAGATTAATTTTATGATATTGTAACTACAAGTTTTTAAAATTTTATTAATAAACATACATATATAATTATAAGATCTTAATTATTTAAATCATTTAAACAAATAAGTATTTATAAATCATTTTTATTTTTAAAATCATATTAACAGTATATAAACATTTATAAATTATTATTTTTAGAAAAATAGATATAAAAGTTTAAAAAATATTATACTTTTATTTCATCACAAAAATTGTATAACAATTTTGTAGGACCAAGTAGGAGCCTGGAAACAACCCGGTTCCAATGGGGATCTGCTCGACAGCCTCTGGAATAGTGCGGAATCCTATTCTAGGGTTTTCCAAGCGAAACCAATAGCACCCGTGGTGATCCGAAGGTGAAGGATGAACGTTTGATGCAAGATAGAACACCACGGGATTAGAATCGAACTTGGACAGGCAAGAACCGCTCAATACTTCTAGGATTTGACACTAGAGTGTTCTGGGAAGAATGAGGGCTCGGGAAAGTTAGGTTTGAATCTGTTTGAACTAGTACATATAGATTGTAATCATTTGGCCGAATGAGTGGCCGAAGCACCTCATTCGGCGAATGGCTCAGCCGAATGAGCTTGGTCCACCGAATAAGTCATGCAGGTGACTCATTCGATCAACCTAGTCATTCTGTAGGCATTCATTCGGCCGAATGACCTCATTCTTAGGGTCATTCGCCCGAATGGGTCTGTATGACATATAAATTCAAAGTTAAACATAATCAAACACATATAAACTAAAATAAACACTAAGAACAATATAGAAATACTGATTTCATTAATGTCATAAACTTTATACATCAAAAGATATACAAAAATGAACTAGGGACATTTTGTGCACCATCATACTCCCCCTTGGACCTAGTTCTTCATTTTGCAGCATCCTTCTTGAAATGTTTGTCTGAGATGGCCTTCCAGTCTGATCTAGCATGAATCCTGAAAACAATACAGATTCGGATCACCCTCATAAATTGCAATGCCTGCTCCATATCTTCCATATCAAAGAAAATCTGGTGTTTGTAAAGGGCATTGACATCGCTGTGTGACAGATTCATCTGTGACACCCGGCAATTTCAGGTAAATTGCAACCCTTACAACTTTGTATTTCACATTCATACTTGTTGCATGTCATATAATTTTGTTTAATTAGATGGGCTAAACACTAGCTACTGCGAACCAATAGTTCGCGGAACTATTGAATCGTACATTGCACATTGGTTTTGGAAACCAAGTGTGGCAAACACAAACACTAACACAAAACAATAATTCGAGGAATTATTGAATTGTGCATTACACGTTGATTAAGATTAATCAAGCGTGCAAACATTTCGTAAAACACAAACACAAACGATCACCGATAATTCGAGGAATTATCGAAACACACACTAATCTCACGAGCGTTGGTGAACAAACGATTGAATGACAATTGAGTCACACATGGCCGAACATTAGTAATTAAGGTCAAACGATGTTAAACGATGAGTTATAAGCGTGAAATAATCGAAAAACGGAACAAAACGATGAAATTGGGCCCATTGGGCTTGTCTGGATTTTCAGGCGGTACGCGTGAGCCCAACAAGAGAACCAAGGCGGTACGCGCGGGTAGGAAAGGAATGAACCGGATGAAGGTCATCTACGCAGTACGCCTGGAGCCAAGTAGCTGAAAAATCATTTAAAAGCCCCAAAAATGATACCTACTCTATTTTCACTCATTATACTCGAACCCACATGCAAATATCCGGCCATTTCCCTTCCCAGCCAGCTGCTACATGCATTTTCAACCCATTGGAAGCCATTGGAGCTCCCATACTTGAAGAATGAAGCTAGGAACTCACAAGAAGCTTGAAGGGAATATTGTGGGCTTGAAGATCATCACCATCACTTTGTTTTCTACAAATCGTTGCTGTCCAGGAGCAACTAGAGCTGTTACAACCATCTTGTGCGATTCTAGGAGCATCTAAGGTAGTCTTACATGCTTATTAGTGATTAGATCGTACATGCAAGGGCCAAAACCCACATGCAAGTGTATTTGGTCACATGCAACTCCGATCCGCTCACATGCACGAATTTTTAATGGGTCTAGAGTGTTTATTGATATATTTTGAAGTAGATTGATGATAGAAATCATCTAGGATTGGGTTTTGTTGATTTGATGATGATATTATGCAACTTACTATATTAGGAAGCTTTTTAGTTGCATGTTGGTGATTTGTGATGATCTAGACATGATAGACATGTCTAGATGTTGTCAAATGCATATTGAAGTGTTTAGAAACACATTTGGGCATTTGATTTTATCAAAAACGTGGTTTTGAAGAAACTTACTATATAAGGAAACTTTTGTAAAATTAAAAGAGGGCTTTTGATGTTTTCGAGTGTTTTGATGAACTTTGATAATTGAAATATGGTTAGAAATGATTTCTAAGCATATTGGAAACTTTGATTTGTGAAAAAAAGCTTTTAAACAGATACTTACTATTTTAGGAAACTTTATTTGGGTTAAACGCCATAAACGGTGATTTATGTGCAAACGGTATATTCTAAGTGTTTAAAAGTGTTTTTGTAAACATATTAAAGGTATTAACTTTATGAAATGGAATTTCATAACCACACTTTCTTAAAATAGAAACTTTCCAAATATGGAAACTTTTACCGAAACAGAAACGTTACTATTTCCGAAACATGACTTATGTGAAATCATCACGATTAGAGTCATAGGAATGCATGTTCGTGTCTTACTAGCATTAAGACACAAAATCAAACTAAATGAAACCAACGTGTCAACAACGATTCGTAGAGTCAACACAATTCAACACACAAACACTCGGTTGAGCACACCGACACTTGGAGTTGTATGGGATACAACACACCACAAAACACATACTCACATCTATATGGTTATAGGTGCATACTTGCAGGTGCTAGCTTTCGCAAGACGCAAATACACACATACCATAACTGCTAATCAGGTGAGTTCACGACCCTTTTTTTCATTTTCTACCTTTGCGGGAAAAAAACATTGCATACAAACTACTTTTGAACAAGATACATACTTTTTGGTTACATTTGTACATGCTAATATCGCGTATATGCATATGTGTGGTACTCATCCACAAAACTGATAAGTCCTCATTAAACACATCTCGAACCGTTAATAGCGCATGGCTCTTAGCGTGGTAATTCTGAATAGTACTATTTGAGTCTGACAATCCCCACTGTTGGGCGCCGTATGGCCACCCCGACTAGAGGGCAGAACAATGCATAATTGACCAAACAACATTGCCATATCTTGTTGGATGGATATGGTAGGAGGCAACATGTTAGCTTTGGTTGGGAACCAGCATATGGTATAACTCATATTGACTAGCTATCAATGGATATTGCATTGTAATCAAATGTAGACCTGCAAAACACTTTCTTTAAACATTTGATGTTTATTGCTGACATAAAACTTGTGCTCTCACCAACCTTTTTGTTGACCTTTTACTCGCATGTTTTCTCAGGCAACTAAGGCACGTGTACGAGGAATCTAGGATGCTAGGCTAGAGTCGCATGCATCTACATAGTGCTTTAGTCTTTTAGAACATTTATTATTTTGTTATGTCATGTATTGTTTAAACATCTTTAATCGTTTTCGCAAATTTTAAACTTATGTTATTTTGAGGACTATTTTATCAACGCTTCCGCAACTTAAGCACTTTAACTGTTTTGATAACCTGCACATTAAACTTCCGCAACTCTGATTTTACTAAACCGTTTTATCCAAGTTATTGGATGTATGTATGAAACTAGACATGTAGGTCTTGCAACATTGTGTGACCAGAGACTGCGATCCTGACAGTCCGTTGCTCGTGCCCCGGAAGGGACGGGATTTCCTAGGGTGTGACAGATTGGTATCAGAGCCTCCGGTTATTGCGAATTAGGTTTGCACTTAGTGAACTTAGTCTATAACCATTAGTCTCCACACAACACATAGCGCTTAGTATTGTGATAATTGTATACACACCATATCTATTAGGCGACACCATCATCACCGCGTGAAATTGCACACGATGATGCACCCATAGAAATTTTGTCTATGCATAACACTACATGTTTCCTTCCAGTACCTACCGCACACACTACATTAGTTATTAGGCAAACACTAACGCTTATTATCGCTATGAAGATTCATGGCTGGAAGACGCGGAGGACGTAGAAACGCGGGAGGGCGAGGAAACATCAACCTTACTGCAGCTGCACTGAACGCACTCATCAACAAGCGAGTTGAGGAGGCACTTGCTGCACGAGAAGCTACTTGCAATCAAAACCCACTGAACCGAGGTGATGAGTCGTATTTTACATTCACCTTGCACCACAATCACTCATTTCCATTTCAACGTGTTTACCCAATACTGAACCAAATACCATTCTTTGCGTATCTCAGAAGCAAATCCTAAGCCGCCTCTCTACACATTAAAAATGTTTCTGGATTGCAAACCTTACTCTTTCAGCGGTATGGAGGGTGCCGTCGGACTGTTACGCTAGATAGAAAAGGCGGAATCGGCCTTTGGTATGAGCAACTGCAGGAACGAAGACCGAGTCAAGTTCGCTGTTGGAATTCTTGAGGGAGCTGCCCTCACTTGGTGGAATGCCAACGTTCAAAACCTGGGGCTCGATGCAGCCAACGCTTTACCTTGGGACGACTTTAAGAGGATGCTGAACCGTGAATACTGTCCTCGCGGTGAAGTGCAGAAACTTGAAACTGATTTTTGAAACCACAAGATGATTGGTTCTGAGGTCGTGGCATACGATGCTCGATCGTATGAGCTGGCACACCTGTGCCCAGAGATGGCAACACTGGCTTACAAACACATAGAAAAGTATATTGAAGGACTGCCACCCTAAATTCAGGGCATGGTACTTTCTGCTGACCCCATCACCATGCAGCAAGCCGTGCGACTAGCTCACAAGTTTACTAACTCGGCTGTTGCACAAGGACTTTTACCACCCCGTGATGCAGTGGCCAAACCTGCTGACAACAAACGCAAATGGGATAACACCCTGAGCAAACCATCCACTCTTCAACCACCACCATAACAACGTAAGTTTGTGTCAACCCAAGCATACACCCCACCCATCCCAGCGACCCAGAAACATGGACGCTATGCCGGAAAACACCCCAAATGCCACAAGTGTAATTTTCACCATGCACAGGTTCAATGTGGTGTCTTTCAATGCCAACGCTATGGAAAAATGGGACATGCAGCTAAACACTGTGGGGGTGAACTACTGACCAAAACCCCACAACCACCACAGCAACAGACGAAGCACCAAAAGGGTGCTATGAATGTGGAAAACTAGGGCACTTCAAGAAGGATTGCCCGCGGTTGAAAACAACAACAACCAACAGAACAACAACAATGGGAACAATGGCACGAGGGGACGAGCCTTTGTGATTGGGGCCAAGGAGGCCAGAAGGGATCCCAACCTTGCAACCGGTACGTATCTCTTAAACGATAATTATGCTTCTGTATTGTTTGATACTAGAGCCGAGAAAAGCTTTATATCTAAGGATTTTAGTGAGATACTTGCCATAACCCCAACACCCTTAGAGGTGGAGTATACAGTAGATCTAGCTGATGGTAAATTGATTGTAACTAGGCATATTATGAAGGAATGCACCTTAGAGTTAACAAATCACAAGTTTAAGATTGACCTCATGCCAGTCACACTAGGCAGTTTCGATGTCGTAGTGGGCATGGATTGGTTGTCTGAAAACCAAGCTGAAATCATTTCCCACGACAAGGTTGTGCGCATACCTCTCCCTGGTGGAGAAACCTTGAACATCAAGGGCGAGTGGAGTGACACCCCTCTAAACATCATCTCGTGCATGAAAGCTCACAAATTCCTACGAAAGGGATACACAGCCATTCTGGCGCTTATTACCGACAAGACAGAGGAAGAGAAGAAAATAGAAGACATCCCAGTCGTATGCGACTATCCTGACGTATTTCCTGAGGATCTACCGGGACTACCGGCACCTCGACAAGTGGAGTTCCGCAGAAACCTTGCACCGGGAGCAACACCTATCGCACGAGCACCCTATCGACTTGCGCCTTCGCAGATGTAGGAACTGTCCAACCAATTGCAAGAGCTGTTGGACAACGGTTTCATTAGACCAAGCTTCTCACCTTGGGGAGCTCCAATCTTGTTCGTGAAAAAGAAGGATGGCACATTTCGCATGTGCATCGACTACCGCGAGTTGAACAAAGTGACAATCAAGAACCGTTACTCCATACCTTGCATAGACGATATGTTCGATCAACTGCAAGGATCAAGTTACTACTCTAAGATCGATTTGCGATCTGGGTACCATCAACTGAGAATTCAAGAAGAAGATGTTCCCAAGACAGCTTTTCGCACTCGGTATGGCCATTACAAGTTTTTGGTTATGCCATTCGGGCTGACTAATGCACCCGCAATATTTGTGGACCTCATGAACAGAGTGTGCAAACCCTACCTCGACAAGTTTATCATTGTCTTTATAGACAATATTCTAATCTACTCGAAAACTCAGGAAGAACACAAAGAGCATCTTCAATTGGCTCTTGAACTCTTGCGGCAGGGGAAGCTGTATGCTAAACTCTCAAAGTGCGACTTCTGGATTCGATAAGTCCAATTCTTGGGACATGTTGTTAATGAACAAGGGATTCATGTGGATAAATCCAAGATAGAGGCGATCAAGAACTGGGAAGCACCAAAGACCCAAACTAAGGTGCGACAATTCCTAGGCTTAGCATGCCATTATCTTCGATTTATTGAAGGATTTTCCAAGATAGCCCAACCCCTTACAACCTTAACCCATAAAGACAAGAAATACCTCTGGACCAACAAACAAGAAGCTGCATTCCAACTTCTCAAGCAGAAGCTCTGTAGTGCACCTATCTTATCTCTTCCTGATGGGACAGATGACTTCATAGTATACTGCGATGCCTCAATACAAGGACTCGGCTGTGTACTGATGCAGCGAGAGAAGGTGATCGCATATGCTTCCCGACAATTGAAAGTCAACAAGAAAAACTACACCACCCATGACTTGGAACTTGAAGCCGTAGTATTTGCACTCAAGATCTGGAGACACTACCTGTATGGTACAAAGTGTACGATATACACTGATCACAAGAGTCTCCAACACATATTCGGGCAAAAGGAACTGAACACGCGACAACGTCACTGGCTCAAACTCCTAAACAACTATGAGTGTGCTATCAAGTATCACCCGGGGAAGGCCAATGTAGTGGCCGATGCCTTAAGCTGGAAAAACACCTCGAAACCCAAGGGAGTACGAGCTTTACAACTCACCATCCATTCCATTCTCCCTGAGAAGATACGTATTGCCCAAGTGGAGGCACTTAAAACAGAAAACCAAGAGGCTGAATCACTAAGGGGAATGGAGCAACAACTTGAGGTAAAAGCCGATGGCTTACATTGTTTCATGGAACACGTCTGGGTTCCACATCATGGGAACTTACGAGACCTTGTGATGGACGAGGCTCATAAATCCAGGTATTCCATTCACCCTGGATTGGATAACATGTATCATGATCCGAAGGTACTCTTCTGGTGGCCACACATGAAAGCCGACTTCGCTACCTACGTGAGCAAATGATTGACTTGTGCCAAAGTCAAAGTTGAGTACCAGAAACCCTAGGGATTACTCACACAACCTGAGATCCCCATGTGGAAGTGGGAACAAATATCCATGGATTTCATTACCAAATTACCATGTACTCCTAGTGGATGTGACACTATTTGGGTAATTGTGGACTGACTAACTAAGTCAGCACATTTCCTTGCGATCAAGGACAACGACAAGATGGAGAAACTAGCCAGAATCTATGTCAAGGAAGTAGTCTCGCGACATGGAGTGCCAATCTCCATCCTCTCGGATCGAGACGCTCGATTCACCTCTAACTTCTGGAAATCATTGCAAAAGTCGCTTGGCACGCGGTTGGATATGAGTACCGCATACCACCCACAAACTGATGGCCAGAGCGAACACACGATACAAAATCTCGAAGACATGCTACGAGCGTGCGTAGTAGACTTCGGTAATGGCTGGGAAACTCACCTGCCACTGGTGGAGTTCTCCTACAACAACAGCTATCATACGAACATAAAGGCAGCGCCTTCTGAGGCACTCAATGGCAGGAAATGCCAATCACCCATCTGCTAGGCAGAAGTGGGCGACAGTCAGCTCCCTGGCCCGGAACTTGTACACAAAACGACAGAGAAAATTGGGCAGATCAGAAACCGCATGGCAGCAGCTAGCGATCGTCAAAAGAGCTATGCCGACAAACGCCGATAGCCCCTGGAATTTTATGTAGGAGATAAAGTCCTTCTGAAAGTTTCGCCGTGGAAAGGCGTTATTCGTTTTGGGAAACGAGGCAAATTGAACCAACGGTATATCGGACCGTTTGAGATCCTAAAGAAGATTGGTCCGGTGGCATACCAACTCAACCTACCAGCTGAACTTGATGGAGTTCAAAACGTATTTCATGTCTCGAACTTGAAAAAGTGTCTATCTGATGAGACACTGGTAATTCCGCTGGAAGAGATCCAGGTGGATGAATAGCTACGGTTCATAGAAGAACCGGTCGAAATCATGGATTGGGAGGTCAAACAACTCAAGCAAAGTCAGATTCCAATTGTCAGAGTCCGATGGAACTCGAAACGCAGACGTGAATTCACGTGGGAACGTGAAGATCAGAAGATGCGCAAATATCCCCATCTCCTCAAACAGACAACGTCGAACGCCGACAACAACGAATAAATTTTGGGACGAAATTCCTTTCAACAAGGGGATGATGTGACAAGCAGAAAATTTTAGTTTCTCAAACACCATCAACAACAACCAAATTTCAGAACGAAATTTCTTTCAACAAGGGGATGATGTGACACCCGGCAATTCCAGATAAATTGCAACCCTTACAACTTGTTATTTCACATTCATACTTGTTGCATGTCATATAATTTTGTTTAATTAGATGAGCAAAACACAAGCTACTACGAAACGATAGTTCGCGGAACTATCAAATCGTACATTGCACATTGGTTTTGGAAACCAAGTGTGGCAAACACAAACACTAACACAAAACAATAATTCGAGGAATTATTGAATTGTGCATTACACGTTGATTGGGATTAATCAAGCGTGCAAACCTTTCGTAAAACACAAACACAAACAATCACCGATAATTCGAGGAATTATCAAAACACACACTAGTCTCACGAGCGTTGGTGAACAAACGATTGATGAAAATTGAGTCACACATGGCCGAACATTAGTAATCAAGGTCAAACGATGTTAAACGATGAGTTATAAGTGTAAAATAATCGAAAAACGGATCAAAACGACGACATTGGGCCTATTGGGCTTGTCTGGAGTTCCAGGCGGTACGCCTGAGCCCAACAAGACAAATGTAGGACCTATTAGGAGCTCGGAAAGAATCCGGTTCCAAGGGAAATCTGCTTGACAACCTCTGGAATAGTGCGGAATCCTATTCCAGGGTTTTCCAATCGAAATCAACAGCAACCGTGGTGAATCGAGTGAGTAGAATCAACGTGCGAGTGAGAATCGATCACCACGGGTTGAGAATATAAGTTGGACGGCAAGAATCGCTCAAAACTTCAAGGGTTTGACACTGGATTGCACTGGGAAGAATGAGGACTCGAGAAAGTCAGGTTTGAAATGATTTGAAATTGTATTTATAGGCTTTAGTCATTCGGCCGAATGAGTGGCCGAAGCAGCTCATTCGGCGAATGAGTATGTCGAATGGACAAGTCAGTCGAATGAGTCATTCGGCGAATGGCTCATTCGCTGAACATAGTCATTCTCTATTCTCATTTGGCGAATGACTTCATTAGTTAGAGTCATTCGCCCGAATGAGTAACATTCATACTCAAACATTAATTAACCAAATCAAACACAAATTTAATCAAACTTAAACATTAATAACAATAACAATATATAAAGACAACTTCCATTAATATAAATTTAATCTTTACATGACGATTAAAACAAAAATTGAACTAGGGACATTAAGTGCATCAACAAACTCCCCCTTGGACCTAGTTCAGCTCTTGGAAGTGTCTTTCTTGAAATACTTTTCAGAAATAGCTTTCCAGTCAGCTCCAGCATGAACCTTTAAGCAGATGCAGATTCTGATCACTCTCATGAACTGAAGTGCCTGTTCCATGTCCTGTACATTGAAGAAAATCTGATGACGATACAGTGCTAGAACATCTTTGTGGGACAAGTTAGTCAACCACATCGGATCAAAAATACGAACAGTATCCCACTTCTTATCTTTGCAAAGCACAATCACAGCTTCTCCAGTGCGCCCATCATAGTACCACCATCGGAAGCCCTCCATAAAATCTTGACGCATCTTATGCTTTAGGAGGAAGCCACTTCAGGATAACCTTATGCTTTCGGGTGTCTCCATCAATCTCTGGCAGATAATAACGTTCAGGCTGTTGGGGTTGAAAGTTCACCCATCTCTTTTTGTACTCGTACTGGATTTGCCGAGAGAATTTAGGCAGACATTCCTGAATCTTCACTATACAACATCTTCAGACGTGCTAATTGATTGACATTAAAGCCTGGAAACGTCTTAAAATCGTGAGGATGTTTGAAATAATCAATTCCTCTATCTTTCTTCCCCGCATAGCACCCTAGATCATGAAACTATGCCCAGCTCAAGATTTGACCTCTAGCCTTGTAGCCTTTGGTTCTGTAGACTTTCTTGTGTGTGGCTGGCATCTTCATCGAGCTTTCCCTCTTCAGGACCTCCCAGTAGGCCTTCCATTCCTCTTTTCTTTTCTTTTGATCATCTGCTTCGGCTTTGCTAACTTCAACTTGTTCTTCTAAGTATCGGATCAGTAGATCTTCAGTATCTTGATCAAACTGATCCGTGAAAGTTGGCAGCTCGTCCTCAACTGATGTATACTTTGGGTATTCTTCATCCGTAATATCTTCTAGGATGACCTCATCAACATCATCAAATGTCTCTGGGGTAGGCTCATCAGTAACAGGAATAGAGGTATCTTCAGTGATAACCTCATCAGGATTTAATCTGAATAACTCAGCAATTTGCTCCTTTGATAAGCAATGTATAATCTCTCCCTCCTCCTTGTCGTAGCTAACTGAGTGCTGTATAATGCATTGAGCATCAAGAATCATAGTAAGATTCTCGTCCAGTTGACGTCTAACAGGCACAGCATCTACTTCCTCAGTAGCATCAGGTTCAACAGTCTGTGTGGGAGGAGATGGAGGAGGAGCCTTTGTCTTCTTGTCATTAGCCTTCTTGGACCGGATCTCAGATGTAGAAGGGGCTTGATCATCATCATCATCATCATCAGAATTTGATGAACCAGAAGACCCACTTCCTGATCCGTCCTAATCATCATCTTTACCAGACTCCTCATAATCTACTTTCTCCTCATTAGATTCTTCTTCCTTTTCTTCCTCTTCTTCCTCTTCTTCCTCTTCCTTTTCTTTCTCAGAATCTGAATCATCGGAGTGAGCAACAGTGCCTTCAATCCTGGGGGTGCTATCCTCGAGACTCTCAAGCTGATCAGCTAGCCTAGCATTCTCAGTCTCTAAGGACATGATCCAGTCACTGAAATCAGTGACAGTTAATGCCAACTGATGATGCTCATCAATATATTTCAGTAACTGCTCCTCTTGCTGAGCAGAACGAGCTCTGAGATCTGCTCTCTGATCTGCAGCTTGAAGCAACAATGCATCCTGATCTGTTATCCCCTGAGTAAGTTGAGCGATAACCAGATCCTGTTCTCAGCTCTTCCTTTCCATCTCCATATTCCTCTCCATCAATCTGAGTACCATACTGTTCAGTGTGCTCAGCTGATCAACAACTGAAACAGTAGGTATGAACGTGTCAGCTAGTGAATGGAGGGACCAGCAGAGGCAGCAGTAAAAATGGGAGCCTGGGTCATAGAGGTGGTCAGAGGGGCCACAGTAGTACGAGTCGGAATAGCCCTTGACCTGGTCAGTGAAAAAACTGACACAACTGCTGCCGATGTAACAGTAGTTGTAGCAGCTGTTGTCAGTTCTGACATCCTCTGAAAGAGGAACCTCGATCTCTTCCTCCTTCCAGCTGGAGAAGATGTAGACTGAACAGCTGCAACAGACACAGCTGCAACAGACACAGCTGCAGTGATAGGAGCAGAGGAACGAGGAGGAGGTGAAATATCAAACTCAGGGACAAATAAAGGATCAGTGATCTCCTCCAACTCAGTTTCACTCCTTTTCCTCTTCCTCTTTATCAACCTGCCACTAACCCAGATACTCTCAAACTCCTTATCTGGTGTGTCTTCTGAATCAGAACTACCAGCGTCATCAACACCAGCTTCACCTTCACCATCACTTGAGTCCTCTGACTCATCTACATCAGCAGCAGATGTGGTGACTGTTGTGTCTAGAGGAGTTGTCACTGTGGAGGTTGTAGTAGTCATGAAATCCAACTCCAACAGAGAGTCAATGTCAACTTCCTCATCAGCAACTATAGAGGTACGAACTCCAGTCTGAGTATCAACATCAGCTGCACTCACTCCTTCAGCATCTACACCACTAACACCTATCATGCTAACATCACCAACATAATTGATATCAACAATAACAACACTAGATCCAACACCAGATGAACTCACACCAACACTTGCACCTACACCACTTCCACCTTCACCACCATGATCATCACCACCATCATCTGGCACAACAATATCTTCTATATCCGAATCAGAATCATCATGTCTCCATCTTCGACGAACAGGAGCTATGTAATCTGGTCTAGGAAGATGACCAAATAAAGATCGAGTTGCCGGCTTCCTTTCCTTGCCTCTGTATGACATCACTCTGTTTAGAGTGGTGTCATTCATGTGCTCCAACCTGAGGATATCTGCATTAATCTTTGGCAAATTCGGCAACTGTGCATCAATCAACTGCTGCAAGAAACGAGGATACATCAAGAACTTCTTATCCCCTTTTAGAGTCACATTCTCCTTCATATGTGAGAAGATCATTTCTGAGAAGTTGAATGGCAGGTTCAGCACTAGTGCAACAAAGGCACATTGAATGGTCTCTCTCATGTCATCGAATCCTCCTCTCCTTGACCCAAGGCAAGGTATAAGTACATGTGCTAAGTACTTAAACTGAGGAGACATGTATGCCTTGTTCAGGATCCCAGCTCCAAGATCTCCCTCATACTTGCACCTCATGAGGCAGCCTCTAACTAAGTAACGATCCAGAAGATACGGTTGATTAGGTGCATCTTGAAAACCACAAACTTTTCGGATCTGTTCAGCAGAAATGACCACGTCCTGTCCTTGAAGACTGTAGGCTCAGCTTCACAGTCAATATCAGCAGATGCCCAAAAATCCTGCTGATGTGAAATATATGGCACATGCAGAGTAGAGATGGTCGTATAGATCCTCGAACGCCTGAGAAAAGTGATAATCTCAGTGTAGTGTTTGGCGTTCGGAGTGGTGAGATCCAAATGTGCGCAAATGTTGTTCTTTGTCACTGATTTGTATCCAGCCATACTGAAAATCAGAGATATATACATGTCAGAACAGTTTAGTTAAACAATAGAGTCAAATCAGCACAAACTCCAAGCAAAATTTTGCCGAATCTAATTGATTTAACCGAATGACCATTAGTCGAATGAGTATGTTGACCAAATGAATCATTCTGTCAAATGAGTCATACTCCGAATGAGATTCATTCGTCGAATGAGTCATGCTTCGAATGAAGTCATTCGCCGAATGAGTCATGCTTCGAATGAAGTCATTCGCCGAATGAGTCATGCTTCGAATGAAGTCATTCGCCGAATGAACTTCATTTGCCGAATGAACTTTAACCGCCGAATGAGTCACCCGCCGAATGGCGTCATTCGGCTGTCGTTTGAAATTCACACTCCAGTTTACAAAAACTCAAATCAGTCCATAAAAATCATATATCCATGTTCAGAATTGACCGACTAACAAGTTTAAAAGAAAACATATTTGATTTTAAGTCCATTTTGATCATTTATTTGAAGGGCGAAACTAAAAACCCTAATATCCTAAAATTTAAACTGTTTTTGATGATTCCATAGTCAAGAATCGACGATCTTTGATCCATCTGTACCTGAGATGATAAGAAACAGGATTATCAGTGGCTGAGTCAGTAACAATGACGAAAAATAAGTAAGTTTAGGATAGAGAGTGATTCGGGCGAATGTCGCACACACAGTATCGGCCGAAAGAAAAATGGGAGAATGAGGGTAGTTCGGGCGATTGAATGCTTATATAGGGTTAATCATTCGCCGAATGAGACATGCGAATGAGCTGTTTTGCCCTAAAGTCATTCGCCGAATGTGACTTATTCTGTCATGAGTCATTCGCCGAATGAAAGTGACGAATAAGTCATTCGACACAAGTCATTCGCCGAATGACTCTTTCTCCAAATAAGATCATTCGGACGAATGAGCCATACTCCATACAAAACATAACAATTTCAAGATTTGACAATTTTAATTATAAAACCCAATGCCCTTTATGAAGATTAGTCTGTTTGGTTTAGGATTCAGATAAGACAGACATCTGAACCTACAAATGATCATCTAAACTGAAGTTGAACATGTAAAATCTTTTTGTCATTTTCTGAAACAAAATACGACTGTACAACTAGCAGCTAAATACAAAGAAACACATTTTTTTGTGAGAAGTATATTGAGAAAGTAACACTTACACCTAATCACATCAAATCAGCTTCGCTGAATGTTTCACTTCAAACACACTTGTTCTATAATCATGATTATTGATATATTTCTCCAATCTTAAGCTTGACTTTACATAACTTTTAAACAAGATTTACGATCATTCATGTTTTCTGATTGCGTTACCCATTTCATTTAACCATTTAAAGATCAAAATCAGTTTATAACTCATTTCAGCATATCTTAATACCAGTCATCATAAATTCTATAAGATTCCAATTTTATTATCCTTTTGTATTTTCTTGTTCTATCCAAATGGACGGCTTCAGCTAGGTTCGTCCCAGCAATATGGCACGTGTATGGAATCAAACTTATTTTGTTTAAGTATTTCTCAAGCTTAATACCAGCTTGCTTTAATTTTTCTTCAAGCTTAATACTAGCTTGTTTTTGTTTCTCTTCAAGCTTAATACCAGCTTGTTCTTCTTTTTGTTCAAGCTTAATACCAGCTTGTTTATGTTTGAAACCTCATTTTATTCTATGATGACCGGTGTATGCTTGATTTGAGTCAAAAACTATTTCTCACTCAACTGGTTTTCTAAAACAGATCCCACCAATCAAGCTTTCAAAGCCATCACAAATTGTCTATTCATTTTGTAAAATCGGCCTCTCAGTACATCACATTATAATTCTCATGTGTTTTCAGCTATCACATTTACTCTAGCTTCTATGACATGATAGATTAATGTATTACTTTCTTAAAGAAGACTTTCTCATTTTTCATAATTTACACTGTTTTTGGTTTTTCAAATTTTTAATGTTTTTGGTTTTTCAAATTGCATACTTTTCTCCCCCTAAAAACCTAAAACAAAAAATCTTTTTGTATTTTTGTTTAGAATAATGAAATAACAGAAATACTGAATTAAAAATAGCAGAAATAACTAAGAAAAACAATGATCATTTGTTAGATTCAGATGAAGGTAGGACTTCATCCTTTTGGAAAACACCATTAGCCGATAACATATATAAAAATCCGGTTTTATCAAAAGCTTTTGTGAAAAGATCGGCTTTCTGGTGATCAGTGTGAATTTTAACAACATCGATTAATTTCATTTCAAAACAATCACGTATGAAGTGATATTTAATGTCGATGTGTTTTGTTTTCGAGTGCTGAACAGGATTTTTAGTGACAGCTATGGCAGCAGTGTTATCAACATTTATAGGAGTGTTAGAAAAGTGTAACCCATAGTCCCTGAGTTGCTGTTGGATCCAGATGATCTGCGAACAGTAACTAGCAGCAGCAATGTATTCAGCTTCACAGGTTGAAGTAGACACCGACATCTGCTTCTTGCACTGCCAGGTAACTAATCGGGTTCCAAAGAACTGACATCCCGCATATGTTGATTTGAAATCTCTCTTGCAACCGCCATAACCCGAGTCACTGTATGCAGTAAGCTCAAAATTATCATCATTAGGGTACCATAAACCAAGATCCGGTGTACCCTTCAAATAATGCATAATCCTCTTGACAGCAATGAGATGGGATACTCTTGGTTTAGACTGATAACGTGCACACAAGCATGTGGCAAACATGATGTCTGGTCAAGAAGCAGTGAGATACATAAGAGACCCAATCATTCCTCGGTACAGAGTGGCATCAATTAACTCCCCCTTTTCATCTGGTGTAATCCCGTGATTGACAGCCAGTGGGGTACCAGCAGGCTTTGCATCAGACATACTGAACCGGCTCAGAATGTCACCAACGTATTTGGTTTGATGAATGAAAATCCCTGCCTCAGACTGATCCACCTGTAGTCCTAAGAAAAACTTCATCTCTCCCATTGAGCTCATTTCAAACTTCTCTTTCATAACCTTCTCAAAATCTTTGCAGAGACTATCATTTGTGGAACCGAATATGATATCATCCACATAGACTTGCACCAAGAGTAAATCACCATCTTTTTATCGAATGAACAATGTACATTCAATGACATCTCTTCTGAATCCGTTGTTCAGAAGGTGAGTAGATAGTGTCTCATACCACGCTCGCGGAGCTTGAAGCAATCCATATAAGGCCTTGTCTAGCTTGTAGACTTGGTCTCGATGTAATGGATCCTCAAACCCGGGAGGTTGGCTGACATGGACCGTCTCACTAATCACACCGTGAAGGAATGCACTCTTGACATCCATGTGATAAACTTTAAACTTCTTAAAGGATGCATATGCCAAGAAAATATGAATTGCTTCAAGTCGAGCGACCGGTGCAAACACTTCATTGTAGTCCAAGCCTTCTATCTGTCTGAATCCCTGAACAACCAGACGTGCCTTGTTTCGAACAATGATGCCATGATCATCTTTCTTGCAACGAAGAACCCACCTAGTGCCAATGACTTTTGCACCTTTCGGTCTGTCAACCAGTTGCCAGACACCTAACTTCTTAAATTGCAGCAGTTCTTCTTGCATGGCATCAACCCATGATTCTTCCTTTAAAGCCTCAGTGACAGTTCGTGGTTCCACCTGAGAGATAAAACAGGAATGAGAACAAAAGCTTACATCTGCAAAATCAAGAATGTCAGCAAGTCCCCCTGTAGAAAGCTGATTTCTGGTTTTAACTCCATCTAATGGACTCCCAATTATGTTCTCTTGAGGATGAATATGACTGATTCTTCCAACTGGATGGGGAGGAACCTCAACATGTGGATCTAGATTGTTAAAATTCAAATCCTCAAGATCTGGTACAAGATCATCAACATTTTGTCCTGGGGCAACTGGTGGAGTAGAGTTATCATCAGTGTATGAGCTGTCATCTTTTGTCTGTACAATGGGAACTGAAGTGGATGAAGGTGGTACGGGTTCATTAGGTGCATTATGTACATCATATAACATTTGAACCGCAACATCCTCATCTGAATACATGGGAGACATATTGAACGAATCAAAAAGATCTGAATAATCAAACATCCAGCCCGGCCCTTTTCCTGGTGGAGGCATAGAATATTTCTGCACATCAACATGGTACCACTCCTCAACATTCTGTGTTCATCTATTATAAACCCTTTTATTTGGAGTGCTATACCCAAGAAAATACCCTTCTTCCACTTTTCCATTGAACTTGCCCTGCTCATGTTTCTTGAGCATAGTGCATGGTGCACCAAAAGGTTCAAGATACTTAAGATTAGGCTTTCTGTTATGAAGCAGTTCAAAGCAAGTTTTTCCTTGCCTCTTCACTATCAAAACACGATTCAAAGTGTAACAAGCATTTGCTACAGCCTCATTCCAGAATTGAACTGGAAGAGAAGATTCATTAAGCATCGTCCTAGCAGCCTCAATCAAAGTCCTGTTCTTTCGATCAGCAACTCCATTCATTTGCGGAACATAAGGGGCACTAAATTGTTGAACAATTCCCTTTGAATTGCAAAAATTTTCCATGTTATAGTTGTTGAATTCTGTTCCGTTGTCTGTTCTATGTATTCGAACCTTGAGCTTATAAAGAGATTCAAGTTTGGTAACCAATACTTGAACACAATCAAAAGTTTCAGATTTCTCCTTCAGAAAGAACACCCAAGAGTATCTGGAAAATTCATCAGTAATGACAAGACGGTATTGATCTCCAGCTATACTCTTACTGTTAACGAGAAAAAAAAGATCCATATGGAGTAGCTCAAGTGGAACAGTGATTGAGTGATACTTCTTTGGTTTGTGAGACTGCTTGACTTGCTTGCCCTTTTTGCAGGATACACAGACATCAGACAGCTTGAAATTCTTCAGACTAACTCCTTCAACCAGATTGTTGTGTACCAGGTGATTCATCTTGCACAGACTCAAATGACCCATCCTCTTATGCCAAAGTATTGAATCTTTCTCAGTTTCCTTTATCATAAAACATGAAGCTGTGGAGGATGTTGTTGAAGCTGTGGCCATGTTGAGTACATACAAGTCTTGCTTTCTGGGAGCTGACAATAAGATCCAATCTTCAGGGATAACCACAACTTCTTTAAGAATGTAGCATTTGGAGTCATCAAAGAGATACTTGTACTGTTTATCACAAATCTGTGATACAGATAGAAGATTATTCTCCAATTGCTTGACATATCTGACTTTGTCAAATGAAACTTGCCCATTTGAGAAAATTCCCTCTCCCGTGATAAAACCACCTTTGTCACCCGCAAAAGCTACATAACCACCATGAACAGATTGAACATTTGTGAGCAGAGAGATATTTCCAGTCATATGCCTTGAAGCCCCACTATCGACAATCCAAAAGCTGTTTAGAGCAGTTGTTGGGGCATTCTGCACAAAAATAAAACAATTAGTTCAATTTGGGAACCCAAGCCTTTACAGTCTTGGTTTGACCCAATGAGTCTCGGATCATAACATCGATCCATTTACCATCTGAAACAGCCTTGTCTGAAGTGGATGGAACTGAAGTCTCAGACTTTACTTTCCAGACTGCATTTATACTGAAAGAATTTTTTAGATAAATGGATGATGATTTAACTTGATCAGTATTTACCATCTTGGGAACATTCAAGTTCACCAGTTTCCCTTTACCCTTGTCCAAAGATTTAACCTGATTTGGTTGTTTGGGTTTTGCCTGAATTGACTTGGATTCAGATTTGACATGTTTAACAAAAATCTGATTTTGTTTTCTGGGTGGTGCAACCTTTGGTCTGATCAACTGTGGGCAAGATCTAACAAAATTCCCAGGTGCACCACACTCAAAGCAAACCGGTTCTCCTTTTTTATCAAAATGTTTTAATCAGAAAAAGATTGCCTTTTTGGTTTAAAAACATTTGTTTTAGGCGTGTTCTGATTAAAACCCAAACCCTTTTTCCCATTTGGAACAAGATTGTCAATCTTGTTAGATACACAAGCTTCATTTTCTATTGAAGCTTTCAGAAAACCTAAGGCTTGATAAATTTTTGAGGATGAGATTGGGTCGCCCTTTTTGATAACAGGGATTGGATTCTGAGTAATAACACAATTAGATGAATTATCAAATTCATCCTCAGAATCAGAAACCCAATCCTCTACAAGTCCATCCACCGAAGATTCCTTTGACAAAGAGGAACTTTCATCAGTAATCATCCCAATATGATCAATTACTAATGGAGTTATAACTTGAAAATCTTTAACATCTTTGTCATTTGGTGAATTGACAAAGTTGTTTAAGATTGGTGGAGGACATCTTTGATAACTCACAGTTCCCTTACCCTTATGATCAGCTTCTTTGCTGATCATGTGCTCAATGATATAAGATGCACTCTCATAGCTCTTGAGCTTTTGTCCTAGGGTTTCATAATCACACTCAACCATTGCTAACTTCTTCTTTACCTCATTAATGGTATTGAGATAAGAAGTTATAGCATCTTGCTTGTTAAGAACATC
Organism: Mikania micrantha; assembly: GCA_009363875.1. Lineage (NCBI taxonomy): Eukaryota > Viridiplantae > Streptophyta > Magnoliopsida > Asterales > Asteraceae > Mikania > Mikania micrantha. The sequence goes on from CM018697.1 coordinate 61,337,788, forward strand.
AATCTCAGCCACATGAAGTTGTCTATTTAAAAGTTCAATTTTAGCTTGAAAATCTTTTTCATTAGCTTTTAAAACTTTGTTAGCATCAATACACTGGTTGAGATCACTGATCAAAGAAGCATTGTGATTTTGATAAGAAAGGACCTTGCTTTTAAGGTCAACACAACTAAAACAACTAGAACAAGAAGATGAATAATCATCAGATACCTGATCAGACTGTGAAGTTGCAGCAGGAGTAGCAGATGAGTTCACCGTCAAAGAAAACTGAGTATGAGATTTTTCAATATCAGTATCAGAATCAGATTGAGTGTCAGCATCAGACAAGCTTTCAGACTCTGACCCAGATGTTTCTTCTATCTTGAGCTGTGCTCCCTTAGAAGTATTCTCTTCTTGTTGATCTGCTAACTTCTGGATCTCAGCAACACAAGCTTTATCTTGTCCCCCTTGTTCAGAATTGAATCTGAAATCCCAATTTTCACCTTCATCCTGCTGTACCATCAAAGCATTGCCTGCATTTGAAGAACTAGTCTGAACAGGAGAGTCAATAGGGACAAGTCTTCTTTCTGTATTTGCTGCAGAAGACTTCTGATGATGAAAAGGATTCTTGTTTCCTGCTTTCTTTGGATGTTTGCATTGTCTAGCAAAGTGACCTTTCTCTCCACAAATGTAACAGGTGACTGATGCCATGTCAAAACCAAACTTAGACTCCTTGTTCAAGTTAATGTCTTTACCCGTCCTTTTGAGAAACTCCTTAGCTTTCCTGGTAGCACTTGCCAAAGCCCACATGATGTCAATCCTTTCCATGTCATCTGGATCTATCTGAGAATAGTCATCATTTGTCAGATACAGATTGCCGATCTGTCCTGCTACCAGTCCATCTTAAGAACTAACCAAGGTAGACAGGAGACCCATATGCTCTTTATCAATCTCAACTGTAACTTTATCAAAATTCTCTGTCTTCAGACTTGTGACTGGTTGATGATGTTCTTTCTGAGAACTTGAAGAGGAGGATGACTGGCTGAAATGAATCTGATTTGAAGATGGAGCTTCAGTAGTCTGAGAAACAAAGGCAGTCTTCAGTGGAGCATGTGAAGAGGCTTTCTCTACAGTAGGTGTAAAATAGTACAATGAAGGTATCTGAAGTTGAGCAACCCTTTTAGCTTTCCACTTGTTTTCAATTTCCTGCTCCTTCAATTTCTGGATATAATCATTGATATCCATATGTGCCATCATCTCATTCTGCTTAAGTACCATCAAAAATGATTCCCATTTTGGATGAAGAGCATCTGCTAAACACTTAATCTTCTCCTGAGTAGTAGTCTTGACTTCATGATTAAACAACTCACTAAATGGATGGTAAAATCTAGCAATCAAATCATCCAATGATTCATTTCCCACATACATAAAGCTGTTGAATTCCTTCCTCAATGCCTTTGACTTGATGTTCTTCAAAGCATCATTGCCCTCATAACGCTGTTGCAAAGCATCCCACAGATATTTAGAAGACGTAAACTGTCTGAATTGATGGAAAATATCAGTAGCAATGGATTGAGATAAAATAGCATAAGCCTTCTTCTCATAATCATAAAGCTTCCTTTGAGGCTCAGTCATCCGTGTGACTAGCATAGGAGTTCCATCTTCATTAAGAGGCCTCAGATATCCTCCTTCAATCATCATCCATAAATTGGTATCCACTCCATTGATGTGGATCTCAAACCGATACTTCCAGTGCGGATAATCGTCTAAAGATAGTAACTTGGGAGCCTTGTTGGAGTTTCCCGTCTCAGTCTCAGTCAACAATAATGTCTGAATGCAATGATTCTGATTAGCCATCAATGCTAAATCCTCCATTTAATCAGGGACAATAAGATTCAACACTTAGAAAAATTGGCAGACTGATGGCTGAATGAAGCTGTTTGTGGCGAATGTCGGGGACCGAATGAACTGATTCTGGCGAATGAGGATCTGAGTATTACTATAAGAGCGAAAGAACCTATTCGGCAAATGAAGGGTCGAATGATACTATTCGCCGAATGTGAGTTGAGTGTGAAGCTATTCGGCGAATGAAGATGGGGAATGATGCTATTCGCCGAATGAGAACTGATTCGGCCCAACTTATTCGGCCGCCATGCTCATTCGGCTGATCTGAGGGTTTTGGCAACAAAAATCGCAATAACTTTTGATTTTAAGCATATCTAAGTACCAAATTTGGTACAGAACACCATGATATGATAATGAAGCAATTGGGATAAATGTTTTGACAAAAACACCACAAAACTCCACGAATCTTTAATGAAATAGTAACTTAAAGGGAAAGAAACTTAGGGTTTTTCAAATCTCAAACCTACAATCTGAGATTTAGTGATTTTGAATGGAAATCAAGCAGAATCAAGAGCCAAAGCTCTGATACCACTTTGTAGGACCTATTAAGAGCTCGGAAAGAATCCGGTTCCAAGGGAAATCTGCTTGAGAGCCTCTGGAATAGTGCGGAATCCTATTCCAGGGTTTTCCAATCGAAATCAACAGCAACCGTGGTGAATCGAGTGAGTAGAATCAACGTGCGAGTGAGAATCGATCACCACGGGTTGAGAATCGAAGTTGGACGGCAAGAATCGCTCAAAACTTCAAGGGTTTGACACTGGAGTGCACTGGGAAGAATGAGGACTCGAGAAAGTTAGGTTTGAAATGATTTGAACTTGTATTTATAGGCTGTAGTCATTCGGCCAAATGAGTGGCCGAAGCAGCTCATTCGGCGAATGACTATGTCGAATGGACAAGTCAGTCGAATGAGTCATTCGGCAAATGGCTCATTCGCTGAACATAGTCATTCTCTATTCATTCGGCAAACGACTTCATTAGTTAGAGTCATTCGCCCGAATGAGTAACCTTCATACTTAAACATTAATTAACCAAATCAAAAACAAATTTAATCAAACTTAAACATTAATAACAATAACAATATATAAAGAAAACTTCCATTAATATAAATTTAATCTTTACATGATGATTAAAACAAAAATTGAACTAGGGACATTAAGTGCATCAACAGAGAACCTAGGCGGTACGCGCGGGTAGGAAAGGAAAGAACCGGATGAAGGTCATATGCGCAGTACGCCTGGAGCCAAAGCTCCTCGCTAGGCGGTACGCCTGACGGGGAAATCGCTGAAAAATCTTTTAAAAGCCCAAAAAATGATACCTACTTTATTTTCACTCATTATACTCGAACCCACACGCAAATATCCGGCCAATTCTGTTCCCAAGCAGCTGCTACATGCATTTTTCACCCATTGGAAGGAATTGGAGCTCCCATACTTGAAGATTGTAGCTAGGAACTCACAAGAAGCTTGAAGCGGAAGATTGTGGGCTTGAAGATCATCACCATCACTTTGTTTTCTACAAATCGTTGCTTTCCAGGAGCAACTAGAGCTGTTACAACCATCTTGTGTGATTCTAGGAGCATCTAAGGTAGTCTTACATGCTTATTACTGGTTTGATCGTACATGCAAGGGATAAAAACCCACATGCAAGTGTATTTGGTCACATGCAACTCCGATCCGCTAACATGCATGAATTTTTAATCGGTCTAGAGTGTTTATTGATATATTTTGAAGTAGATTGATGATAGAAATCATCTAGGATTGGGTTTTGTTGATTTGATGACGATATTATGCAACTTACTATATTAGGAAGCTTTTTAGTTGCATGTTGGTGATTTGTGATGATCTAGACATGATAGACGTGTCTAGATGTTCTCAAATGCATATTGCAGTGTTTAGAAACACATTTGGGCATTTGATTTTATCATAAACATGGTTTTCAAGAAACTTACTATATAAGAAAACTTATGTAAATCAAAAGAGGGCTTTTGATGTTTTCGAGTGCTTTAATGAACTTTGATATTTGAAATACGATTAGAAATGATTTCTAAGAGTATTGAAAACTTTGATTTGTGAAAACAAGCTTTTAAACAGATACTTACTATTTTAGGAAACTTTATTTGGGTTAAACGCCATAAACGGTGATTTATGCGCAAACGGTATATTCTAAGTGTTTAAAAGTGTTTTTGTAAACATATTAAAGGTATTAACTTTATGAAATGGAATTTCATAACCACACTTTCTTAAAATAGAAATTTTCCAAATATGGAAACTTTTACCGAAACAGAAACGTTACAATTTCCGGAACATGACTTATGTGAAATCATCAAGATTAGAGTCATAGGAATGCATGTTGGCGTCTTGCTAGCATTAAGACGCCAAATCAACCAAAACGAAACGAACGTGTCACCAACGATTCGTAGAGTCAACACATGTCAACACACAAACACTCGGTTGAGCACACCGACACTTGGAGTTGTATGGGATACAACACACCACAGAAGACATACTCACATCTATATGGTTATAGGTGCATACTTGCAGGTGCTAGCTTTCGCAAGATGCGAACACACACATACCGGAACTGCTAATCAGCTGAGTTCACGACCCTTTTTCCATTTTCTACCTTTAGGGGAGAAAACATTGCATACAAACTACTTTTGAACAACATACATACATACATACTTTTGAACAACAACATACAAACTGCTAATCGTGTATATGCATATGTGTGGCACTCATCCACAAAACTGTTAAGTCCTCATTAAACACATCTCGAACTGTTAATAGCGCGTGGCAATTCTGAATAGTACTATTTGGGCCTGACAAGCCCCACTGTTGCGCGCCATATGGCCACCCCGACTGGAGGTCGGAACAGTGCACAATTGACTAAACTACATTGCCATATCTTGTTGGATGGATATGGTGGGAGGCAGCATCTTAGCTTCGGTTGCGAACCCGCATATGGTATAATTCATATTGACTATCAATCATTGGATATTGCACTGTAATAAAAACTAGACCTGCAAAACACTTTCTTTAAACATTTGATGTTTGTTGTTGACATAAAACCTATGCTCTCACCAACCTTTGTGTTGACCTTTTACTCGCACGTTTTCTCTGGTAACTAAGGCACGTGCACAAGGAATCTAGGATGCTAGGCTGGAGTCGCATGCATCTACATAACGCTTTAGTCTTTGAGAACATTTATCATTTTGTTATGTCATGTATTGTTTAAACATCTTTAATCGTTTCCGCAAACTTTAAACTTATGTTATTTTGAGGACTATTTTACCAACGCTTCTGCAACTTAATAACTTTAACTGTTTTAATAACCTACACATTAAACTTCGGCATCCAAGTTATTGGATGTACATATGAAACCAGACATGTAGGTCTCGCAACATTGTGTGACCGGAGACTACGATCCTGACAGTCCGTCGCTCGCGCCCCGGAAGGGACGGGTTTTACCGGGGTGCGACATCGTCCACCACATCGGGTCAAAGATACGTTCAGTCTCCCACTTCTTATCTTTGTAGAGTACTATCACAGCCTCCTGTACGCCCATCATAATACCACCACAGGAAGCCTTCCAAAAAGTCTTAACGCATCTTCCTCAAAGGAATCTTCTTCATGACTTTTGGAGGTAGCCACTTCAGGCTGACTTTATGCCTGCGGGTATCTTCATTTATCTCTGGCATGTAGTATCTCTCTGGTTCCTGGGGTTTGAAGTTAACCCATCTCTTTTTGTACTCGTACTGAATCTGTCGAGAGAACCAAGCAGACATTTACGAATCATAACTGTATAACATCTTCAAACATCCGAGTTGATTGACTTCAAAGCCTGGCAACGTGTTGAAGTCATGGGGGTGCTTAAAGTACTGAATTCCTCGTTCTCACTTGACGGCATAACACTGTAGATCATGAAAGTATGCCCAGCTAAGAATTTGACCTCCAGCCTTATAGCCTTTGGTCCTATAGACTTTAGTGTGAGTAGCTGGCATCTTCACAGTGCTTTCTTTCTTCAGTATCTCCCAATATGCCTTCCATTCTTCCTTTCTCTGTTGAATGTCTTCTGCTGAAGACTCACCACCACTAACCTTTTCTTCAACATTTCGTTCAGTTCCTCTTCAGTGGCCTGTCCAAAAAGGTCAGTAAATGTAGGTAGCTCGTCCTCAGCTGAAGTGTACTTTGTAGTCTCTTCCTCAGTGATGTCCTCCAGGATAACCTCATCAGTGTCATCAAAAATCTCAGGAGAAGGTACATCAGAAATAGGAGCTAAGGTGTCATCAATCACAACCTCGTCAGGATTCAACCTGGACAACTTCGCAATCTGCTCCTTGGTTAAGCAGTGAATAATCTCTCGCTCATCCTTATCGTAGCTGACTGAGTGCTGTATAATACCTTGAGCGTCTAAGATCATAGTCATTGTCTCATCCAATCGACGTCTCAAAGGCACAGCTTCTACTTCCTCAGTAGCTTTTGGATCACATGTCTGAGTAGGAGGAGGTGGAGGAGGAACCTTAGCACCCTTGTCGTGCTTTGTTTTGGTTCGGATTTTTTGTGGGAGGGGACTGTTCAGCTGCTGCACCTGATGAACTACCAGACCCACTCCCTGAACCATCATCAGAATCATCATCTTTATCTGAATCTTCATAATCTACTTTCTCCTCATCATACTCCTCTTCTTCTCCTTCATCTTCTTCTTCATATTTGTCTTCGTCTGAATCACCGAAGTGAGCCTCAGTACCCTCTATCCTGGGAGTACCCTCCCTAAGACTCTCAACCTGCTCTGTAAGTCTGGCATTCTCTGCTTCAAGAGTTAGGATCCGGTCACTGAAACCAGCTGCAGTCAAGGCCAGCTGGTTATGCTCATCAATGTATTTGAGCAGATGCACCTCCTATTGACCAGATCTTGCCCGCAAATCCGCACGCTGGTCAGCAGCTTGAAGAAGTAGAGCATCTTGCTCACTGAGCCTTAGCGTGAATTGGGCAATGGGCACCTCCTGTTGATGCTTCTTCTCCATCAACCTAAGTAACAAACAATTTATTGTACTGAGCTGCTCAATCACTAAAACAATAGGTATAATCGTATCGGCTCGTGTGATCGAGGGACCAGCAGAAGCAGTGGTGTAGATGGGAGCACGGACACCAGAGGATGTCAGAGGGGCAATAGTAGTACGCGTAGGAACAGGCCGTGACCTGGTCAGTGAAGAAACTGTAACTGTTGCAGCTGATGTAACTGTGGTTGCTGTAATAGTGGTTGCTACAACAGTTGACAGTTCTGACCTCCTCTGCAGGACAAACTTTGTCCTTCTTCTCTTGCTGGAGGGAGATGATGTGGCCAGAATAGCAGAAGCAGCAACAGCCACAGCTGCAGTGGATGTAGCAGTAGAAGTTCGTGGAGGAGGAGGAGGAGCAAACTCAGGAATAAAAGAAGGATCCCTGATCTCCTCAAGCTCAGTCTCAGTAGGTCTCCTCCTCTTCTTCACCAGCCTGGCGCCCACCATGGCATTCTCAACTCATCAGGAGTGTCTTCAGAATCTGAGCTGTCAGATCCCTCTTCACCTTCAGCCTCACCACCAGCCTCACCTGATTCCTCTGAATCATTTCTATCTTCTACAGAAGTGGTGCCTGTCATCTCTAGTGTTGTAGATGCAGTGGCCTGAGTAGTAGACATGAAATCTAAATCAAGCAGAGCATCAACATCAGCTTCTTCTTCACCACCACCAGAACCTCCCACACCTGCATCAGCACGAGAACTAACACCACCTGCACTCATACCAACCTCACTAACACCTGTCGCACCAATACTAACTCCAACATCACCACCACCTACATCACGAGCACCATCATCTCCATCATCATCACCATCATCTCCTGGCACAACAATGTCCTCAACATCTGAATCCAAGTCATCATGCCTCCACTTCCTACACCAGGAACAACATAATCCGGTCTCTGAAGATGACCGAATAATGCACGAACCGGAGGCTTCCTCTCCTTTCCTCTGTAAGATAGTAGTCTGTTATGAGTAATGTCATTCATGTGCTCTAATCGGAGGATATCAGTGCTGGTCTTCGGCAGGTTAGGCACCTGAGCATCAAAGATCTGCTGTAGAAACCGAGGGTACATAAGAAACTCCTTGTCACCCTTAAGCATCACATTCTCCTTCATGTGGGTAAAGATCATTTCAAAAAAATTGAAGGGCGGATTCAGCACCAGGGCGACAAAGGCACACTGAACGGTCTCCCGTAAATTATCAAACCCACCACTCCTCGAACCCAAGCAGTGGATAAGTACATGTGCAAGGTACTTGAACTGTGGAGACAGAAAAGCTTTGTTGAGGATCCCAACTCCTAGAACACCTTCATACTTGCATCGCATAAAGCATCCACGAAGTAGATAGCGATCAAGTAAAATAGGCTGGTCTGGTGCATCATGGATGTAACATCACTGTATTTCAGGTTGTCCGTACATGTGTACGACTGTACCGTTACGACCTGATATAATAATTATTAATGACGATGAATTATTGGATGATATTATTGATAATTGGTATACATATTGAAAACGTATTATTATACACGTAAACCATGGGAAGTTTAGTTGTAACCCAACTAAGCAGAACCAGAGAGTTTATCGCAGGTGAATTCACGAATTAAGAATTGTGGTTGTAATGGAAAAGGAATTAGGAGATTGTTAGTGTCTGGTTGCGAATCATAGTCAAGGACACATGGTCATGGTTTATCGAAATAGCGGTGGGACGGTGTTGGGGAGGTTGCGACCTACCCCTGCATATGCCCTATACATATACATATTTCGGTCTATCATGGATGTGTCAGTGATATGGTTTAGTGGGAGCTGGATTGGGTATTTATAATATTAAAGATAATTAAATAATGAATTATTATTGGAAATAAATACGCGTTGGTGAGGTTACGATGATTAATTAAACACGAATGTTATTTCAGAAATATTAACTTAATAATGTATTCGCGTGGGCGACGATTCACACGAATTTAATTATTAGGAATAATATTCTGAAACGATATTCCATAAATCGTAAATCGAATCGAAATACGATACGAGCGTCGGATTCGAAAATGTGACGATCTTTACGAATACGTACGCGAGTAACGCGTTTCGATGAGATAACGAAATAATATCGAATGATATTAAATTAATAAATGGAAATTTAAAACATTTATTAGGAATCACAACCTAAAACAAATTCGAATAAACAAATTTATTAAATAATTATTTAACAAGATTAAATGAAATCATTTTTATGAAATGATTTAATTAAAAACATTTTATTTAAAACGTAATCTATTATTTCAAGCGTTTTATATTTTAAAAATATTTTACGAGCATAACCGAACATTTATGAATTTTATCGCGATAAAAACGAGACCGGACACGTGGTGACGATACACATGCATGCAAGAAAGGTTTATTAATGGTCAAATTTGTCTTAATGGATATAAGATGAATTATGGAATTGTAAAAATTGAATTTTTTATATAAGGCTAATTTAGGTATAATCTCCTAAAAATCAAATTAAAGTTTTAAATAACTTAAACGGCAGTGGGAAAGATTGAGAAATATGATTGCATGCATATGCATGAAGGTATACTTGAATGTGAAAGATTATTGTCCTCATCACTTGTATACTTTTGATGTGTTCTTAAAAGTTATAAGCCAATAATTAAAATTTAACAAGTTTAGATTATCTTCTTTAGGATAATCGTTAATAAAAATCTTGGGTGTACGACTTGGCTTAGCTTAAACAAACTAAGTTAATTAAATACTTATGGGTTTAAAGTAAACATATATAGGCACTCAAGAGTAACAAAACACATATACTTATGAACACGAACATACATAAATTACAGGTTGATTGAGTTGTTTTGATTCTTCTCACGCGGGCGCGCATTATACGAGAACATCGATTCTAAGGACTCAGGTGAGTTCTCATAACCTCCCTTTTAAACTATTTTGTTTTTAAACTCGAAGGTGAAACATGTATACCAATTTAAATATTACTTTGATTACACATGGATAACACTTGTATTGTCATAATTCCATGAGTTGTTACAGATGATTACATGTATTGTCACTATTTCGTGGGTCGTTGTGTTGACCTCGATCATTTACAATGATTGCATGTATTGTCACTATTCCGTGGGTCGTTGTTGTTGACTTCGGTCATCTACAATGACTGCATGTATTGTGTGACACCCGGCAATTTCAGGTAAATTGCGACTCTTACATTCTTTACATTTCACATTCATACTTGTTGCATTTCATTTAATTATGTTTAATTAGATGAGTCAAACACACACAACTGCGAAACGATAGTTCGAGGAATTATCGAATCGTACATTGCACATTGGTTTTAGAAACCAAGTGTGGCAAACACAAACACAATTGGATTGTGCAAATACATGTTGATTATGGTTAATCAAGCATGCAAACGATTCGTAGCAACGAACATCAACTATTAAAGATAATTCGAGGAATTATCAAAACACACACACACGAGTCTCATGAACGTTGGTGATCAAACCTATGTGCTATTATGATTATGTGCTAAACATGCGTTAGATGTTTAGGATAAACGTTAGGAATCGAGTACGAGCGAAATCGAATCATCGAAATCGAAAAACAGGAAAAAGGACTCGTCGCGGTACGCGATAACCACAAGGCAAAAGGCTTCGTGGTATGCGAAGAAATCGGGACTCCCGAATCCCATCGCGGTACGCGATAAGAAATTTTGATCGGCCTTCGCGGTACGCGAAGGCCATGCAGATCGAAATTTTTATTTAAACCACCCCTAATTCATGTGTTCGTTTCCTTTGCAATCCACCCGAGTTCTCACGTCTATTCCCGACCAAAACCCACTGATATCAACCTCAAATCCCTCTGGAAACATCTTTGAAGCTCTTCCTTGCAACCTTGGAGTGATTTGAAGCCATTGAAGCTCAAAGGGAGTTCTTGGAAGCAATCCACAACCTGTTCTAGTGATTTGAAGCCATTGGGTTCCAGAACCTGTTCTAGCACGAATCTACGCCTCTAAGGTAGTTTTAAACGTTTTTCTAGTGTTAGATCGTACATGCAATGGGTAAAAACCCACATGCAACTCCATATGGTTATTGTGCTCAAATTTGTTGGTGATTTGATGAGTATTTGTTATAGATTTACTGATTTTATAGTTTAGAAATGTTAGAATTGAGTTTTGGTTAAGTTAGGATTGATTTGGTGGTGATTTGGGCAAACTTGCCATAAAAGGAAACTTTTTTGTGCAAGTCTTGGATTGGTAATGATCTAGACATGTTAGATGTTGTTAAATGCGTATTGGAGTGTTTATAAACACATTTGGATGTTTGAATTTGTCAAAAACTTGGTTTTGTATAAACTTGCTATTTATGGAAACTTTTGTAAATCAAAATAGGGCTTTTGATGTTTTAAAACGTTTTGATGAACTTTGACCATTGGAATATGCTTAGAAAAGATTTTTAACATATTTGGAAACCTTGATTTGTGAAAATGAGTTTTAAAACGGATACTTTCCAAATAAGGAAACTTTATTTGGGCAAAATGGCATAAACGGTGATTTACGCGCAAACGACATGTTTTAAGGGTTTAAACGCGTTTTACAATCATATTAGAAGTGCTAACTTTATGAAATGGAATTTCATAACCACACTTTCCTAAATTGGAAACTTTCTAAAAATGGTAACTTGTACGATTAGGGTCATAGGATGCATGTAAGTGTCCTACTTGTACTTATGACAAATTGGCGGTCATAACACAACAATCGTGTCACCAACGATTCGTCGAGTCAAGACAAGTCAACACACACACTCGGTTGAGCACACCGACACTTGGATTTGTATGGGATACAACGAACCACAAAACACATACTCACACCTATATGCTTATAGGTGCATACTAGCAGGTGCTAGCTCTCGCAGACGCGAACACACTCACAACCGGAACTACTCTATCAGGTGAGTTCACGGCCCCTTTTACTTTTCAAACCTTTGGGGGAGAAAACATTGCATGATAAACTGTTTTATGAACAACTCATTTTATTTGCGTATGAACATGCTTTATCATATATGTATATGTGTGGACCACATCACAACTAAAAGACCTCGTGATACTCCACGGACCGTTAGTAGCGCATAGCGCCAAGCGTGGAAATTTTGAATAGTACTATTTGGTCCTGACAAGCCCCACCCATCGCGCCTGGGAGGCAAACCCGACTGGAGGTCGGAATGGGTGCAATATTGACCAATACTTTGCCATTGTCTTGTGACGGACATGGCGGGAGGCACAACTGTCAGCTTCGGTACGACCCCGCATATAATATAACTGTATTGACTAGCTATCAATCGATACTGCATTGTAATGATATGTAAATAGCAACTCTTGCTTTAAACATTGGATGTTTACTGCTTATGATAAACCTGTGCTCTCACCAACCCTTGTGTTGACCTTTTACTCGCATGTTTTCCCAGGTAGCTAAGGCACGCGCACAAGGATTAGGTTGCTAGGCTAGAGTCGCATGCATCTGCTTATGTGTCTTAGACTATTAAACATTTGTTATCATTTTGTTATGTTACTTATTGTATTGTTAAACAACTTAAATTGCTTCCGCAAACTAATACTCTGTTTCGTTTTGAAAACTGTTTAATCTTATGCTTCCGTAATGAATAATTTTACCGATGTTTTGATAACCTAAACTTTTACTTTCGCAACTCTGATTTTACTAAACTGTTTTATCCAAGTTATTGGATGTACGTATGCAATCAGACATGTAGGTCTCGCAACTGTGTGACCGACCGGGGTGCGACATATTGTCACTATTCTGTGGGTCGTTGTTGTTGACTTCGGTCATCTACAATGATTGCATGTATTGTCACTATTCCATGAGTCGTTACAGATGACTTCGGTTTTCTGAAACGATTGCATGTATTGTCACGTGGATTGCCACAACTCCGTGTGTCGCTGTCATTGACTTTGGTCATTTACAATGATACATGTATTGTCACTTATACTAATTGAGAATATTGATGTTTGAGATTGGTTGATTGAACATATGATTGATTATCTATGAATTATTAATATTTGTGATTATGTGTTTGGTTTATGTGTTTGGATGTTGTGCTGATTATCTCGCAGGTGTTCATGTGGATTATCTCAGAAAACTATAAACTTTTATAATCAGTTTGTAAAATATTTTTAAATATACAAACTTATGATTACTCACCAACTACTTCGTAGTTGACACTAGATTTTTACATGTTTCAGGGAACGAGGAGAAGTAGGTAGGGCAGGATAGCTCTACATTCTTTTGGACATCATCATGTAGGATCTCGGACTTAGCTATGATAACTAAAATTTTGAAGATTAGAATTTAGTTAGTTAGCTAAATCTCTTGTGTATTTTGATGTAACTAATTCATGATGAACATGATTTTTGTGTAATTAATTTGGTTGATTAATTGACATGTGATGATTTAAATTAGATGCCCACGAGCTTATGAACAATCTACACATCCCTCGTGGCATCCCGACGTTTCCGCCATCGGTCGGGGTGTTACAATGGAATCCACATATCCTACTGATATGTTCAGCAGAAACCACTACATCGTGTCCCTGCACCTTTCCCCTGATCACCGGTGGCTCAATCTCACAATCGATATCGATAGATCTCCAGAAATCCTGCTGATGTGACTGATATGGCACATGGACAGTAGATATGACTGGAAATATCTTGGAATGCCTCAAGAAAGTGAAAATCTATGTAAAGTGACGGGCATTCGCCGTGGTAAGATCAAGATGAGCGCATATGTTGTTCTTGGGCATAGACTTATATCCTGCCATACTGAAAAACAAAAGAATAAACGTGTTAGTACAAATCAGTTAAACAGCTGAATAAAATAAGAAAATTTTACAAGTAAAACACTTGTACTAATGAGATTATTCTGACCGAATGACTTTTGGGCGAATGAGTATGGTGACCGAATAAGCTCAGTCAACCGAAAGAGCTCATTCGATTTGGCCATTGACCAAAAGAGTCTGGTCAACCGTATGACTGACGAATGAGACTTAAGACCGAAAGAGTCTCGTTTGGCCGTATGACCTCCTTCTTTCGCAGCACTCATTCGGTCGGCCCTTAACTTCCGAATGGGCTTCATTCGTTCGGCCAACAGATTTGAAAATTCCAAGTTCACGAATCATCACCACAGACCACAAAAACTATACCAAAACATTCAGACACGACCGATTAAGGTTTTTAGAAAAGGTCTTTGGTGATTTAAGGTCCAATTTGTTCGTTTATTTTGGGGCCACGGTTAAGAACCCTAAAACCCTAAATATAAAACTCTTCACAACGATTCCATGGACAAACTTCCATTGTTTTGGTTCCCCATGTACCTGCAAACACCACAATCAAGAAAATAATCAGTAGGGCTGATGAACAGGTGAGAAATCGAAGTAATGTAGAAAAGATCTGATTCGGCCGAAAGGGAACACACAGTTGGGCGAGAGAATGAATTTTGGAGAATGAAGTGTGTCGTCCGAAAAAGCCATTTAAATAGGAATCTTCATTCGGCAAATGACTCAATCGAATGAATTGATTCGCCCCAATTTCATTCGGCCGAAAGAGTCCTTTAATAAAATTTCATTCTGCGAATGAAACAACCGACTGAATTACTTCAGCCCAGGTTGACTCGGCCGAAAGACTCATTCGGTGGAATGAAGTCATTCGGTCGAATGACCTATTCTCCTTGTTCTTTCGCACGAATGAAAACTTGGCACTAACCAAACACAATTTAGTTTCGAACTTTATCATTTTGATCAGTTAAATGGGTGCAATTATGAAGGATAGTCTGGTGGGTGATTGATTCAGAGATGATTGAACATCCGAACACACAAATGATCATCTAAAACAAATTTGAAAATATAAAATCTTTTTGTATTTTTCTGAAACAAAATACGACTGTACAACTTAACAACTAATCAACAAAGAAACACATATTTTTGTGAGAAGTCTGTCAAGAAACTAACACATACACCTAATCACATCAAATCAGCATTACTGAATGTTTCACTTCAAACACATTTGTCTTGGGATATGATTACTGATATACTTGTCCACTTTAAGCCTGACAATACATCACTTCTAACCCAATTTGATGATCATTCATATCTTCTGACTGAGTTACCCATATTATTTAACCAACAAAGATCAAAATCAGTTTGTAACTCATCTCTGCATGACTTAGTACCTAAAATCATAAATTCCATAAAGTTTCAATTTTATTATCTATTTGTATTTTTCTTTTTGATTTTTCTCTCATGTTCAACACATTCTCATGGACGGCTTCAGCTAGGTCTTTACAAAGCAATATGGCACGAATACAGAATTGTGTTGACACGGTTAACTTGTTCTATCCAAATGGACGGCTTCAGCTAGGTCTTTACAAAGCAATATGGCACATGTATGGAATCGAAGTTATTTTATTTTTGTATTTTCCAAGCTTAATACCAGCTTGATTTATTTTTATTTTATTGTGATTCAATCATTCTCATCTGAATGGACGGCTTCAGCTATTTTTTTACAAAGCGGTATGGCACTTTTACAGACTTGAATTCATGAATCATTGGAAACCTTATTAGATCCTACGATGACAGGCGTATGCCTGATTTGAGTCAAAAACTATTTATCACTTAGCTAGTTTTCTAAAACGGATCCCACAAACCAGACTTTCTAAGCTATCACAAATACTCTATAAATTTTGTAAAGTCTGCCTATCAGCACATCAATTCACAATTCTCATGTGTTTTCAGTTTATGCATTCACCTTAGCTTTTAAGACATGATAGGTTAACACATCACTTTCTCAAATAAGACTTTCTCATTTTTATGATTTTTTAAATGTTTTTGTATTTTTCAAATTTTTCAGATGTTTTTGGTTTTTCAATTAATCTATTTTATCTCCCCCTAAAAACCTAAAACAGAAAATCTTTTTGAGTTTTTGATTTAGTGAAAGAAATAACAGAAATACTTAACAATGAAAAATAAAACAAAAGAATACTAACTAAGAAAAGCGATGATCATTTGTCAGTTTCATATGAAGGAATGACTTCATCCTTTTGAAAAACACCATTAGCCGATAGCAGATATAAAAATCTGGGTTTATCAAAAGCTATTGTAAAAATATTTGCTTTCTGGTGATTGGTGTGTATTTTAACAACATCGATGAGTTTCTTTTCAAAACAATCACGTATAAAGTGATATTTGATGTTGATGTGTTTGGTTTTTGAGTGCTAGATTGGGTTCTTAGTGACAGCTATGGCAGCAGTGTTATCAACATAAATAGGAGTGTTAGAAAAATGTAACCCAAAGTCCCTGATTTGATGTTGTATCCAGATGATTTGTCAACAGCAACTAGCAGCAGCAATGTATTCAGCTTCACATGTTGAAGTAGACACCGATGTCTGATTCTTGCACTGCCAGGTAACTAAACGGGTTCCAAAGAACTGACATCCCGCAGATGTTGACTTGAAATATCTTTTGCATCCGCCATAGTCTGAATCACTGTATGCAGTAAGCTCAAAGTTATCATCATTAGGGTACCATAAGCCAAGATCCGGTGTACCCTTTAGATAACGCATAATCCTCGTTACAGCAATCAGATGTGATACTCTTGGTTTAGACTGATTACGAGCACACAAGCATGTGGCGAACATGATATATGGCCGAGAAGCAGTAAGATACATGAGAGACCCAATCACTCCTCAGTACAGAGTGGCATCGATTAACTCCCCCTTTTCGTCTGGTGTAATCCCGTGATTAACAGCCAGTGGGGTACCAGCAGGTTTTGCATCCGACATACTGAACCGGCTAAGAATGTCACCAACGTATTTGGTTTGATGAATGAAGATCCCTGCCTCAGATTGATCCACCTGCTTCAAACTTGTCTTTCATGACCTTCTCAAATTCCTTGCACAGACTATCATTTGTAGAACCGAAAAAGATGTCGTCCACATAGACTTGCACCAAGAGTAAGTCACCATCCTTCTCTCGAATAAATAGTGTGCAGTCAATGACGCCTCTTCTGAACCCGTTGTTCAGAAGGTGAGTAGATAGTGTCTCATACCATGCTCGCGGAGCTTGATGCAATCCATATAAAGCCTTGTCTAGCTTGTAGAATTGGTCACGAGCAATGGATCATCAAACCCGGGAGGTTGATTGACATACACTGTTTCACTGATCACACCGTGAAGGAATGCACTCTTGACATCAAATTGATAAACTTTGAATTTCTTGAAGGATGCATATGCCAAGAAGATATGGATTGCTTCAAGACGAGCAACCGGTGCAAACACTTCATTATAGTCAAGTCCTTTAATCTGTCTGAATCCTTGGACCACCAGACGTTCTTCGTTTCGCACAACGATCCAGTGATCGTCCCTTTCGCAACGAAGAACCCATCTGGTGCCTATTACCTTTGCACCTTTCGGTTTGTCAACAAGTTTCCAAACACCTAATTTCTTGAATTGAAGGAGTTCTTCTTGCATGGCATCAACCCATGATTCCTCTCTCAATGCTTCGGTGATAATGCGCGGTTCAACTTGATAGATGAAGCAAGAATGGGCATAGTAGTTCACATCAGCTAAGTCAAGAATATCAGCAAGTCCTCCTGAAGATAGCTGACTTCTTGTCTTAACCCCATCAAGTGGACTTCCAATAATGTTTTCCTGAGGATTAATGCGATTGATTCTACCAACAGGATGAGCAGGAACCTCAACCTGTCGATCAAGATTAATCAGATTCAAGTCCTCAAGTCCTAGTACAAGATTTTCAGCATTTGGTTCAGGGGCAGTTGGCTGAACTGGGTTATCATCTGAGTCTGAGCTATCATCATGTATCTGTACTATGGGAATTGAAGCTGATGAAGGTTGCACATGTTCATCAAGTGGATTATGTGCATCATACATCATTTGAACAACAACATCTTCATCTAAGTACATGGTAGGCATATTGAATGAGTCGAAAAGATATGAATAATCAAACATCCAGTCTGGACCTTTTCCAGGGGGGGACATAGAGTGTCTCCGAACATCATCACGGTACCATTCCTCCATATTCTAAGTTGATCTGTTGTAGACCCTTTTATTAGGAGTGCTGTACCCAAAAAAATACCCTTCTTCCACCTTCTCATTGAACTTGCCCTGCTCGTGTTTCTCAAGCATCGTGCATGGCGCACCAAAAGGTTCAAGATACTTAACATTAGGCTTTCTCTTATGGAGCAGCTCAAAGCAAGTCTTCCCATGTCTCTTGACTATCAATACCTGGTTCAGTGTGTAGCAAGCATTTGCCACAGCTTCATTCCAGAACTGAACTGGAAGTGATGAATTAGCAAGCATTGTCCTAGCAGCCTCAATCAAAGTTCTCTTCTTTTGCTCAGCAACACCATTCATTTGCAGGACATATGGAGCACTAAATTGTTGGAAAATGCCACATGCATTACAGTAGTTCTCCATGTTGTGATTCTTGAACTCTGTCCCGTTGTCTATTCTGAGCATACGAATCTTGAGCTTATAAAGAGATTCAAGTTTGGTCACCAACACTTGAATGCACTCAAATGTTTCATATTTCTCCTTTAGAAAGAAAACCCAAGAGTATTTGGAATACTCATCAGTGATGACTAGACAGTATTGATCTCCAGCTAAACTCTTATGGTTTATTGGACCAAATAAATCCATGTGGAGAAGCTCAAGAGGAACAGTGATGGAATGAAACTTTTTCAGCTTGTGAGACTGCTTGGTCTACTTTCCTTTCTTGCACGAGACACAGATATCAGACAGCTTAAAATTCTTCAGACTGACCCCCTCAACCAAGTCATTGTGTACCAAATGGTTCATCTTGCGTAGACTCAAATGGCCCATCCTCTTATGCCAAAGAATAGAATCTTTCTAAGTTTCCTTTGACATAAAACATGAAGCTATGGAGGATGTTGTTGAAGCTGTGGCCATGTTGAGTACATACAAGTCCTGCTTACGGGGTGTTGACATCAAAATCCAATCTTCAAGAATAGTCACACCTTTCTTGAGTATGTAGCAGTTTGAGTCATCAAGAAGAACTTTGTACTGCTTGTCACAGATCTGTGACACTGAAAAAAGATTACTCTTCAACTGCGTGGCATATCTGATTTTGTCAAAAGAAACTTGGCCATTTGAAAGAATACCCTCACCCGTAATGAACCCGCCTTTATCACCAGCAAATGCTACATAACCACCTCGAATAGAATTAACATTGGTGAGCAACGGTATATCTACAGTCATGTGCCATGAAGCCCCACTATCAACGATCCAAGAGTTGTTAAGAGCAGCCTCAATCAAGAGTTGTCTCGGATCCAAACATCAATCCATTTACCATCGAGGGTTGCATTGTATGGAGTGTGTAACACTGAAGTCTCAGAAGACTTAATTTCCAGACAACGTTTTTACTGAAAGAGTTTTTCAAGTAATGAATGATGGCTTTGATTGATTGACATTAACCACCTTGGGAACATCCAAGTTCACCACTTTCCCTTTACCCTTATCCAAAGGTTTACCATGATTTGGTTGTGTGAGTTTTCTAGACTTAACTTTTTTGACAACATGCTGATTTTGTTGTCTTGGTGGTGCTACCTTAGGTCTGATCAACTGAGGACAAAATCTGACAACGTGTCCAGGAGCACCACACTCAAAGCAAACTCTGTTATCTTTTTGATTAAAATGTTTGGGTTTAGAAAAAAACTAATTTTTTTGTTTAAAAACATTTGTTTTGGTCTTGTTCTGATTAAAACCCAAACCCTTTTTCACATTAGAAACAAGATTGTCAATCTTGTTAGACACACATTCTTCATTCTCTTTTGAAGCCTTCACAAAAACTAATTCTTGATAGATTTTTGAAGATGAAATTGGGTCACCCTTCATGACTACAGGTGTCTGATTCTAAGAAACAATACCATCAGATGAATAATTAGATTCATCCTCAGAATCTGAGACCTAATCTTCAACAATTCCCTCCACAAAAGATTTCTCAGACAATGAGGAACCCTCATTAGTAATCATTTCAATAGGATAAATTACTAATGGAGTTTTAACTTGGAAATTTTTAACATCTTTATTATTAGGTGAATTCACGAAAGTGTTTAAAATTGTTGGCGGACATTGTTGATAATTCACCTTTCCCTTACCCTTCAGATCAGTACCCCTACTGATCATGGGCTCAATGATATATGAGGAGCTTTCATCGCTCATGAGATTTTGACCTAGGGTCTCATAGTCACACTCAACTATGGCTAACTTCTTCTTTATCTCATCGATGGTATTGAGATAAGAAGTGATAGCATCTTGCTTATTCCGCACAGAAATCTCAGCCTCATGCAATTGTCTGTTTAAAAGATCAATTTTAGCCTGAAAATCTTTTTAATTAGATTTTAAATCTTTGTTTGCCTCAATAAATTGGTTGAGATAGCTGATTAAGTCAACATTGTGCTTCTGATAAGCCAAGACCTTACTGTGAAGGTCAACACAATTAAAACATCTTGAATGAGAAGAAGAACATTCATCAAATACCTGATCTGACTGTGAAGTAGCAGCAGAAGTAGCAGATGTGTTGACCATCAAAGCAAACTGGGTAACTGGTTCTTCAAGATCAGCATCATAATCTGCTTGAGTGTCTGAGTCTGAAATGCTTTCTGACTCTAAACTAGATGTTTCTTCTAGAATGATCTTAGCTTCTTCAGAAGTGCTTTCTTCACTTGACTCATCAGTCCTCTGAATTTCAGCAACACAAGCTTTATCCTGTCCTCCCTACTCAGGATTGAATCTGAAATCCCAATTCTCACCATCATCATGTTGCACCATCAATGCTTTGCTTGCATTTGAAGAACCATCCTGAGCAGGAGAATCAATGGGTACAAGTCTTCTCTCTAGATTTGATGCAGAAGATCTCTGATGCTGTAAAGGATTCTTGTTTCCTGACTTCTTTGGTTGTTTGCACTGTCTTGCAAAGTGTCCCTTCTCCCCACAATTGTAGCAAGTGACAGATGCCATGTCAAAACCAAATTTAGAATCCTTATTCACGTTGATGTCTTTGCCAGTCCTTTTCACAAAATCCTTTGCTCTTCTCACAGCACTAGCCAGAGCCCACATGATATCAATCATCTCCATGTCATTCAGGTCAATCTAAGAATAATTATCATTAGCCAAGTAAGGATTGCCAATCTGTCCTGCTACTAATCCATCATAGGAGCTAACAAGAGTAGAAAGAAGACCCATCTGCACCTTTGCAACCTCTACAGTCACTTTATCAAGGTTATCTGTCTTCAGACTGGTGACTGGTTGACTACTTTCTTTCTGAGAGCTGGATGATGAAGATGATTGACTGTAATGAATCGGATTGGAATATGGAGCTTCAGTAATATGAGAGAGAAAAGCAGTCTTCAGTGGACCATGAGAAGAGGCTCTCTCTACAGTAGGAGTAGAATAATACAGTGAAGGGTCCTGAACTTGAGCAACTCTCTTAGCCTTCCACTTGTTCTCAAATTCCTGCTCTTTCAACTTCTAGATGAAATCATTTATATCCATGTTTGCCATCATCTCATTCTGCTTTAAAACCATAAGAAATGACTCCCACTTTGGAGGTAGAGTATCTGCTAAGCACTGAATCTTCTCCTAAGTTGTTGTCTTGACCTAATGATTAAACAACTCACTCAGAAGATGGTAAAATGTAACAACCGAAGATTTAGCACATTTGATCGCACATGCAATCCACTTTAATTTGATAATGGTAATTATTATAGATTGAAAGTATGCAAGAAATGATGAACGTGGGCGAAAACCGTGTGCCAAACGGAGTCCTGGATTATCCGGAAATGAAAAACGAAGAAAAATTTCTAAGTAGGGAACTTCTGGACTCGCCGCGGTACGCGAAGGCGAGGTTGAGGGTTCTCGGTAGTACGCGATGGTTCAAAAATATCTGATTTCTCTGGATTTCTTCACGGTATGCGAGGACTTGTTTTGCTTCTTGTCGCGGTACACGACGCGGTGAAACCGACTTTAAGTTGATAAAATCATCAGATTAACATGCAAAGTTTATTTTTCTTTCTTATTAGATCTCCAAGCACCAAAATACGATCTGATTGATTTTTGATCATCAAAACCTTGATTTCAAGGTATATGAACATCATAAACGAGCTGAGGATAGTCGCTACAATATCGGATCATCGTTTTTCAACCGAGAATCCGTCTGAACAGGTAATGATTCGATTTCTCCTACTAGCTCAATAATATATGGATTAGATCTAATATTGGAAAGTTATTTAGTGGTTATTATGGTGGATTAAGAATATTAGATAAGAACAAACATGTGGGTTTGTTGACATGATTAAGATCCTCTTAAGATGTATGAAATTAGTTAAGAGAATCTTAACACATGTGAATGGATTAATGAATTGTATGGGTACGTGTAACCATGAATTTGGTATGATTATATATTATGTGATCATAGAACATGTGTGAACATTTATATAATCAAAGGGTTGTGGGTATGGAAAGAGTGTGGGTATGGAAAGAGTTGAGAAAGGAAGCAAAGTAATGTTTTATACAATTATGGGTGATATGATTGGGTATGAGGATTGATGTGAATTACCAACGGCATTAGTGTGATTGAAAGAAAGTAAATGAGTGTTATGTGAATGAGAGTAAGGTAAAGTATGAATGTCAAGTATGGGTGAAAGTGGTTAGGATAAGTCATGTGTGTAAAGACACGGTTAAATTTAACCACTAGCCCTATTAGGTTTATATAAGAATGCTTAAATTATGTGTTAAAGTAAAAATGTTATACAGGTTATTAACAATTCCTAAGGCCGAGGCTAGTTGGGAATTTATTGTAAGTCAAGCTTTGGATTAAGGTGAGTTCTTTGTAGCCCTGTTTTAAATGTTTTATCATTTTGGGCTGATATGCATGTTATAAAGTTATTGTATGAAAGTGAGTTTAACCTGATTAAGATCAGGTAAAGAATGTTTTCTGATAAAGAATGTTTTCAAATAAAGAACGTTTTCAGACAATGAATGTTTCCAAGTAAAGAATGCTCTAAAGTAAATAACGTTTTAAGTCTCAACTGCGGTTGAGAAATAATGATTTAAAGAGTTTCAGCTGAGATGTAAAGAATGTTTTAAGTCTCAACTGCGGTTGAGAAGTAAATGATATAAAGAGTTTCAGCTGAGATGTAAAGAATGATTTAAGTCTCAACGGTGGTTGAGAAAGAAATGATTTTTTTAAGAGACTCGGCCGAGGTCGAGGAGGAAATGTGATTTTGGCAGCTGCGGTTGGGCAGGACTTGAGCACTGCGGTGCGAGGAACTGTTTATGATGATGATGGTTTAAATGATTTAAACCAGGTTATGTATGAATGATGTATGTAAAGAAGTCTTGTGCCGGTATGAGCCGTCAACTTTGGTTGATGGTTAAAGAGTCCTGTGTAAACACAGGCCTGCCGACTGTGTCGCCAGTTGAGGAAGTCTTATACATGTATGAGCCTGTCAACTTCGGGTTGGCAGTTGTGGTGTCATGTATTTATACAAGCATGTCAACTTCGGGTCGTCAGTTGAGATGTATTGTGCTGCACAAGCCTATTGGCTTTGGGTCAACAGTTGAGGCTAAATTTCCTGCACAGTATGATTGATGTTATGATGTCATGAATGTTATGTATATGAAATATGTTATGCTATATAAAGATATGAATGGTTAAAGATTTTTATAAAAAGTTAACTTAGAACTCACCAGCGAAAGTTGACTTGGTTTAGCATGCATGTCAGGTTGAGCAAGTTTTGATAAGGATATGATGGCTCGTGGCATGACATGAGGACTACCTATTCAAGAGCTGGCATTCCTATTAAGGATAAATGTTATGTAATGATTTCTGTTGCTATAGTATACGAATATTGTACGGTTTAAGAGCTATGCTTTTGATGTTTAACCAACCGAGGGACTCCCGGGGAACGGGGCCTCTCAAGTTGGTATTAGAGCCATAGTTTGAGAGATTCGGGCCATATCTGAGGCCTGAACATAAACTGAGAATGGGACCAAGGTTAAGGAAGCCAGTCAAGGGTAGTTCAATGCCACGAGCGTCTTATTAAAGTAAATAGTATATGTTATTAAATAGTTGTAATAGATATAATATGTATATGTCTTAAAGTTAATGTGAATTAGTTAAAGTGAAATGCATGTATATGTGCCTATATGTATTAAGATGCATGAATATGTTAGATTGTTTAGACCATTTGTAATAATAATGTTTATTAGGAAATGAACTAAGCATGTGGTGGAAGAAACCCTAGACACACGAGTACAGATAAATAGTGACCGCAATTAGCTACTGTGGTTACGGATTTATCTATATGACTAATGCTCGGGTTTCATCTGTCATATGACTTGGACACCACAGGAAAGATTCAATGACTGAGCAAATTATAAGTATGCGATGCCAATGAAGGTAAAGAACAAAATGGGATTAGAAAGGTTGAAAGAGTTATAGAAAGAATTGGGAATGCTTGTTTGGTCAGATGGATACTGATTAAGGTCTTACTTTATTGGATTGACAAAGATTCATGGATTAATAGGTATAAAGAATGAATGGGAATAATAGAAACACAGGTGGAAAAGTAAATGATTAAGCACATTCCGGACACTGATATTAATGACTTACAATACAACTGAGTTCGTATTATTGTCTATCATACGAATACCTTATATGTTCTTAATTGTATTTTGGTCACATTGATTTCATCGTTGAAGTCATTGGGAAGCTATTGCTGAATGATCTACCCTAAGAAATCGTAAGTGAGCTAATTAAAAGGTCGATAATGAAGGAATCCATTAGAACATGGAAACACAGTTCGATCAATGGTAGAAATGTAGTTTGAAGACGATGACGGTCCAAGGAATAAAGCATACATGGAAAGTGATGAGGACAACAATGGTGGATGCAACGCATGGTGTAACCATTTGGGCAACGGTAACATGATGAAGATAGGAATGTATGTATATCCATATGGATGAAGGAAATCAATCATGGATGAAGAGAATTAGAACGGGTGACTGAGTTTATGTGTAGGTGATCTAATTGGTTTACGAATGATAGAACTAACGTACGAATGAAGGAAATGGCTTACAAAGGAACCAAGGAACTTTATTTATGGATAAATTATTCATCACTTGTGAATGAATAATATTATAAACTAAGGATGAGTACATCCGATTGAAGAAATGTAAGTTCAAATTGACCTAGATTTGATGAGATTATTCTCTGTGTTACGAATAATAATGCTTTGTTAGTATCCTAAATCCTGACAAGGTCTCACTAGGTTGAGCAATACATGTTGACATTAGAAATTGAGAATTGTACCTATGTTAAATAAATGTGGAAGTGAGATATTGAAACTGACTACATAAACATAGGTGATAAAGGTGTGATTAGGGATTAATAAGCAAAGATAAACGATGGTAAATGAATGCATGCATGGCATTAGGTATAAGTGAATGCAATGTCTAGAGTTAGTTTTATGTCAACTGCTAATGAAAAGAAAAATTAAACTGTCAAGATAATTTAAAG
The DNA here is from genome assembly GCA_009363875.1 of Mikania micrantha. Classification (NCBI taxonomy): domain Eukaryota; kingdom Viridiplantae; phylum Streptophyta; class Magnoliopsida; order Asterales; family Asteraceae; genus Mikania; species Mikania micrantha. The sequence goes on from CM018697.1 coordinate 61,363,352, forward strand.
CTTACGAAAGGTTGAAATGATACGACGTGCTTTTGACAAGAAGTGAGGTGAAGACCAATCGAACCTAGAACTGTTATGCTAAGGATGTTAGAGATGATTTTAATAACTCTAACGAGAAGCTATTTATGCTAGAATAGGATACATAAGTGTTGCAACATTGTTATCGTTTAAGGAACTATCTTGTCTTCACAAGATAATAGATGTTGAACATGTATAGAATATGCATAGAGCTTAAAGTATAGATTGTAAAATGTGGGTTTAATACGGTTACAGGTGTTAAGAGAGTCTTGCATTTGTTGCAAGAAACTAATTAAGGAACTTTGTATGAGTACAAGATTAATGATAAAGGATAATTGCCACTGTCTCATGTATAAGAAAATTCATGGTATTGTTATGTGACTGTGTGCATACGTATGTTATCAAAGGAAAGTTTTATGATAAGATTTTCATGGATCAAATGATGAAGTCCTCTTACTAAGGCAAATGATGAGGTAAATGATGAAGCCTTTTTATTGAGAGAAACAAGAAATCCTCATTATAAGACGACTAATGAAATATTGTAACAACACCAAGACTTGGTTTTGGTCTTTTTATGCAATGAAAAATTTGGTTGGCTTTATTCATTGACAACCTTATGTGTTAAGATATGTATGTAAGTTATATTAAGAAAATTTATTAATGATCAACTTCCAACGAGTGCTCTATAAATGGTTTAATGCCAAGAGAGATAACTGTTTGTAAGGACTAAATGGAAGAAGATATGAAGCATATTCTCTCGTTAACATGTAAATGATACGAGAAGCACAAGGGTACAGTAAAAAGTGGAAAGGTAATAGTATATGCGTCAAGATAACTAAAAGTTTGGAAGAACATAAATCGGTGATAAGACCTGATTTGATAGAGTGTAGGTTCCATGAAATAGGGGCAACAGGTCAAGGATTTTAGATAAAGAACATAAGTCACGTTACTCTATTCATCCTGGTGCAACGAAAACTTATCAAGATCTGCGAAGGTTTTACTGGTGGCCAGGTATGAAGTTAAATGTAATGTAATACGTAAACAAATGGTTGACATAAGCGCAAGTGAAAGCGGAACATCAGAAACCCTATAGTTATGTGCAACCTTCAGAAGTCCCAGAAGGGAAGTGCGAATACATCACCATGGGTTTAATTATCAAGGCAAAATGTCACGATACTATTTGAGTGGTTGCAGACCGATTAATGAAGAGTGCTCATTTCTTGTCTATGCGTGAGGCTTATACGTTAGAAAAATTGTCTGAATTAATTGTGAAAGAAAAAGTTACAAGACATAGAGTTCTAGTTTTATAGTTTTAAATCGTGATACGCGATTTGTTGCAAGATTTTGAAAACAATTTCATGAATCGATTGGCACAAGATTAAATAGCAGCACTGTGTATTATTCTCAAACAAATGGACAGTTCGGAAAGAACTATACAAATTTTGGAAGATATGTTTGGAGCTTGTTTTATTGATCTTGGTAGCATCTGAAATGATCATTTACCATTAGTGGAATTTTCATACAACAACATCTACCATGTTAGTATTGGAATGCCACCATACGAGGCGTTGTACGGACGACGTTGTAGAACATCTGTGTGTTGGGGAGGAGTAGGACAGAAAGAAGTGGGAAGCAAAGCTGCAGTAATTGATTTGACTGGAAGCTTCAACTAGTTAAAGAACGAATGAAAGCTGCACAGGATCGACAAAAGTCCTATGCCAATAAAAGACGGAGACCAATAGAGTTTGAAGTAGGTGATCAAGTGCTGTTAAAAGTTTCACCATGGAAGGGAGTTATTCGATTCAGGAATAGAGGAAAGCTGAGCCCGAGATTTATTGGACCTTTCCAAATAATGGCACGGGTCGGTAAGATAGCCTACAGATTAGATCTGCCAGAAAAATTGAGTGGAATTCATCCAACATTTCACGTTTCACATCAGAGAAAATGTCTAGCAAATGATATAGCATATGTGCCGTTAAATGATATTGAAGTTGATGAAAAGCTACATTACATAGAAGAACCAGCTGCAATTGTTGACACGAAAGAAAAACAATTACGTAACAAGATGATTGGATAAGTTAAGGTTCAATGGAAACACAGAAAAGGATCTGAGGCTACATGGGAGATTGAAGACGAAATAAAACGACTCTAACCATATTTGTTTGAAACGTAATAGGTTTCGGGGACGAAACCTATTGTAAGGAGGGTAGATTTGTAACAACCGAAGATTTAGCACATTTGATCGCACATGAAATCCACGTTGATTTGACTATGGTAATTATTATAGATTGAAAGTATGCAAGAAATGATGAACGTGGGTGAAAACCGTGTGCCAAACGGAGTCCTGGATTATCTGGAAATGAAAAACGAAGAAAAATTTCTAAGTATGGAACTTCTGGACTCGTCGCGGTACGCGAAGGCGAGGTTGAGGGTTCTCGGCGGTATGAGATGGTTCAAAAATATCTGATTTCTCCGGATTTCTTCGCGGTACGCGAAGACTTGTTTTGCTTCTTGTCGCGGTACGTGACGTGGTGAAACCGACTTTAAGTTGATAAAATCATCAGATTAACATGCAGAAGTTTATTTTTCTTTCTTATTCGAGCTCCAAGCACCAAAATACGATCTGATTGATTTTTGATCATCAAAACCTTGATTTCAAGGTATATGAACATCATAAACGAGCTGAGGATAGTCGCTACAACATCGGATCATCGTTTTTCAACCGAGAATCTGTCTGAACAGGTAATGATTCGATTTCTCCTACTAGCTCAATAATATATGGATTAGATCTAATATTGGAACGTTATTTAGTGGTTATTATGGTGGATTAAGAATATTAGATAAGAACAAACATGTGGGTTTGCTGACATGATTAGGATCCTCTTAAGATGTATGAAATTACTTTAGAGAATCTTAACACATGTGAATGGATTAATGAATTGTATGGGTATGTGTAACCATGAATTTGGTATGATTATATATTATGTGATCATAGAACATGTGTGAACATTTATACAATCAAAGAGTTGTGGGTATGGAAAGAGTTGAGAAAGGAAGCAAAGTAATGTTTTATACAATTATGGGTGATATGATTGGGTATGAGGATTGATGTGAATTACCAAGGGCATGAGTATGATTGAAAGAAAGTAAATGAGTGTTATGTGAATGAGAGTAAGGTAAAGTATGAATGTCAAGTATGGGTGAAAGTGGTTAGGATAAGTCATGTGTGTATAGACACGGTTTAATTTAACCACTAGCCCTATTAGGTTTATATAAGAATGCTTGAATTATGTGTTAAAGTAATAATGTTGTACAGGTTATTAACAATTCCCAAAGCCGAGGCTAGTTGGGAATTTATTGTAAGTCAAGCTTTGGATTAAGGTGAGTTCTTTGTAGCCATGTTTTAAATGTTTTATCATTTTGGGCTGATATGCATGTTATAAAGTTATTGTATGAAAGTGATTTTAACCTGATTAAGATCAGGTAAAGAGTGTTTTCTGATAAAGAATGTTTTCAGATAAAGAATGTTTTCAGATAATGAATGTTTCCAAGTACAGAATGTTCTAAAGTAAATAACGTTTTAAGTCTCAACTGCGGTTGAGAAGTAAATGATTTAAAGAGTTTCAGCTGCGATGTAAAGAATGTTTTAAGTCTCAACTGCGGTTGAGAAGTAAATGATTTAAAGAGTTCCAGCTGAGATGTAAAGAATGATTTAAGTCTCAATGGTGGTTGAGAAAGAAATGATTTTTTTAAGAGACTCGGCCGAGGTCAAGGAGGAAATGTGGTTTTGCCAGCTGCGGTTGGGCAGAACTTGAGCTTTGCGGTACGAGGAACTGTTTATGATGATGATGGTTTAAATGATTTAAACCAGGTTATGTATGAATGATGTATGTAAAGAAGTCTTGTACCGGTATAAGCCGTCAACTTTGGTTGATGGTTAAAGAGTCCTGTGGAAACACAGGCCTGCCGACTGTGTCGCCAGTTGAGGAAGTCTTATGTATGTATGACCCTGTCAACTTCGGGTTGGCAGTTGAGGTGTCTTGTATTTATACAAGCCTGTCGACTTCGGGTCGTCAGTTGAGGTGTCTTGTGCTGCACAAGCCTGTTCGCTTCGGGTCAACAGTTGAGGCTAAATTTCCTGCACAGTATGATTGATGTTATGATGTCATGTATGTTATGTATATGAAATATGTTATGCTATATAAAGATATGAATGGTTAAAGATTTTTATAAAAAGTTAACTTAGAACTCACCAGCGAAAGCTGACTTGTTTTAGCATGTATGTCAGGTTGAGCAAGTTTTGATAAGGATATGATGGCTCGTGGCATGACATGAGGACTACCTATTCAAGAGCTGGCATTCCTATTAAGGATAAATGTTATGTAATGATTTCCGCTGCTATAGTATGTCACAACCCAACCAGAGGGCTTGACTAACGATTGATTCAAAACACAAAGTAGCGGAAGACAAAATGAATATATTACAATTTAACCAAAGGTTTAGACTAAGTATCTAATTTGTTTACAACAAATCTAAAGTGTGATTTAACTAATGGGAGATTCTCTAGAGATATTGGGTCCATCCAGGCATCAACACACTTTATAAATCTTTAAGCCAAGTTCTCTTGTTTTACATCTTGAATTCTTGTTCTAGCAACCAAGTATCCGAGCCATACCTGTTTCTATTTACCTGAAAGACATGCTAAAATACGTCAACTATAAAGTTGGTGAGCTCATGAGTTTTAGTTTACAGACACAATAATAATTAGCATGTGATAATTCAAAAACAATACAACCAACCCTGTTCCATGCTCGGGCGTTTGCCTCATACACTGTTAGCCCACAACATGGTCAAACCAAATATACTTCCCAATTCCGAGACCCGTTCCTGCTCTCGGTCATTTATGTATCATAAGAATATATGCCACAACGGTTGACAATAACCTCAGTGGGGTTTCAACCTTACTTTTATAAGGCCACCCTTTCGGGCCACTGTGCGTGGGGGATTCCCCAAGTAGTACTACCCATATACTCACCGGCTCTACTTATGAGTTAATGGTTGTAAATTATGTTTAATGTCTAGGGGAAGCAATTTTATTGAAACGAACGTTCATTATCACATAAATAAAATTTTATAAACAATTTATGGAGCATGCTTTCAGTATCCCAAAACAGTAAAAAGAAAAGGGATCACATGAACTCACCTGGTTGCTTTAACTGGTTCGTTTTGTTCCTGTACAAACATGTCATTGTGCCACTATGCATGATTTGCTATGCTCCCAGAGTTATCATCAAAGCAAGTTACTATTTGTATTCATCTATACATGTATAAGTTGTAGATTTCATACCTTATGGTTGTTTACTGTGGTCGAGCTCTTTGGGTTAATGTGTTTAAAGTTTACTAGCTTAAAGTTTCATTTTATTACCATACATAACAAAATCTTACCTTGTATTGTACGTAAAAAAAATGTATGAGCAAATGTTGATATTATTTGTTGTTTAGTATAGCTACTAGTATGCTACTTATGTGACTAGTATGTTTATGGTCTTCTAAGAAAATTAGGGTTTTATCATGACCAATGGACTTATATTTTAAAGTTGGTTCACCTAGTTTGAGAGTTTGAGGAACAATCAATAAAAATTGTTTAAGTATAATACTAGCCATGGTGTCTTACTAATAATATAAATTAATGTAACACACAAGGTATTACAAAACAATAAGATAATTATTATAACATATTCACTTAACTTAATAGGTATTTCATACATCACAAAATAGTTTCAATACATTAATATCTAAGATATTTTACATGTTGTATTTATTGTATATACTAACTATTGTACTTATTTTAAATATTGAATAAGAAAGTGTTTAAAGTATTCATAATTTATTTTCTATGTTTAAATGTAAGGGAACACTCCTATATGAATCAATTATCAAGGATAATAATAATAATAATTTCACTAATGATATTAATATCGTTATTGTTGTCAAATTTTAATTATGATTCAAAATAGATGAATGGTATAATGTCATATGTTAAGATAAATAATTATGTTTTTAATTAAGCTTTCTTATATATATACATTAAAATAAAATTTTTAATGATGTCGAGTAAGGTTATCCTTAAAAATGTTAACTAAATTATAGTAAAATCTTATATGACCTTAAAAGAGTAGAAGGTGTTAAATGTTTATGTTGATGTAATATTAATTATTCTTATAAAAATAATTAATCTTATTATAAATTCATGGTTACATCGAATTTAGTATAGTAGTGGTAATATATGAATAATTATTTTAAGATTGAATTAAACATTTATATCAAGTTCCTAGTTGTTTAACACTATCACAATGTATATAGTATAGCTATGCACATTCATCATATTAATTCCAACCTATGTATATAAAACCAATTGTTAACATGTTGGATTTAAACATGTTTATAAACATATAGCCTTACTTAAACTTTCATTGTATAATATTCTATAAACGTGTATGTATAGTTCGTTTAATGATTTAATACCTACTTGAAATCATATATTGTACATCTTCATCGAGTTCAAAATATATAAGATTTTATTTAATTAAAGTTTCTTAGTCATTTTATACATAATGTAACAGGTTTCATATAATTTCTAATATGTATCCATATTAGATACCTAGACTTGTAATAACAATTTAACTTGTATTTATCGTATATAAATGTACATATATATATTGCAAGTGTTGCCTAATTTGTACAATTTATTATGTTTGACTAATGATTCCGCTTTCATAGTCTTATTATGATTAAACAGTTAGTTGGTTTAAAATTTATGAAACTAATTCAAATTAAAACTCTAAACATATATATCACATATACTATGATTAAACCAAATTATAATCATATTCCTTAGTCAAGTATGGACAAATTTTAGTATGTGTATAAATATTTATATACATATTTTCATGTAAATATCTTATATTTGTGTAAGTAGATATATTATTTTTATTAATCACTCGTGTATAGTTATATTTATGTACGAATGCATCTCCGAATCTCTAACAAAATCACATACGTTATATGGTTTCGTTAAACATTTTTATTATTAACCAATTACGACGAACCATATTTTATCTAGTTAACCCAAATGCTCAACCACTTTAACTTTATTGTTTAAACATATAAACAATATAATAAAAGTTATTGGCGCGCGATTATACCTTCCCACTCGTTCCATTCACGTATCTAAACCGATTAAATTATTCGTACGTATGTTTCGTAATTCAAACATGTTTCTAAACTCGATTTTACGTAACGAATACAACCGATTGATCGGTTTTCGCTGTTGACCGCGGCTGACTGGGTTTGACCGGTCCGAATCTGGTTTGACTTTTGTTGACCGAGGTTTTAATCATCTCCAAAGCCCTAACTCCCTTCGGCCGCATTTCTGTCCACCGTGGTTAAGCATGGTGGCTGCTCCACCGTAACAGCCACCTCTTTGGGGAATATCACAGCCACTAAAACAATCATCAAACACACTTTTAACTTAAAACCTTCAAGAAAACAACATGCATGCATAGATCGGGTATTGTGGTGACGATTCTTACCCGATTAGTGTTGTAACCCATACTCTTAACCCTAGCAACCACCGTGAACCATCATCTACTGCTTGGTAGCATCACTATCTCCACATCCGACCACCTCCTTCTCAAGAAACATCCATAAACGCTTGTAAAACAACGAGAACACTTAAGAATGTGACATGCATGTATAGATCGGAGGTTATCCTGTCGACCTTACCTTTGTTTTCGGCTAGAAGATGAGAAACCACCGGAATAACCCTTTTTCCGGTTCTAGAACCACTGTTGTAGGGGCTGTAGACCAAACCCCAACCGCTGCCATCCTTTCATGTTGTGTTGTTGTTCCCTTGACAGCACCTAACCCGAGCTACTGGTCCATAACATCATCCAAACTCCTGGTAGCCGGCGGTTAGGGCGAAACCCTAGCCGTCACAATCATTTTCGCTATGTTTTTCTCATCCGTAGAGTCGAGATCTTTAGAAAGGGTAGAAGAGAATGTTGTAGAGCTCGAAGAGAGGAATCCAGAAATGTGATTTCTTGCGTCGCCGCCGCAGCTCCGCCCTTGCTCCGCCGTGCTCCGCCTCAAGCTCCGCCGTGGAGCTCTCTCTCTCTCTTGCTGGTGTCATTGAGCGGCTGTACACACACACAAGTATGTGTGTGACGGCTGAAAATAATGTGGGGAATCAAAGAGGGTATTCCTTTTATACTTAGGGTGTAACTAGGGTTTAATATGCGTACCCGACTCGTCTCGCGATCGTATTTCGTTTTCGTTTATCGTTCTCGACCTGACACTTCCTAATTTACGAAAAAAATTACTTATAACAATATTAGAATGTTTATTTTTATCTGTAAAAATTAATTTGTTTACTTATTAAGCTAAAACACGCTAATATCGCGTATATGTCGTATTTAACGGATTTAATGTTTTCACGCTCTAAATAAGATTCTTGTATCTTTAATATTGTAAATATTTTTAAATAGGTATTTATCAAAGCTATTTACCTCAGCTCAGGAGTCAGAACGTTAATTTATTTAATACCAGTGCTCACACATTAAATTTTGTTTAAATCCCTTAATAGGCCTAATTGGGCCTAAGTTTCTTATTGGGCTTTCACATCTTATTGGGCTTTATTGGGCCTAAGAATTAAATTTGTAATTATATGTTTAAGTTTGTTGGGATTTCTCACAGTTGTTACAGTCTCCCCAACTTAAAAGAATTTCGTCCTCGAAATTAGTTGTTGCTACGGTTTAGCATGTTCGAATAGTTGTAGGTATTTATTGTGTATCACTACTCAAAGCTTAAATTTGGTTTATCATTTATAAGTATCACCATGTTCTAGTTCATCCTAGGGGACTACCCTTAAATTCAACAAGCATACACTTTTACTTAATATGGCATAAGATGTTAATAAAGATTTCAATAATCATAACAGTATATCCTAACAAGAAGTAACAATCTTCAAGTATTGAAGTTTAATTGATCATAGGCTATCATGATTAAAAGTTCATATAAATAAAATGTATTCGCGTTATGAGTTTTCGATAGGATAACAAGTTACATTCTATTATTTCCACATGTTTCATTACGCATCCAATACATCAATAGTTTCCAAATCCCGATCACTTGGATCTTGTTTCCAACCATAATGTTTCATCTTACACTGAATATAACCAATAGGTGTCAAGGATCACAGTTCCTTGATTATGTATCTTAATACAATGTTTCCTACAACGTGAACATAGCGATCAAGCATACTCATTATTCATTTAATGTCTCATCCAAGTTATTAATATGATTATCTCAGTTATACATGACATTTGGCACAAAATTACACATAATGTAAATCAATTTGTATTCTTGATTACTTTCCATTTATGATTTCTTATCAGAGTCTACAAAGTTATTCATTGATAAACATATCTTTGTTTTCTAAAACCAATAGAGTGAAAGTAATCATTCTAAGTAAACGGAGTCTAACGTATAGGTTATCAAGGACTAAGGTGCAACAAATATGTTTTAGTTAAGATGAAAACAAAGTTATGAACCTATCGACAAAGTAATTGTGAGTAGGGCACAATCACTTTTTATGTTGAATTCAACTAAGGTCTTAGCTATATACAAGTGGAGCTATCGATTCTTTAAGTCTAGAATAGCAAGGCATATGCTCCAATGAGATAACGATGGTACTACTAAAAGAAGCTAAGGATTTTATTGAAATACTTGAGCCGAGAAATCTTCAGACTAAGGATGTTATCTTGATTTAGGGAGTTTAATCGTGATGATGCCTATCTGCTTCATGGATAAATTCGAGAAGTTGACGAAGAATCCCTGAATTAAGCTTATTATAGAATTTCAAGGGACAACCTAACAGAGATAGACGGGTTAGATTTCAACTAGAATTGATAACTTTAGATATGCAAAGGATTTTGACTCACGGTTTGTGTCGGAATCTTACTCAAAATTATTTCAAGCGTTTGCAGCAATTATCACTTCCTCCGAAGCTTTTTAGAATAATAATTAAAGAATAATTCATCATTCGTAAGGATTAAATCATCTTGCTTGAATATGTCAAGCTTTCTAATTATCTGGTTTGGAGTATAAGAAATCGAAGATACAATGATTTAAATGAGCTTTCGTCCTTACCAATAAAAGTCGAAGAGTAAATATATAAATGATATATAGGAAGTTTTTGAACACTTTTAGTATGAGGTGGTGTAAAGGAAACGAATAGAGTATTCAAAAGACATACATGATGGTTACAAACGATTCTGAAGAGGATACTTTAATCTAGGGTGATAACAATTTGTCTACTTTCGATAAGTCCTTGTAAGTAGCCTTCCGACATACATCATTCTAATGATGACTTCTTGAATTGATACCTCAATTGTGTGCTTTTTAGTGATTGAGTCATTGAATCCTCCTTACAATTCTATGAATGTACCCCTTTGACGAACAAATGGATATGACTTTCGTATATGATACTATCTATTACAATGACATATTGTCTATCATTTATCCACTTTGTTATTGATACTCGAAGTTAGAAAATGTAGGGATATAGATTGTTGTTGGTTTTGCCATAGGTTTGGAACTAGTTATTTTGTTGTCTTGTGTAATAGAGAAAACGTTCTAGATTTCTTCCTTCACATTATGTAGATGACCATAACTTCATTGTGTCATCGCTCTCTTTGCCAGGTTCATTGTCTATCTTCTTGTGTGATCATTTTATTTCATCCCTTCAATTATGGTCTACTAATTTCTTCTCGTGATAAGATTTTCAACGTATCTCATTGTCATGAATCCTCTTGATGTAAATATTTTATTGATACTACGTCTTGAAGTGATGAAAAGGTGCATCAGGCTCGAACGTAATCTTCACTGCTATCCTCAAAGTATGGCAGATATATTCATAGTTTTCACTCTTGAGGTTGACTTTTCGCAAACGATTTTTAACTTTTTATGCTACCTTCTTGTAGCTTTTCTCCTTACAATTTAACACATTCTAACTTATTTGAGATTGATCCTTCTACTTTACTTCCTTGCAGTCCTTCCATACTGCTACTATTTTCCTCCAGTGACAATCTAGATTAGTTGTCCTTCATGCTAATTCAATTCATTATCTCTTAATGATATTTGTACGAGTGAATTCCGATGTAGATCCACCCAATGATTAAAACCTCCAAAGTGCCCAAACTCTTCAATTTCAGGATATCTCTTCCTCCACTATGGAGTGGTCGGTATTAACTAGTGTCATTCGTGTAACTACTCATGAGTTCGGCTTGTTGAAATTTTTATAAGGTGTATACCATGAGAATTCCTCTGGCTTTTATATTTCTGTTTAAATGTTTTAGCTGTTATACTACTTGTCATAACACTCAACAATAACACTATCCCAATGTATTGAACATAGTTTATATATAGGGCATACGTAGAGTCAGGCTACCTGCCTTATCAGCCACCAGCCCACCACTGTTTCGATATATTACGATAGTGTCTTTGCCAAACGTCTTTGACTGTAGATATATTAGTAAACACTTATCAACAAAACAATTTCCTCTATCATACTACACATGTTCATAAGATTCACATTGATGCTATGATGCAAATACTGTTTCCTGCAGTTGATCTTCAATGCTTCTCAAAACATTTATTGGCACTATAAAATCTTCTAATCTAAGATTAAATCCTTCACCATTTAATCCTTCACTTCTTCTTTTTCCCGATAATCATCAATTCTAATGGTTTGAAGATCGTCTTTTCCTCTTGGTGTTAATTACCTTCCTTCCCCTTGCTATAATTCGGTAGCCGGTACTGATCGTCGTGTATCAATGTGTATGGAGGTCTCGCTTGCCAAAACAATGAAGTTTTCTTCAAGCAATATTAGGATGCTTAGATGAATCCCATCTTTAGTCTTCGATATGCCGTATACTGAATGACCTTAGCGTCTTCTCTTTTACCTTGCTATCAAAGAATATCTTGATCACTCTTATGATCCATGGGAAATACCTTCTTCTCATGACAACCTAACTTCTCAAATTATGTTCTAGGCCAGTAGCTTCATGTTCCATCTATCATATTCACTAAGTGGTGCTCCTTTAAGAATTTATGTATTGTTCGTATATGTCGTCGTTATATAGTTTAGAATCAGTGGTTCGATCGACGGAGTGGATAGGAAAGAGTCAAGATGGTGAATCAAATTGCTTATGAAATAGTATCTCTGGAACGGAATTTCAAGTGATAGAATAAATTAAACTTCATATTAAAGGTTCACATTCCTGCTGTGTGAACTAAGGAATTTCCTCCCAATAGCATACAATTCCATTACTTTAGCTATCAAGAACTGGGGAATGGTTAAGTCAAGGGCGTGTACATTAGAGTCTCAAAAAGAATTAATTGTTGATGAAAGTTTAGAGATCGAAGATGAACTATTAAGGATAACAGAAATAGTGATTACAGACAACAATGGTAGTTGGTTATTAAAGGTGACTAACCTAATGACGATATGAGAAACGGTGAAATGAAGAGTTTCTCAAGTTTATACGTATGATAATTTGAATCTGAAGGTAGTATGTGTCGCAATACATTGATGTCATCACCTGCTTTCTCCTGGGTCTTTGTGATTTTTCACTCACTCGTGTAGCTGTGTGGTTAGTTGAGGAGTACGCATAGTTGATGGTCATAATCAAACTTCTGTGGCTATAAATATAAATTTGATAAAAAGTACAAAGAAATTTTTAAATTTGTAGAATAGAACAGTAGATTCTTCGACGCCTTAAAAGGATTGGAAGTTGACAACCTACATACCTTGATAACAAAGAAGTCATGATTCCCATAATATTTGAGGTAAAAAGAAGATAAGAATACGGGAACGTCGTTTCTACTAGGATAGAAGGAATGAAGAGAAGATAACGTACCATAAAATCTTCATTGACCTCTTGTGACTTAAATCCTATGTTCATCTCCCAATGTCAACTAATGTTTGTTCCAACACTTATTAACATAACAAGTATTTATATGACTATGCATAAACATTATGTTCAAATTTTATTTTATGAGTGTCTTAGAACTTCCCATGTAACTTCAAATTCACCATTATGTGTGCACCCATAATCCTGAATTTGATTTACATGATTGTTCTAGTTTAACCATTCGTGTGCTTCATATGCCTGGGTATTCATGGTCTCACTAGTATCATGTTTCTATTTGTTTAGGCCCCTAGATTTCTCAGGTTAAAGTCTAGGAACTTATCCTAAGGTTCCTAATTCGCTAAAACCTTTGGCTCTGATACCAACCTGTCACAACCCAACCAGAGGGCTTGACTAACGATTGATTCAAAACACAAAGTAGCGGAAGACAAAATGAATATATTACAATTTAACCAAAGGTTTAGACTAAGTATCTAATTTGTTTACAACAAATCTAAAGTGTGATTTAACTAATGGGAGATTCTCTAGAGATATTGGGTCCATCCAGGCATCAGCACACTTTATAAATCTTTAAGCCAAGTTCTCTTGTTTTACATCTTGAATTCTTGTTCTAGCAACCAAGTATCCGAGCCATACCTGTTTCTATTTACCTGAAAGACATGCTAAAATACGTCAACTATAAAGTTGGTGAGCTCATGAGTTTTAGTTTACAGACACAATAATAATTAGCATGTGATAATTCAAAAACAATACAACCAACCCTGTTCCATGCTCGGGCGTTTGCCTCATACACTGTTAGCCCACAACATGGTCAAACCAAATATACTTCCCAATTCCGAGACCCGTTCCTGCTCTCGGTCATTTATGTATCATAAGAATATATGCCACAACGGTTGACAATAACCTCAGTGGGGTTTCAACCTTACTTTTATAAGGCCACCCTTTCGGGCCACTGTGCGTGGGGGATTCCCCAAGTAGTACTACCCATATACTCACCGGCTCTACTTATGAGTTAATGGTTGTAAATTATGTTTAATGTCTAGGGGAAGCAATTTTATTGAAACGGACGTTCATTATCACATAAATAAAATTTTATAAACAATTTATGGAGCATGCTTTCAGTATCCCAAAACAGTAAAAAGAAAAGGGATCACATGAACTCACCTGGTTGCTTTAACTGGTTCCTTTTGTTCCTGTACAAACATGTCATTGTGCCACTATGCATGATTTGCTATGCTCCCAGAGTTATCATCAAAGCAAGTTCCTATTTGTATTCATCTATACATGTATAAGTTGTAGATTTCATACCTTATGGTTGTTTACTGTGGTCGAGCTCTTTGGGTTAATGTGTTTAAAGTTTACTAGCTTAAAGTTTCATTTTATTACCATACATAACAAAATCTTACCTTGTATTGTACGTAAAAAAAATGTATGAGCAAATGTTGATATTATTTGTTGTTTAGTATAGCTACTAGTATGCTACTTATGTGACTAGTATGTTTATGGTCTTCTAAGAAAATTAGGGTTTTATCATGACCAATGGACTTATATTTTAAAGTTGGTTCACCTAGTTTGAGAGTTTGAGGAACAATCAATAAAAATTGTTTAAGTATAATACTAGCCATGGTGTCTTACTAATAATATAAATTAATGTAACACACAAGGTATTACAAAACAATAAGATAATTATTATAACATATTCACTTAACTTAATAGGTATTTCATACATCACAAAATAGTTTCAATACATTAATATCTAAGATATTTTACATGTTGTATTTATTGTATATACTAACTATTGTACTTATTTTAAATATTGAATAAGAAAGTGTTTAAAGTATTCATAATTTATTTTCTATGTTTAAATGTAAGGGAACACTCCTATATGAATCAATTATCAAGGATAATAATAATAATAATTTCACTAACGATATTAATATCGTTATTGTTGTCAAATTTTAATTATGATTCAAAATAGATGAATGGTATAATGTCATATGTTAAGATAAATAATTATGTTTTTAATTAAGCTTTCTTATATATATACATTAAAATAAAATTTTTAATGATGTCGAGTAAGGTTATCCTTAAAAATGTTAACTAAATTATAGTAAAATCTTATATGACCTTAAAAGAGTAGAAGGTGTTAAATGTTTATGTTGATGTAATATTAATTATTCTTATAAAAATAATTAATCTTATTATAAATTCATGGTTACATCGAATTTAGTATAGTAGTGGTAATATATGAATAATTATTTTAAGATTGAATTAAACATTTATATCAAGTTCCTAGTTGTTTAACACTATCACAATGTATATAGTATAGCTATGCACATTCATCATATTAATTCCAACCTATGTATATAAAACCAATTGTTAACATGTTGGATTTAAACATGTTTATAAACATATAGCCTTACTTAAACTTTCATTGTATAATATTCTATAAACGTGTATGTATAGTTCGTTTAATGATTTAATACCTACTTGAAATCATATATTGTACATCTTCATCGAGTTCAAAATATATAAGATTTTATTTAATTAAAGTTTCTTAGTCATTTTATACATAATGTAACAGGTTTCATATAATTTCTAATATGTATCCATATTAGATACCTAGACTTGTAATAACAATTTAACTTGTATTTATCGTATATAAATGTACATATATATATTGCAAGTGTTGCCTAATTTGTACAATTTATTATGTTTGACTAATGATTCAGCTTTCATAGTCTTATTATGATTAAACAGTTAGTTGGTTTAAAATTTATGAAACTAATTCAAATTAAAACTCTAAACATATATATCACATATACTATGATTAAACCAAATTATAATCATATTCCTTAGTCAAGTATGGACAAATTTTAGTATGTGTATAAATATTTATATACATATTTTCATGTAAATATCTTATATTTGTGTAAGTAGATATATTATTTTTATTAATCACTCGTGTATAGTTATATTTATGTACGAATGCATCTCCGAATCTCTAACAAAATCACATACGTTATATGGTTTCGTTAAACATTTTTATTATTAACCAATTACGACGAACCATATTTTATCTAGTTAACCCAAATGCTCAACCACTTTAACTTTATTGTTTAAACATATAAACCATATAATAAAAGTTATTGGCGCGCGATTATACCTTCCCACTCGTTCCATTCACGTATCTAAACCGATTAAATTATTCGTACGTATGTTTCGTAATTCAAACATGTTTCTAAACTCGATTTTACGTAACGAATACAACCGATTGATCGGTTTTCGCTGTTGACCGCGGCTGACTGGGTTTGACCGGTCCGAATCTGGTTTGACTTTTGTTGACCGAGGTTTTAATCATCTCCAAAGCCCTAACTCCCTTCGGCCGCATTTCTGTCCACCGTGGTTAAGCATGGTGGCTGCTCCACCGTAACAGCCACCTCTTTGGGGAATATCACAGCCACTAAAACAATCATCAAACACACTTTTAACTTAAAACCTTCAAGAAAACAACATGCATGCATAGATCGGGTATTGTGGTGACGATTCTTACCCGATTAGTGTTGTAACCCATACTCTTAACCCTAGCAACCACCGTGAACCATCATCTACTGCTTGGTAGCATCACTATCTCCACATCCGACCACCTCCTTCTCAAGAAACATCCATAAACGCTTGTAAAACAACGAGAACACTTAAGAATGTGACATGCATGTATAGATCGGAGGTTATCCTGTCGACCTTACCTTTGTTTTCGGCTAGAAGATGAGAAACCACCGGAATAACCCTTTTTCCGGTTCTAGAACCACTGTTGTAGGGGCTGTAGACCAAACCCCAACCGCTGCCATCCTTTCATGTTGTGTTGTTGTTCCCTTGACAGCACCTAACCCGAGCTACTGGTCCATAACATCATCCAAACTCCTGGTAGCCGGCGGTTAGGGCGAAACCCTAGCCGTCACAATCATTTTCGCTATGTTTTTCTCATCCGTAGAGTCGAGATCTTTAGAAAGGGTAGAAGAGAATGTTGTAGAGCTCGAAGAGAGGAATCCAGAAATGTGATTTCTTGCGTCGCCGCCACAGCTCCGCCCTTGCTCCGTCGTGCTCCGCCTCAAGCTCCGCCGTGGAGCTCTCTCTCTCTCTTGCTGGTGTCATTGAGCGGCTGTACACACACACAAGTATGTGTGTGACGGCTGAAAATAATGTGGGGAATCAAAGAGGGTATTCCTTTTATACTTAGGGTGTAACTAGGGTTTAATATGCGTACCCGACTCGTCTCGCGATCGTATTTCGTTTTCGTTTATCGTTCTCGACCCGACACTTCCTAATTTACGAAAAAAAATGACTTATAACAATATTAGAATGTTTATTTTTATCTGTAAAAATTAATTTGTTTACTTATTAAGCTAAAACACGCTAATATCGCGTATATGTCGTATTTAACGGATTTAATGTTTTCACGCTCTAAATAAGATTCTTGTATCTTTAATATTGTAAATATTTTTAAATAGGTATTTATCAAAGCTATTTACCTCAGCTCAGGAGTCAGAACGTTAATTTATTTAATACCAGTGCTCACACATTAAATTTTGTTTAAATCCCTTAATAGGCCTAATTGGGCCTAAGTTTCTTATTGGGCTTTCACATCTTATTGGGCTTTATTGGGCCTAAGAATTAAATTTGTAATTATATGTTTAAGTTTGTTGGGATTTCTCACAGTTGTTACAGTCTCCCCAACTTAAAAGAATTTCGTCCTCGAAATTAGTTGTTGCTACGGTTTAGCATGTTCGAATAGTTGTAGGTATTTCTTGTGTGTCACTACTCAAAGCTTAAATTTGGTTTATCATTTATAAGTATCACCATGTTCTAGTTCATCCTAGGGGACTACCCTTAAATTCAACAAGCATACACTTTTACTTAATATGGCATAAGATGTTAATAAAGATTTCAATAATCATAACAGTATATCCTAACAAGAAGTAACAATCTTCAAGTATTGAAGTTTAATTGATCATAGGCTATCATGATTAAAAGTTCATATAAATAAAATGTATTCGCGTTATGAGTTTTCGATAGGATAACAAGTTACATTCTATTATTTCCACATGTTTCATTACGCATCCAATACATCAATAGTTTCCAAATCCCGATCACTTGGATCTTGTTTCCAACCATAATGTTTCATCTTACACTGAATATAACCAATAGGTGTCAAGGATCAGAGTTCCTTGATTATGTATCTTAATACAATGTTTCCTACAACGTGAACATAGCGATCAAGCATACTCATTATTCATTTAATGTCTCATCCAAGTTATTAATATGATTATCTCAGTTATACATGACATTTGGCACAAAATTACACATAATGTAAATCAATTTGTATTCTTGATTACTTTCCATTTATGATTTCTTATCAGAGTCTACAAAGTTATTCATTGATAAACATATCTTTGTTTTCTAAAACCAATAGAGTGAAAGTAATCATTCTAAGTAAACGGAGTCTAACGTATAGGTTATCAAGGACTAAGGTGCAACAAATATGTTTTAGTTAAGATGAAAACAAAGTTATGAACCTATCGACAAAGTAATTGTGAGTAGGGCACAATCACTTTTTATGTTGAATTCAACTAAGGTCTTAGCTATATACAAGTGGAGCTATCGATTCTATAAGTCTAGAATAGCAAGGCATATGCTCCAATGAGATAACGATGGTACTACTAAAAGAAGCTAAGGATTTTATTGAAATACTTGAGCCGAGAAATCTTCAGACTAAGGATGTTATCTTGATTTAGGGAGTTTAATCGTGATGATGCCTATCTGCTTCATGGATAAATTCGAGAAGTTGACGAAGAATCCCTGAATTAAGCTTATTATAGAATTTCAAGGGACAACCTAACAGAGATAGACGGGTTAGATTTCAACTAGAATTGATAACTTTAGATATGCAAAGGATTTTGACTCACGGTTTGTGTCGGAATCTTACTCAAAATTATTTCAAGCGTTTGCAGCAATTATCACTTCCTCCGAAGCTTTTTAGAATAATAATTAAAGAATAATTCATCACTCGTAAGGATGAAATCATCTTGCTTGAATATGTCAAGCTTTCTAATTATCTGGTTTGGAGTATAAGAAATCGAAGATACAATGATTTAAATGAGCTTTCGTCCTTACCAATAAAAGTCGAAGAGTAAATATATAAATGATATATAGGAAGTTTTTGAACACTTTTAGTATGAGGTGGTGTAAAGGAAACGAATAGAGTATTCAAAAGACATACATGATGGTTACAAACGATTCTGAAGAGGATACTTTAATCTAGGGTGATAACAATTTGTCTACTTTCGATAAGTCCTTGTAAGTAGCCTTCCGACATACATCATTCTAATGATGACTTCTTGAATTGATACCTCAATTGTGTGCTTTTTAGTGATTGAGTCATTGAATCCTCCTTACAATTCTATGAATGTACCCCTTTGACGAACAAATGGATATGACTTTCGTATATGATACTATCTATTACAATGACACATTGTCTATCATTTATCCACTTTGTTATTGATACTCGAAGTTAGAAAATGTAGGGATATAGATTGTTGTTGGTTTTGCCATAGGTTTGGAACTAGTTATTTTGTTGTCTTGTGTAATAGAGAAAACGTTCTAGATTTCTTCCTTCACATTATGTAGATGACCATAACTTCATTGTGTCATCGCTCTATTTGCCAGGTTCATTGTCTATCTTCTTGTGTGATCATTTTATTTCATCCCTTCAATTATGGTCTACTAATTTCTTCTCGTGATAAGATTTTCAATGTATCTCATTGTCATGAATCCTCTTGATGTAAATATTTTATTGATACTACGTCTTGAAGTGATGAAAAGGTGCATCAGGCTCGAACGTAATCTTCACTGCTATCCTCAAAGTATGGCAGATATTTTCATAGTTTTCACTCTTGAGGTTGACTTTTCGCAAACGATTTTTAACTTTTTATGCTACCTTCTTGTAGCTTTTCTCCTTACAATTTAACACATTCTAACTTATTTTAGATTGATCCTTCTACTTTACTTCCTTGCAGTCCTTCCATACTGCTACTATTTTCCTCCAGTGACAATCTAGATTAGTTGTCCTTCATGCTAATTCAATTCATTATCTCTTAATGATATTTGTACGAGTGAATTCCGATGTAGATCCACCCAATGATTAAAACCTCCAAAGTGCCCAAACTCTTCAATTTCAGGATATCTCTTCCTCCACTATGGAGTGGTCGGTATTAACTAGTGTCATTCGTGTAACTACTCATGAGTTCGGCTTGTTGAAATTTTTATAAGGTGTATACCATGAGAATTCCTCTGGTTTTTATATTTCTGTTTAAATGTTTTAGCTGTTATACTACTTGTCATAACACTCAACAATAACACTATCCCAATGTACCGAACATAGTTTATATATAGGGCATACGTAGAGTCAGGCTACCTGCCTTATCAGCCGCCAGCCCACCACTGTTTCGATATATTACGATAGTGTCTTTGCCAAACGTCTTTGACTGTAGATATATTAGTAAACACTTATCAACTAAACAATTTCCTCTATCATACTACACATGTTCATAAGATTCACATTGATGCTATGATGCAAA
This sequence comes from Mikania micrantha, assembly GCA_009363875.1. NCBI lineage: Eukaryota > Viridiplantae > Streptophyta > Magnoliopsida > Asterales > Asteraceae > Mikania > Mikania micrantha. The sequence continues at coordinate 61,383,996 of CM018697.1, forward strand.
TACTGTTTCCTGCAGTTGATCTTCAATGCTTCTCAAAACATTTATTGGCACTATAAAATCTTCTAATCTAAGATTAAATCCTTTACCATTTAATCCTTCACTTCTTCTTTTTCCCGATAATCATCAATTCTAATGGTTTGAAGATCGTCTTTTCCTCTTGGTGTTAATTACCTTCCTTCCCCTTGCTATAATTCGGTAGCCGGTACTGATCGTCGTGTATCAATGTGTATGGAGGTCTCGCTTGCCAAAACAATGAAGTTTTCTTCAAGCAATATTAGGATGCTTAGATGAATCCCATCTTTAGTCTTCGATATGCCGTATACTGAATGACCTTAGCGTCTTCTCTTTTACCTTGCTATCAAAGAATATCTTGATCACTCTTATGATCCATGGGAAATACCTTCTTCTCATGACAACCTAACTTCTCAAATTATGTTCTAGGCCAGTAGCTTCATGTTCCATCTATCATATTCACTAAGTGGTGCTCCTTTAAGAATTTATGTATTGTTCGTATATGTCGTCGTTATATAGTTTAGAATCAGTGGTTCGATCGACGGAGTGGATAGGAAAGAGTCAAGATGGTGAATCAAATTGCTTATGAAATAGTATCTCTGGAATGGAATTTCAAGTGATAGAATAAATTAAACTTCATATTAAAGGTTCACATTCCTGCTGTGTGAACTAAGGAATTTCCTCCCAATAGCATACAATTCCATTACTTTAGCTATCAAGAACTGGGGAATGGTTAAGTCAAGGGCGTGTACATTAGAGTCTCAAAAAGAATTAATTGTTGATGAAAGTTAGAGATCGAAGATGAACTATTAAGGATAACAGAAATAGTGATTAAAGACAACAATGGTAGTTGGTTATTAAAGGTGACTAACCTAATGACGATATGAGAAACGGTGAAATGAAGAGTTTCTCAAGTTTATACGTATGATAATTTGAATCTGAAGGTAGTATGTGTCGCAATACATTGATGTCATCACCTGTTTTCTCCTGGGTCTTTGTGATTTTTCACTCACTCGTGTAGCTGTGTGGTTAGTTGAGGAGTACGCATAGTTGATGGTCATAATCAAACTTCTGTGGCTATAAATATAAATTTGATAAAAAGTACAAAGAAATTTTTAAATTTGTAGAATAGAATAGAAGATTCTTGGACGCCTTAAAAGGATTGGAAGTTGACAACCTACATACCTTGATAACAAAGAAGTCATGATTCCCATAATATTTGAGGTAAAAAGAAGATAAGAATACGGGAACGTCGTTTCTACTAGGATAGAAGGAATGAAGAGAAGATAACGTACCATAAAATCTTCGTTGACCTCTTGTGACTTAAATCCTATGTTCATCTCCCAATGTCAACTAATGTTTTTTCCAACACTTATTAACATAACAAGTATTTATATGAATATGCATAAACATTATGTTCAAATTTTATTTTATGAGTGTCTTAGAACTTCCCATGTAACTTCAAATTCACCATTATGTGTGCACCCATAATCCTGAATTTGATTTACATGATTGTTCTAGTTTAACCATTCGTGTGCTTCATATGCCTGGGTATTCATGGTCTCACTAGTAGCATGTTTCTATTTGTTTAGGCCCCTAGATTTCTCAGGTTAAAGTCTAGGAACTTATCCTAAGGTTCCTAATTCGCTAAAACCTTTGGCTCTGATACCAACCTGTCACAACCCAACCAGAGGGCTTGACTAACGATTGATTCAAAACACAAAGTAGCGGAAGACAAAATGAATATATTACAATTTAACCAAAGGTTTAGACTAAGTATCTAATTTGTTTACAACAAATCTAAAGTGTGATTTAACTAATGGGAGATTCTCTAGAGATATTGGGTCCATCCAGGCATCAGCACACTTTATAAATCTTTAAGCCAAGTTCTCTTGTTTTACATCTTGAATTCTTGTTCTAGCAACCAAGTATCCGAGCCATACCTGTTTCTATTTACCTGAAAGACATGCTAAAATACGTCAACTATAAAGTTGGTGAGCTCATGAGTTTTAGTTTACAGACACAATAATAATTAGCATGTGATAATTCAAAAACAATACAACCAACCCTGTTCCATGCTCGGGCGTTTGCCTCATACACTGTTAGCCCACAACATGGTCAAACCAAATATACTTCCCAATTCCGAGACCCGTTCCTGCTCTCGGTCATTTATGTATCATAAGAATATATGCCACAACGGTTGACAATAACCTCAGTGGGGTTTCAACCTTACTTTTATAAGGCCACCCTTTCGGGCCACTGTGCGTGGGGGATTCCCCAAGTAGTACTACCCATATACTCACCGGCTCTACTTATGAGTTAATGGTTGTAAATTATGTTTAATGTCTAGGGGAAGCAATTTTATTGAAACGGACGTTCATTATCACATAAATAAAATTTTATAAACAATTTATGGAGCATGCTTTCAGTATCCCAAAACAGTAAAAAGAAAAGGGATCACATGAACTCACCTGGTTGCTTTAACTGGTTCGTTTTGTTCCTGTACAAACATGTCATTGTGCCACTATGCATGATTTGCTATGCTCCCAGAGTTATCATCAAAGCAAGTTCCTATTTGTGTTCATCTATACATGTATAAGTTGTAGATTTCATACCTTATGGTTGTTTACTGTGGTCGAGCTCTTTGGGTTAATGTGTTTAAAGTTTACTAGCTTAAAGTTTCATTTTATTACCATACATAACAAAATCTTACCTTGTATTGTACGTAAAAAAAATGTATGAGCAAATGTTGATATTATTTGTTGTTTAGTATAGCTACTAGTATGCTACTTATGTGACTAGTATGTTTATGGTCTTCTAAGAAAATTAGGGTTTTATCATGACCAATGGACTTATATTTTAAAGTTGGTTCACCTAGTTTGAGAGTTTGAGGAACAATCAATAAAAATTGTTTAAGTATAATACTAGCCATGGTGTCTTACTAATAATATAAATTAATGTAACACACAAGGTATTACAAAACAATAAGATAATTATTATAACATATTCACTTAACTTAATAGGTATTTCATACATCACAAAATAGTTTCAATACATTAATATCTAAGATATTTTACATGTTGTATTTATTGTATATACTAACTATTGTACTTATTTTAAATATTGAATAAGAAAGTGTTTAAAGTATTCATAATTTATTTTCTATGTTTAAATGTAAGGGAACACTCCTATATGAATCAATTATCAAGGATAATAATAATAATAATTTCACTAACGATATTAATATCGTTATTGTTGTCAAATTTTAATTATGATTCAAAATAGATGAATGGTATAATGTCATATGTTAAGATAAATAATTATGTTTTTAATTAAGCTTTCTTATATATATACATTAAAATAAAATTTTTAATGATGTCGAGTAAGGTTATCCTTAAAAATGTTAACTAAATTATAGTAAAATCTTATATGACCTTAAAAGAGTAGAAGGTGTTAAATGTTTATGTTGATGTAATATTAATTATTCTTATAAAAATAATTAATCTTATTATAAATTCATGGTTACATCGAATTTAGTATAGTAGTGGTAATATATGAATAATTATTTTAAGATTGAATTAAACATTTATATCAAGTTCCTAGTTGTTTAACACTATCACAATGTATATAGTATAGCTATGCACATTCATCATATTAATTCCAACCTATGTATATAAAACCAATTGTTAACATGTTGGATTTAAACATGTTTATAAACATATAGCCTTACTTAAACTTTCATTGTATAATATTCTATAAACGTGTATGTATAGTTCGTTTAATGATTTAATACCTACTTGAAATCATATATTGTACATCTTCATCGAGTTCAAAATATATAAGATTTTATTTAATTAAAGTTTCTTAGTCATTTTATACATAATGTAACAGGTTTCATATAATTTCTAATATGTATCCATATTAGATACCTAGACTTGTAATAACAATTTAACTTGTATTTATCGTATATAAATGTACATATATATATTGCAAGTGTTGCCTAATTTGTACAATTTATTATGTTTGACTAATGATTCAGCTTTCATAGTCTTATTATGATTAAACAGTTAGTTGGTTTAAAATTTATGAAACTAATTCAAATTAAAACTCTAAACATATATATCACATATACTATGATTAAACCAAATTATAATCATATTCCTTAGTCAAGTATGGACAAATTTTAGTATGTGTATAAATATTTATATACATATTTTCATGTAAATATCTTATATTTGTGTAAGTAGATATATTATTTTTATTAATCACTCGTGTATAGTTATATTTATGTACGAATGCATCTCCGAATCTCTAACAAAATCACATACGTTATATGGTTTCGTTAAACATTTTTATTATTAACCAATTACGACGAACCATATTTTATCTAGTTAACCCAAATGCTCAACCACTTTAACTTTATTGTTTAAACATATAAACCATATAATAAAAGTTATTGGCGCGCGATTATACCTTCCCACTCGTTCCATTCACGTATCTAAACCGATTAAATTATTCGTACGTATGTTTCGTAATTCAAACATGTTTCTAAACTCGATTTTACGTAACGAATACAACCGATTGATCGGTTTTCGCTGTTGACCGCGGCTGACTGGGTTTGACCGGTCCGAATCTGGTTTGACTTTTGTTGACCGAGGTTTTAATCATCTCCAAAGCCCTAACTCCCTTCGGCCGCATTTCTGTCCACCGTGGTTAAGCATGGTGGCTGCTCCACCGTAACAGCCACCTCTTTGGGGAATATCACAGCCACTAAAACAATCATCAAACACACTTTTAACTTAAAACCTTCAAGAAAACAACATGCATGCATAGATCGGGTATTGTGGTGACGATTCTTACCCGATTAGTGTTGTAACCCATACTCTTAACCCTAGCAACCACCGTGAACCATCATCTACTGCTTGGTAGCATCACTATCTCCACATCCGACCACCTCCTTCTCAAGAAACATCCATAAATGCTTGTAAAACAACGAGAACACTTAAGAATGTGACATGCATGTATAGATCGGAGGTTATCCTGTCGACCTTACCTTTGTTTTCGGCTAGAAGATGAGAAACCACCGGAATAACCCTTTTTCCGGTTCTAGAACCACTGTTGTAGGGGCTGTAGACCAAACCCCAACCGCTGCCATCCTTTCATGTTGTGTTGTTGTTCCCTTGACAGCACCTAACCCGAGCTACTGGTCCATAACATCATCCAAACTCCTGGTAGCCGGCGGTTAGGGCGAAACCCTAGCCGTCACAATCATTTTCGCTATGTTTTTCTCATCCGTAGAGTCGAGATCTTTAGAAAGGGTAGAAGAGAATGTTGTAGAGCTCGAAGAGAGGAATCCAGAAATGTGATTTCTTGCGTCGCCGCCGCAGCTCCGCCCTTGCTCCGCCGTGCTCCGCCTCAAGCTCCGCCGTGGAGCTCTCTCTCTCTCTCTTGCTGGTGTCATTGAGCGGCTGTACACACACACAAGTATGTGTGTGACGGCTGAAAATAATGTGGGGAATCAAAGAGGGTATTCCTTTTATACTTAGGGTGTAACTAGGGTTTAATATGCGTACCCGACTCGTCTCGCGATCGTATTTCGTTTTCGTTTATCGTTCTCGACCCGACACTTCCTAATTTACGAAAAAAAATGACTTATAACAATATTAGAATGTTTATTTTTATCTGTAAAAATTAATTTGTTTACTTATTAAGCTAAAACACGCTAATATCGCGTATATGTCGTATTTAACGGATTTAATGTTTTCACGCTCTAAATAAGATTCTTGTATCTTTAATATTGTAAATATTTTTAAATAGGTATTTATCAAAGCTATTTACCTCAGCTCAGGAGTCAGAACGTTAATTTATTTAATACCAGTGCTCACACATTAAATTTTGTTTAAATCCCTTAATAGGCCTAATTGGGCCTAAGTTTCTTATTGGGCTTTCACATATTATTGGGCTTTATTGGGCCTAAGAATTAAATTTGTAATTATATGTTTAAGTTTGTTGGGATTTCTCACAGTTGTTACATAGTATACGACTATTGTACGGTTTAAGAGCTATGCTTTTGATGTTTAACCAACCGAGGGACTCCCGGGGAACGGGGCCTCTCATAAAATCTTGCAATCAGATCATCCAGTGACTCGTTTCCCACGTACATAAAGTTGTTAAACTCCTTCCTTAAAGCTTAAGACTTGATGTTCTTTAGTGCATCATTGCCTTCATATCTCTGCTGCAAAGCCTCCCACAAAAATTTAGAACATGTGAACTGTCTAAACTGATGAAAGATATCATTTGAAATGGATTGGGACAGAATAGCATAAGCTTTCTTCTCATATTCATATAGCTTCCTCTGTGGTTCAGTCATCCGTGTGACTAACATTGGAGTTCCATCTTCATTGAGAGGTCTCAGATAACCACTCTCAATCATCATGCACAAGTTGGTATCAACTCCATTGATATGAATTTCAAATATGTACTTCCAGTGGGGATAATCATCTAACGAAAGCAACTTGGGAGCTTTATTTGAGTTCACTGTCTCAGTCTCAGTGAGCAAAAGTGTCTAAATACGATGATTCTGGTTCGCCATCACAGCTAAGTCCTCCATAAAGTAAAAATCAAAAGAGTCCAACACTTAGAAAATCTGAAAACTGGTAGGCCGAATGAATCAAATTGGGCCGAATATCGGGGCCCGAAAGAGAGTGAACTGGGCGAATGACCTGGTTCGCCGAATGAAAATCTTAGAATAAGACAAGGTCGAACGAATGAATCTAACGAATGAGAAGACGATCGACTGGAGCTATTCGGCGAAAGAGTAGGCCGAAAGAAAGCTATTCGGCAAATGAGGCTTATTCAGCCGAAAGAGGATGATTCGAGCGATCTATTCGGTCGGGTGGTTCATTCGGACTATCTAGAGTTTTCAGCTGCAAAAATCGCGATAAATTTCGATCTGGAGCAAATCTAAGCACCAAATTTGGTACATAACATGAAGACATGATTACCAACCAATTGGGATAAACTATTTGACAAAACAACCACAAAAACCCACAAATTTGTAATGAAACAGTAACTTTAAGGGTAAGGCACTTAGGGTTTTTGCAGATCTCGAACAAGCAATAAAAGATATGATGGTTTGGAATGGAAATCAAGCAGAATCAAGAGCCAAAGCTCTGATTCCACTTTGTAGGACCAACTAGGAGCCCGGAAACAACCCGGTTCCAATGGAGATCTACTCGACAGCCTCTGGAATAGTGCGGAATCCTATTCTAGGGTTTTCCAATCGAAACCAACAGCACCCGTGGTGATCCGAAGGCGAAGGATGAACGTTTGATGCAAGATAGATCACCATGGGATTAGAATCGAAATCGGACAGGCAAGAACCGCTCAAAACTTCTAGGGTTTGACACTAGAGTGCTCTGGGAAGAATGAGGGCTCGGGAAATTTAGGTTTGAATCTGTTTGAACTCGTATATATAGACTGTACTCATTCGGCGAATGGCTCAGCCGAATGAGCTTGGTCCACTGAATGAGTCATGCGGGTGACTCATTCGATCGCCCTAGTCATCTGTAGGCGTTCATTCGGCCGAATGACCTCATTCTTAGGGTCATTCGCCCGAATGGGTCTCTATGACATAAAAATTCAAAGTTAAACATAATCAAACACATATAAACTAAAATAAACATTAAGAACAATATAGAAATACTGATTTCATTAATGTCATAAACTTTATAGATCAAAAGATCATACAAAACTGAACTAGGGACATTTCGTGCACCAACAAACTTCACATTATTATCTCTAAATACAAATCAAAAGGTAATTTCATGAACAAACATAAACATATAACTAGATAAGTCTAAGTCATATTTTTATATAAACTTAGGTTGATTTGAGGGGTGGTTCTTTCCTAAGCATAATAAAACATTACGTAAAGCATGTGAGTTTCTTATACTCCCTTTTTACATTTTTGTAAATTTTTGGGGTGCTGCACATGTCATATTAAACATGTTATTCTAGATTCATATACAAATACTATAATGCAATTCTATAGTTTAAGTTAGAGTTAGATTTGAATGTTATGTGTTAGCTATTTGGTTGTATATCTATGTGTTACTATTATTGGATTATCATATACAATACATTAGTAGTAGTAGCCTTTAATTAACATGACTTGAGTCAATGTTTAATATGAAAGGTGAAATTTCCAAAAACTATGAGTATTACTAGTAACCTTTCTTTAATGACTTTTGTCATTATATTAGCGAAGGTGAAATTGCCAAAATCATATTTTCAAATATATACATATACATATAGATATATATATATCTATACATACATATACATATATATATATATATGTATACATACATATACATGTATATATATGTATATGTATATGTATGTATACATATATATATATATATGTATATGTATGTATACATATATATATATATATGTATATATATAGGTGTATATATATATATGTATATATTTAGATCAATTCTTATTAGACTATTGTTGCATCTTATTTCTTATATATACATATTAAATTGTATGAGAATCTCACCAAGCATTCAAATAGTTGATCAAAACTCTATTTTACATATGTAATAGGTTAGTGGCTTGGATGAAGGCACACTTAAGCTATTTTGACCTAGTTAATAAAATAAACAATGTTATTTAATTTGGTTTTGAATTGTAATTTTGGATTATGTTTGTTTTGTTTTGAACAATGTGGATGTTAAATGATTTTATCTTATGAATGAAATTGGATTATTAACTATTGAAACTTACAAAGTAGCACCATGAGTTATGAACAATCACAATCATGCCCCAATGTATTCCGCCAGGGTTGGGGTGTGACAATTATATTTTTATTTTTAGTAATTATTTACTCAGCAAAAAGGGTGTTAAGTGTGGAAAAAACAAGGGAGGTAAAAACAACAATAAAGCAACTTTATTGATTTTGGTAAACAAGAAAGGAACGACTGCCATCACATGTGACATAATTACATACAATGCTTTCCTAAACTTTTCTTTTCTATTAAAAATTTTCTTACCCAGACTAGGGCTGATCATGCGTGATTATCACTTAAATACAAACACATATATTCATAATTATAACCTATTAGTGAGTTAATCACATGTTATGTTTTAGTTTTGGTTACGTTTGGTTAATTTTTTTAAACCTAAAAAAAACTTGTATTTAAGTTAAGGATATATTGATGGTTAATCGAATTTATAGTTTCTATCAACTTCACTAAACACTTGGTCTAAGTTTCTACACAAAGTCATAAAAGACCAAATCGACCTTTTTAATAAAATAGTGTTGGGTGGTTTTGGGCCATTAAAAATTGCACAGCTGAAAGAAATGATAGGAGGTTAAAAGAAAGTAATGCAACAATCGTGGGACACGCTTTTATAAACACTTGGTCTAATTAGAGTTATGACCTCATTCATGACCCACAAAGAAGCTAAACAATCATTGGTTCAATCAACAGGATTTATTGACACTTGTTAACTAATCTTTCAAAATAAAATAATTCACTACAAAAAAAATGCCATATAGTGACACACAAAAAGTGTCACAAAAACCCATAAAAGTGCCACTATTGACTCTTAATGTAATGAGTGGCACAGAATAAAAGTGCCACTAGAAGCAGTGCCACTAAAGCCTTTTAGTGACACTTTTTTATGTGTCACTCATTTCTCCAAAGATCTTTAATGGCACTTTTATTTTTGCCATAGTATTAACTATAAAATATCTATATTAATTTAGTGGCACAAATTTTTTATGCCATGAATTAGAAAAAGGCTTGTGACATATTTTATGTCAATAAAACTATTTATATTTAAAAACACATATTACTTTTGGTAACACATAAATCATTATATTATTTATATTAAGTAATCATTATTTATTTAAAATATAAAATAAAAACTAAATTGAAAACATGCATAATTTTGTAACCATAATCTAAAGTGAAGTTTCAATCCAAAACATATTCTTTCATTAGCAAAGAAAAACATAATAAGTTTAAAATGACTTGAGATGTTTACAAAAAAAAAAAAAATCAAAACAATCTTTCACGTTGTCAACTCTATTTCAAGAAATCCATTATTATTCTTCTATCTACTCCAACATCGCTTCACACTTTGTCAACTATGCCTTCATCATCATGAGATCGTGAAGATGATAATTGGTTCCCAGATAAACAGTTGTTAAGAGTTGATGAACCAATACGAAGGACCTAAAAAATATATATTAGCAAAAATAAGTGTTAATACAAAATAGTAACTGATATGCAAGAAAAGTTAACAGGATTTAACCAAATTAGAAACACACCTACCTATTATGCAAGCACAATATATGATGAAAGTTTTGATTAAAAACAAGTGTACCTTTATGTTCGTATCACTAAAAACTGTTAACAAGTTTGCATTAAGGATGTGTTCATGGATAATATTCATCATAACGTTGACAACACTCTGCAGCTGATGAATAGTTTGTGAATTACTCGCTAAATCACCTTTATCTTTTGTGGCTGGCATCCTTCCAACTAATCGAACACATCCTCTTTTTTCTGGGCCTTTAACTTTTGAACAGTCATCTCTTGTAAAATCATCTCGGTCTCCGAGTATGATTTCAGAGTCACTTGCAATAGCTTTCGGTGAAGTCTAAAAGGTGAAATAATATAGATAAGTTAAAAAAAGTAGCGAAAAACATGATAAATAGGAACATTAATGAATTACCACAACACTAGCAACTTCATCATCTACAACACTTACATCTTTACGAATGCGTGTTTTTATGTACATTTCCCTTCTTGTTGGGTACAAACCATCATTCTTCATCGCCTATAATTTATGTTTGATGGTTTTTAAGATAATTAAAAACAAATATTACAACAATAACATGTCAAAATAATTAAATTGTTACCACTTCATGAGCAAGTCTAGCAAACGACTTTGTCCCGGTTACATGAGGCTCCTTCATAATTAACATACTGACTTTGTCCCGGTTACATGAGGCTCCTTCATAATTAACATACTAACATAACAATATAACCTTGACAGGTTGTAAATATGACATGTAAACAAATTAGCGTTAACGTACGATTTGTAGCCAAATTTAAATGGTCATGCCAATTTTAGATGTTTTTTTTTCAACAAATACATTTTATAAATCGTAGGCACTTACAAAATGTAAAGGAATTTGTCGTATGCAAAAATTCAAAACCATTGAGAATGGGCAAATAAGTCACAATGCAAAATATGTGGAATACATGCCTACGTGTGAATACCTATTGTTTAGAATCACTACCCAGATCCTACAAACAGTTATGCTATGAGTTGGATTTATTGGGTATAATTGTTTGATTGTTCCATAGTTGTCAAAGGCATAAGGCGCACTCAAGGCGCATAAGCCACGCCCGGAGCCTAGGTGTAAGGCGCAAAAAAAAGCGAGGACCTTTTTAAAGGGTTTGGCATGTTTTAAGCTTAAAAAATTTTAAAAAATATATACAGTCTAACAATAAAACAATTAATAATCTAGATAGGAAATATACCTAATAAATATTATATCCCTACACTGATTGACACCAGCGATTATTGAGGCAACCTAAATCATAGCACGTATTATTGAATCTACAACATCAAACAGGTAATTAAATAACCTCTAACGAGAGTCTCCACAAACTTGCCACAAAATCTAGTAATAGACCAAATTTTTGGCCCTTCCTGAATATCAATTGTATTTGTAGTCAGCAAGTCACGCCAAAAATCACTTTCCTGATCCTCAATTCCAATAAAAACATGCCAACATAAAAGATAAAAGGCCATCAGGTCTCTAAAAAAATAATCAGAAAATATACCTTAAGAATATTAACATCATTGCACAGATTGGCACCATTAATTATAGAGGCAACCTAAAGAGTATGACACATCAGTGAGTCGGCAACATCAAATAGGTAGTTAAATACCCTCCAAGAAACCTGTGCACAATAATATAAACCGGTGACCACACTTAGTAATACACCACATTATTTTTCGGTTTTGCCCTACCTAAATATTAATTGTAAACAATAATTTACACTAAAAACTACCTACATGATCATCAAATGCAGCACAGATTAGTGCGGAATACCCTCTATCGCAACCTAAACCATTGATACCTGAATATCAATTGCAATCACCAATTGATTGTCAATTGCACCTCAGACTAAAATGACCCGACTTGAACTTTCTTTGCAGTCTTCGGTAAAACAAAAAAGATAATATCGGGTCGGGTGGGTGTTTTAAAAGGTTATTTGAAGCCGTCATTGATAGCTGATTAAAAAACCAACTTGACCTTCTCTTATCATACAATTGGGTAAGATGCTGCTATACTGGTTTTTTATTTTCTTTTTTCCCGAATGAGGTGTCTTGATGATTAATAGTATAAAACAAATTCTTTAGTACAAACAAGAACACACAAATAACAAAATTCTATACAAACAGAGCAATTAACAACTTGAACTAAACTAATTAATACAATAATTGTATACAAACAGAGTAACTAACAACTTCAAATACACGAATTATTACAGTAATTCATAAAAGAATAATAATACTAGTATAGAAACAAAAAAAAAACATCTAAAAACGTATCATTCAAACAAGGTTGTCAGAATCATGAAAAAAATAACCCATGTAGATGAAACATAGATGGAGGTCTATGACACCAAGTGGATAATGGTAAAACCAAGTGGAGTCTGTAGTAATGATATGTTAAAAGGTTCCGTTTCACGTAGATGAAACATAGATGGAGGTCTATGACACACTAGCTCCCCATCTTTGTATCTAAGACTAAAACTAAGATAAAATACATGGTACTAAGTCATTTCAAACAATACGAAGCCAATTGTACCTCAATAAGGAAAGTAACACATGCTATACAAAATTAAACATGAAAAAAAATAAACATGCTATACGAATTAAAAAAATATTGTACCTTGTTCATTTGTAGACTGAAATTCTTGAGAACTTGATACACCACCTTCCATTTCACTCTTATGAAGACCTTGAGTTTCAAATGCAACATGGTCTTTAAGAGCCAAATTGGATTCTGTAGTAATGATATTAAGCTTCTTGCGTCTGCTCATACTATTATTCAAAAATAATTTAAGTATCTCATATATAATGCATACACACATATAGGACATAAAACGTCAATTAAATACATATTACATGCTATAGATTACATTTTATGATCGCAACAAAAAGTTTAATATATGAATTTACAAACTCTTAGAAGACGTGGCTGATAGATGGCTGTCACAGGGCTGTAATCAGCCCTAAACCAGTTTAATTTGAATGATTTAATGTCTTCAATTAAGTTGCAATTTGGGCGGGTCAACAAGGTTGTTACAAGGAAAAAAATTGTTGTTATAGGGCTGTAACGGGGCTATTATAGGGCCGAACTGCAGTTATAATCAGCCCTAAATGAACTACTAGTCGCAAGGATTAATGGTTGTTAATAAGTTGTAACTTAGGCCGGTCAACATAGTTGTCACAAGGCCAAAATAGGGCTATTACAAGGCTCCCTCACGGCTGAACTGCAGTTGTAATCAGCCCTAAATGAGCTGCTAGTCGCAAGAATTAATGGTTGTTAATAAGTTGTAACTTGGGTGGGTCAACATAGTTGTATCAAAGCTGGAAGCCTTGTAATAGCCCTACTCTGCAACATGGCCCGGTTGGAATGGCATGAGGACTTGGCAGCCAGCTGCATTTCGTGGTTACTCCTACTCTGGTGTCTGGTCAAACATGGCCCTGGGGGCTGGTCAGTGAACCCTTGGGGGGGAGGGGCTGTTGTGTGCCTCTTAATGCCATAGAATGTGCAGTCAATTAAGGGGTTATAATGTTGGGCTATAAGATCTTATTTACTTGTGACTCTTGTTTCTATGTATAGTATTACCTTATTTCACACAAAATAAGTCAAAAATTATACTAAAGCTTAATACTTTTAAAGTCAAAATATAGAACAATCCAATTTTCATAAAGTAAAATAGTTGTTAAAGTTCTAATTTTCAAGAAAAATGCATTAAACCGAGTGTTAATAAATCTTTTAACCACAAACAATGTACGATTTATAAACTTATAATTTTATATCAAGCTTTAATTTCTATAGAATATCCTAAATATCATTGTCTCAAACATAAAACATCAACTTAATGGATATGAAATAGTTCAGTAAGAAGTTAGAACAACATATTTCTTTATGGATTCAATGCAAGAAATAAGCTGGAGATGGAAGGCACAGGAAAAAAAAACATAAAAGTATTTTTTTGGTTATCTTTAACATTCTGTTGAATGTTTAAAATTTCATTTTATGGGTTAAGGATTCTTAAAAACCAATGAATGATGGTACTAAATCAAAATCCATTTTCTTGTGTGGTAACCACACACAGTTTCACGTGGAATATATATATATATATATATATATATATATATATATATATATATATATATATATGGGAAGGATCAAATGTTAACCCTTCCTTATTGCGATAACCGCATAACCCTAGCACTTTTTTGCCCGAATCTTTGTTTTTTTTTCATGGTCTTTATTATACATAAATAGGAGGGCTTCTTTTTTGTGTTTTTGCTAATTCATCACTGTTTAGAAATTATTTACAGGTGTAAGTAAGTGTAGGTACTTACACTTACTTACATCACACTTACTTATAGCAAAAACATAAAAAAGAAACCCCCTATTTATGTATAATAAAGACCATGAAAAAAGAAAACAACTATTCGGGCAAAAAACGCAAAAAATGACAGGGTTATGCGGTTATCGCAATATGGAAGGGTTAACAAAGGAAACATCCCCTATATATATATATATTCTAACTTCAATTCTAATTCCAATTCCATGAAAACCAACAATCAAACAGGAACTAAGTATTAAGCTGAGTTATTTACAGATATTAACTGCGCCCCTAATGACGTGAATTTAACCCGTGAAATCGTTCATATTCAAAATGCAATCAGATGCAAAACAATTTCAAATTTAAGGTAAATAAACACAAAAGAGAATACAAAATGCAATCAGATGCTTTCCAATAATTTAATCAGTTCACTTCATCAAAATAATACAAAATCATGCATCAAACCATTCGTAGCAACATTTTGAACAATGGGGCATGAATTTAATTACCTGAGGCTTTAAATCACGAAGACAACTAAATCACGAAGGCAGCTATTGTAGCAATCAATCGATTGGTTGAGTAGAAAACATGAAAACTTGTGAAGTAGAAAAGATGGAGAAATCGATCGAGTAGGGGATGTCGCCTCAAGCCTTTAGGTCGTGGTATGGAGGAGCATGCTCTTTTTAGGAGTGATTGAGATAGAGACGTGTATTTTAGGGTTAAAATTCAGATTAAGAGGGAATAAAATTTAAGATTGGAGGGAATTTTAACAAAATGAATTAATTGAGGTATGAATTTTTTAAAAAATATTTAGTAAAAATATTTAGTGGCATAATTAAAATGTCAGTAAAATATACATTGATTAAGTGTGGCGTAATTAAAATGCCACTAAAATTTTAATTTAAAGACATATATGATAAGTGCCACTACAAGTGTGAACAAGCAAATATGACACACATAAAGTGTCACTAAACCCTATATTAGTGGCATAACAGTTAAATGTCACTAACAACATGTGCCACTAAATGGCATTTTATTTGTAGTGATTCAATCATCTATTAAAACTGAAAATTGAATTATACTTGGAGCTACTGTCCAAAAATATCAACATAAAATGTATGTTTTACCCTAACTTTATCAGAATGGCAGTTGTTAGAACATTTCTAACCAGATGTACAAGAAAATAATTAAAACCTAACAAAAACAATAGATTTGAATATCAAATGAAACATTGATCTATCAATTAATCGAGACTAACGAAATTTGTAACTTGTTTAGACAAACATGTTTATACAAACATGTTTAGACAAATAGGGCAAAAAAGGCATTTTTGCTTCAATTTTGTATGGCATGTTGATCCTTACCATCTTTTTATAGAACTAAACATGGGCAAAATATAAGTATCTCATATATAATGTATACAAATATATAGGACATAAAACTTCAATATTTAACACATTTAAAATAGATAAAAACATCATTATTTAACACAAAAATAATAGTAAAATTATGGAAATTACAAGAAATTAAGGTTTAAGGAACAAAATTAATAAATAATCAAAAAAGAATTGTGTCCTTGTCATTTTCTTCAAAATCTAGAACATTCTCCATCTCGGGTGTAATGTCTATGTCATCTTCACCATCATCCCTAATTGTATGCAGGTTAGGCACGTTAAATGTGACATCATTTGAATAAGGGCCAACTTGATCATCAACAATTCCCATATCAAATGAATCTCTTAGTTTTATGTGTCTTACAACCTCCAAATTTTTATGCTTGGGATCTCCTACATAAAACACCTTATCAACTTGTGATGCCATTACATGTGGGTCATCGGTTAAAATAACTCCTCTATGCACCTTGTATGAGAAATTCACCAATGTCACATCATTATCTATCTTACAACCCCTATTGATGTCAACCCAATCACATTTGAATAAAATTACTCGTATTTGACCCGAGTAATTTAACTCAATAATGTGATTCAATTTACCATAGTAGTTAAACACGCTATGAACATGCCTTCTATCTTGACAACTAGCATAATTTGCACCTTCTACACTAACAGCAATACCACTATTTTGTGTTTTTAGTGATTTCTCTCTATTTTTTGTATGAAAACGTGAATCCTTAAGTGGTATCTAGAGTATCATTTCATACTTCTAAGTGGACCACGAGCAAACCATTTCAAATATTATGTTACTTCATCACCTTTATGCTGCCACCTATAACATAGTTGTTAATACACATTAAATTAAGATTTCTTAGAAAAATTTATAACATAGTTGAATTACCCTTCTCCTGAACCAATCAGAAAACTGTTGGTCACGAATCTTGTTGATTTCATAATCTGAAACTTGACGAGAACGTTGTTGGCCCTTGACGATTCATTTGTGTTCCCTTAAAAGAAAATTCATATTAATATATGTTTGTGATATAAAAATGACAAGCAAGATCAGATAATAACATAAAAAATATATTACTCTCGAAAAGATGTAACCGCCTCAATGTTGAATAAGACATAACGATGCTCTTGAGTGAGGGACTTCTCATCATTTTCAGTATTTAAAGATCTCCTTCTTTTGTGAATATATACTCCCGAATGCAATTTACAACCTATTGCACGACTGGGACATAGTTTGTAGATTCTTCAATGTGATTTTGGTGACTGTCATCATCATTCCTCATTGCTCTTGTGAAGATGGTTTCTACATTGGATAGATACCTAGAGCAAAATATTATACTTTCCTCTGCTAAATAACCTTCAGAGATTGATCCTTCTGGATGAGCTCTATTATGAACGTATAACTTTAGTTTTAAAAGGTCCATGTTTGTGTAAATGTTAAAATTTAGTATTAATTTTGAAACTATAATATGTAGCAAATAATGGATTAGATTTAAAGTAATGTTATTTACCTTTCAATATGGTTCCCTTGCTAAATGAATCACCAAGTGCACCATTACAGTAAAAAATGATGGAGGAAATATCCTCTCAAGTTTGCACAAAGTGAGTGCAACTTTAGACTCAAGAAAATGGATATTAACTTTAGAAAAATCCTTGTAGCAAATTGCTTTAAAAAACTCGCATAACTCGATTATAACAGAGCTTACATGGTCCGGTAAATTTCCACGAAATGCAATCAGCAAATACTCTTGCATCAGCATGTGACAATCAAAAACTTTTCATCCCAATTAGTTTTCACTCATTCATTTGTACACATCGAGATATATTGGATGAAAATTCATTGGGAAGCTTGATTGATTTAAGAGTACTTAAAAATTGAGTCTTTTCACCCTGAGTAATTTGATAACATGCTTTTGGCATGAAAATGACATTTCCTATAAGTCGTTTCTTTGGATACAGCTCCCTTCTAATACCCATTTCTTGTAAGTCCAATCTTGTTTTATAGTTATATTTTGATTTTTCGTCTTGTCCTAATAAACTACCCACTATAGTGTCACAAACGTTCTTTTCAATGTGCATCACATCAAGTTTGTGACGCAACAACAAATGCTTCTAATATGGTAACATAAAAAATACTTTTCTTTTTCCATGGACCACGAACATCATTGTTGTGACAATTCGACTTTTCACACTAACTCTGTTAACGGGAGTTGGTGCTATCACAGGCCCAACAAGGACAATCAAGGCCCAATAAGGCCAATGAAGGCCCAGTAAGGCCAATGAAGGCCCAGTAAAGCCAAAGAAGATCCAGTAAGGTCAAGGAAGACTCAACGAGATCAATTAGGCCCAACAAAGTTAATGTAGGCCCAATAAGTCAAGAGGGGCCCATTAAGGCCCAATAAGTCCAAGTAAAGCCCAATATAAACCAAGTAGGCCTAGGGAAGGCCAAGGTAGGCCCAAGAAGGCCCAGTGAAGCCCAATTTGATTAATTTAGCCAATGATAGTACAATTTGGCCCAATTAGTGAAAATTAGAGACTTTTGGCTCAATGTTATTAACCGAATCATTGTCTTATTGAACTAAATAGAACCTAAGGGATTAGAAATAGTAGAAATCAGTCTTAATATACTCTAATTACAAAGTTAAGACTTGTAATTAGTTTAAAAGTCCAATTTTGACTTAAAAGGTCAAAATTCGTGTATATAGATTTGGGAGAATTCGAATTTCATGATGAGAAGGAATGAAACCGAAAATTTATTATCATAAATCATGTCAATGATGATTACTAATGATAATTAGGCGTTATCAATCTCTTAAATAATCGAATTTAAAGCATTTGGCAATCAAGAGTTGTAACCGTAGCATGGGGATATCAAAATCGTAAAATTCGATTGCAATCTTCACAATTGAACATTCTCACACTTCAATCGGCCATTTTAGTGTTTACTACACACATCAATTGTTTTCCAGAAGGCCTAGATAGACGGATTCAATCGGGGAGGGCCGACACTCAAGCCAAAAGTCGATTAGCATCAATTCTGAGTACAACCAGGTAAAAACTGTTTCCTACATATCCTAAATAGGTCGACTAAGTGAAATACTATGTGTATTACAAGTTCTAATATCGAATTCCATGAATTCGACTATTAGGGTTCTTCAAGAATACGGATTTGGGGGTTTCCACTCGAACATAATCTTTAATCAAATTAAAGTATATCAGTAGTTTCGTGATGTTCCATTGAATGAAAAACTTATGTCAATTTCACCTCATAATATCGTATTGAAGGATTTCAATATTAGGGTTCATGTGAAGAAACCGATTTGGGGATTTTTTGTTTAAACAATCTAAGAATCGAATTAAATCACATAGTCATTTCCAGAGGATGTCGACTAAGAAAAACCATGTATCAATTGGATGTTTTAATAACAAATTGAAAGGGTTCGGGTTCTAGGGTTCATCTTAGAATATCGTTTGGGGGTTTTGATTATACTCAGCAGGAAATTCAAATGGAATGGTACAGAAAGGTTAGAAAAGTATGTCTTAATAAAAACCCCATGGATTTACAGTTTGATTTAATCGAATTTATCAAGATTGAATGATGAGTTTGAGTGTTCACGATTCGAAGCCATACAAGTCACGAATTGGGATGCTATGATGATTGATAACTAAATTAAATTCACCTTTGAACTCGTTCTGATATGTGTAACAAAAGCCCTAAGATTTTGTGTTCAATCGAATTCGAATTGTGGACCAAATTGGGGTTGATAGCTTCGGCTATAGTATGGGGTATGAACTAGGCTGAATGAGGATTTAAAAGATTTAATTCTCAGATAGTTAACGCGAAACCCTAGCGGGCGAGATGGTTAGATGCTGTGTGTTTGGAGTTGTGGGTCGCGGGTTCGAGTCCCGGCCCAACCATATTTTTAGATTTTAAATTAATTTTAGTATTTTGGGCATAACTTTCGCATACGAACTCCGATTTAGTTCGTTCAAGTTGCGTTGGAACCGTAACTAGAATACGAACGTGTTAGGACGATAAAATCCATATTTTAATCCGAACACGAAATCGCGTATAATTACGTTTAAATTAAATAAAATCAAAAGTGATTTTATTTAAACGATTTCAAAAGCACGCGTACTTCCGTATGTCAAATTTTAACACTTTAACATACGTATGTTGATACGTATGTGATTTTAAGCACAAAACGATTATTCGAATAACAATAGGTTATTGTTTAAATCACAGATTCTTCGTAGAGGATTTCTACGCAAGTTCACACGTGTTTGATCATTCTACTCTTATCAAAGGTGCGTACACGGCCCCTTTCTTATTTTAAACTGTTTTGGGGGAGAAAACATGTGCAACAAACTGTTTTTAGATACATATCACTTGCATGAGTTAGCTGTTTACATTATGTGAAAACATATCAACTTGAAAGTCCTTACACACCTCGAACCGTTTAGTTTGCTGTAACGCAAAGCGTGGTAGTTGGAAATAGATCTATTAGGTTTGACAAACCTCACCTGGTAGATGGGATCTACGCAGGTGTTTGACTGACCAAACACATTCTTTTACTATTGTTGTGATAGACAATAGTGGCAAGGCGAAAACATGCTATAGCATGGCAACTAGTCAGCTTCGGTGTCGAACACGTATGTAAATAGTTATATGACTAGCTATCATGACTGTGCAATTGTGATTATGTTATCTACAAACTTGTTATTCAAACTGATGTTTTGAACTCTATGATTACTTAAAACCTGTGTTATGCACCAACCATTGTGTTGACTTGATTTGCATGTTTTCTCAGGACGCTAAGGCGCGCGTAACAGCTGGCATGGACTAGGAAGATAGAGTCTCATGCATATAAACACTTTGAATATTTGAATTTGATTATTTCAGTATTTTGATTTGTAATGTTTTACTTATCAACAGTTTATTGGTTTTGATTTGAAACGCTTCCGCAACTTTTTGTAAACTCTGGTTATTATGTTTGTTTTAAAGACCAACGTATGTTTTTGAAATTCATATAGAGGTCTTCGCTATGTCTAATGATCTGAGATCCTGGTTTGTCACGTTCCCAAACGGTATGATTCCGTTAGTTGAAATTGGGGGTGTGACAGATGGAGTTGTGGGTCGCGGGTTCGAGTCCCGGCCCAACCATATTTTTAGATTTTAAATTAATTTTAGTATTTTGGGCATAACTTTCGCATACGAACTCCGATTTAGTTCGTTCAAGTTGCGTTGGAACCGTAACTAGAATACGAACGTGTTAGGACGATAAAATCCATATTTTAATCCGAACACGAAATCGCGTATAATTACGTTTAAATTAAATAAAATCAAAAGTGATTTTATTTAAACGATTTCAAAAGCACGCGTACTTCCGTATGTCAAATTTTAACACTTTAACATACGTATGTTGATACGTATGTGATTTTAAGCACAAAACGATTATTCGAATAACAATAGGTTATTGTTTAAATCACAGATTCTTCGTAGAGGATTTCTACGCAAGTTCACACGTGTTTGATCATTCTACTCTTATCAAAGGTGCGTACACGGCCCCTTTCTTATTTTAAACTGTTTTGGGGGAGAAAACATGTGCAACAAACTGTTTTTAGATACATATCACTTGCATGAGTTAGCTGTTTACATTATGTGAAAACATATCAACTTGAAAGTCCTTACACACCTCGAACCGTTTAGTTTGCTGTAACGCAAAGCGTGGTAGTTGGAAATAGATCTATTAGGTTTGACAAACCTCACCTGGTAGATGGGATCTACGCAGGTGTTTGACTGACCAAACACATTCTTTTACTATTGTTGTGATAGACAATAGTGGCAAGGCGAAAACATGCTATAGCATGGCAACTAGTCAGCTTCGGTGTCGAACACGTATGTAAATAGTTATATGACTAGCTATCATGACTGTGCAATTGTGATTATGTTATCTACAAACTTGTTATTCAAACTGATGTTTTGAACTCTATGATTACTTAAAACCTGTGTTATGCACCAACCATTGTGTTGACTTGATTTGCATGTTTTCTCAGGACGCTAAGGCGCGCGTAACAGCTGGCATGGACTAGGAAGATAGAGTCTCATGCATATAAACACTTTGAATATTTGAATTTGATTATTTCAGTATTTTGATTTGTAATGTTTTACTTATCAACAGTTTATTGGTTTTGATTTGAAACGCTTCCGCAACTTTTTGTAAACTCTGGTTATTATGTTTGTTTTAAAGACCAACGTATGTTTTTGAAATTCATATAGAGGTCTTCGCTATGTCTAATGATCTGAGATCCTGGTTTGTCACGTTCCCAAACGGTATGATTCCGTTAGTTGAAATTGGGGGTGTGACAGATTGGTATCAGAGCCATTGGTTATAGTGAACTAGGTTTGCATTTGTAGGCCTAGACTATGACTGTTAGACATTAGACACACATGTTTACACATACTGCTTAGAAATTACATATGACATTATGTAATTGATTTGCTTACGTATTCCATGGCACTGCACTTACATATGATATTATGTAACAGGCATGGCTTCATCATCAGTTCCTTATGTTATCATTGATGATTCCGAGGACGAGGAGCCGATGGTTCCGGCACCACCATCATCACCACCACCACCCATTCCATCACCACCACCATATGAGATGGAGGACTCCGATCCAGAGGAGGATCCGGAGGAAGACCCGGAGGAGGATCCGGAGGAGGATCCAGACGAGGATCCTGATGAGAATCCAGAGGAGGATCCAGACGAGGATCCAGTTGAGGACCCGGATGAAGATCCGGTGGAGGCACCATGGGTGAATACCCAGGGACTCTATGCTGCAGGACCATCTACACATCCACCACCAGCACTGGACGCTCCTGAGCCTAAGAGGCAAAGGACGGACGCAGAGGAGATCGCCAAGTTGCGCGAGGACGTGGATACAGCAGAGGAGAAGCTCTATCAGAGATCTCAGGAGTTATGGGATGCCATTGAGAGGCAAGAGGAACTTGCCCAACTGGTTCATGACATGCGAGATGAGATGTGGAACATGATTGGTCGTTTAGAGGAGTCAGAGAACCGAGCCGAGATCTTGGAGGGCAGGATTGAAGCTTTGGAGGATTTGGTGGTAGTTGAGAATGAGGAACAGGATGAGGACGAGGATGAGGAGGAGGAACCAGCACCAGTTGCTGAGTCCGATCCTGAATCCACTGTTGAGGACGATTGATTCTCTTTCTTTTATTTCTGTTTTGTTTGAACTTATTAGGAACGGGTTGTGTTCCTACATTAGTAATTTGAAATTTTGTATTTCATTTCAAAAAGTATTGTACTCAAAGAAAGTTTCTATTTATGAAAGAACTATTGTTTGTTTCCAACAACTGTGTTGTTTATATTACATGTTGTATTTATTGTTTTTACTTACACATGTCAAAATTGGATTTTGATTGTGCATTAACATTTCTTGTAAATAGGGAGGAAATGGCTGAAGGAAATGTTCATATGACTGTTGCTGAGCTCAACGAGCTAATTAACAACAGAGTCGCAGAGGCTATTGCACAGTATGCTCAGACACACAACACAGGACCACAGGGTCCAGCTGGGGGAGTGATTAACCCACAAGTATGCACGTTCAAGATGTTCTTGGACTGCAAACCACACAACTTCAAAGGGTCGGAGGGAGCCATAGGACTTCTCCGATGGATTGAAAAAGCTGAATCTGTGTTCGAGATGTGCAACTGCCCGGATGACAGCAAAGTGAAATTTGCTACTGGAACTTTGGAGGGTCCAGCCCTGACATGGTGGAACTCCAATGTTCAGACCCTGGGGTTGGGTGAAGCAAATGCGTTGACCTGGAACAACTTCAAAACTTTACTACAAGAGGAGTATTGTCCTCGTAGTGAAATGCAGAAGTTGGAAGAAGAGTATTGGCACCTCAAGATGGAGGGGTCAAACATTGAGGAATATACGACCAGATCGCATGAACTGGCCAGACTGCTACCACATATGGCTACTCCAGCCAGTAAGTGGATTGAACGGTATATTGGAGGACTAGTGCCTCAGATTCAGGGGATGGTTACTTCAGCAAATCCCACCACCATCCAACAAGCTGTACGTCTAGCACATCAGCTTACTGATCAGGCAGTGTTACAGGGAACCCTGCCTAAGCGGACATCTGCTACTAAGGTAGGAGATCACAAGAGGAAGTGGGAAAGCAACAACTACAAGGGTAATAACCAACAGCAGAACAGGAAGCAGGACTCGAACAAGTCCTATCATAATTCAAACAGTGGTCAGCAATCGTCATCGTCAGGGGGCTATATTGGTAAGCACCCCAAGTGCAACAGGTGTGGTTACCATCATGCGGGTAACCAATGTGATAAAGCTAAGTGCCAGAGGTGTGGCAAGGTTGGACATGCGGCTAAGGATTGTCGCGGAGAGCTGCAGAACAACAATAACAATCAGAATAACAATCAAAACAACGCGCAGAAAGGTTGTTTTGAGTGCGGCAAGATGGGTCATTTCAAGAAAGATTGCCCACAACTTAAGAAAGGCGGGGACAACAATGGTAATGGTAACGGTAATGGAGGTGGCAACGGTAATGGCAATGGCACCAACAATAACAACAACAATAACAACAACAATAACGGTGCTAGAGGCAGGGCGTTCGTGATTGGAGGACGTCAAGCGCGGGAGGATCCCAACATCGTTACGGGTACGTTCCTCTTAAATAATCACTATGCCTCTATGCTATTTGACACTGGTGCCGACCGGAGTTTTGTATCTAGTTCACTTGCTAAGACACTAGATGTTAGTCCCACTGCCTTAGATAGTCCCTATACTGTGGAATTAGCTGATGGTAAGTTGATTGTAGTAGAAAATATTTATAAGGGATGTATTCTTGATTTGATGGGTCAGACATTAGAGATTGATTTGATGCCTATTGCCTTAGGCAGTTTTGATGTAGTCATTGGCATGGACTGGTTGTCCAAGAATCAGGCTGAAATTGTATGCCATGAAAAGATTGTTCGCATACCTCTTCCGCAGGGAGAGACATTATATGTACAAGGAGAGAAGAGCAGTACGCCACTGCGTCTCATATCTTGTATGAAAGCACACAAATGTCTGCGGAAAGGTCATACGGCAGTTATAGCACTTATAACTGAAAAGCCGGTAGCTGAGAAGAAACTTGAAGATATACCTATAGTTTGTGAATTTCCGGAGGTGTTTCCAGAAGACTTGCCGGGATTACCGCCTGTCAGACAGGTGGAATTCCGAATCGACCTTACACCAGACGCAGCACCGATAGCTAGGGCGCCTTATCGACTTGCACCGTCTGAGATGCAAGAGTTATCCACACAATTGCAAGAATTGTTGGATAAGGGGTTCATACGACCTAGTTTTTCACCGTGGGGAGCTCCAGTATTGTTTGTAAAGAAGAAGGATGGAACTTTCCGAATGTGTATCGATTACCGGGAATTGAACAAGGTTACTATCAAGAACCGGTATCCGTTACCCAGGATTGACGATCTGTTCGATCAGTTGCAAGGTTCGAGTTACTACTCGAAGATTGATCTCAGGTCGGGTTATCATCAACTAAGAGTTCAGGAGGAGGATATTCCGAAGACAGCATTCAGAACACGATATGGCCATTATGAGTTCTTGGTCATGCCATTTGGGTTGACAAACGCTCCAGCCGTATTCATGGATCTCATGAATCGTGTTTGTAAACCTTATCTTGATAAGTTTGTCATTGTTTTCATTGATGACATTCTCATCTATTCAAAGTCTGAGGAGGAACATGCTGAACATCTTCGATTACTGTTAGAGCTGTTGAAACAGGAACAACTGTACGCTAAGTTCTCGAAATGTGATTTCTGGATGCGAGAAGTACAGTTCTTGGGGCATATAGTCAATGAAAAGGGCATACATGTTGATCCAGCGAAGATTGAAGCAATTAAGAATTGGGAAGCGCCAAAGACCCCTACCGAGGTACGACAATTCCTTGGTTTGGCGGGTTATTATCGACGATTCATTGAGGGTTTCTCAAAGATCGCTCAACCACTTACAGCTCTGACGCACAAAGGAACGAAGTATAACTGGACTGATAAACAGGAAGCTGCATTCCAGTTGTTGAAACAGAAACTCTGCAGTGCACCGATTCTGTCCTTACCGGAAGGAACGGAAGACTTTGCGGTGTATTGTGATGCATCTGGACAGGGTTTGGGATGTGTGTTGATGCAACGGGATAAAGTGATCGCTTATGCTTCCAGACAACTAAGAACACATGAAAAGAATTACACTACTCATGACTTGGAGTTAGGAGCAGTGGTTTTTGCTTTGAAGATTTGGAGGCATTATCTGTATGGAACTAAGTGCACTATTTATACTGATCATAAGAGTTTGCAACATATCTTTGATCAGAAGGAACTCAATATGAGACAACGACGATGGGTCGAGTTGTTGAACGATTACGAGTGTGCAATTAAGTATCACCCGGGAAAGGCTAATGTCGTAGCCGATGCTTTGAGCAGAAAAGATACAACGGGAACAAGACGGGTTCGCGCACTTATGATGACGATACATACCGATTTACCTGACAAAGTACACAATGCTCAGATTGAGGCCTTGAAAGCGGAAAATTTAGTATCGGAATCTTTACGAGGAATGGAAGAACAATTGAATGTTAAATCTGATGGAATTCGTTATTTCATTGATCGAATGTGGATACCTTTGTATGGAGGTTTAAGGGAACTTGTGATGGACGAAGCACACAAGTCTAGATATTCAGTCCATCCGGGATCAGACAAGATGTACCATGACTTGAAGGCACTGTATTGGTGGCCTCACATGAAAGCTGATATTGCTAAGTACGTTAGCAAATGTTTGACTTGTTCGAAAGTCAAAGTTGAATATCAGAAGCCATCTGGTTTACTGCAACAACCAGAGATACCGATGTGGAAATGGGAACAGATTTCAATGGATTTTATCACTAAGTTACCCCGTACACCGAGCGGTTGTGATACAATATGGGTAATTGTCGATCGTTTAACGAAATCTGCACATTTCTTAGCAATCAAAGAAACTGACAAGATGGAGAAGTTGACTCGTATTTACATCAAGGAAGTAGTGGCACGGCATGGTGTGCCAATCTCTATCATATCTGATCGGGATGCCCGATTTACTTCAAATTTTTGGAAATCTCTTCATAAGTCATTGGGGACTCGCTTGGATATGAGTACCGCTTATCACCCACAGACCGATGGTCAAAGTGAACGAACGATTCAAACGCTCGAGGATATGTTACGAGCTTGTGTAATTGACTTTGGTGATAGCTGGGAGAATCATTTACCATTGGTGGAATTCTCTTACAACAATAGTTATCATACAAGCATTCAAGCAGCACCGTTTGAAGCTTTGTATGGTCGCAAATGTCGTTCACCAGTTTGCTGGGCTGAAGTTGGTGACAGTCAATTAACAGGTCCTGAACTGGTGCATGAAACAACAGAGAAGATAGTTCAAATCCGAAACCGTATGGCAGCGGCTCGAGATCGACAGAAGAGTTATGCAGACAAACGTCGCAAGCCGTTGGAATTTCAAGTAGGAGACCGAGTTCTTCTAAAGGTATCACCTTGGAAAGGTGTGATACGATTCGGCAAGCGCGGAAAGCTTAGTCCACGTTACGTAGGACCTTTTGAGATTCTGAAAAGGATTGGTCCGGTTGCGTACCAACTCAAACTACCGGAAGAACTCAGTGGAGTTCATGATGTTTTTCACGTATCGAACTTGAAGAAATGTCTTTCTGACGAGACATTGATTGTACCGTTGGAAGAAATACAAGTAGATGAACAACTGCGATTCATTGAAGAACCAGCAGAAATCATGGACCGAGAGGTCAAACAACTGAAGCAAAGCAAGATTCCGATAGTCAAAGTCCGATGGAATTCAAGACGGGGTCCTGAATTCACATGGGAACGGGAAGACCAAATGATGAAGAAATATCCTCATCTATTCAAAACAGCTACTGCTAACACTGAGAGCACACGTTAAATTTCGGGACGAAATTTCCTTCAACAAGGGGATGACGTGATGCTTTCACACATCAACACTGCAAATTTCAAACTGTAAGCACAAACGTTTTATTTATTCAATTGATTTTGATTTTGTTACAAATAATTGTGCTACATTACATTTTATATGTTTTATGTGCTACATTTCATATGTTACATGTTATGGTAGTACATACACGGTTGGTTACATACATTTTACTATGTGCGGGGTTGCATAGTACATTGGTTACATACACTTTGCTATGTGCGGGGTTACATAGTACAAACAGTTTCAGACACTCACTATGTGTGAGGTTACACAACACAGTATGATCAAACACAAACAGTCACGGTTAGGTGAACTAACTAGTGTACACGCAAAACAGTTACATTGAACGATCACAATTGAGTTGTGATGTTGCAAGCATTAGACTTTGTGTGTGAGTACACACAAGCACACAGAATGATCAAATCACACTCACACGTACGATTTAAACTCGTAAGTAGTTTCCTAACTACTCTTAACACTTGCTAATTTTCGGGACGAAAATTCCTTCAACAAGGGGATGATGTGACAATTCGACTTTTCACACTAACTCTGTTAACGGGAGTTGGTGCTATCACAGGCCCAACAAGGACAATCAAGGCCCAATAAGGCCAATGAAGGCCCAGTAAGGCCAATGAAGGCCCAGTAAAGCCAAAGAAGATCCAGTAAGGTCAAGGAAGACTCAACGAGATCAATTAGGCCCAACAAAGTTAATGTAGGCCCAATAAGTCAAGAGGGGCCCATTAAGGCCCAATAAGTCCAAGTAAAGCCCAATATAAACCAAGTAGGCCTAGGGAAGGCCAAGGTAGGCCCAAGAAGGCCCAGTGAAGCCCAATTTGATTAATTTAGCCAATGATAGTACAATTTGGCCCAATTAGTGAAAATTAGAGACTTTTGGCTCAATGTTATTAACCGAATCATTGTCTTATTGAACTAAATAGAACCTAAGGGATTAGAAATAGTAGAAATCAGTCTTAATATACTCTAATTACAAAGTTAAGACTTGTAATTAGTTTAAAAGTCCAATTTTGACTTAAAAGGTCAAAATTCGTGTATATAGATTTGGGAGAATTCGAATTTCATGATGAGAAGGAATGAAACCGAAAATTTATTATCATAAATCATGTCAATGATGATTACTAATGATAATTAGGCGTTATCAATCTCTTAAATAATCGAATTTAAAGCATTTGGCAATCAAGAGTTGTAACCGTAGCATGGGGATATCAAAATCGTAAAATTCGATTGCAATCTTCACAATTGAACATTCTCACACTTCAATCGGCCATTTTAGTGTTTACTACACACATCAATTGTTTTCCAGAAGGCCTAGATAGACGGATTCAATCGGGGAGGGCCGACACTCAAGCCAAAAGTCGATTAGCATCAATTCTGAGTACAACCAGGTAAAAACTGTTTCCTACATATCCTAAATAGGTCGACTAAGTGAAATACTATGTGTATTACAAGTTCTAATATCGAATTCCATGAATTCGACTATTAGGGTTCTTCAAGAATACGGATTTGGGGGTTTCCACTCGAACATAATCTTTAATCAAATTAAAGTATATCAGTAGTTTCGTGATGTTCCATTGAATGAAAAACTTATGTCAATTTCACCTCATAATATCGTATTGAAGGATTTCAATATTAGGGTTCATGTGAAGAAACCGATTTGGGGATTTTTTGTTTAAACAATCTAAGAATCGAATTAAATCACATAGTCATTTCCAGAGGATGTCGACTAAGAAAAACCATGTATCAATTGGATGTTTTAATAACAAATTGAAAGGGTTCGGGTTCTAGGGTTCATCTTAGAATATCGTTTGGGGGTTTTGATTATACTCAGCAGGAAATTCAAATGGAATGGTACAGAAAGGTTAGAAAAGTATGTCTTAATAAAAACCCCATGGATTTACAGTTTGATTTAATCGAATTTATCAAGATTGAATGATGAGTTTGAGTGTTCACGATTCGAAGCCATACAAGTCACGAATTGGGATGCTATGATGATTGATAACTAAATTAAATTCACCTTTGAACTCGTTCTGATATGTGTAACAAAAGCCCTAAGATTTTGTGTTCAATCGAATTCGAATTGTGGACCAAATTGGGGTTGATAGCTTCGGCTATAGTATGGGGTATGAACTAGGCTGAATGAGGATTTAAAAGATTTAATTCTCAGATAGTTAACGCGAAACCCTAGCGGGCGAGATGGTTAGATGCTGTGTGTTTGGAGTTGTGGGTCGCGGGTTCGAGTCCCGGCCCAACCATATTTTTAGATTTTAAATTAATTTTAGTATTTTGGGCATAACTTTCGCATACGAACTCCGATTTAGTTCGTTCAAGTTGCGTTGGAACCGTAACTAGAATACGAACGTGTTAGGACGATAAAATCCATATTTTAATCCGAACACGAAATCGCGTATAATTACGTTTAAATTAAATAAAATCAAAAGTGATTTTATTTAAACGATTTCAAAAGCACGCGTACTTCCGTATGTCAAATTTTAACACTTTAACATACGTATGTTGATACGTATGTGATTTTAAGCACAAAACGATTATTCGAATAACAATAGGTTATTGTTTAAATCACAGATTCTTCGTAGAGGATTTCTACGCAAGTTCACACGTGTTTGATCATTCTACTCTTATCAAAGGTGCGTACACGGCCCCTTTCTTATTTTAAACTGTTTTGGGGGAGAAAACATGTGCAACAAACTGTTTTTAGATACATATCACTTGCATGAGTTAGCTGTTTACATTATGTGAAAACATATCAACTTGAAAGTCCTTACACACCTCGAACCGTTTAGTTTGCTGTAACGCAAAGCGTGGTAGTTGGAAATAGATCTATTAGGTTTGACAAACCTCACCTGGTAGATGGGATCTACGCAGGTGTTTGACTGACCAAACACATTCTTTTACTATTGTTGTGATAGACAATAGTGGCAAGGCGAAAACATGCTATAGCATGGCAACTAGTCAGCTTCGGTGTCGAACACGTATGTAAATAGTTATATGACTAGCTATCATGACTGTGCAATTGTGATTATGTTATCTACAAACTTGTTATTCAAACTGATGTTTTGAACTCTATGATTACTTAAAACCTGTGTTATGCACCAACCATTGTGTTGACTTGATTTGCATGTTTTCTCAGGACGCTAAGGCGCGCGTAACAGCTGGCATGGACTAGGAAGATAGAGTCTCATGCATATAAACACTTTGAATATTTGAATTTGATTATTTCAGTATTTTGATTTGTAATGTTTTACTTATCAACAGTTTATTGGTTTTGATTTGAAACGCTTCCGCAACTTTTTGTAAACTCTGGTTATTATGTTTGTTTTAAAGACCAACGTATGTTTTTGAAATTCATATAGAGGTCTTCGCTATGTCTAATGATCTGAGATCCTGGTTTGTCACGTTCCCAAACGGTATGATTCCGTTAGTTGAAATTGGGGGTGTGACAATTGTCTACAAGAAATTCTATGGAATCTAGCTGTTGTAGAACCTCATCTCCAGAAGGAGGGATAGGAGCAATTCTAAATGCATGGCCTCCAATAAAGGATCTATTGTCTAAATGCCATCGATGGTTAGATGGAAGCCACCTCCGATGACACATGCAACACCATTTTCTTCCAGGAGTTAGCCATCAGGAATCAGTACTAAAAGAACACATAGGGCATGTTAATTCTCTTTTAGTGCTCCACCCGGACAAATTAGCATAACCAGGAAAGTCGATATGGTAGAAATTAAATAATCCTTCAACTGAAAGTATTGTTTAGTTGAGGCATCAAATGTGTTAACTCCATCCTTCAATAAATCTATTAATTCTTTTATCAAAGGTTGCAAATAACGTCTACCTTGTTTCCAGGACCTTTAGGACCTGGGATGATTAATGAAAGAATTATATTTGGTTACTTCGTAGCCAACCATGGCGGCAAGTTGTATGGAATAAGAAAAACGAGCCAAATGTTGTGTGCAACATTCATTGTCCTAAACGGGTTGAAGTCGTCGCTTGTAAGAGCTAGATGAACATTACGAGGATCACTAGAAAGCTCAGGAAACTTTTCATCAAAATCCTTCCAAACTAATGTGTCTGCTGGAGTCGTAATTTACCATCTTTAACACGCTCTGTGTGATGCCACTTCATAACTTCTGATGTTTTTGATGACACAAACAATCTTGAAGTCTTGGCTTTAAAGGAAACCATCGTAATATTTTTGAAGCCTTCATCTTCGAAGGAGGGCTAACGTCATCATCTGGATTAGCTTCATTAACTTTCCATCTAGAAGATCCACAAGAAGAACAAACTTCGTCTTTCTCCTTGTCATCCCAAAATAAAATGCACCATTAGGACATGATTGGATTTTTTCATATCCTAAACCCATGTTAGCCAACACTTTTTTAACTTGTTGTGCTATTTTAGGTAACAAATTTGCTTCCGGTAGCAAATCCTTTAAAAACTCTAACAACATAGAGAAAGATTTGTTACTCCATCCATTCAAACATTTTAAATGATATAAATGTACCAAAAACGATAATATGTTGTATTTTCAACCCGGGTACATCTTTTCTTCAACTTCCTTTATAAGGTCATCAAACTTGCTTCCTATATTGTTCGTCTCTTGACTATTATTTGAATCACTCTCATGCTCTTCCACTCCAATACCAACCTCTGGTTCAAAAGCATCATTCCTAAAATCGTGCATTTCCTTATTAAAGGTTGTGCTAGTTGATGCAACTGTTGTTTCTTCACCATGATATACCCATTTTAAGTATTCAGGCCAAAACCCTGAACATATTAGGTGATCTAGAACACTTTGTTTACACTGATATATCATATTTAGACACTTTGTGCATGGACACTTTATCTTACCCCTGTTGACCGATACTCTCTTAAATGCAAAATTCAAGAATGTCTTCACCCCATTAGCAAAAACTTGACTTGATCTTGGTTCATCATACATCCAAGATCTATCCATGACTTTGTGGTTTTATGTTTGTAGTAGCTTTTAGTAAAGAAACTAGTGAAATATATACAAGTCATGTTCTTAAACATTCGTAGATATCAAGAACAAAAAAACTTACGAAAACCTAACATCACTACTACCATAGTTATCCAATATATTATCATTTGAACATTAAAACAGAAATATGATTCAAATAGAAAATAATTAAAACATTAACTAATTACATACTATGCTTCGGATCGTGCGGGGGTCAAGGGGATTGCGCCACCGTGCAGGGACCTATGGGCAGCGCCCCTGGTGGGGTCCAGGGGTAGACCCCTAGTGGCAGTCCCACTGGCCAATCAACGGGCAATTGTGAAGGGGGTTGTGGCTCATATGGCTGGTAAAGGGGGGTTGGTACAAAAATTGGGTTAAAGATGAGGTGAAGGGTTGTGCTTAAATGGGTGGGCTTGTTGGGTTGGGAGATGGCATCAAATAAGGAACAAATTTTGGAATGGGAGCATTGGGGCTCATATTGGGTTGAATGTTCAATATGCTGATATGGGTAACAAGGTGAGGGGAAGAGCCTTCATGGGCTGGGCTTGTATGGAGAAATCATACATTGGGTTTGGGGGGGTACCGTAAATCCCATTACAGGTTCTTTCTCGTTGTTTAGGTCTGCAAGAGGTTGAGTACAATGTCTACCCTTGCTTTGGAGATGAACTGGAATAGTATGACTGCTGGCAGCAGACCCTATAGGTGGTTACAGGTCCAGATGACTTTAGCTAAGGTTTGTCAGTTCTGGGGGTATGTGCAGGTTTGGATGAAAGGCATATTTTGGACTGTTTTGATTCATTGGGGCATGCAGGTTAGTTGGGGTTCTAAGATATATCAGGTTGGTCAACCTATACCTCACTATTGGGTCACATATTGCTGCCATAGGGGCCTTAAATTAGGGCAAATGATGGTTTGTATCTGGGACAAGAATAACCATTATGTTATTCTTATGGATAATCCGCCTATGTTTAATTGTTGGACCAAGGGCTGTTTCTATGTTGTTAGTCGATGGATAGAAATCACTATCATTGGGGGTTCAATGGTGGCTGGTATGGTGGCTTGCTAGGGGGTCAGTTGGTGGACTGCTGGTGGGGTGCATATGGCAACAATATTAACCTTATAATGTGTCAAATTTTGGTTATCTTTGTTGGTCCCAAAGGGTTTGTTTTTGGGATGGGAATGTGTGCTCCTAGTGAGAATCAGATGGGAAGGAACTCTACGAATGAAGGGGCTGATCACATATTTTCTGGGCAAAGAAAGAGGGCTTGGGTGAGATGTCAACCTGCTAGGGAATTCCTGCTTAGGTGGATTTCAGCCAGGCATGGGATGGGTGATCAAAAGAAATATGGTTTCAAGTTTTCAATGCAACAGTTTTGGTATAAAGATACCACTAGGGTGGCTTGGGGAGGGTTAGGTGTGGGCACTGCAACTGGTTTACCATGTTATTAGGTGAATTATATGTTGTTGGGTGTCATAATTTGATGACCAGGGTTGACTCTCAATATGGTCAAACCTCTATCAACAATGGTAAGCTTGGTTGGGATGTCTATCGGTAAACAGGTCCTTTGCATCTTTGTTGTTGATGTATTTTATGAAGAAGATGAAATGATAGAGTGTGTTTTTCAAAGGAAAAGAAAATGTGTACTATATTCAACAAAAAAGCAAAAGGCTAAATAGCCTCTACAG
The DNA here is from genome assembly GCA_009363875.1 of Mikania micrantha. NCBI lineage: Eukaryota > Viridiplantae > Streptophyta > Magnoliopsida > Asterales > Asteraceae > Mikania > Mikania micrantha. The sequence goes on from CM018697.1 coordinate 61,418,906, forward strand.
ACTAACTAACATCACACGTTTTCCTATTGAAATGCCATTTTAAAAAATAAAACTCGATCAACCACTCACCCCACTAAACTTTCTACCATTATTCAATTTCTAATAAAATAATTAAACACTAGTTAATAAAACCAACATGTCAAAATTAAAACCCAACAGTTTTAAGGGCTAGAAACATTGTATTCATTGCAAATAGGGGTTACAAGGGATCAAGTCTTTGCTTTTTTGGGCCATAGTTTTTAGGGGTGGTCAAAAAAATATGTATCCGAATCCGAATCCGAATCCGAAATATCCGAAAATTCGAATCCGAAATATCCGAAAAAATCGGATATCAAGACGCTCGGATATCCGGAAATTCGGATTCGGATTCGGATTCGAATACCTATTTTGAAAATTTTCGGATAGTTCGAATATCCGATATCCGAAATAGTTTTTTTCGGATATTTTTTCGAATATTCGGATACTATTTTCGGATATCCGATTATTATTCGGATAATTTTTGGATATTTCGGATATTTTTCGGATATCCGGGTATGTTTTCGATATCCGGGTAATTTTCGGATATCCGAAATATTTTTTTTAATATGTTTTTATTTTTTTCTGATTTCGGATATCCGAAAATGAACACCCCTAATAATTTTCCTATTTCTCTGCTTATGGGATGGGGAAAGATTTACTATGTTGATTTTCTGCTGGGTTAAAGTATGGCTGCCATGTTCTTGGAGAAGTTGTGCCTAGCTTGGAGAATGGCAGGCCATGATTTAACCTATGGGTTAGTTCATGGTTGCTACCTTAGTGAATTCATTCGAGGTCAAAATAGCTATTGCCGTTGGGATAAAGGTTGCTGCTATGTTGATGGGTTATAGGACCAAAATATGACTTTCTTGGGGGATTTGAATACATATTATTAAAACTTTGTTTTTTGCTCTCACAAAATTTGTCATCTGGGATGTTTATGGCTGCTGGGGTGGGACCAAGATTGTTATTTACTTAAGTTCTTATGATCTTAAGTGATTTAAGTTCCATGCATTTGGTTGGTGATAAACATATAAAATGTATGCACAGACAGGTTTGAAATCTTAACTGATAAAGCAACAAGGGAATTGATAAAACATTAAGATATCAAATTCATACGTACTTAATATAATATGTGTGTGTGTATACACATAAACAAGACTCAATGAAAATGAAATATAATTGTAACTAGAAGCGTCATCCGCCTGCGGCGTGTGTGTCCGAATATTTAGTTGCAAACTTGCAATTGTATTGTATGATGTATGTGATTAAAGAAAGATACGTGTAATATTATGCATGTGTATGTCAAATTAGGTATATAATATTTAGGTGAATTTGATTTATAGAAACGAAGTTTACATTAGGCTCTTTTAGACTCTGATATGTACAAAACAATAAGCATGTAACCTCTATTTAAATCTCATTCGTAAAAGTTAACTTTATACAAAATTTTATGAACTTTTATATGTTCTATATCAGTATACCTAAAGAAAACACCTCATATAACATGCACAATAAAGAGGAAAAAAAGAGGCCTAATGAAGCATTGAGGCAAGTAGGTGTAACATCAGTGCCGGAACCGCCACCGGAACAGTGATCTCTACAGTACAGGAACGGTAAAACAGGTATGAATCACACATTTCAGTATTTTTCATATTCATGTCATTTATCATTATCATGGTGAGTTGTCATAGAACAGTTTCAGACACATTTAACAGAAACACAGTTCAGAACAATGGTTCTTGAGTCGGATAATTATCTGGCAACACAGAACTATTATGTGATTATTTGATTAGGATTTATTATGTATAAACGTATGTGAGGCCTTACAGAACAAAACACACGAATATTGTTATGGGAATGCTAAATTGACGGGTTATTCGTATAGGTGACGATCTGTACGAATATATCTGAAAGTTTAACGTTCTGAATGATATTCTATAATTAGAAAACAAGGTTGAAAAGTATAGTTATCGCCGTATTCGTACGAGTGACGATTCGAACGCATACGCGCGACGACCGTACATTTCGATTTAAACAGTTAATGTTGTTTTAAATTTTTAAATAAACAAAAAGATATTAGTTAATTTATTAGGAATCACAACCTAAAATAATTTTATAAATTCTATTTTTATAACCGTGTCATTTCATCGCGAAAATCCTCGCGATCCGGCCTTTTTCGCGAAACCGATCGAGACCGAACATCAGGTGGCGGTGATACATTAAATGAGAACATTTAATGCATCACCAACCAACACCAACTCATTTTCTTAACCCAATCTCGTCATTTTCTCTCTCTAGCTCTCTCTCACTAAAAAGTTAACCTTCTCTCTAAGATTTGAAGCTCGTTTCAAGTTGGATTCGATCAAATTTGGTGTCATCTTGATCCTCTCATCTCGTAGATTACGGAAGTACAAAGAAAACAAGCTTTTACCCGTCGATTTTGAGGTAAATCTCCATTTTAAATTCGGTTTTAGTGGGTATCACGAACCCATTTCGTTTGGTAGTTTGTTCGGTCTAAACACTTAGAAAACACATGGATAAACACGTATGAGTAACTAGAATGCTTTAGAAACTAACCTGTAACAGATTAGGATTGAAATGGGATGAAGATGATGCAGGTTCGTGGACAATTTCGATCGGCCGAACCTTTTGATCTAGCCGAACCCTATGAGCCACGAACCTATGTCCCTGCTACGAACCCTGTGGATCTGAGCCGAACCTGTTGCCACCTGCAACGAACCTGTCGAGCCGAACCCTGGGTCATACGAACCTGTAACAGACGAACCTAAGTGAGACGAACCTTAGCTGATCAACGAACCCTAGAGCCGAACCTCTAGTGAACGAACCTAATTGAGACGAACCTTCGATCGCGAACCTAATAGCAACGAACCTAACCCTTAGAGGTTCGCCGAACCTAATACTTAAAGGTTCGCCGAACCTACTCTGCATGTCAATAGGTTCGCTGCCTTCATGGCTGTTGAACCTAAGTGTTGGTTAATTTGGGAAAATTCAGTACATAGGGCAGTTGGATTTAGGAGTAAGAACAAGGAAATGAATATACAAGCACTCAAAGTTTAGAACGAACTAAGAAAACTGGCATTAGTGGAGGCTAGAACTTAAGGTGTTAGTGTTAATTTCAATATTTACGCCTAACACTTAACAAAATTTCATGTGATGGTATAATTATATTGAATTGTTCAATTGAATCATTCCAAGCCAAGCTATACACGGACGAACAAAGTTCAAGTTGGAAATCAAATAGAAATCAAAGAAGTTCAATTGGGCCAAGTGGGCCCAATGGGGTTTAATTAAGCCCATCATGTAGTAAATGATTTAGTAAACTCAAGTAATGAAATTTTGATAAAATCTCATTTATTTATAACTTATTAGATTTCATTAAATGATCTTGACCTAATATGGATTTAATTGGAAGTTAAATTGTAATGCTTTGGTTTAAATACTTACTTGAATTGATTGAATTGGGATTTGTTATAAAATAGACGATTTAATTGTCTGGAATTGTTTTTAAAAACAAAGGAAACTCTGCCGAAATTTTCTAAAATTTAAAGGTAAGTTAGTAACTAATCATGGGAATTGGGATCATAAGAAGGGTAATTAAGATAGAGTAGATCTTAGATACACTTAGTACTACGACACTTAGTTGCACACACAACAAGACTCAAGGTCTTAGGCACAACGACTACTACGCGTACTTATTATATTCGAATTCTTATAAAATAACTCAGGAACCGAAGAAACTTAACTTACATACAGGAGCGCGCATTTTGTGTTAGATCAAATTACATAGCAGCACAGGTGAGTTCATTGCCCCGTTTTCTAACATTTTTGTTTTAAAACGCGGGGCTGAGAAGCATGCGTAAACTGTTTACTTAAATTGTTTACTTTAATGCTTTTAAATTTATATGTTTTATATATATAAATGTTATCCTGAACCATGTTTAGGAAGATTTTATGCAGGTTTTATTAACTGATTTACTTATATATTAAGCGAATAACCAAGTTAAATTAAACTTTTCAATAAGTCAAAACATTTCAAACAAATCAAACTAGACATTTTGACAAAACAAGTGGGTGAATTCAAGGGATCAAAACAAACATTTTGACAAATCAAGTGGGTGAATTCAAGGAATCAAATCAAACATTTTGACAAAACAAGTGTGGGACATCAAGACATCAATAAAACAATCTTTGCAAAGACAACAATCAATGTTCTACAAACCAAGTGTTTGTTGAACAATGAATCAAGTGTACAACCGATCAATGAATCTTGTATTCTATGATCAACACATCAAGTACATCTTGTGACAAAATCAGACGATCATTAAATCATTTTTAAGGGATAGTATGGGAAATATCAGAGATAACATTTGCCAACACATTGAATTCAGAAATCCTATATTTCAAGAAGTCCTAGCTAGACTGATTGACTTGTAGGTCTTATGTTTGATGATATTTACAGAATTCCCTAACTACTAAGTACCTAGATTGACAGACTAGTCTACTCGAGTATGACCACAGGCCCCAATCATTAGGACTTAGATTTTATTAAATGTTTATTTATTTATTTAATTAAGCATTTATTAAACTGTTTCTACAATTTCTGTGGTTGATCACTATTGTGATGAACTTAAGGAATCAACATAGATTCCAAATTGTGGTATTACAGGAACAAAGGACTGACGAATCATTGGGTTAAAGGTAGGGGTAAAATGCTTAATTTTCATTAACACCAATGTCCCATGTGGATTAGTATGTGGTGGGACGGCGTCTGGGCGGGGTTGTAGCCTCGACTCAGGGGTATTCCCTATACATAAGCATACCGATCTGGATGATACATGTGATGTTAATGAGATTAAGGTTGTTACCCGTGGGTTAAACAAAGGTTTTGTGAGAACATTTGAGTCATTGTGAACAAGAGTGTGTGATAGGTAAAGATGCTTAATTATCATTAACACCAATGTCCCATGTGGATTAGTATGTGGTGGGACGGCGTCTGGGCGGGGTTGTAGCCTCGACTCAGGGGTATGCCCTATACATAAGCATACCGATCTGGATGATACATGTGGTGTTAATGAGGTTAGGGTCTTTACCAAAGAAGTTTTCAAATCATTTTCAAACACTAAACAATATGAACTCACCAACCATGTGTTGACCTTTATTTTTGCATGACTTCTCAGGTGACGAACGGGTCAATTAGGAAGTCATTTCTTTTGGACTAGGACTTCAGATAGAAGACTTAGTATTTTGGACCTGCATATTTTTGAAGACACCATCATACAATTTATTTTGTATATCTTGTGTAAATACAAGATAGTTATTTTATGATGTTTACAATAGATTTACATTGTTAAATTATAAACAATACTGATGTAATTTAACTTTGTAATTCTATTTTATTTAGCATTTCTCATTTATATCATGTGCAAATGTAAACAATCTGATCACTTCTGATTATCAATTACGATATCGCGCCCCGAGAACCTTCCGCCCGACGGGGACTTCGATCCTACCCCGCCGGCTCGGGGTGTGACAGATTGGTATCAGAGCCATGGTTATAGAGAAATATAGGTCATTTATTTAAATGGTTTGGCCTAGACTATAACCTAGGGACCCTGCATGTAGAGAACATAGGACTTAAGACTTATTTGCATATTGTCTTCTGTATTCGATCATTGCACTAACCGATGACTTTATTGGTTATGATCAGAATGCCTCCACGAAGACAACCTCCTTTGATACAACTACCACCACAAGACTTGGCTCCACACTCCTCCACACCGTCTCCGAATGACTCTCCACCACCACCTCCTCCACCTCCTCCTCCCCCTCCTCCATTGATTACTCAAGCATCTGGTTCAGGCACAACACCGACTATGGACCCTGCTACTATCGCTCTGGTGACGTTACTGAGTAGCCAGATGACGAATCAGATGAAAGAAGCTATACCGGAGATGTTCCTTCGTCTTCGTAATGAGATCCTCAATACTGGCAACACATCAGGGGAAGCCAGTGGAAACACTGGAGATTCATCTCACTACTCCTACAAGTCCTTTGTAGGATGTAAACCACCCAGTTTCAGTGGGTCTGAAGGCGCCGTTGGATTAATCCAATGGATTGAGAAGATTGAGGCAACATTGGATCTTTGCAGCTGCCCCGAACACCACAAGGTCCGTTACTCAGCGGGAACATTCAACAAACGGGCTCTGACCTGGTGGAACGGTCAGATCAATGCCCGAGGAAGAGAAGAAGCCATGGCCATGCCATGGGAAGACTTCAAGACACTGCTGCGAACAGAATTCTGTCCCAAGAATGAACTGCAGAAGTTGGAGGTTGAACTATCCAACCATGTGATGAAGGGGGCTGATCACATGGGGTACACTACTCGTTACCACGAGTTAGTTGCTTTGGTACCAGATATGGTACCAACTCTGGAGAAAAGGATAGACAGATATGTGGGTGGACTTCCCGTCTGCATTCAGGGTATGGTTGTTTCAGCCAACCCTACTACTGTTGAATCTGCAGTGAGACTGTCTGGGAAACTCACTGATCTTATGGTAGCCTCTGGAATTTTAAAGAAAGAGGCTGACACCGGTAAAAGCAAGGAAGAGTCTTCCAAGAAACCTCACCACCATCAGAAGAAGAAACAAAAGACTATCAAGAACTACACAGTGGCCACACCTCTTCAACAAATAGCAGCAACACCACAAAACCCCAACCGCAAACCCTACACTGGCACATATCCTCTGTGTGCCAAGTGTCAGTATCATCACACTGCAGACACTCCTTCCAAACATTGCACGGGATGTGGACGAAAGGGCCATTGGGTCCAATACTGTAGGATGACTCCTAATCAAGCAGTTAACAATGCTGCTCTAGCTCTCCCTCCACCAGCTAATAGGAACAATGGTGGATGCTATAACTGTGGCGAACAGGGCCACTTTGCAAAGAACTGCCCGAAGAAGGCACAACCAGCAGCTCAAGCACCACGGGGACGAGCCTTCGCTATTGGAGCACCAGCGGCACGCCAGGACCCAAATGTGGTCACTGGTACGTTCCTCTTACATGACTTCTATGCATCTGTCTTATTTGATACTGGTGCGGATCAGAGTTTTATCTCTGCCGATTTTGCATGTCAATTAGATTCTATAGAAGAACAGTTAGACTCCCCTTACATTATAGAAGTAGCTAACGGGAAACAGATCACAGTTAGTACAGTTTATAGGAATTGCCCATTGACACTAAATGATCACACATTTACCATCGATTTGATACCGATGTATTTGGGTAGTTTCGATATCATCGTTGGAATGGATTGGCTTTCTTCTAATCGAGTGGAAGTCATCTGTTCTGAAAAGCTGCTTCGAATTCCATTGCCGAATGATCGTGTATTGGAAGTTAAAGGGGATCAAGCAAAACGAAGTGTCAAAATCATCTCTTGCATAAAGGCGCGTAAGTGTCTACAGAAGCAGTGCGTGGCATTCTTGGCTCATGTGGTGGAAAAGGGAAAGGACAAGAAGAAGGTTCAAGATGTACCAGTAGTGAAAGAATATCCTGAAGTATTCCCCGAAGACCTACCTGGTTTGCCACCTGTGCGACCGGTAGAATTTCGTATTGACTTAATTCCTGGAGCAACTCCTGTTGCTAAATCTCCTTACAGGCTAGCACCTTCAGAGATGCAGGAATTGTCTAATCAGTTACAGGAGCTACTTGACAAGGGTTTCATCAGACCGAGCTACTCACCTTGGGGAGCTCCGGTCTTGTTCGTGAAGAAGAAAGACGGATCGTTCAGAATGTGCATAGATTACAGAGAGCTGAACAAACTAACTATCAAGAATCGGTATCCATTGCCGAGGATTGATGATTTGTTTGACCAACTGCAAGGAGCTCAATATTTCTCAAAGATTGACTTGCGATCTGGATATCATCAGCTGAGAGTTCAAGATGAAGACATACCGAAAACGGCCTTCCGAACCAGATACGGGCACTATGAATTTTTAGTGATGCCCTTCGGATTGACAAATGCACCTGCAGTTTTCATGGATCTCATGAACCGAGTGTGCAAGCCGTACTTGGATCAGTTTGTCATTGTCTTTATCGATGACATACTGATTTATTCAAAGACCAAAGCAGAACATGAGCAACACCTTAGAAAGATCTTGGAGCTGTTGAAAGAAGAGAAACTCTATGCCAAATTCTCCAAATGTGAGTTTTGGCTAAGAGAAGTTCAATTTCTGGGTCATGTGGTCAACAGCGAGGGAATTCATGTAGACCCTGCCAAGATTGAAGCGATAAAGAATTGGGACACTCCGAAGACACCAACGGAGATCCGGTCTTTTCTGGGATTGGCGGGTTATTACAGAAGGTTTATCTCAAACTTTTCTAAAATAGCTTTGCCTCTCACTAAGCTAACCCAGAAAAGCGAACCGTTTGTCTGGGAGCAGAAACAGGAAGATGCTTTTCAGACATTGAAACAGAAACTATGTGATGCTCCAATTCTATCTCTCCCAGAGGGCTGTGATGACTTTGTTGTGTACTGTGATGCTTCCCATCAGGGACTCGGTTGTGTATTAATGCAACGGGACAAAGTCATAGCCTATGCATCAAGACAGTTAAAGATTCATGAGAAGAATTACACTACTCATGATCTTGAACTGGGAGCAGTAATCTTCGCCTTGAAGATTTGGAGACATTACTTATATGGCACCAAGTGTACCATATTCACTGATCACAAAAGTCTGCAGCACATCTTTGATCAGAAGGAGCTCAACATGCGACAGCGCCGTTGGGTTGAACTTCTGAATGATTATGATTGTGTGATCAAATACCATCCGGGAAAGGCGAACGTTGTAGCTGACGCCTTGAGCCGGAAGGAACGAGTCAAACCCCTACGTGTTAGAGCAATGGGGATAACCGTGCAGACCAGTTTAAGTGACAAGATTATTCAAGCGCAACAAGAAGCACTTGACCGAAATAATCTGAAGAAAGAACTTGATTGCGGAGCAGAGAAACAGTTTGACACAAAGTCCGATGGAATGATCTACTACAAGGAACGTATATGGATCCCTACGGTAGATGAATTGAGGAAACTTATCTTTGATGAAGCACACAAGACTAAATACTCTGTCCATCCAGGCGCTGATAAAATGTACCAAGACTTGCGTGGATTTTATTGGTGGCCTGGAATGAAGAAGGACATAACCGAATACGTCGGTCAATGTCTAACGTGTGCGAAGGTAAAGGCGGAACACCAAAGACCGTCTGGTCTATTGGAACAGCCTGAGATTCCGCTCTGGAAGTGGGAACAAATAGCTATGGATTTCATTACCAAGCTACCCCGCACTTCCAGCGGTCATGATACAATTTGGGTGATCATTGATCGTCTAACCAAATCTGCTCATTTCTTGCCCATGCGTGAGAACTTCACCATGGATAAACTAGCAAGATTATACATCAACGAGATAGTGGTACGCCACGGTGTGCCATTGTCTATTATTTCTGATCGAGATAGCAGATTTACATCCAGGTTCTGGCAATCATTACAGAAATCTCTAGGGACACAGTTGAACCTGAGTACAGCTTACCACCCACAAACGGATGGCCAAAGCGAACGTACTATTCAAACCCTAGAGGACATGTTGAGAACCTGTGTTTTAGACTTCGGTGGGAATTGGGATTTCCATTTGCCACTGATTGAGTTCTCCTACAATAACAGCTATCACAGCAGTATCGGATGTGCACCATTCGAGGCTCTTTATGGCCGAAAATGTCGATCACCGATCTGTTGGACTGAAATTGGAGACAACCGAATAACGGGGCCAGAACTAATACAAGAAACCACTGACAAGATAGCTCAGATTCAAAGAAGACTACAAGCAACAAGGAGCAGACAAAAGAGCTACGCCGACAAACGGCGCAAGCCGTTGGAATTCCAAGTGGGAGATCGTGTAATGTTGAAGGTATCCCCATGGAAAGGCGTTGTACGCTTTGGAAAGAAAGGCAAATTAGCACCACGATACGTGGGACCGTTCGAGATCATTGAACGTATAGGTCCTGTAGCCTATCGACTGAGGTTACCAGATGAACTCAGTGGTGTGCATGATGTGTTTCACGTCTCAAACTTAAAGAAATGCCTTGCTGACGAGTCTCTCGTCATTCCAATCGAAGAGATTCAAGTCGATGAACAGTTACATTTCATTGAAGAACCTTTAGAGATTATGGATCGCAAGGTTAAACAACTGAGGCGAAGCCGTATTCCTATTGTAAAGGTTTGATGGAATTCAAGACGCGGGCCCGAGTTCACTTGGGAACGTGAAGATCACATGAAGTTAAAGTATCCCCAACTATTTGAAGAGGAAGCTGTACCTGATAACAACACTTAAATTTCGGGACGAAATTTCTCTAACAAGGGGAGACTGTAACATCAGTGCCGGAACCGCCACCGGAACAGTGATCTCTACAGTACAGGAACAGTAAAACAGGTATGAATCACACATTTCAGTATTTTTCATATTCATGTCATTTATCATTATCATGGTGAGTTGTCATAGAACAGTTTCAGACACATTTAACAGAAACACAGTTCAGAACAATGGTTCTTGAGTCGGATAATTATCTGGCAACACAGAACTATTATGTGATTATTTGATTAGGATTTATTATGTATAAACGTATGTGAGGCCTTACAGAACAAAACACACGAATATTGTTATGGGAATGCTAAATTGACGGGTTATTCGTATAGGTGACGATCTGTACGAATATATCTGAAAGTTTAACGTTCTGAATGATATTCTATAATTAGAAAACAAGGTTGAAAAGTATAGTTATCGCCGTATTCGTACGAGTGACGATTCGAACGCATACGCGCGACGACCGTACATTTCGATTTAAACAGTTAATGTTGTTTTAAATTTTTAAATAAACAAAAAGATATTAGTTAATTTATTAGGAATCACAACCTAAAATAATTTTATAAATTCTATTTTTATAACCGTGTCATTTCATCGCGAAAATCCTCGCGATCCGGCCTTTTTCGCGAAACCGATCGAGACCGAACATCAGGTGGCGGTGATACATTAAATGAGAACATTTAATGCATCACCAACCAACACCAACTCATTTTCTTAACCCAATCTCGTCATTTTCTCTCTCTAGCTCTCTCTCACTAAAAAGTTAACCTTCTCTCTAAGATTTGAAGCTCGTTTCAAGTTGGATTCGATCAAATTTGGTGTCATCTTGATCCTCTCATCTCGTAGATTACGGAAGTACAAAGAAAACAAGCTTTTACCCGTCGATTTTGAGGTAAATCTCCATTTTAAATTCGGTTTTAGTGGGTATCACGAACCCATTTCGTTTGGTAGTTTGTTCGGTCTAAACACTTAGAAAACACATGGATAAACACGTATGAGTAACTAGAATGCTTTAGAAACTAACCTGTAACAGATTAGGATTGAAATGGGATGAAGATGATGCAGGTTCGTGGACAATTTCGATCGGCCGAACCTTTTGATCTAGCCGAACCCTATGAGCCACGAACCTATGTCCCTGCTACGAACCCTGTGGATCTGAGCCGAACCTGTTGCCACCTGCAACGAACCTGTCGAGCCGAACCCTGGGTCATACGAACCTGTAACAGACGAACCTAAGTGAGACGAACCTTAGCTGATCAACGAACCCTAGAGCCGAACCTCTAGTGAACGAACCTAATTGAGACGAACCTTCGATCGCGAACCTAATAGCAACGAACCTAACCCTTAGAGGTTCGCCGAACCTAATACTTAAAGGTTCGCCGAACCTACTCTGCATGTCAATAGGTTCGCTGCCTTCATGGCTGTTGAACCTAAGTGTTGGTTAATTTGGGAAAATTCAGTACATAGGGCAGTTGGATTTAGGAGTAAGAACAAGGAAATGAATATACAAGCACTCAAAGTTTAGAACGAACTAAGAAAACTGGCATTAGTGGAGGCTAGAACTTAAGGTGTTAGTGTTAATTTCAATATTTACGCCTAACAGTTAACAAAATTTCATGTGATGGTATAATTATATTGAATTGTTCAATTGAATCATTCCAAGCCAAGCTATACACGGACGAACAAAGTTCAAGTTGGAAATCAAATAGAAATCAAAGAAGTTCAATTGGGCCAAGTGGGCCCAATGGGGTTTAATTAAGCCCATCATGTAGTAAATGATTTAGTAAACTCAAGTAATGAAATTTTGATAAAATCTCATTTATTTATAACTTATTAGATTTCATTAAATGATCTTGACCTAATATGGATTTAATTGGAAGTTAAATTGTAATGCTTTGGTTTAAATACTTACTTGAATTGATTGAATTGGGATTTGTTATAAAATAGACGATTTAATTGTCTGGAATTGTTTTTAAAAACAAAGGAAACTCTGCCGAAATTTTCTAAAATTTAAAGGTAAGTTAGTAACTAATCATGGGAATTGGGATCATAAGAAGGGTAATTAAGATAGAGTAGATCTTAGATACACTTAGTACTACGACACTTAGTTGCACACACAACAAGACTCAAGGTCTTAGGCACAACGACTACTACGCGTACTTATTATATTCGAATTCTTATAAAATAACTCAGGAACCGAAGAAACTTAACTTACATACAGGAGCGCGCATTTTGTGTTAGATCAAATTACATAGCAGCACAGGTGAGTTCATTGCCCCCTTTTCTAACATTTTTGTTTTAAAACGCGGGGCTGAGAAGCATGCGTAAACTGTTTACTTAAATTGTTTACTTTAATGCTTTTAAATTTATATGTTTTATATATATAAATGTTATCCTGAACCATGTTTAGGAAGATTTTATGCAGGTTTTATTAACTGATTTACTTATATATTAAGTGAATAACCAAGTTAAATTAAACTTTTCAATAAGTCAAAACATTTCAAACAAATCAAACTAGACATTTTGACAAAACAAGTGGGTGAATTCAAGGGATCAAAACAAACATTTTGACAAATCAAGTGGGTGAATTCAAGGAATCAAATCAAACATTTTGACAAAACAAGTGTGGGACATCAAGACATCAATAAAACAATCTTTGCAAAGACAACAATCAATGTTCTACAAACCAAGTGTTTGTTGAACAATGAATCAAGTGTACAACCGATCAATGAATCTTGTATTCTATGATCAACACATCAAGTACATCTTGTGACAAAATCAGACGATCATTAAATCATTTTTAAGGGATAGTATGGGAAATATCAGAGATAACATTTGCCAACACATTGAATTCAGAAATCCTATATTTCAAGAAGTCCTAGCTAGACTGATTGACTTGTAGGTCTTATGTTTGATGATATTTACAGAATTCCCTAACTACTAAGTACCTAGATTGACAGACTAGTCTACTCGAGTATGACCACAGGCCCCAATCATTAGGACTTAGATTTTATTAAATGTTTATTTATTTATTTAATTAAGCATTTATTAAACTGTTTCTACAATTTCTGTGGTTGATCACTATTGTGATGAACTTAAGGAATCAACATAGATTCCAAATTGTGGTATTACAGGAACAAAGGACTGACGAATCATTGGGTTAAAGGTAGGGGTAAAATGCTTAATTTTCATTAACACCAATGTCCCATGTGGATTAGTATGTGGTGGGACGGCGTCTGGGCGGGGTTGTAGCCTCGACTCAGGGGTATGCCCTATACATAAGCATACCGATCTGGATGATACATGTGATGTTAATGAGATTAAGGTTGTTACCCGTGGGTTAAACAAAGGTTTTGTGAGAACATTTGAGTCATTGTGAACAAGAGTGTGTGATAGGTAAAGATGCTTAATTATCATTAACACCAATGTCCCATGTGGATTAGTATGTGGTGGGACGGCGTCTGGGCGGGGTTGTAGCCTCGACTCAGGGGTATGCCCTTTACATAAGCATACCGATCTGGATGATACATGTGGTGTTAATGAGGTTAGGGTCTTTACCAAAGAAGTTTTCAAATCATTTTCAAACACTAAACAATATGAACTCACCAACCATGTGTTGACCTTTATTTTTGCATGACTTCTCAGGTGACGAACGGGTCAATTAGGAAGTCATTTCTTTTGGACTAGGACTTCAGATAGAAGACTTAGTATTTTGGACCTGCATATTTTTGAAGACACCATCATACAATTTATTTTGTATATCTTGTGTAAATACAAGATAGTTATTTTATGATGTTTACAATAGATTTACATTGTTAAATTATAAACAATACTGATGTAATTTAACTTTGTAATTCTATTTTATTTAGCATTTCTCATTTATATCATGTGCAAATGTAAACAATCTGATCACTTCTGATTATCAATTACGATATCGCGCCCCGAGAACCTTCCGCCCGACGGGGACTTCGATCCTACCCCGCCGGCTCGGGGTGTGACAGTAGGTATTTTCTCAACATAGACATTTTTACTGTACGTATGAATGTGTGTAAAGCCTTCAAAATGATTATAATGTTTCTATTATAAACTCTATCATAGGCTGTGGACAGCTACCCTAATTTTGTAATCTCAAAGTCAAATTAGATATATAATATTTGTGTACATTTGATTCATGGATAACAGTTTTACATTAGGATTTGTAGACTGTCATAGGTACAAAATAAGACGCATGTAACCTTTATTTAAATTTCAATTGCGAAAGTCAGGTTTACACAAAGTGTGTTAAAGTCCTATATGTTTTATATCTGCATACTGAAACAAAATACCAGACATAACATGCGTAACAAAGAGAAAAAAGAGAGATAATGAGGTTTTAAATTAGTTTCAAGACGGAGGTTTTAATGTTATGATCTAATAATGACACTAAAAAGAAAACATCAAACATTTAATACAAACCTTAAAATGATATGAGTCAGTTCTGTACAAAACACCAGGAATACATGTACATCAAATCTGTAATATAAAATTAAACAATCATGTTAAAGCTATAACTATACGTTCATGCACCATGTTACGACTGTAATACTATATCAACATACGGTTGGTATATGCAGGTAACAAACAGAATACCATCATCACATGTAGAGGGAAATAATTTACGTAAATAGGAAAGAGAAAAAAATACAAATAAAATATTAGTATGATTGATATGATCATGTTACATAGTAAGAGGTTTGCCTATGAGGTTTATCTTGAATAATGCAGCCTGTGTATACTTTATAAGGTATAAAAATTATCTGATATCATGTATTTGCCTTGGTTATCATAAGCACGTTGGGTCCCTAATTGCCTATAGAATTTGTTAAAAAATGAAAAGAAAATATATTATCTAATTGAAGTCAAAAGTATATTAAATGGCATTGATGCTTGTTATGAAACCTCGATTTTTTTCTAAGTTTTGTCTAGATTAGTATGGTTTATCAAAATATTTTGGTTTGTAAGATACACTACGAGTTAAGTTATTAAACATGCATGCATCGGTTTTTTTAAAGGCTGTGTCCAAATTAGTATGATTTATCCTATGGTTTGCAAGCTACACTACCAGTTATGTTAGTAAACAGGCATGCAGTACATCAACCTAGTATAAGCATACATTCCTAAGTCCAAAAGACAATAAAATATGAATTTATCACATGTATACTTTGACTCATTGGTGATACTACAATAAAATATAGGCATTACGACAGTAAATGATATTAATTCCTAACCCATGAAAGGAACTTGGCTCATTTGTGACATAGAACGTGCAAATCATGGCCTTGAGGGTTATTGAGTCAACCTAACATTTTAATAAGAACGCCTTATTCATTCAGTAATAGGGTGTATGTAGAAATTAGAAGAATGAAATATCATTCAGCTTAATTTGTGGCAGATGTTCCTAATACTCATTACATAAAAGGCAACAAAGTGTTTTCTTAAAAAATAATAAGAACACATAAAAATGAACATCTTTTGAGTTTACGTTATTACTAACCTGAACCAATAGGTAACACAAACAACTAGCTACCTGAATATCAAAGGAAAAACAACCTAATGGGAAAGAGTGTTATCGGTTACCTAAACTGTTGGTGTAAACCGAAATTCCAGTACATACATGACAATCATTTTCCATCTCATATAACAATAGAGCTGTAAACACTTTGATCCAGGGTAAAACCATAAACGAAGATGCTAGAAGAAATTAAAGATGGAATAAAGAGAAGAACACCCATAAATACCATACAATCCAAGTAGGTAAGGCCTAGAACACCCATAAAATACATAGAATGCCATGACTGAAGAAAGTACAGATGGAATAAAGAGAAGAACACCTTTAATACAAGTGATACACATGCAAAACTATCTCAATTTCACTTCAAGAATTCAAACGTTTTCAGTCTAGTTAAGCCAGACAACCGGTTATCAAAGTTACTAGAGATCAACTGTAATGAATACATCCAGTTTCATAATACACAATGAAAACGTAAATACAATCCAGCAAGAAAACATTATTAAGTAGATCCAGAGATCAAGAACGTACATATAACTTCATAAAAAATTAGGCACAATAAAATTAAGAAAATCATGAAATTCACCTAGACATAGTCTCCTCCTTATTCTTCAGCCCGTCCTTTTTGCTTTCTCTTTAATCTGATGTAGGGTATTCAACTAACCATTTAAATCACTTCAAATTTCGTGAACATTTTTTGCAAATCTATCTATACTAATAAATCAAAATAATTGATGACACTTGTCACAATTTTAGATCACCTATATTTTGGTTTCCCACTTCTCTCTCCTATTTAATGCTTCTCTCTCTATTTAATTATCTATATTTATTATTTAGTTAGGAGTTAGGAATTAAGGATTATAATAATTAATATATTATGAATTAATTATATTTAAAATGAAATCAATTATGATGTTTTTAAGTGAACTTAATTTTTTATTTAACAACTTTAGCCCTTTAAATATAATCGAATTCAAATGATATTTCTTAAAATATATATAAATAAAACAATAATGTTGCTAATTTTTTTATAATTGCTTTTAAAAATTTTTAAACATTTAATATGACTGGATTATTTGAATGATAAATATATATTATATTGAAATATAAAAAGTAAGTAATTTTTAAAAATCCAAGTTATATATATTAATATAAATTTTAGTTAAAGTTAATTTAATGTGTTAAAAGGAGAATAAATATACCTTAATTAAATTATTTATGAATTATAATACATAAAAATAAACATTGTTAAAAAAATTAGAATTAAAACATAATTATGCATTAACAAATTATATCAAATTTTATTCAACCTTTGTAAACAGAGTTTTATAAAACTTTGCAATGTACATGATTTTTAATTACATATTTTTTGTCAATAGATTTGTATATATAACACTAGGTTATTAACCCGCATATTACACGAATTTAATATAAAATATTAAATATTTAGTAATGAAAATTTGTCAATTATAAAATGATATTTGGATAAAAAATAATTAATTTACGTATTAATAAATATTTTAAATAGTAAAAAGATAATTAAAAATTTTAATCTATACAAATGAGATATGATCTTTTATTGTGTAACAATTGATATCTTTAAAATAACTTACGTTAAAAAAATCAGTTTGTATCATATTAAAAACTACTATTTTTTAAATAATTAATATAAAATATAATTTTTGTAATTATTAAAGTTAAACGACCCAGTTTAAAAATAGCGTTAAACATAACAGAGTAAAAGTGTAACTTTCTCTATCATTATGTCACTGAATTTTTTTAATAAAATAAAATACATCATTTGTTTATAAAAGTATCATTGTTTAAAACTTTGGTTTATAGTATAATTTTATTTTAAAAATTTTTGATTTTAGAAAATTTTGTATTTTATAAAAAAAAATTAAGTGTATTTTATGATAAAAATATAAATAATATATTAGTTATTACTATTGTAATTATTTAATAAGAGAAATAATTTATTTAACAAGAGAGAATAATCTATTTATACTTTATAAAAAAAGAGTAAAAAATTTACCAATTGCCACATTCCTGCACTACTAATGCCACATGTCACCTTACACTACTATTGCCACTTGTCAACACTTTATCATGTGTCACACCCCGAGCCGGCGGGCTGGATCGACTTTCCCATCAGGCGGAAGGTTCTCGGGGCACGATATGATGATTGATAATCGTGATGATCAGATTGTTTACATAGCATCAATGTTAAGAATAACTAAAGCACAGTTACATTAAACTAGAATTTACAGAGTTAAATTACAATTGTCAACATATGATAATTTAACTAGGTAAATCTGACAAATGAATCATGCATTTACTATCTTGTAATCGTACAAGATATCAAAAGTGATTCACAATAGCCAACAAAACATGTGCTTCCCAAAACTACTAGGTCCTCTAACTGGCATCCTAGCATGCATTCCTGAAACCTTAGCTTAATCATGTACATCACCTGAGAAAGCATGAAAGAAAACAAAGTCAACACAATGGTTGGTGAGTTCAAATAGTTTAGTATTTGAAAAATAGCTTTTGCAACCTTTTTTTTAGGTAACAACCTTAACCTCGTTAACATCACCTGTAATATCCAGCTCGGTATGCTTATATATAGGGCATACGAAAGGGTCGAGCCTACAACCCGCCCAGACGCCATTCCACCACATACTAAACCACATATGACATTGTTGCTAATTATAATTAAGCATTTTACCTACCATTCGGTTCCATTTCAAAAGAATAGCCTATTACGAATCTTTTAGGTAACAACCCTAACCTCATTAACATCACCTGTATCATCCAACTCTGTATGCTTATATATAGGGCATACGAAAGGGTCGAGCCTACAACCTGCCCCGATGCCATCCCACCACATACTAAGTGTCACACCCCGAGCCGGCGGGCTGGATCGACTTTCCCGTCGGGCGGAAGGTTCCTGGGGCGCGATATCGTTGTGATAATCGAAATGATCAGATTGTTTACATAGCACATGATATATAATTGAGAAATGCTAACATGACAATGAAATAGAATTGCAAAGTTACATTACATTGTTTCCTCATAATTTAACAAAGTAATTCTAATCAAAAGAATCAATGAGTTTATATCTTGTATCTGTACAAGATATACAAAAGATGATTCATTGTTTTGTCATCCCAAAAGTATGATCACACAAAATGTAGCTAGGTCTTCTAAAAGTCCACTAGCTATTCTTGAATATGGTAACTATATATGTTCGTCACCTGAGAAAACATGTATTTAAACAAAGTCAACACTAGGTTGGTGAGTTCAAAAATTTGATAATAGAAAGCCTTGAAATGTTCACATACACAATCACAATGTCATACTTGTTTGTAAGTGGTTTGATTCACCCGTTCACACAATGGCCTTTCCATAGTTATATTTGCAAGTGATATCTCATCCTATCAGCTATGCTTATATATAGGGCATATGTAAGCGAACCAAGCCCTAGCCAACATCCCACCACATATTTATGGGACTTACAATGATCAGCTTGAGTACATGGCACATGATTGAAATGATATAATGCAGACAGTTCAATAGTAATCAATTGAATTGTTTTCATCAGTGTTGTTTGTTCTCAATGTTGTATGTTCTCGTTGTTGTTAACAAAGTTGAATAAGAACTTGTCTTATTACATTATGTTAATTGTTGTGTGAATGATGTTGTTATCATGAAGTTACATTATCATGATTATCATTCCTTGTTGTTCCATATAGTCACCATATTGTTACTAAGCTGTGGTAAGAACTAGTCTTACTACACTTAGTCAACTTAGGTGGTGGATGATACTTGTTCCATGTAATCTTGTAATATGTGTTGAGTTGTAAGCTAAGTGTTATAAGAACTTGTCCTATTACACTTACTTAACTCTGGTGTTGAATGATATTATGAAGATATATTATCTTCATATCATTCATGTGTTTTGTTGTTGTCATCATGTTCACCTGTGATTATCTCAATGTTCGTTCTTGTAAGAATAACTACATGTTGTAAGATATAATCTTACAACTATATTATTCTATTTGGGTTGATGAGTTATGAAATTATATTATCATGTTCATCTAGTCGTTCTTGTCATATCATGATCATACAAGCATGCATACAATGATAAGCGATAATAAGTAACACAGTATTATCTAACGTAATAGCAATCTGTTAATCTAAACTTTTAAATAAATAAAAATTAAACATGTTTCTCAACCCCGAGAGTTTAAAATCATTTAAGATTAGAAAAGGGGCGTATGAACTCACCTTGTAATTGAAGTGGTTGACTTATCTTAAACAAGAAGTGCGCGCGCTCTTGATTGTACTTGTTGTGTATTCACGATCCTGTATTGATTTCACTATGTATGTAACTTATGATTATAAGTTGTAACGATTTGTGCGCGTGTATGTGTTAGCCCTAAAGTTGGCTAACACTTGTGAGTCTCGGTATTGGTCTTTATTCGGCCCCGTATGTCCTCTTTGTAAAACTTATTATAATATCACTCAACTAATAATTATATTGTAAGTCTACTATGTCACTCTTGGATTAATTAGTTAATACCTTGACATAAAATGTTTACTTGTTTTCTATATGTGTTTTAGTCCAATTCCTTTATCTTTGTAATAAAAGAAGGTTTGTATTTGAATTTCGTGCATGTGCTACATGATTATTGATTTTTATGTGTTAGGCTAAACCATCACCCATGTGGGCCGAGTGTCATGCATATGAGCCAAAACGTTTGTCCATGAGCCCATCTAACCACCATGGGTCTAATGCATGCATCTTGGGCCGTATTATGTTTATTGGGCTAGACCGAGTGTTATGGGCCAAAGTGGATGATGTTGGGCCGAGGGTGAGTGTGTTGGCTGCTGTTGGGCCGCATAGATTTATTGGATTGGTCATTTGTTCTTGAACCAATGGGCCGGTTTAAAAATTCTTGGGCCAGAATAATGTTTAGAAATTCTTGGGCTTAGACTAATCACTGGAAAACATGGCATTTAGCCCAGCGAACCTATTGGTTTTAATGGACTAAGGTTCGATCATGGCTTCGTATGGGGTTCGGCTATGCATGCTAGATCACACTAGATTCGCCCCTCCATCATGGTTCGTGAACACGAGGTTCGTCTGAAACAGTGTGGGTTCGCCCGAGTCCAAAGGTTCGTCTGCCATGGTGAAGGGTTCGGCCAATAGACCCAAGCAGTTTCGGCACTTCGGGGGTTCGGCTGGTGGTTTTTGAACACAAGGTTCGGCCAGCAATGCATGGTTCAGCAGGCAGATGGGTTCGGTGAACGACTTAGCACAGGTTCGCATGGTGCAGGTTCGGAAGTTAAGAGGATCGGCTAAAGTGGCGCAGCACATGGTTCCTGATTCAGCCATGAGCACCAGCAAGGTTCGGCCAACCTCTCATCGTCCAGTACCCCTTGCGAACCTGAATCTAGTCACCATCATCACGAACCCATTGTTGTTGGAGGTTGTTCTAATGGTTGTGGCTATGCGGATAGGGCTTATCATGGACGTGTGGTTCGAAGTAACTAGGGGTTAGCCGGCTAAATGGTTGGGTCGACCAAACATTTGAGAAAACCCTATTTTTCTGTGGTTTTCTTTGATCATTACCTCGATTTTCAGCAGGTAAAACTCCAGATCAGTTGTACTTCCTTGTAGAGGAGGTCGAGAGCTTCGAGTAGGTCCAAGAATCACCCAATTTCGTTGAGAATTGAGGGAGTTATGAGGATTTGAAGAGTGATTATCCTAGTGAGAGAAAAAGGTTCGGGAAACAAGTTTTTAGAGAAAGAGAGCTGATGGAAAAATGAGGGAAAAGCCTCATTTGGTGTTTATATACCCTCGGGGTATTCGAGTTCGTTTTGTTTGCTCGGTTTTCGTCTTTGTTGCGTTTCCGGAACGTAACGAGTAGTTTTACGCGTTTTAACATAAAAGAGTTGTTTTAATTATTTTTGATGAGTTTCAAAATTGTAAAAATTTAAAATATTTTATTTTCTTAACTTATTGTCGTTCGTATCGGTTTCGTTTTAGTTTCGTCAGAACGCGTCACCATCGCCCGTATTCGTTCGAATCGTCATTCGAACGAACACGACGATGGTTTGGCTTTCTGACTTTTGTTTTCTACTTCCCAGTCATCATTTCAGAACGTTAAACTCACAGATATGTTTGTGTGAGTCATCACCCACGCAAACACACTGTCAGTTCGCTATTCTGAAACAACACTGTAATTCATGTTTTGAATTGTATTTCCTCACTGACAGACTCAACAAAACATCCTGTTATCACATTGTTTTCACATTGATTTGTCGGCCATCTGATTCCTGTCATCTATGGATATCAGATCACAACCGACTTGTTCTTGTTATTTACATGAATACTGTTGTCATCCTTGATTCGTTGTATTAGTTGTACTTAGGTTTTTACCTAAATACTTACAACTATTGTTTATCGTGATCGTTGTACTTACAGTATTTAAGTTTACACATAAATACGTACAACTGTTTCTTGTATTTTGATTTTTGTTAATACAAACAATGTTCATATACATGTATTTACACATAGTAAATAGTGAAGGTACACATACCGTACGGACTTGCCGGACAATCTGATACTGGATGTCACACTAAGTCACATAGGACATTGTTGTTAATGATAATTAAGTGTCTTACCTATCTTCCAGTTTCATTCCCATTCTAGTTTCAGACATTTCGTTTATAAGTCTAAAAACATGAATACATTAGCTTTTACCAATCTCTTCGGTAACAACCTCAACCTCATTAACATCACCTGTATCATCCAACTCGGTATGCTTATATATAAGGCATATGAAAGGGTCGAGCCTATCCCACCACATACTAAGTCACACAGGACATTGTTGTTGATGATAATTAAGAGTCTTACCTACCACCCACTTCCCTTTTAGAATTTGATTTCCACAATTTGAAATACCCCTGATTTCCTGTGTTCACCATGCTTACATGATTACCCAAAACACTTGTAGAAATATAATATTAAATGAGTAATTAAATTAATAACTAAACTTTTAAAATACAACTAAGACATGATGATTGGGCCTTATTTGACTCAATCAATTAGACTTAGTTGTTGGTGGTTGTCCAAGTTGTACCCTCTCACACATGGCCCATATCAGGCATGACCCACAAGGGGTCTAGCTGTATGTGTTGGGACTTTAATGATGCCCATATCAGCTTGACCCATTGGTCTACTGTACATGCCTGGACTTTTAGGATATCCTTTGATTCTTGATCTTCTTTGATTCTTCTAATTTGATTTTTTTATGAGTTTCTGTTATTGCCCATATAGCTTGACTACAAGAGTCTACAATTTATGCCAGGACTTTCCGTGTGTTACGCGTGGTCTTGATTTCTATACAACTGACATCCACCTTAATTTAAGCATTAATGATTTCATTAGATTTTAATGATTTCATTATTTCTGTGATTCAAACACGGTTATGATTCCCATGATTAACTTGATTCTGATCTTTTGATTTCCATGATTCCACATTGATTATAGATTCTTGATTATAGATTTTTGATTAGGATCCTTAGTTTACTGATCACACACTGGATTAGATTCCATTGAATTTGATCTTAAGCTTTAGTTCTTTTGATTCCACTTGAATTTAGATTCTTGGATTTGAGTTTGATGGACTAAGGGTTTGTTTAGAGTTTTAGAATTAAGGTATTACTCATAAGAGTAATTTAATTCATTTGTTAGTTAATTCTGCATAGCAATTACCTAGATAGGAGTCTAGGAGTATCAACAACATATATAATAAACAATAATAATTAAAAGCATATACGTAAAACAATTTAAATAAAACAGTTTATGCATGCTTCTCAGCCCCGTGTTTGAAAACAAAAATGTTTAGAAAAGGGCAATGAACTCACCTGTGTTGCTATGTACTGTACTACCCCAAAATGCGCGCTCGTTGTTGTAGACTAGGTTTCTTCGGTTCCTGAGTTGTTTTAAAAGAATTCGAATATGATAAGTATACGTATTAGTCGTCGTATCTAAGGTTTGGTCTCGGTGTGTAACTAAGTGTCCTATGTTATTAATGTGATTCTAAGATTTAATCTAACTAGTCTAACTTAAATACCCATTTGTCACTCGTATCCCAACAGTTACTTTAACTCATTTTAAGTTAAACATCAATTTAGAAAATCATTTAATTTAATTTAAAACAAATTTACAATTTAATTTCTTTTATTAAAATATACTTAACTTTAAATGAAATATAAATGTAAGTATCATGATGGCTTGGGTTGAGCCCATTGGGCTCAACCTAGGCCCATTACTAGAATCTTTCACAATATTCGGATTAATTATGCCTTGATGATTTGAGTAATTTATCTAGGCAAATTTTCATATCTTTATGGACCTTTCATAATGTTAGTGTTAATAATTAAATTAACACTCTATCCCTTAGATTTTTGTCTTGATCCACATGTGCTCATAATAATTTCCAAAGTGTTAAACAAATTTAGAAACCCTTTGTCATTAAAATATCCTTAGTAGATTTCCCCTGCACCTACCCTAATTTCCTCATGCATGGTTTACATATCCATCCCATGCATACACCAACACTCGTGCACCCATAAACTTATAACTTGTAGGCATACCCGGTACACCTAGTTTCACATTTTAATTGATCAAGTTCAAGTCTAGACGACCTGATGGTTCGATCATTGTCATAAATGTGCTAATGGAAATATAGGTTCACTGCCAATGAAGGCTTTTAGTGTGAGGTTCGGTTAGATGAAAATTCGCAGCCCACAATCTCCTAGGTTCGCTGCCATCCATGAGGTTTTAAGGGTTCCAGGGTTTGGCTCAGTCAAGTAGTTCAATGAGATTCACCTAGCCTAAGGTTCGCTCAAGGGAAGGGTTCGGCTAGGGGGGTTCGGCTGAGACACTTGTTTGACAGCCTCTAGGTTCGGCCATTGCGTGAAGGAGGTTCGGCCATGTGAGTAGCTTCGGCTCGTAGGAGGTTAACACCACATTAGGGTTCGGCCGAATACAGGTTCGTCCCTTCATTGGTTCGGCTGTGTCCACAGGTTATGCCATTGCATGCAGGTTCGCCAGTTCAGGGTTCGTGGCCAGCTGGTTCGGGATACTTAGGTTCGGCTAAGGAGGAAACCTTAGGTTCGCTCCCCTCCTTTCCAGCCCATAGAAGGTTTGGCCCTTCGAACCAGTCGCCATGGCTATTCCTCATCTTCGTTTTTGGGCTCTAGATCATGTAGGTTTATGTTCATGGCTTCCACAGGCTAACACAATCCCTATCTAACAAAAAGAATCCCTACAATCGTCCTACAACTTTCACCTATGTGCTCGTGAAATGGTTAAAAGCAAACCGCAAATAAAATCATAAATTTACCTTGAGTATGATGGATGAAAACCTAGTTCCTTTGTACTTCCGTGATCAACGTGATGTGGGGGTTGTTTTGGCACCAAGAACCCCCGATTTCGTGAAGAAATGGATGAGGAATCCTAGAAAGAAGGTGGAGAAAACTTTCTAGAGAGAGAGGGAGACAAAATTTGTGAAAGAGAGAGAGGTTGGTGGTGGTGGTTGTGGCATTCATTGCCCATTAAATGATTTAGAAACACCCGGTAGGTTCGGTTTCGTGTAACACGTCGGTTCTTCGTAAATTTTCGTAACGAACGATTTGGTTTTAAAATAAGATTTACGAAATTATTTTAGGTTGTGTTTCCTAATAAATTAACTAATATATTTTGTTTATTTTAAATTTTCAAAAATATTAAATTTACTGTTTAAAATCGAATCGTACAGCCGTCGCGCGTATTCGTTCAAATCGTCACCCGTACGAACACGACGATAACTATATTTTCAATATTGTTTTCTAATTATCGGATATCATTCAGAACATTAAACTTTCAGATTTATTCGTACAGATCGTCACCTGTACGAAAACTCCGTCGATTTAGCGTTCACGTAATGACATCCGTGTTGTTTTGTTCTGTAAAGCCTCACATACGTTTATACATAATAAAATCCTAACAAATAATCACATGATGGTTCTTTGTTGCCAGATAATTATCTGACTGATGAACTATGTTTTCTGAGTTTTGTTTCTCTGAATTGATTCTTAATTCACTGTTTGATAATACGAAATGAATACAATACATGAGGTGAACATGACATACAATGAAGTGCATATAGTTTGTACCTGATTACTGTTCATGTTACTGTTTGAGATCACTGTTCCAGTACAGTTCCGGCACTGATGTTACATCATTCCACCTAATTCTCTCTCCTATTAAATAATTAAATAATTATAATCTCTATCTTATTAAATTATTTATTTCTCTTATTAAATAATTATAATACTAATAACCAATATATTATTTATCTTATTATTATAAAGCACACTTAAAATTTTTTTATAAAACATGAAATTTTCTAAAATCAAAAATTTTAAAGTAAGAAATATTTTATTTTCAAAGTAAAAAACAAGTTATCTTAAAAAATGATTTTTTAAAATAAAATATATTACGAAAGTAGTTTTTAAACAATGAAATTTTTATTATCTAATGAAGTTTTTTAATGTAATATTTTATATACAATCCGTGTAACACACGGGTTTATAACCTAGTTCAGAATATACAAACAAGTGAACAACCAGACTTTAGTTTCATAATTCCATAAAACAAACAACAATACACCAACCAAAAAGTCAGAAACAATGCAACAAAACCCAATTTAATATCACTCTATTAATAACAATCTAGAAATTAAATTTTCATCAATCGGGATTATGAAACGGAGATTTTACCTAAATAGGTATAAAAGCACCATCACAATCAAGCGGATATTTCAAAATTCAATCACCAATAACAAATAATAACAACATACCTTTCAATGGCAATGGAGGGGATGTGTCAGTGATCCGTCAATTTTAGAATGGTGGGGGGTTAAGGTGGTGCAAAATAATATCTGTAAATGGGTGTAGGTGACGACTATTGATGCAATGGTGATGGATATCATAGGATGGTTGTCGAAGGAGGGCTGTCGAACGGCTGTTACGACCACTGTTGATCTGGTGGTGATGGAGAGCAAATGGGATACACTAAAACGAAGAAATATTAGGAGCTCTTTTTCTTTAGGAGTGAGAGATAGAGAGGGAAATTTTAGGGTTAAAATTAAATTAAGAGGGAATAAATTTTAGGATTGGAGGGAATTTTAACAAAATAATAAAATTGTAGTAGGAATTATTTTTAGAAACATTTTAGTAAAAATACCAAATTGATTTAGTGGCATAAAATTAAAAACCACAAAAAGATATATTGATTAAGTGTGGCATAATTAAAATGCGACTAAAATTTTAATTTAAAGTCATATATGATAAGTGCCACTACAAGTATGAGTCAAGCAAATGTGTCACACATAAAGTGCCACTAAATCCTATATTAGTGGCATAAAAGTTAAATGACACTAAAAACATGTGCCACTAATTGGCATTTTATTTGTAGTGATGGTTGACTTCATACCCTGTTATAGTCCGGTTGACTTTCATACCATGTTATAGTCAGATTGACTTTCGCACCTTGTTATAGTCATGTTGACTTCCTACCTTGTTATAGTCAGATTGACTTTCATACCCTGTTATAGTCAGGTTGACTTTCATACTTTCCATGTAACTAGTATAGGAGCATCATCATACTTACCCCATAACTAGAATGGGATCATCATTCATTTATCATAACATGTTATGCTAACATCGTATCATCATTACATCATAACATCTTAGAATTCATGAACATGTCATACTATCATCTAATCATCATAACATCATAGCATGTTAGCATTATAAACATGTCATGCTAGCATCTTATCATCATAACATCATATCATATAATTATTATAAACATGTCATGCTAGCATCTTATCATCATAACATATTAGTATCTTAAGCATGTCATGCTAGCATCTTATCATGATAATATCATGACCTTATCCTAACAGCTTAGGACTCCACCATAACATAGCATCATATAACCATCATCATAGTAATCATTATCATTGCATGTCATCATACATTCATCATCATATCGCATCATCATGCTTTCGTCATCATAACACATTTTCATACATTCATCATTCTAGTACATTTCCGTGCATAACTTATCCTAACTTATCATCAGGCATACGTTATCATAGCACATTCACATATATCATCACGCATCTTTAAGACATTATCATAGCACGTATGCCAGCACAAAACATAATTACACATAACATGTTAAAGTAGGGCATCTAGAACTCACCTGAAAATGGAATGGCTCTTATCTTCCTAAATCGAATTGCCCTGGCTAGGACTCAAGAACCCACATCATCTCATTACGTTTCCTCCCTAGACTTATAATTCATTTTATGTCCTCATAGCTCTCTTAACGAGTCCCTCCGTGTCCAAGAACCCTTAAGTTCTCGAAATACATATATTATTTGAACATGAAGTTCACGAAATTTCTAAAGTACACGAAAATATGGAGTTCACGAATTCTCTACGGTAAACGAAATCAGTGAATTTCACGAAACATTAAAGTATACAAAACCCATGGAGTTCACGAATATGAAGTTCACAAAATCAACTTCTCATACTTTTGGTTCGTGAATTTTCAAGTTCCCGTCGTGTACATTTCGAATACTACCTTTTTCTTCATAAAACATCTTTGAAAACTATCCAAGAACTGAGGAGATATTTCTAGGTGCCTCATGGCCTTACCAACACGTTGGAACCAAAAAGGAATGAACTTTATGCATATAGGTATGACCTTTATGCATGTTTTACTTTTTGTCTAAAAATCATAACTTTCACGAATATAACCCTTACCTAATGTTTGATGATCCTTTCTGTAGCTTCTCGTTCATTCCTGCTTCCTTTTGAGTGAGTTACAGCCGTTTCTTGAAGTTTTCGAACAGCCTACTTCGAGTACTTGAGAGAGAGTGATTCCAGCCAAAGGTGAGCACGTTTCCCAAGGTGCTTCTATATATAGGCTAAGTTCACGAACCAGGGTTCTCAAAATGAAGTTCACGAACCTGAGTTTGTGTACTTTGGCTTCGTGAACTTCGGGTACTTTCCTGTATTTCCATTTACGTGATCTTAATCCTTGTTTTTATTTTCGTCCCTTTCTTGCAAGTTAATTATCACTTACCCACTTATAAGTTAAAATAACTTGCATAGAAATTTGGGTTGTTACATCAGTTCGCTTGTCGTCCACCTCTGCCATGAATGCATGGCTTAGACTCATCTCCACTTCTTGCACCTGATCGCTACAATCATATGAGTCTTACTCCTGATTAACCATGACTTTTGATGTTCCAGCTCCTATGGACACATCTGTCTTCTTATCAGCCTCCTTCACATTCTTTAGCAACTTGCAACCCCTAGCAAAATGCCCTGGCTGGTCACAGTTATATCAATGAAGCTCTGACTTGTCAAACCCCAGCTTCTTTCCCAGATTGTTTCCAAAGTTTGTCCTCCCGTACTTCTTATGAATTTATTGACCCTGAAAACTACCATAGCCATCTGCCATGTTATGTCTAGCTCTTCCACATCTGCAGGATTGATCTGCTCCAACTTATCCTATGTTAGATTGGCAGGGGCTAGCTCTCCTGCAATAAAGGCATTGTAGCTGTTCATAAAGCCCTTGAACAGCAGCAGGTTCTCTTCACTTTCAGCACTAACTTTGGGCACTGAATAAGCTTTCCCTGAAGAGAGAAAAGTAGTCTCAAACGGAACAGACTGATATCCAGAAGCTTGATAATTCATTGAGGAGAGAAGAGATGCATTCACTGTTGCTGGTGTGATGCCCATTGAGCTAGCATGATTTAGAGCTCTTTATTTGTCATCCATATCACAGGAGTTGATTATGAAGATAAGCTCACTGAGGGTGGTCTTGTAAATATCTTAAGTTCTCTTGATAGTGGTACAATTGGTGTTCCAATGGTAAGGAAGAGAATTAAGCAGCTTTTTGTTGACCTCACCCTTGGTCATCTCTATCCCAGCACTTCTAAGCTCAGTCATTAGATGGGTGAACTCGTTCATTTGGGCCTCTAGTATCATACCCTGGATGAGATTAAACATGTTAAACCTCTGCCTAAACATGTATTTTCCACTTTCCAGCTTATCCTCGTTTCCCTGGACCCGTTCCACAACGCATCCCGCAATTCCATGGCTGTTTTGTGCTCTTTGAAGCCATGAGAAACTTCAGTGGATAACGCCATGGTGATTGAGGCATATGCCTTATCATTCTTCTCTCTAAGGATAATGTCATTCTCGGTGAATAACTCTGGATCTTCTGGGATCAGCCTATTGATCTCACTCTAATACATGGGCACATATGGCCCTTCCTCAATGGATCTCCATAGTTTCAGGTCTGTGTACTTGATTAAAGACTAGAATCTGAATTTCCAATCTTGAAAGTTGTCACCAGAAACAAGCCTAGGAGGCTTGGTGCCTGTTCCGATCTCGTTGTCCAAGTTGAGCAGGTTGGACAGATTACTAAAGTTCTTAGCAGCCATATTCTGAAGTATCCATGCCTAAGTTTTCGAAAAAGCACAGAAGTATTCGAAGTCTAGACAGTACACGAAGTCTCCAAAGTATTAGAATTTCTTAGAGTACTCGACGTCTTCAAAGTAATCGAATTTCCCAAGTAAACTAAGATGATGTTCACGAAACCAAGTAATCGAAGCCAAAGTACATGAAGCTGATGTACTCGAAAATTGATGCATTCGAATACTGAAGTGCACGATCTCAAAGTAACTGAACTCTGAAGTACTTGAATGCAAAGATCACGAATCTCAAGTTCACGAACACTCAAGTTCACAAATATGAAGTTCTCAAAAAACACTTAAAGAAATTCAGATGAAATTTCTTCAAGATCTAGAACCCCAAATTGATGGAAAAGCTTCCTGTAGTAGGAAAGGGCAATAAAGTCATGAACTTGATCAACAAAGTTGTTACCTTTGTGATGAAAAGAGCTCCAAAGCTCTGATACCACTTGTAATTCCCAAACTTGTCAAGATCCAAGGTTTATGAACGAAATCAGCACCATACCTCTTCTACAATGTGCGAAATCACTCTACCTCAGGATTCTAACCTAGACTAGTACAATGTACATCTTTTTATACCTATGTACATGAAAAGCTAAGTACACGAAATCAAAAGTACAGGAAAACATATGTATACAAAAATCTACAAACTTGGTCTTCAGCTTTGTCTTGAGTTGATGTTGTCAGTCTTTATCGTCCCGATGGGATCTATAGACTCTGAAGGATTTTGGAAAAGATTAACTTACAAAACTTTTGAAATGGTTTTCAAATGCTAAACTTTATGAACTCACTAACCATGTGTTGACTTTGTTTTCTTGCATGTTTTTCTCAGGTGACGAACATGCTTAAGACTATGAGTTCAGGATGCATAATAGGATGCCGAGATAGAGGACATAGTAGCCTTTGGAAATGCATAATTTTGTCTATTGCATGTGAATCAGTTTGATATCTTGTACAGTTGCATAATAGTAAAATCATGATTCTTTTGGATAGGCTTGCATTATTAAATTATCAAACTTGACAATTTTAATTTGACTTTGTAATCCTAGTTTAAATATTATTATGCTTTAGTTATTCTCAAATGTTGTGCTATGTATACAATCTGATCACTTCGATTACCATACGGTATTGCACCCCGGGATCATACTGCCTGACGGGAAAGTGGATCCAGTCCGCCGGCTCGGGTGTGACAGATTGGTATCAGAGCTCAAGGTTATAGAGAATATAGGTCTTTCAATCACTGCACTAACCGATGTTCTATCGTTTGTGATCTGAATGCCTCCAGTAAGACGACATCCTCTTAAGCCACCACCACCACCTCCTCCTCCTCTGCCTCCTCCTCCTACCCACCTCACAACCAGGAGATGGACCCTACAACAGTGTCATTAGCTACTCTTCTTACCAACTAGCTGAAGGAGGCTATCCCTAACATGATCAACCGGATACAAAGCAACAGCAACCAAACGGGTAATTCATCGGGAGATGTCACACCCCGAGCCGGCGGGCCGTGTTGAGTGTTCCGTCAGGCGGAATGGTCCGGGGGCGCGATATCGGGATGATAATGAGAATGATCAGATTGTTTACATTGCACATGATAATAATGTAGATGCATTAAATGTCCCTAGTTCTATTTTTGTACTGTTCTTGATGTATAAAGTTTATTACATTAATAGAAGTTGTCTTTCTATATTGTTCTTCATGTTTATTATTGATTATAAGTGATTGATTATGTTTAAAGTTGAAGTGATATGGTTAAAGACCCATTCGGGCAAATGACTCTACTAATGAAGTCATTCGCCGAATGAACGCCCTAGCGAATGACATAGGCAAGCGAATGAGTCGTTCGCCGAAGGAGTTGCTTCGGCCTCTCATTCGGCCGAATGAAGACAGCCTATAAATACATGTCCAAATCATTTCAAACCGAACTTTTGAGAGCCCTCCTTCTTCCCAGAGCACATAGTGTCAAACGGTAGAAGATCTGAGCGGCCATTGTCTGTCCAAGTTCGATTCTCAACCCGCGGTGTTCGATTGTCAATCAAACATCCATCTTACACCTTCGGATCACCACGGTTGCTGTTGGTTTCGATTAGAAAACCTTGGAATAGGATTCCGCACTATTCTAGAGGCTGTCGGGTAGATATCCATTGGATCCGGATTGTATCCGAGCTCCAAATAGGTCCTACAAATAATGAGAAAGAACTAAATGAAATAGAATTACAAACTTAAATTACAACAATATCGTTCATAATTTAACCATGTAAATCTGCTAATCAAAATCATAATTCATCTATCTTGTATCAGCACAAGATTTACAAAAGAATTTATATAATGTTGTTCAAAAATATTCACGTCCAAAAATAGTAGGTCCTCTATCCGGGCACCCTAGAAAATTGCACGAACTCCTAGTTAACATGTTCGTCAACTAAGAAGTCATGCAAAAAGCTCAAGTCAACACATGGTTGGTGAGTTCATATTGTTTTGTTTTAAAATGAATTTGTACAAACCTGACCAAATGACAACCTTAACCTCACCAACAACCACCTATGCTATCCAGCCAAGTATGCTTATATATAGGGCATAGTAGGGTCAAGCTTACAGCCAGCCCAGCCGTCAGCCCACCACATATCAAACCGCATATCATATTGTTGTCAATGATAATTAAGCATTTCATTCCTCATCATCAACACCCCAGTTCTTAGAACAATTTCATGTATCTTGCACAGTAACTTAGGTACAAATTATGTGTATCATATGTATCTCATTTTCATTTCATGTTTATCATAGAACAATTTCACAGTCATTGCAGAAACGTAACTCAGAACTATGGTTCAACAGTCACACATTTATCTGACAAAACAGAACCATCACTCTATTATGTATAAACGTTTGTGAGATTGTACAAAACAAAACAACAACGGATGTCGTACGTGAATGCTAAATTGACGGATTTTTCATACAGGTGACGATCTGTACGAATATATCTGAAAGTTTAACATTCTGAATGATGTCTAATGATTAGAAAACCATATTGAAGAGTGTAGTTATCGTCGTATTCGTACGGGTGACGATCCGAACGAATACGCGCGACGACTGTACGATTCGATGTAAACAGGTAAATCTAATATTTTTAGAAATTTAAAATAAACGGAAGATATTTAGTTAATTTACTAGGAATTACCACCTAAATGAAATTTTCAAATTCTATTTTTATAACCGTATCGTTTTATTTCGAAAACAAACGAAACTGACGTCTCTACGCGAAACCAAGCAAAACCGAACGAGACCGAACACACCCGGATAACTAAAAGCCATTAATATGGCATTTAATGCCATTTCCACCCCCACCTACCAGCTCTAACACCCCCAAGTCGTTCACCCTTTCTCTCTCTACTTTCTCTCTCTAAAATCACAAACCCTAGATCACTCAATCCTTCACCAAATCGAGCCATTTTGGTGTCAAAACGACCACAACAACCTGTAGATCGCGAAAGTACAAGCGATATGGGCTTTGAACCATCGAAATCCAGGTAGAATCGACTTCAAACTCCCGATTTTTAGGGTTTTCTTACCCCTTGTTCGAACCACTCTTAGAATCGGTTCTAGCCCACTTCAACCCATATGATGTACACATTTACACCCTAGGATGTTGTAGGAACAGATATTACATCATTATTTGGTCATAAATCTTGAAAATGAGGCCTGCACCTTGCTGTTTTCGAAAGGCAGAATGGGTTCTTCACAGGCCGGCCGAATGGCCTGGCCGAATGAACCATAACCGAACCAGCACCGAGTGACTGGCCCAGGGCCGAAGGGCCAGCAGGCCGACTGGCTTCCTTCACACGAGCCTTCTCATTCGGTCAGGTTTTCCAGTCGCATGGCAAACCTCTCTCAGCCCAGATTCCATTCGCATAAACCAACCTCTTTCGGCCTTAGTCTTTCGCATGGCCACCTTTAGCCGACCAAAGCCCACCATTCGCATGGCCATTCACATGAACTTTATTCGGTCGGTAATCATTCGTAGGGTAGCCTTTCCTATTACTATGTCGAACGAATAAGATGCAATTGAAGGAACATAGAGGAGATTGGCTATGCATGGGACTTGTGAATAAATGGCACGCATGGGAATGCGTACGTGAAGGGTGCATGCGTGGAAATGATTACTAGGGTTTTACCAAGGGATTAGTTAGTTGCTAAACATTCATGCAAATGTCGAACACTAAAGTATTCTAAATTATAATGATTGGTAAACATGGATTGGTGAACATATTTAGGGTTTTCAAGTGAAGGTAACCGATTTGTAAATCACCTATACTAGAGATTTTTACACCAACTATTTCTAAATCAATGTTGAATTACAACATGAATGTTGGACATCATTTGAGCTTAACACATTCGAATTTCATTAAACTAGATCATGAATGAATTGACAAGGAATCAAGAAAACAATCGGAGTATCTAAGTGTTAATCACTTTATTAACACTCAATACTTAGAAATTCTACACAAACGTATAACCAAGTTAGATCGTTCAATAGAACTTTCTAAGCAAGTTATACACAAGAGTCGATCAAAGAACCATGGGAAACAATGATCTAGCAACAGACTTAGAGTTAATCAAATGGGATTACCTAAGTCTAATCATGTTAACTTATATTTTCTTAAAAGGATTTATGATTTTAATAAAAGGAAATGATTTATCAACTTCTTTAAAATAATTTCAAACATAAAGATTTAACTAAAATGAATTATATAAATGATGTTTTCTTTAAAATGAGTTATGAATATGATTAACATAAACCTTACATAACTAAGGTTTAATAGTGATCATTAACGGGATAAGGGTTTTCTAAACGGGTAATACATTTAGAATAACTAGAGAGACATAGAAATACACTAGTAACATAGGACACATAGTGGCACACCGAGACCAAGACCCTAGATACGTCTATTATAAATACTTATAGTATTCGAATCTCCTTAAAACAACTCAGGTACTAAAGATACATAATATACAAGTAACGAGTGTGCATTTTGTTGTGAATCATTACATAGCAACACAGGTGAGTTCATTTTCTAAACATTTTTTTGTTTTACAAACGCGGGGCTGAGAAGCATGCGTAAACTATTTTTTTCTTGAAATATATTTTACGTAAATGCTTTACTTCATACATGTTTTATATGTCAAATTGTCTCCTAGACTCCTGTCTAGGTAGACTATTTATAGGTTTACTGAATGAATTAATTACTCTCATTGAGTAAGACAATAATTCTAAAACAAATAGCCATTTTTTTTCAAGATCAAACTCAAACAACTAATGTCAGTGTTGTGTTCAATGAAACTAAAGATCAAACTCATACAACTAACGTCAGTGTCGTGTTCAATGAAACTAAAGATCAAACTCAAACAACTAAGGTCAGTGTCATGTTCAAGGAATCTAAAAATCAGACTCAAATACTAATGCCAGTGTGATGTTCAATGAAGTCTAAGGATCAGAATCAAAGAAATCATATCCGTGTGTGAATCAAAGAACTCATAAACTCAATTACGAACAATTTAAGGTGGATGTCAGTTATATGCAGATCAAAACCACGTGTTAACACACGGAAAGTACTGTCATAAATAGTAAAGTTTTATAGTCAAGCTATATGGGCGTAAATCAATTAATCAAACGAATTCAAGCGAACAGTGGTGATCATAAATCAAAGGATATCCTAAAGTCCCGACATGTACAGTAGACCTGATGGTCAAGCTGATATGGGCACATCATGAAAGTCCCGACACATACAGATAGACTCATTTGGGTCAAGCCTGATATGGGCCTCGTGTGAGACGATACAAAGTATACACCACCAACAATTAAGACTAATTGATTGAGTCAAATAAGGCACAATCATCATGTCTTAGTTGTATTTAAAAGATTACTTATTCATTTAATTAAACATTTAATATCATGTTTCTACAAATAACATGGGTGATCATAAATGTGTGATGAACTCAGGAAATCGATAGAATTTCAATTTGTGGAACTCAAAATCTATTTTTTCGATGGTGTGAAATGGAACGCTTAATTATCATTAACAACAATATATTATGTGGTCTGGTATGTGGTGGGATGTGACCTGGGGCTTGTTCCCGTACGTATGCCCTATATATAAGCATATTTGATCGGATATTATAGATGGTTGTTAGTGTGGTTAAGGTTGTCATTTGAGTGTTCAAAGGTAATCATTTTTCAACAGTTCAAGTATGTGATGTAGTGTATGGAGTGAAACGCTTAATTATCATTAACAACAATATATTATGTGGTTCGATATGTGGTGGGATGTCGGCTGGGGCTTGTTCCCCTATGTATGCCCTATATATAAGTATATTTGATCGGATATTATAGGTGGTTGTTAGTGAGGTTAAGGTTTTCATTTGAGTGTTCAAAGGTAATCGTTTTCAAACAGTTCAAGTTTGTGATTTAGTGTATGGAATGAAACGCTTAATTATCATTAACAACAATATATTATGTGGTTCGATATGTGGTGGGATGTCGGCTGGGGCTTGTTCCCCTACGTATGCCCTATATATATGCATATTTGACCGGGTAGTATAGGTGGTTGTTAGTGAGGTTAAGGTTGCCATTTTGGGTAATTAAAGGTAAGGGATGAAACGCTTAGTTATCATTAACAACAATATATCATGTGATTCGGTATGTGGTGGGATGTCGGCTGGGGCTTCTTCCCCTACGTATGCCCTATATATAAGCATATTTGACCGGATAGTATAGGTGGTGGTTAATGAGGTTAAGGTTGTCATTCGTACAGGTTTATTCAAATACATTTTCAAATAAAATTACATGAACTCACCAACCATGTGTTGACTTGATCTTTTTGCATGACTTCTCAGGTGACGAAAAGGTCTGAGTTAGAAGTTATGTTTTTGGACTAGGATACCAGATAGAGGACTTAGTAACTTGGACTTGCATATTTTGGAACATTGTCATCCAAGATTACTTTGCATATCTTGTGCAGTTACAAGATAGAAGATTTATGATGTTGATAGCAGATTTACATTGTTAAATTTTGAACAAAAATGATGTAATTTAACTTTGTAATTCTATTTTCAATAAGTATTTTCTCATTATATATCATGTGCAATATAAACAATCTGATTATCATGATTATCAATCCCGATATCGCGCCACAAGACCTTTCCGCCCGACGGGACACACGATCCAGCCTGCCAGCTAGGGGTGTGACATTAGCTCTTAGTTCTTGTTAGTTTCAACAATATGTGGAAATTCTCTTGATTCCTTAAACTCATCACATACATATGAACAAGAATAGCAATTGTAGAAACATTTAATTAAAATGCTTAAATAAACGTTTAATAAAATCTAAGACCTAATTATTGGGTCTTGCCCAAACTCGAGAAGACTAGTCTAGCAATCAAGATTCCTAATTGTTGAGGAAATATGTAAATATCATAAAAAATGCGACCTATAATCAATCAGTCTAGCTAAGACATCTTCTGAAGTATAGGATTTTATAGTTCTTTCTAGATCGTCCATGTTAGTTCTTATTTGTATAGATCGGTAGTTCTTTGGCACATGTTATCTTTGAATATTTCTCATACATTCCTCTGAAAATAGATCATCGAAAACCGTTCTCCGTAATAGTTCTTTAGTTCTTTGAAAATAGATCGTCGAAAACAGTTCTCCGTAATAGTTTTTTAGTTCTTCAAAAATAGATCGTCACATACAGTTTTTTGAAATAGATCTTTAGTTCTTTGAAAATAGGTCGTTGCATACAATTCTTTGAAATGGATCTTTAGTTCTTTGAAAATAGACTGTTGAAAACAGTTCTTTGCTTTAGATCTATAATTCTTTGATTTGAAATATTTATTTTCTCATGATGAAAAAATTACCCATTTTGAAAACCTGCAAAGAGTTTACCTAGACAAACTCTCGGATAACAATTATACATGTAAAACATATATGAAGTAAAAGCATTTAAGTAAATATAATCCGAGGAAAATTATTTACGCATGCTTCTCATCCCCGCGTTTTTAAAACAAAATGTTTAGAAAATGGGCAATGAACTCAGCTGTGTTGCTATACAATTGAGCCACAAAAATATACGTGCTCGTTGGTTGCAAATTAGGAATCTTCAGCACCCGTTTTGATTTATTATGATTCGAGTATGATGAGTGTTTGAAAATGACGTATATAGGGTTTCGGTCTTAGTGTGCGACTAAGTTTCCTATACACTTGCTAATGTGTGTCAGATATTTCTCTAACTATTATATGATACATACCCTTTATGAACACGTATCCCTTAGTAAATGAGAACTGAACCTTATTTTTATAAGGTTTACACTAGTAACATACATGATCTTTTCAAATAAAACATTTATTATAAAATCCTCTTTAAGTTGTTAGTTATTAATTTTTGAAATCATTTAAATTCTTAGGAACTGTTCAAATAAGTTAATTTATAAGTCATTTTATTTTAAATAAAACACAAGTTACTTTTATGAAAAATGTAAGTTAAACTTGTTAGAACTTAGGTTAATCTTACTTGATGAACTCCAAGTCCCTCATTAGATCTTCGTTACAACTTTGTTATTCGTTCATCTTTGTGTATAAATTACATTAGATTTTTCATTTGAACCATCTAAGTTGGCTATACAATTTCATAAAATCACTAAGTATTGAGGGTTAACATGTAAAGTCAACACCTCTATACATGGTCGGTATCTTGATATACCATGGATCTCAACTAGTTTTCCTTAGTTCTTTGAATTCATAACTACTCATCATGTTACCCATTGATGTACCTTAAAACCTTGAAAGTTAAGTTATTAACTCCCAATGTTACTAACTTAGCATTTGTGAGCATTATGTTTTTGCTTAGTACTTATTTAATCACCCAAGTTTATCAATGATAATAGTCTAGTACTTTATGATTTTCTTTGATAAAACTTTAACCTTACAAACTCAAATACTTGTTAAAGCATGTGTTTATGTATAACAATAGTGAATAAAAGTTCTAGTGTTAGAAAAACTTAATATTTTTGAACACAAGTAGCTCAACATCACCTATAACACATTGGACCATTGTGTGATGTTACCAACTTCATTTAAGGTTTTTCTTAATCGTTTTCATGTATTATGTATCCGAATGATTATACAAAACATTAGTTTAAATGTTAGGTTGGTTTAGAAAATGGTTTTAGTTTGAAAACTTAGTTTCGGTGAACCACAAAACCGGTTTAGGCAATTAGAAACCCTAATGGGTCACAACAGACTAACTCATGTTCAAACCCTTCTCATGAAATCATTTCTTGATGTTTTTAGCTGATTCGAAGTTTATAACACTTGGATTAGAATTTAGCCCTAGTATCGACAAATGAGGGGTCAGTATCGATGGCCAGTGTTGGCCTAATATCGATGAGATGCACCCAGCCACCATCGATCTTGTAATATCAACACACCTAGGTTGATAGCCCCTTTTTGGGCCATATTGTCAATATCGGTGCCCCCTTTCACCCAGATCTTAGATACCTTCAAACCTAGTAGTCTCGGCCGAGCCTCAACGATTTTAGGCCATCGTGACTAACAATCTCGATGGATGAAGATTGTTGGTTTATCAGGTCGTCGATATTGTTCCTCCTTTGATGTTCTTGTACCGATACTATTCTTCCCAGGTTCTAATCCCATTCCTAACATACGCATCTTCAATTTAATGTATATCCTAAGCTCCTAACACGTTTTGGTGCAAATCCTAAGGTTTTTTAGCTTCAAAATCGACTGAAATTGAGTTGGGGTTCGAGAGAACTTACCCCGAACAGTAACATCCGAAAAATTAGTTCGTTTGAGCTCGTTTTACTACGTTTTTGATGATTCCAAGCTTGATTTCTTCCTATAATCACGATCTAAACGTTTCCACGGTCTTTTTGGTACCAAATTCACTCAATTTTGTTGAGAATTGAATATGTTTTGGTGAGTTTTCTAGAGAGAGAAAAAGGTATAGAGAGAGAAATGATTTTACAGTGAGAAGGATGGTTGGTGAGAGTGAATTATGGCATTTATAATAAATGTATTTTACACTCTGGTGCGTTCGAGCTCGTTTGGTTCCGCTCAGTTTTGAGAATAAATGTCGGTTTTCGATCTTTTTCGTAACGAAACATGACGATTTAAAAGTAGAATTTACAAATTTAAATTTGATGGTAATTCCTAATAAATTAAATAATTATCTTTTATTTAATTTTAAATTTCTAAAAATGTTTAATTTATCCGTTTAATCGAATAGTACGGTTTTTGCGCGTATTCCTTTGGATCGTCTCCCGTATGAACACGATGATAACTATACTTTTCGATTTGATTTTCAAATTATTGGACATAATTCAGAACGTTAAACACCTACACGAATAATCCGTTAACTTAACATTCACGTAACGACATCCGTTATTGTTTTGTTCTGTACCATCTCACATATGTTTATACATAATAAAATCTTAACTAACATTCGCATAATTGTTCTGTGTTGTCAGATATGTTTCTGACTGTTACACCATGAATTTCGAAATATGTTTCTTAATAGAGTTAGTAGTAGTTCTATATTAAGTATCAAATGATAATAGCATACATGTATTACACATAGTTCGTACCTGATCTACTATACACATTACTGTTCCGATTACGATTTGGACACTGATGTTACAGGATAAGCCAGTGGGAACACAGGAAAGACACCATACTTCTC
This sequence comes from Mikania micrantha, assembly GCA_009363875.1. NCBI lineage: Eukaryota > Viridiplantae > Streptophyta > Magnoliopsida > Asterales > Asteraceae > Mikania > Mikania micrantha. Next base: position 61,460,271 of record CM018697.1, read on the forward strand.
CTACAAAGCGTTCGTAGGATGCAAACCGCCGAGCTTCAGCGGTACTGAGGGTGTAGTCTGCTTGATCCATTGGATCAAGAAGATGGAGAACACCCTAGACATCAGCAGTTTCCCTGAACACCATAAGGTTAGTTATGTTGTACGCTCGTTCAACAAACAGGCTTTGACATGGCGGAACGCACAAATTCATGCACGTGGAAGAGACGACGCATTGACGATGCCTTGGGCTAATTTCAAAACTTTGCTGAGGAAGGAGTTCTGTCCCAAGAATGAACCCTAGAAGATGGAAGCTGAATTACTAAACCATGTGTAAAAGGTGCAGATCACATGGTGTACACTACTCTCTAACATGAGTTGTTAGCTTCGGTGCCAGAAATGGTACCAACTTTGGAGAAGCTCATTAAAAGATATATAGGCGGATTGCTGGCCTGCATTCAAAGCCATGTCCTTCATGCAAACCCTGCAACTCTGGAAATGGCCATCACACTATCTGGAACACTTACTGATGTAATGGTAGCATCCTGAGTATTGAAGAAGAAGTTGGAAAATCCAAAGAAGAGTGTGACGACCGGCATCCGAGCAACCATGAGTAGGAAATCCAAGGGTGTACACAACCTCAGTGTAGGACATTGTGTTACGAGAGTGATGACAACAATAATAAACGACAATTAAAATACATAGAGTTTCCTAAAACAGTTAGGAAAATCCATTTAATCACATGAACATGAATCAGAAGAAAAGAAAAACAACCTGTGAAGGAAACCAATGAACAAAACCTGAATAGATAACATTTGGACTATCAATCGAACAAGATATCGATATGGGTGACGATCCATGTGGATATGTTGTTAGATTTGAATACCCTAAATGATATCTTTACAGTACCAAACAATGTCAGTTGTTAAGTACAACACGACATTGTATGAGTGACAACTCATACGAATGTCAGTGTAAGTCCTTAACGTTGATATAAAATAATAGTAATAAGATTTCACAAAAACAATTTAACAAACATTCAAAATTTTTAAAATAACACAAGCATTCATACGAATGGAACCTCATTCGTATGAATCGGTTTAATTCGGTGAAGTTTTATATCTACATTTCGTTCGCACGAATGGGAGCCATTCGTACGAACGGCTCATTTGTGCGATAGCACAGCTACAAAAACAACACTTCTGATTTTCAAACCCATTTTTCACCCAACTCTCTCAAACGAACCCCTCTTTCGCCCCTCTCAATTTTCGGCCATTTCCACACGAAATCGGACCATTTCACGGTCCAAATCGTGTGTATTTCAACCCCAGCACCTCAATTTCAAGATTTCAACCCTCTTCGTCTCATTTCGGTCAAATACGAGCTCCACAGTAAGTATTGGTACATATCCTTTGCACCAAAACACTCCAAAACATTTTACCATCAATTTCAACCACAAAAACACCAAAAACAACCATCGATTTCAAAAATGGCATTCTTGGTGAATCTACAAGCAAATGAGCTGTACGAAGGGCTCATTCGTGCGAACGAGAAGCCTCGTTCGTTGAAGAGAAGTCACACAAACGACCTGCCAAACAAATGAGAAATCACGCAAACGACATGGGTTCATTCGCATGGAACAACCATACGAATGAAGACCCATTCGCATAAATGGATAACAAGAACGAGAGTGTACATTCTCATCATTCCATTCGTGTGAATGAAGGCGATTTGCACGAACCACCCTTTCGCACCAAGAACAACCCAAAACGGCTAAGTGTTGAAAGTCCTATCTTACACCATTTGTATTGATACAACTAAACCTTAGACCAAATTTTAAATCTAATCAAGATAAAACGAAACAACAACACATTTTCTAAAATCATATCAAAACACAGAGCACACAACCGTTCCACATCTAACTAACTAAATCCTAACATCGGATTCAAACCTAGAGAACATACCGAGTGAATGCATCGACGATCCATAACCTCAGGTGAGTTCACAGACCCCTTTATTTTCAATTTTCTGGCTTCCAAATCATTTGGGGGTTGAGAACATGAAATGTCTTATTCGATTGATCAACGAATAAGAGTTATATTCAAATGAGTTCAATAAAATGATGAACTCTCAACCTCTTATTCGAATGTTATATGAATAAGTGTCTTTTCAATCATTTTTACTGAGCGTTCATCACTCCATTTGACTTTTCATCAAACCACAACAACAACCAGTTTCGAGGGTTGAAAACACAAATCATCGAGGAGATGTTTGTTGACCACAACAGTTCGAGGCTTTGTGCCCAGCCAAGAGGTGAACGGACATGAACCGTGGAATTGATTAGTTCACAATCGAGAACTATCATTTTCATGTGTGACAACTGGCATCCGAGCTACCATGAGTCGGAAATCCTAGGGTGTACACAATCACAGTGCAAGACATAGGGTTACAAGAGAGAAAACAAAAATAAAAATACACCGATTTTCCTAAAACAGTTAGGAAAATCCACTTAATCACATGAACATGAATCAGAAGAAAAGAGAAACAACCTGTGAGGGAAAACAATGAACAAACCTAAAAAGATCACATTTGGAGTGTCGATCCAACGAGATATCGACATTGGTGACGATCCATGTGGATATGTTTTTAGATTCGAATACCCTAAATGAAATATTTACAGTATCAAATAATGTCAGCAGTTAAATACAACGCGGCATTTGTATGGGTGACGATTCATACAGATGTCAGCGTGAGTCTTTAACGTAGACGTAAAATAATAACAATTTTAAATAAAATCTCACCAAAACAATTTAATAAACAATCAAACCTTTAAAACACACAACCGTTCGTACGAATGGACTCTCATTCGTACAAACAAGCTAATTCATGATGCTTTATAGCCACAATTCGTTCGTATGAATCGGAGCCATTCGTACGAACGACTGATTCATTCGATAGCACAGCTATAAAAGCAACACTTACGATTTTCAAACCCATTTTTCAACCAACTCTCCCAACTGAACCCCTTTTTCGCCCCTCTCGATTTTTGACCATTTTCGACATGAAATCGGGCCATTCAACCATCCAAATCGGGTGTATTTAAACCCCAACACTTCAATTTCACGATTTCAACCCTTTTCATCTCATTTCGGTCAAATACGAGCTCCACAGTAAGTATTAGCACCGATCCTTAGCACCAAAACACTCCAAAACATTTTACCATCAATTTCGACCATAAAAACACCAAAAAAACCACCGATTTCAAAAATGGTATTCTTGGTGAACTTACAGGCAAATGAGCCGTACGAAGGGCTCATTCGTGTGAACGAGAAGCCTCGTTCGCAAGGAAGCGTTACACGAACGAGCTGCCAGACAAAAGAGCAACCGCACGAACAACATAGGTTCGTTCGTGTGGAACAATCATACGAATGAAGACCCATTGGCACGAACGGATGACACGAAGGAGAGTATGCATTCGCATCACTTCGTTCGTATGAATGAGGGCAATTCGCACGAACCACTCGTTCGCACCAAGAACAGCCCAAAACGGCTAAGTGTTGAAAGTTCTATCTTACATAGTTTGTATCGATAGAACCGAACCTTAGACCCGATTTTAAATCTAATCAAACTAAAATCAATGAAAACACATTCTCCAAAATCACATCAAGAAACAGAGCACATAATCACCTAACACCTAACTAACTAATACTTAACACATGATTCAAACCGAGAGATCATACCGAGTGCGTGCATCGCCGACCCAAGACCTCAGGTGAGTTCACATACCCCTGATTTTCAACATTCTTCCTTCCAAATTATTTGGGGATGAGAACATGAAACCTCCTGTTCGACTGATCAACGAATAAGAGTTATTTTCAAATGATTTCAACAAAAGGATCAACCCTCAATCACTTATACGAATGTTATACGTTGACCACAACAGCTCGAGGCTTAGTGCCCAACGAAGAGGTGAACAGACACAAGTCGTGGAATTGTGTAGTGCACAATCTATCACCATCATTTTCATGGGAATCCCTCATCAAAACAAACAATATTTTGTATGGTGTATGTCTAGGGTAATTCACTAGGACATGCGTCCACACAACAACACATCAAGAATTCACTAAGGAATTCTCGAACAACACACATCAGAGTCAATTACCATTTGTTGACGCGGGTCAACCGACGGTAACGTAGATGGTACCATAGGTTTAACAAACCTCCAGCGCTGAGGATGGTAAGTTACACGCTACACGCATACAACAACAACTCGGGTTATTTCCAGGGGAACTAATCACTCAATTACATCAGTTAGAGTTGGTAAATGATCACAAGGGTGATATTACAGACAGACCACATGACAAAAACAAGAGTTTTGAAATCAAATAAATGTTCAAGACCTTGTCTTGAACGAGTTTCAAAAGAGTACACAGTAAACAATGTTTTCCTACAAGAGAGAAGCGTCACTAGTGTGACTTTAAAACAACAAAACCTATCTCCTATATCAAGAGACAAAGCATACGCTTCTTTCTCACAAATTCATTTTACAATCATATGTCGTTTCGAGTAGAATGAAGATACACAAGTGACAATGTCCAATTTCTGTTAAGGACACCCTCGTGGATCATCTAATGGGTGGTGGGCTGGGGGTTGGGCGGGCGGTAAGCTTGACCCTACGTATGCCCTATACATAAACTACCTTCGGTGATTTGGGATGGTATCAGTAATGATGGTCAGGCTGACACACTTGTGTAGTTCATTTGTGTTTTGAACACCATTCACACATCATATTTCAATTCAATGTGGATGGAAAGATTTTCACTAAACCTTTTACATCTAATATTTTCAAAACAAATGTGACTCACCATCCTAGTGTTGACAGATATTGCAAGTTCTCAGGTGAAGAACACGTGAAAGCAGAATGACTTTAGTGAGAGAACGATAGGATCCCTTAGAGGAACCCACCCTGACTAGCCCGGATACAAGATTCAAGACTTGCATATGTGCAAGCAACCATTGTGGGACATCTGGTCCACAACCAGATGTCCATGTCAAGCTGTAATATGATTAAATTATAAAACTGTTGTAATTTAATTTTATTCATTTAATGCATAGTCTTTCTCGTATTATCATGTGCAATGTAAAAATCTGATCACTCCGATTAAATCACGCCTCGGGACTATTCCGCCTTTGGCTCTTCGATCCGGCCCGCTGGCCCGGGGTGTGACAGATTGGTATCAGAGCCTTGGTTATAGAGAATTAGGTCATTTACTTAAACGGTTTGGCCTATACTAAAACCGAGGGACCTCATGAAGAGAAATCAGGATAAGAACAATTGCATATATTACTTGTGTTTAATCACAGGTACTAATCGTTTCCACTTCGGGGGTAATCAGAATGCCTCCAAAGGAACAACCACGCGCCAACATGGACACCCAACTGTTTACAGAGAAAGTCGTACCCGATAATTATTCTTAAATTTCGGTACGAAATTTCTCTAACATGGGGAGACTGTAACATCAGTGCCGGAAACGTCACCGGAACAGTGATCGGTACAGTAAAATGAACAGTAAACCAAGTACACATACCAGTTGTTGTTCATATATCATTATCACTTTATGTTATCATAGCACAGTTTCAGAATTTACTCAGAAACGAAGCTCAGAAACATGGTTCATCAGTCAGATAATTACCTGGCAATACAGAACCATCAACTCGGTTCCTATGAAGATCTGCTCACCAGCCACTGGAATAGTGCGGAATCCTATTCCAGGGTTTTCCAATTGAAAACACCAAGCCCCGTGGCAATACGATGATGAAGAATCAACGTTTTGATAAGGATCGAACACCACGGGGTGAGAATCGAAGTTGGAGATGAAAGAACCGCTCTAAACCATAAGGTTATGACTATGGAGTGCTCTGGGAAGAGAGGAGGCTTAGGAAAAGTTTTTGTTTGAATCTGTTTGCAGAAGTATATATAGGCTGTACTCATTCGGCCGAATGAGTGGCTGAATCACTCATTCGGAGAATGGCTCAGCCGAGTGAGCTTGGTCAGCCGAATGAGTCGTGCGGATGACTCATTCGTTCGCCCCAGTCATTCGCTAGGCGTTCATTCGCCCGAATGAACTCATTCTTAGGATCATTCGCACGAATGGGTCTATATGATATATATAATCAAAGTCAACCATAGTCAAACATATATAAACTTGAATAAACATTAAAGAACAATATAGAATAACTGATCTTCAATAATAAGATAAACTTTATACATTTAGATCATACAAAACATAGAACTAGGGACATTTCTGTGCACTAACATATTCCTCCTTGGACCTAGTTCTTTACTTGTCAGCACCCTTCTTGAAATATTTTTCAGAAATGGCTTTCCAGTCAGAGCCGGCATGAATTCCAAACACTATGCAAATCTGGATGACTATCATGAATTGTAGTGCTTGTTCCATATCTTCTACAGCAAAGAAAATCTGACATCTGCACAGGGCTTTTACATCATTGTGTGACAGATTTGTCAACCATATGTGTAACATCAGTGCCGGAAACGCCACCGGAACAGTGATCTGAACAGTAACGTGAACAGTAATCAGGTACAAACTTTACATAAATTCAATGTATTTCATATTCAGGACAAGCATCATTATCATTTTATGTTATCATAACACAATTTCAGAATCAATTCAGAAAAACAAGTTCAGAACTATGGTTCATTAGTCAGATAATTATCTGACATCACAGAACCATCATGTGATTATGTGTTAGGATTCTATTATGTATAACCGATTTTTTTATTTCGAAAATGACGAGAAAACCGACATCCTACGCGAAACCGAGCAAAACCGAACGAACCCGAACAACCCGGGTTAATTGAGAACATTAAATGGGCATTAATACCCATTTAATTCTTCCATCTGCCTCCTTCAACCTCTCACCACCGTCACTTTCTCTCTCTTCTTTCTCTCTGTAGAAACCCTAGCCCTAACTACTTCAATACTCAACGAAATCTTGTGTTTTTGGTGCCCAAACAACCCCCACAACTTGTAGATTACAGAAGTACAACGGATCTAAGGGTTTATCCAGCCGATTCGAGGTAAAAACTTGATTTTGTGTTCGGTTTTAGGGTTTTAAAAACCCTCATGGTCGTCCACCTTAAAAACCGGTTCTAGACCACTTTCACCATAGGAATCACACTATTTCACCTTAGGATAATGTAGGAACAAACCTCCTTTCATTTCCTGGCTGATTAGATCGAATAACCATGGCTGTTCTTGCTGCATCTCGAACGGCCGAATGGCTCAAACTGCAGCCCACCGAATGAGCCCAAGCTCCATTCGGCCGAATGGCCCAACGCCTCTTTCGCCCAGCCTTCATTCGGGCGGATTCAACCAGCTCCTTCGCTTAGACTCATTCGATCGGAGTTGACTTCATTCGGTCATTTCCCATTCGGCCAGGATACCTCATTCGTTCGGCAAACCTCTTTCGGCCAAAGGTACCACCGAACCAAACCCTGGTTATGCCGAAGCCCATTCGGTGGTTTCCATTCGATCAGCATAGGTCTCATACGGCCAAGGTCTCTTGGCCAAGATTGATTCTGTTGACCATTTGGCAAAATGGATAGAAGGGGTGAGTGCATGGGGTTTACGTGGTGCATGCATGAGCTATAAACTTAACATGGGTGTGCATGGGGTGTGCATGGGAAATCTTTTAATCTTAGCACTAATGTCATACTAATGATTATGAAAACTCATTAGGGTTTCTAACACACCAAACATCTTAAGATATGTTGTCATCTAAATAGGAGTGATATCACCTTTTAGGGATCAAACATGGGAAAAATCATAACAGATCAAAACATTAATATGAGGTTTGGGTGTTGATTAAAAGATTGACACCTAATCCTTAGGAAAATCCATGAAAATATGTAACTAACCTAGAGGTTTTATTTAAATCATCTAGGCTTAGTTAATCAAAGAACTAACTAGAGATCGTTTGAATGATCAAGTCAAGTAATGGGCCCAAGGGAGGCCCAATGGGCTTAACTTAAGCTCATCATGGTACTTATACTCATCTTTTATTTAATTACGTTTTAATAAAGGTAAATGACTTATAAATCCTATTAAATTAATTAAATGATCTTTCTAAATAAATGTTTAACTTAAAATAAATTAACTTGAAAATGTTTTACATAAAGACTTAAAATGATTTAGTGGGATAAGGGTTTACTAAAGGGAAATAAGTTAGAGTTGTTAGACGAACTTTTAGAAACACATTAGTATCTAGGACACATAGTTGCACACCGAGACCAAACCCTAGATACGACGACTACTTTATATACTTATCGTATTCGAATTCTCTTAAAACAACTCAGGTACTGAAGATACTTAGGTCACAAGTAACGAACGAGCATTTTGTGGTAATTCTATACAGAGCAACACAGGTGAGTTCATTGCCCCTTTTTTAAAACATTTTTGTTTTCAAACGCGGGGCTGAGAAGCATGCGTAAATCTTTTTATTTAAATTGTTTTACGTAAATGCTTTTGCTTATTATTGTTTTATAAATACTTGTTTATAATCCTAGACTCCTGTCTAGGTAATCGTAATGCCAAATTAAATAACAAGTTAATTAAATTACTCTTATGAGTAATATCTAAATTCTAAATCTCTAAACAAACCTTTAGTCCATCAAACTCAAATTCAAGAATCTAAATTCAAAGTGAAACAAAAAGAACCAAAGCTAAAAATCAAATGCAGTGGAATCTAATCCAGTGTGTGATCAGTAAACTAAGGATCCTACTCATAAATCTATAATCATTGTGGAATCATGGAAGTCTAAAGATCAGAATCAAAGGAATCAAGGGAATCATAACCGTGTGTGAATCATTGAAATAATGAACTCATTATGATCTAATGAAATCATTAATACTTAGAGTAAGGTGAGTTGTCAGTTGTATGTAAATCGAGACCACGTGTAACACACGGAAAGTCCCTTCACAGTAGTAGACTCTTGTAGTCAAGCTACATGGGCATAACTTAAACTATCAGATGAAATCAAGGAAATCAAGAAGATCATAAAGCAAAGGATATCCTAAAGTCCCGATTGTTGGAAAATAAGGACTGACGAAGCAAAACCACCTTTCAAATAATCTTTGTAATAAATGTTGCAGGACAATAGCTTCCGAAGACAAGTCTTCAAAAGAACCTTCGGAAGACATAAATAAAAGACAACTGCTTTCGAAGACAAATAAAAGACAACTGCTTCCGAAGACAAGTCTTCAGAAGAACCTTCGGAAGACATAAATAAAAGATAACTGCTTCCGAAGACAAATAAAAGAAAAATGCTTCCGAAGACAATACTTCAGAAGTTGATTCGGAAGACTCTATCTGAAGACAAACCTCAGAAGACACTATCGGAAGAGAACTTTTGCTTCCGAAGAATAAAAGTCATTTACTTCGGAAGACTTCCAAAGACATCTGCCTCGGAAGAAAAACAATATTTCAGAAGACATATGTTTCTTCTGATAAAAGAATAAATGTAACCTTCTTTAGGATAACTGTCTACATTAGATAGTTTCCTATAAAGGGCTTCAGAAAGAATAATGTATTAGCATCAGTACAAAAGTCTGAACTAAGATCTCTAAAGATCCTATGTTGACTTTACACTTGTACTATTCTGATGCTACAGTGTCTGTAATAGTGTCATCAGTCTTATCTGTTTGTCTTCTTCTTGTATTTGTCCTGAAACATTAAATGTCGGGGCTATTTATACCCCAACATCTAATGAATAATATAACACTTTTCTGAATCTTCTTTGTGTTGTCCTACTGTTTTCTCTTTTCTTTTCTTCTAACTTAAGAAAACTAAACACTAAAATAACTCAAGAGCAAAATTTCAGAGGGAGCAAAACCTAAAAAGCTTTGTCTAAGCTCTTGATCCTGGTTAAGTTAGTCTCTCCTCAGCTCATCGATTTTCTACAATTGCTATCAGAGCTTTGGTCATTAGTCTTGGTTTAACCATCAAGGCTAAAATTCAAAGCTTGCTTTGATATTTGTGTTTAGTTTTCTATTATCATCTTCTTTTCAAAATCTGCTAAAGATTGATTTTTGAAACTCTAAAGTGTTCAAAAATCATTCAACCAAACTATCTTGAGTACTCACTATCTATTGATTTACTCAAAACGGTTTGAACAAATGGCAGAAAAATTCACCTTAGACCCCCATAACACTGGTTCTGCCACAAAGCCACCAATTCTGGTTAGGCATCAATATAATATTTGGCAGAGACGGATGTTACATTTCCTGTCAATAATCATACAGGATGTTGGAAGTCTGTTATGTTCGGACCACATAAACCAATGGTCTTGGACATAGAGACTGGAGATGATGTCCCTAAGGATCCCCGAAACTATACTGAAGAAGACTTTCATAAATTGGAGCTTGATGCCAAGGCACATGCTCAGCTGGCCATGGCCCTTCCGAATGAAATCTATTCGGGTCTTCTTCACCATGAGTCCGCTAAGGACTTATGGGATGCTCTCAAAAAGAGCAATTCGGTGGTACTGATGATGTTGTAGCCAATACTAGAGAGATATTGGCTCAACAATATGAGACATTCTGCCAACTAAATAATGAGTCACTGACTCAGCAATTTGAAAGGTTCACTTCTCTCTTAAGTGAACTAAAATTAGCTGGTCAAGTGTATCCTCCTGTCTCAGTTCTAAATCGATTTTTAAGATCTCTCCCTGAAAAATGGGAAACTTACTCTATAGTCATGAGATCTTCACCAGATTTTGGTAAACTTTCACTTACCCAACATCATGGTAAGTTACTCACTTTTGAGCGAGAGATTGACCAGAAAAGAAAACTAATAAAATCTGGAAAATCAACTGAAGAGTATGATCAAGGGAACACTGCTCTCCTTAGTCATAACGTTGTGATAAATGATCAGGGTTATGATGAACATATTGACATAACTACTGGTATCACCTCCTCATTCTCTTCATGTGATGACCACTCTCTCCCCTCTGACCATCCTTGTTTTACCATGGACGATCTTCATCAAGTTCCAAGTGATGACTTGGAAGAGATGGATATTCTCCATCAACTGGCTCTCTTGAGCATAAGAACTAACAAGTTCTACAAGAGGACAGGAAGAAAATTTCCTGGTATCCATGGAAAAACCAGGATTGGTCTAAATAAGGCTACTGTCCAATGTTATAGATGTCATGGCACTGGACATTTTACCAGGGAATGCTCTAATGCTTCAAACTCTAACCCTTCTTCTTATGTGACCTTTCCAAACATACCTTCACACACCTCTTCAACACCACATTCGTCCACCTCTTCCTCTTTCAAAAGGTCCAATAATCCTCAAGAATCAGCACACATTGCACAAAACTCTTCTTCTAACAATGTGCAATATGTACAAGCTGCAAATGGAAACATGTACCAACTTACTCCTGCCTCACTTCAAGTTGTTACAGCTCCTTCTTCACAAATAAATGCTCCCGGACATGCTGTCCAATCTTTATCATCTGGTCAACAGGCTCTTTTCTCTCAAGAGTACATAGACTGGAGCAGCTTGCCTGAAGATGTTGGCCATGCCCTCATCACTTTTGAACCAACAGACTTTGCTCTTATGGCTGTTGGTGAAGATTCTTGTTCCTCTGATCAACCTGAAGCAGATATTTCTGATGCTCAGGTATCTTCTTCTACCTTAGAAAAACTATGTTCCAATGCTTGCATAGAGGCCTTTGCAAAAATAAAGAAAGCCAATATGTTGCTTCAAAAGCAAAATCAGGAGTTGGAACAATTCCTTGACAATAAAAATTCTGAAGTGGAAAAATTAATAAAAATAAAAGATAATGAAATATGTGCTTTAAAAACTGAGAAAATCAATTTACAAGCATTGTTTGATCTACAAAGAGAAAAATATTATGCTTGTAAAGATGAGTTATCTCAAACTCAAGTAAGCTGTGAAAAGTGGGTTGAGTCTTGCAAAGGATTCAAAATGCTTCTACAAAAGCAAGTTCACAGCAAAGCAAGATTTGGGATTGGGTATATATAACAGCCGGCCGTATTGGATATTGTCCGCTCTGCCCCACGGGGCTCACGGATTTGATTTTGGTTACCCGGGTGAAAACTTCCCAGGGACTCAAATGTTCTCACAAAACCTTTGTTTACCTATCACACACTCTTGTCACAATGACTCAAATGTTCTCACAAAACCTTTGTTTAACCCCCGGGTAACAACCTTAATCTCATTAACATCACATGTATTATCCAGATCGGTATGCTTATGTATAGGGCATACCCCTGAGTCGAGGCTACAACCCCGCCCAGACGCCATCCCACCACATACTAATCCGCATAGGACATTGTTGTTAATGATAATTAAGCATCTTTACCTATCACACACTCTTGTCACAATGACTCAAATGTTCTCACAAAACCTTTGTTTAACCCCCGGGTAACAACCTTAATCTCATTAACATCACATGTATTATCCAGATCGGTATGCTTATGTATAGGGCATACCCCTGAGTCGAGGCTACAACCCCGCCCAGACGCCATCCCACCACATACTAATCCGCATAGGACATTGTTGTTAATGATAATTAAGCATTTTACCCCTACCTTAACCCAATGATTCGTCAGTCCTTTGTTCCTGTAAATACAACAATTTGGAATCTATGTTGATTCCTTAAGTTCATCACAATAGTGATTAACCACACAATTGTATAAACAGTTATAAATGCTTAATTTAAACAAGTAAATAAACATTTAATAAAATCTAAGTCCTTATGATTGGGGCCTATGGTCATACTCGAGTAGACTAGTCTGTCAATCTAGGTACTTAGTAGTTAGGGAAACTGTAAATATCCTCAAACATACGACCTACAAGTCAAACGGTCTAGCTAGGACTTCTTGAAATGCAGGATTTTATGTTTCGTCAATGTTTTTGGCGTATGCTATCTCTGATATTTCCCAGATTTTCCCTTAAAATGATTTAATGATCGTCTGATTCTGTCACAAGATGTACTTGATGTGTTGATCATAGAATACAAGATTCATTGATCGGTTGTACACTTGATTCATTGTTCAACAAACACTTGGTTTGTAGAACATTAAATGTTGTCTTTGCAAAGATTGTTTTGTTGATGTCTTGATGTCCCACACTTGTTTTGTCAAAATGTTCGATTTGATCCCTTGAATTCACCCACTTGTTTTGTCAAAATGTTTGATTTGATCCCTTGAATTCACCCACTTGTTTTGTCAAAATGTTTGATTTGATCCCTTGAATTCACCCACTTGTTTTGTCAAAATGTTTGATTTGTTTCCTTGAATCCACCCACTTGATTTCCCAAAATGTTTGTTTTGACTTGTTTAAAATGTTTTGACTTATTGAAAGGTTTAGTTTGACTTGATTATTCACTTAATATATAAGTGAATCAGTTAATAAACCTGCATAAAATCTTCCTAGACATGGTCTAGGTTAACATTTATATATATGTAAAACATATAAATTTAAAAGCATTAAAGTAAACAATTTAAGTAAACAGTTTACGCATGCTTCTCAGCCCCGCGTTTTAAAACAAAAAGTTAGAAAAGGGGCAATGAACTCACCTGTGCTGCTATGTAAATTGATCTAACACAAAATGCGCGCTCTTGTATGTAAGCTATGTATCTTCAGTTCCTGATTTATTTTATAAGAAGTCGGATTTGATAAGTAAACGTAGTAGTCGTTGTGCCTAAGATTGGGTCTTGTTGTGTGTGTGCAACTAAGTGTCTTAGTACTAAGTGTATCTAAGATCTAACCTATCTTAGCTACCCTTTTTATGATCCCAAATCCCATGGTTAGTTATACAACATTACTTTTATATTTTAGAAAATTTTCGGCAGAGTTTCCTTTGTTTTTAGAGCAAATCCAGACAATTATATTGTCTATCTTATAACAAAATCCCAATCAATTATAATAAACAAATTTTAAAAGAAACCAATAACATTTATAAAATACAACAATGAGCTATTATTTAAAGTCATTTAATTTATTAAAACACAAGTTATTTTCATGAAACATATACATTAAACATGTTAGAACTTTGAATTAACCCAATTTAGGTCAATTCCAAGTCCTTTGATTGTTCTTTGTTTCCCAACTTGATTCTTGTTCTCCCAAATTCACAACTTAGCTTGGAGTGCATAATTGAACAATCCAAATTAGTTGTATACATTTGTATAGGATTTCTAAGTGTTAGGTGTAGATGTTGAGATTAACACCAACCCTTTATGCATGATCCTTAGTCCATTTCAAAGCTTTGAGTATTCGCATGGTCATTTTCTTGTTCTTACAACTAATTTCAATAGCCCTAGGTACTGAATTCCCTTAATTGACCAACATTTTGAGTTCAATCCCACTCAGGGCAGCGAACCTATTAGGATATGGGTATAGGTTCGGCGAACCTTTAAGCATTAGTTTCGGCGAACCTTAACTGATTAGGTTCGGCGAACCTATAAGGCTTAGGTTCGTTGCTATCAGGTTCGTGACCCAAGGTTCGTTCATCCTAGGTTCGTCTCACGTAAGGTTCGGCCCATGAACCAGTCCGGCGAACCTTGAGAGGTTCGGCACCCAAAGGTTCGGTGCAGGCTGGCACAGGGTTCGTCTGCAGGGTGGTCAGGTTGACAGGTTCGTTGCAGGGACACAGGGTTCGGCTGCATCGTGGGTTCGCGTAGGGTTCGGCCAGCGAACCTGTCTCCTTCGATCAGCCCTTTGTTCCACGAACCTGCACATTTCTTCTTTGATTTGCAGCTACAATCTGTTATAATCACATTTCTAACAATACCTAAACATGTATACACCCCCGTCTAAGTGTTCTAAGTGCTCCAATTCGGTCATAACATCAAAACCATATGTATTCAAGAAAAACCCTCTAAAACCGAATTTAAAATGGGTGTTTACCTCCAATTTCGTGGATGAAATCTCGAAATACTTGTACTTCCTTGATCTACGTCGTGTAGTGGTCGTTTTGAACCGAGAATCACTTGAATCCGATGCAAGATGGTTGAGAAATCTTAGAGAGATGTTGAATATTTGTAGAGAGAGAGAGACGAGATTGAGAGAGAGATGTGAGGTTGGTGATGATGATTATGGCATTTAATTGCCATAATAAATGCTTCACCACACCCGGTTGATCGGTCTCGTTCGGTTTCGCGTATTATGCCGTGTCGCGTAGTTTACGCGACGAAACGACACGGTTATAAAATTAGAAATCTTTTAATTATTCAAGGTTGTAATTCCTAATAAATTAACTAATATCTTCTTATTTATTAAACAAATTTAAAATATTAATTAACTGTTTAAATCGAAATGTACGGTCGTCGCGCGTATTCGTACGAATCGTCACCCGCACGAACACAACGATAACTATACTTTTCAATCTTGTTTTCTAATTATAGAATATCATTCAGAACGTTAAACTTTCAGATATATTCGTACAGATCGTCACCTATACGAATAACCCGTCCATTTAGCATTCACATAACGATATTCGTGTGTTTTGTTCTTTAAAGCCTCACATACGTTTATACATAATAATTCCTAAGCAAATAATCACATGATGGTTCTGTATTGCCAGATAATTATCCGACTCAAGAACCATTGTTCTGAACTGTGTTTCTGTTAAATGTGTCTGAAACTGTTCTATGACAACTCACCATGATAATGATAAATGACATGAATATGAAAATTACTGAAATGTGTATGATTCATACCTGTTTTTACTGTTCATGTACTGTAGAGATCACTGTTCCGGTAACGGTTCCGGCACTGATGTTACAGTCTCCCCTTGTTAGAGAAATTTCGTCCCGAAATTTAAGAGTTGTTATCAGGTACAGCTTCCTCTTCAAACAGTTGAGGATACTTTAACTTCATGTGATCTTCACGTTCCCAAGTAAACTCGGGCCCGCGTCTTGAATTCCATCGAACCTTTACAATAGGAATACGGCTTCGCCTCAGTTGTTTAACCTTGCGATCCATAATCTCTAAAGGTTCTTCAATGAAATGTAACTGTTCATCGACTTGAATCTCTTCAATTGGAATGACGAGAGACTCGTCAGCAAGGCATTTCTTTAAGTTTGAGATGTGAAACACATCATGCACACCACTGAGTTCATCTGGTAATCTCAGTCGATAAGCTACAGGACCTATACGTTCGATGATTTCGAACGGTCCCACATATCGTGGTGCTAATTTGCCTTTCTTTCCAAAGCGTACCACGCCTTTCCATGGGGATACCTTTAACATTACACGATCTCCCACTTGGAATTCCAACGGCTTGCGCCGTTTGTCGGCGTAGCTCTTTTGTCTGCTCCTTGTTGCTTGTAGTCTTCTTTGAATCTGAGCTATCTTGTCAGTGGTTTCTTGAATTAATTCTGGCCCCGTTATTCGGTTGTCTCCAATTTCAGTCCAACAGATCGGTGATCGACATTTCTGGCCATAAAGAGCCTCGAATGGTGCACATCCGATACTGCTGTGGTAACTGTTATTGTAGGAGAACTCAATCAGTGGCAAATGGGAATCCCAATTCCCACCGAAGTCTAGAACACAGGTTCTCAACATGTCCTCTAGGGTTTGAATAGTACGTTCGCTTTGACCATCCGTTTGTGGGTGGTAAGCTGTACTCAGATTCAACTGTGTCCCTAGAGATTTCTGTAATGCTTGCCAGAACCTTGAAGTAAATCTGCTGTCTCTATCAGAAATAATAGACAATGGCACACCGTGGCGTACCACTATCTCATTGATGTATAATCTTGCCAGTTTATCCATGGTGAAGCTCTCACGCATGGGCAAGAAATGAGCAGATTTGGTTAAACGATCAATGATCACCCATATTGTATCATGACCGCTGGAAGTGCGGGGTAGCTTGGTAAGGAAATCCATAGCTATTTGTTCCCACTTCCAGAGCGGAATCTCAGGCTGTTCCAGTAGACCAGACGGTCTCTGGTGTTCCGCCTTTACTTTCGCACACGTAAGACACTGTCCGACATACTCGGCTATGTCTTTCTTCATTCCCGGCCACCAATAAAATCCACGCAAGTCTTGGTACATCTTATCAGCGCCTGGATGAACAGAGTATTTAGTCTTGTGTGCTTCATCGAGGATAAGTTTCCTCAATTCATCTACCGCAGGGATCCATATACGTTCCTTGTAGTAGATCATACCATCAAGCTTCGTGTCAAACTGTTTCTCTGCTCCGCAATCAAGTTCCCTCTTCAGATTACCTCGGTCAAGTGCTTCTTGTTGTGCTTGAATGATCTTGTCACTTAAACTGGTCTGCACGGTTATCCCCATTGCTCTAACACGTAGGGGTTTGACCCGTTCCTTCCGGCTCAAGGCGTCAGCTACAACGTTCGCCTTTCCCGGATGGTACTTGATCACACAATCGTAGTCATTCAGAAGTTCAACCCAACGGCGTTGACGCATGTTGAGTTCCTTCTGATCAAAGATGTGCTGCAGACTTTTGTGATCAGTGAATATGGTACACTTGGTGCCATATAAGTAATGTCTCCAAATCTTCAGTGCGAAGATTACAGCTCCCAGTTCAAGATCATGAGTAGTGTAATTCTTCTCATGAATCTTTAACTGTCTTGACGCATAGGCTATGACTTTGTCCCGTTGCATTAACACACAACCAAGTCCCTGATGGGAAGCATCACAGTATACAACAAAGTCATCACAGCCCTCTGGGAGAGATAAGATTGGAGCATCACACAATTTCTGTTTTAATGTCTGAAAAGCATCTTCTTGTTTCTGCTCCCAGACAAACGGTTCATTCTTCTGGGTTAGTTTAGTGAGAGGCAAAGCTATCTTAGAAAAATTTGAGATAAACCTTCTGTAATAACCTGCCAACCCCAGAAAAGACCGTATCTCCGTCGGTGTCTTCGGAGCGTCCCAATTCTTTATCGCCTCGATCTTGGCGGGATCAACGTGAATTCCCTCGCTGTTGACAACATGTCCCAGAAATTGAACTTCTCTTAGCCAAAATTCACATTTGGAGAATTTGGCATAGAGTTTCTCTTCTTTCAACAGCTCCAAGATTTTTCTAAGGTGTTGCTCATGTTCTGTTTTGGTCTTGGAATAAATTAGTATGTCATCAATAAAGACAATGACAAACTGATCCAAGTACGGCTTGCACACTCGGTTCATGAGGTCCATGAAAACCGCTGGTGCATTTGTCAATCCGAAGGGCATCACCATAAATTCGTAATGCCCGTATCTGGTTCGGAAGGCCGTCTTCGGTATGTCTTCATCTTGAACTCTCAACTGATGATATCCAGACCGCAAGTCAATCTTTGAGAAGTATTGAGCTCCTTGCAGTTGGTCAAACAAATCATCAATCCTCGGTAATGGATACCGATTCTTGATGGTTAGTTTGTTCAGTTCACGGTAATCTATACACATTCTGAATGATCCGTCTTTCTTCTTCACGAACAAGACCGGAGCTCCCCAAGGTGAGTAGCTCGGTCTGATGAAACCCTTGTCAAGTAACTCCTGTAACTGATTAGACAATTCCTGCATCTCTGAAGGTGCTAACCTGTAAGGAGATTTAGCAACTGGGGTTGCTCCAGGAATTAAGTCAATACGAAACTCTACCGGTCGCACAGGTGGCAAACCTGGTAGGTCTTCAGGAAACACTTCAGGGTATTCTTTTACTACCGGTACATCTTGAATCTTTTTCTTCTCTTTCTCCTTTTCCACCACATGAGCCAGGAATGCTATGCACCGCTTCTGTAGACACTTACGCGCCTTTATGCAAGAGATGATTTTGACACTTCGCTTTGCTTGATCCCCTTTAACTTCCAATACACGATCACTCGGCAATGGAATTCGAAGCAGCTTCTCAGAACAGATGACTTCCACTCGGTTAGATGAGAGCCAATCCATTCCAACAATGATGTCAAAACTACCCAGCTCCATCGGTATCAAATCGATGGTAAATGTAAAATCATTTAGTGTCAATGGACAGTTCCTATAAACTGTGCTAACTGTGATCTGTTTCCCGTTAGCTACTTCTATAATGTAAGGGGAGTCTAACTGTTCCTCTATGGAATCTAGTTGGCATGCAAAATCGGTAGAAATAAAACTCTGATCCGCACCAGTATCAAATAAGACAGATGCATAAAAGTCATGTAAGAGAAACGTACCAGTGACCACATTTGGGTCCTGGCGTGCAGCTGGTGCTCCAATAGCAAAGGCTCGTCCACGAGGTGCTTGAACTGCTGGTTGAGCCTTCTTCGGGCAGTTCTTCGCAAAGTGGCCTTGTTCGCCACAGTTATAGCATCCACCATGGTTCTGATTAGCTGGTGGAGGAAGAGCCAAAGCAGCATTGTTGACTGCTTGATTAGGAGTCATCCTACAGTGTTGGACCCAATGGCCCTTTCTTCCACATCCCGTGCAATGCTTGCAGGGAGTGTCAGCAGTGTGGTGATACTGACACTTGGCACACAAAGGAAACGTGCCAGTGTAGGGTTTGCGGTTGGGGTTTTGTGGTGCTGCTGCTATCTGTTGCAGAGGTGTGGCCACCGCGTAGTTCTTGATGGTCTTCTGTTTCTTTTTCTGATGGTGGTGGGGTTTCTTGGAAGACTCAGACTTGTTCTTGCTGGGTTCAGCCTCCTTCTTTAAAGTTCCAGAGGCTACCATAAGATCAGTGAGTTTCCCAGACAGTCTCACTGCAGATTCAACAGTAGTAGGGTTGGCTGAAACAACCATGCCCTGAATGCAGGCGGGAAGTCCACCCACATAACGGTCTATCCTTTTCTCCAGAGTTGGTACCATGTCAGGTACCAAAGCAACCAACTCGTGGTAACGAGTTGTATACCCCATGTGATCAGCTCCTTTCATCACATGGTTGGATAGTTCAACCTCCAATTTCTGCAGCTCGTTCTTGGGACAGAACTCTGTTCGCAGCAGTGTCTTGAAATCTTCCCATGGCATGGCCATGGCTTCTTCTCTTCCTCGGGCATTGATCTGACCGTTCCACCAGGTCAGAGCCCGTTTGTTGAATGTTCCCGCTGAGTAACGGACCTTGTGATGTTCGGGGCAGCTGCAAAGATCCAATGTTGCCTCAATCTTCTCAATCCATTGGATTAGTCCAACGGCACCTTCAGACCCACTAAAACTGGGTGGTTTACATCCTACGAAGGACTTGTAGGAGTAATGCGATGAATCTCCAGTATTTCCACTGGCTTCTCCTGATGTGTTGCCAGTGTTGAGGATCTCATTACGAAGACGAAGGAACATCTCCGGTATTGCCTCTTTCATCTGATTCGTCATCTGGCTACTCAGTAACGTCACCAGAGCGATAGTAGCAGGGTCCATAGTCGGTGTTGTGCCTGAACCAGATGCTTGAGTAATCAATGGAGGAGGGGGAGGAGGAGGTGGAGGAGGTGGTGGTGGAGAGTCATTCGGAGACGGTGTTGAGGAGTGTGGAGCCAAGTCTTGAGGTGGTAGCTGTATCAAGGGAGGTTGTCTTCGTGGAGGCATTCTGATCATAACCAATAAAGTCATCGGTTAGTACAATGATCGAATACCGAAGACAATATGCAAATAAGTCTTAAGTCCTATGTTTTCTATATGCAGGGTCCCTAGGTTATAGTCTAGGTCAAACCATTTAAATAAGTGACCTATATTTCTCTATAACCATGGCTCTGATACCAATCTGTCACACCCCGAGCCGGCGGGGTAGGATCGGAGTCCCCGTCGGGCGGAATGTTCCCGGGGCGCGATATCGGGAGTGATAATCAGGAGTGATCAGATTGTTACATTGCACATGATATAAATGAGAAAATGCTAATTAAAATAGAATTACAAAGTTAAATTACAGCAGTAACGTTTATAATTTAACAATGTAAATCTATTGTAAAACATCAATAAATGACTATCTTGTATTTACACAAGATATATAAAATAATTTATATCATGATGTCTTCAAAAGTATGCAGGTCCAAAATACTAGTCTTCTATCTGAAGTCCTAGTCCAAAAGAAATGACTTCCTAATTGACCTGTTCGTCACCTGAGAAGTCATGCAAAAATAAAGGTCAACACATGGTTGGTGAGTTCATATATTTTAGTATTTGAAAGTGATTTGAAAACGATTTGAACATGATTTGAAAATGATTTGAAACCTCCTTTGGTAAAGACCCTAACCTCATTAACTCCACATGTATCATCCAGATCGGTATGCTTATGTATAGGGCATACCCCTGAGTCGAGGCTACAACCCCGCCCAGACGCCATCCCACCACATACTAATCCGCATAGGACATTGTTGTTAATGATAATTAAGCATCTTTACCTATCACACACTCTTGTCACAATGACTCAAATGTTCTCACAAAACCTTTGTTTAACCCCCGGGTAACAACCTTAATCTCATTAACATCACATGTATTATCCAGATCGGTATGCTTATGTATAGGGCATACCCCTGAGTCGAGGCTACAACCCCGCCCAGACGCCATCCCACCACATACTAATCCGCATAGGACATTGTTGTTAATGATAATTAAGCATTTTACCCCTACCTTAACCCAATGATTCGTCAGTCCTTTGTTCCTGTAAATACAACAATTTGGAATCTATGTTGATTCCTTAAGTTCATCACAATAGTGATTAACCACACAATTGTATAAACAGTTATAAATGCTTAATTTAAACAAGTAAATAAACATTTAATAAAATCTAAGTCCTTATGATTGGGGCCTATGGTCATACTCGAGTAGACTAGTCTGTCAATCTAGGTACTTAGTAGTTAGGGAAACTGTAAATATCCTCAAACATACGACCTACAAGTCAAACGGTCTAGCTAGGACTTCTTGAAATGCAGGATTTTATGTTTCGTCAATGTTTTTGGCGTATGCTATCTCTGATATTTCCCAGATTTTCCCTTAAAATGATTTAATGATCGTCTGATTCTGTCACAAGATGTACTTGATGTGTTGATCATAGAATACAAGATTCATTGATCGGTTGTACACTTGATTCATTGTTCAACAAACACTTGGTTTGTAGAACATTAAATGTTGTCTTTGCAAAGATTGTTTTGTTGATGTCTTGATGTCCCACACTTGTTTTGTCAAAATGTTCGATTTGATCCCTTGAATTCACCCACTTGTTTTGTCAAAATGTTTGATTTGATCCCTTGAATTCACCCACTTGTTTTGTCAAAATGTTTGATTTGATCCCTTGAATCCACCCACTTGTTTTGTCAAAATGTTTGATTTGTTTCCTTGAATCCACCCACTTGATTTCCCAAAATGTTTGTTTTGACTTGTTTAAAATGTTTTGACTTATTGAAAGGTTTAGTTTGACTTGATTATTCACTTAATATATAAGTGAATCAGTTAATAAACCTGCATAAAATCTTCCTAGACATGGTCTAGGTTAACATTTATATATATGTAAAACATATAAATTTAAAAGCATTAAAGTAAACAATTTAAGTAAACAGTTTACGCATGCTTCTCAGCCCCGCGTTTTAAAACAAAAAGTTAGAAAAGGGGCAATGAACTCACCTGTGCTGCTATGTAAATTGATCTAACACAAAATGCGCGCTCTTGTATGTAAGCTATGTATCTTCAGTTCCTGATTTATTTTATAAGAAGTCGGATTTGATAAGTAAACGTAGTAGTCGTTGTGCCTAAGATTGGGTCTTGTTGTGTGTGTGCAACTAAGTGTCTTAGTACTAAGTGTATCTAAGATCTAACCTATCTTAGCTACCCTTTTTATGATCCCAAATCCCATGGTTAGTTATACAACATTACTTTTATATTTTAGAAAATTTTCGGCAGAGTTTCCTTTGTTTTTAGAGCAAATCCAGACAATTATATTGTCTATCTTATAACAAAATCCCAATCAATTATAATAAACAAATTTTAAAAGAAACCAATAACATTTATAAAATACAACAATGAGCTATTATTTAAAGTCATTTAATTTATTAAAACACAAGTTATTTTCATGAAACATATACATTAAACATGTTAGAACTTTGAATTAACCCAATTTAGGTCAATTCCAAGTCCTTTGATTGTTCTTTGTTTCCCAACTTGATTCTTGTTCTCCCAAATTCACAACTTAGCTTGGAGTGCATAATTGAACAATCCAAATTAGTTGTATACATTTGTATAGGATTTCTAAGTGTTAGGTGTAGATGTTGAGATTAACACCAACCCTTTATGCATGATCCTTAGTCCATTTCAAAGCTTTGAGTATTCGCATGGTCATTTCCTTGTTCTTACAACTAATTTCAATAGCCCTAGGTACTGAATTCCCTTAATTGACCAACATTTTGAGTTCAATCCCACTCAGGGCAGCGAACCTATTAGGATATGGGTATAGGTTCGGCGAACCTTTAAGCATTAGTTTCGGCGAACCTTAACTGATTAGGTTCGGCGAACCTATAAGGCTTAGGTTCGTTGCTATCAGGTTCGTGACCCAAGGTTCGTTCATCCTAGGTTCGTCTCACGTAAGGTTCGGCCCATGAACCAGTCCGGCGAACCTTGAGAGGTTCGGCACCCAAAGGTTCGGTGCAGGCTGGCACAGGGTTCGTCTGCAGGGTGGTCAGGTTGACAGGTTCGTTGCAGGGACACAGGGTTCGGCTGCATCGTGGGTTCGCGTAGGGTTCGGCCAGCGAACCTGTCTCCTTCGATCAGCCCTTTGTTCCACGAACCTGCACATTTCTTCTTTGATTTGCAGCTACAATCTGTTATAATCACATTTCTAACAATACCTAAACATGTATACACCCCCGTCTAAGTGTTCTAAGTGCTCCAATTCGGTCATAACATCAAAACCATATGTATTCAAGAAAAACCCTCTAAAACCGAATTTAAAATGGGTGTTTACCTCCAATTTCGTGGATGAAATCTCGAAATACTTGTACTTCCTTGATCTACGTCGTGTAGTGGTCGTTTTGAACCGAGAATCACTTGAATCCGATGCAAGATGGTTGAGAAATCTTAGAGAGATGTTGAATATTTGTAGAGAGAGAGAGACGAGATTGAGAGAGAGATGTGAGGTTGGTGATGATGATTATGGCATTTAATTGCCATAATAAATGCTTCACCACACCCGGTTGATCGGTCTCGTTCGGTTTCGCGTATTATGCCGTGTCGCGTAGTTTACGCGACGAAACGACACGGTTATAAAATTAGAAATCTTTTAATTATTCAAGGTTGTAATTCCTAATAAATTAACTAATATCTTCTTATTTATTAAACAAATTTAAAATATTAATTAACTGTTTAAATCGAAATGTACGGTCGTCGCGCGTATTCGTACGAATCGTCACCCGCACGAACACAACGATAACTATACTTTTCAATCTTGTTTTCTAATTATAGAATATCATTCAGAACGTTAAACTTTCAGATATATTCGTACAGATCGTCACCTATACGAATAACCCGTCCATTTAGCATTCACATAACGATATTCGTGTGTTTTGTTCTTTAAAGCCTCACATACGTTTATACATAATAATTCCTAAGCAAATAATCACATGATGGTTCTGTATTGCCAGATAATTATCCGACTCAAGAACCATTGTTCTGAACTGTGTTTCTGTTAAATGTGTCTGAAACTGTTCTATGACAACTCACCATGATAATGATAAATGACATGAATATGAAAATTACTGAAATGTGTATGATTCATACCTGTTTTTACTGTTCATGTACTGTAGAGATCACTGTTCCGGTAACGGTTCCGGCACTGATGTTACAGTATAATCACACTGCTCAACCAGAGGATTACACCCCAATCGATAACAATAAGGAAGAAACCACTCCTAAACCTATCTCACCAACTTTTCTTCCTGATGAAATTCCTCCAATAATAGATACACCTCCTTTGGTGTATCATCCAAACTATTTTTCTAAGTTTGTATACCCCCCTAATACAAATCTGACAAGAATAGAAAAACCTCAGTTGAACTCAGTTCGACACAATAACTCTTCAGAACAAAATGAGATTGCCCCTGATATGAGCTCTACTCATAGTTCAGAAGAAACAACAAAATCGGGTCTTACTTCTAACATCAAGTCAAATCTTGATAAAGGAAAAGAACCTATGATTAATATCCAGTATCCTCCTTCTCATCCTCATCCTCCTTATCCCATAATGAAAGCAAATAGACCTTTCATCCCAAATTATTCCTCTCTTTCTCCAGCCTGCTTAAAATGTTTCAAGTACAATCATGCTACTGAAAACTGCAGAACAAAAACACCTTTGGAGAAAGCTAGGATAAAGGCTAATAAGTTGAAAGCTGATCATACTTCGTCATCTAAAGGGAACCTCCCTAATAAGATGAAGAAAGTAAGAACAGCAAGTAATCAATCTGTTGGGACATATCCTCATTCTTCCTCTATCTTACCCTCTTCCTTGAGTACTAACTCCAGACCTTCCATTTTGGGAACACCACCTCCCTATTCTACGGTGAACCCAGCTTCTTACTCTAATAATGGTGCTAACTCTTCTCCCGTGGATTCTCAAATCAATCTTCTCCAACAAAATCAGCAACAACTGCTGTTAATGATGCAGAAATTGATGAAAGATACACAACAAAATAAACCAAACAAATAAATAAAATAAAATACCCCATATCTAATCTTTTGTACATAATTCTCATGTGCAGAAATCCTCTTCAAACCAAAATCATCTCTGGTATGTGGATAGTGGAGGATCTAGGCACATGACTGGATGCAGATCCATTCATAATGACTTCATTCCAAATAATGGAGGATCTGTTTCTTTCGGAAACAATGCAAAAGGTTGGATAGTGGGATCCGGTTCTGTCTCAAGAGGAAATTTGAAATTTAAAGATGTTAGCTTAGTTGAAAACCTCAAGTTTAATCTCTTGAGTGTTTCTCAACTGGCTGACAAAAATCTTAATTCATTTTTCACTAAAGACAGTTGCAAAATTCTTTCTCCAGAAATAAACTCTAAAATAAAGGTCTTGATTGATCAACACACCTTGCTAATGGCTAGAAGACGTGGAAATGTCTATGTTGTAGATATGACTACTGACTCTCAAACATCTTCACCTACATGTTTGATAGCCAAAGCATCATCTTCTGAAACCACTCTCTGGCATAGGAGACTCAGTCACCTTAATCACCAAACTCTTCACAAGCTTTCAACCCTTTCTCTAGTAAGAGGATTGCCTTCTAAAGAATTTCATTTTGAAGGTCAATGTGAATCTTGCTTAAAGGGAAAGCAACATAAAACTTCACATAAGTCTATTGAGGAATCCAAAACAACTAACTGTCTTAATTTGCTTCATATGGATCTGTTTGGTCCAGTGAAGGTAGCTAGTTTGGCAAGAAAAAGATATTGTCTAGTTGTTGTGGATGATTACTCAAGATTTTGCTGGACCTTCTTCCTTTTCAGCAAAGATGTGACTTCTGATAAAATAATTGCTCTTGTCACTCATCTTGAAAGACAATTCAGTCTTCCTGTTAAAATGATAAGGAGTGACAATGGCACGGAATTCAAAAATCAAGTTCTTGATAAATTCTGTATTTCTAAAGGAATCCTTAGACAATATAGTGCTCCTAGAACTCCTGCTCAAAATGGAGTTGTAGAAAGAAAGAACAGGACACTAATTGAAGCTGCAAGAACCATGCTTGCAGACTCAGGATTACCTTTATCATTCTGGGCTGAGGCAGTAAACACTGCTTGTTATGTATTGAACAGAGTTCACATTGTAAAAAGACATAACAAGACTGCCTATGAAGTTCTGTATAAAATAAAGCTTCTCATTTCCTTCTTCAAAGTCTTTGGATGTCCGTGTTTTATCCTAAATACAAAAGACTCTTTGTCCAAATTTGCTGCTAAAGTTGATTCTGGATACTTTGTTGGATACTCTCAGACTTCTAAAGCATATCGAGCTTTCAATCTCAGAACAAAAATAATTGAGGAATCTATTGATGTAAAATTCAATGAATTAGCATCAACCTCATCCTTTCCTTCTGCACCTGATGATCTTTTTGATCTTGAAAGCTTCTCATTCATCCCTTCCATCCCTTCTTCTTCTCCTTCGACAGAGTCATGTCAAACTTCTGAAGATTTATCTTCTATTGAGAAAGATTCTGTTTCAAAGTTCTTCACTTCTTTTCCATCTCATCAAATAAATTCTCAAGAAGCAAATTCTCAAAACCAAGATGATAAACCAATGACTCCTTTATCTCCTATCTTGGATAATGCATCCATAGATGTTCCTGATCACATTCTAAACTCTCTGAGCCCCATTGAAAACTCATCTTCTTCCGATGCTGCCTCCTCAAATAACTGTTTGGACATCATTCCTTTCAACAAAAATCATCCTCTAGAACAAATCTTAGGTGATCTAAGTAAAGGAGTTCAAACAAGAAGCCAGATTTCAAACTTTTGTCTTCATGCAGCCTTTCTATCCCAAATTGAGCCGTCTAAATATCAGGAGGCTCTTAAAGACAATAATTGGATAGAGGCAATGCAAGATGAACTGTTGCAGTTCAAAAGGCAAAATGTTTGGACTCTATGTCCCTTTCCTGATGGAAAATATCCCATCGGAACCAGATGGGTATTCAGAAATAAAACAGATGACAGAGGCATTATAATAAAAAATAAAGCCAGGTTAGTGGTGCAAGGTTATTGTCAAGAGGAAGGTATTGACTATGATGAGACCTTTGCTCCTGTGGCAAGATTGGAAGCCATTAGACTCTTCCTAGCATTTGCCATCTCACATAACATAAAGGTATACCAAATGGACATAAAGAGTGCTTTCCTGTATGGAACAATAAAAGAGGAAGTCTATGTTTGTCAACCACCAGGATTTGATGATGTTCATCATCCTGATTGGGTGTACAAACTAGACAAAGCACTTTATGGTCTAAAACAAGCTCCAAGAGCATGGTATGACACTCTATCTCAATTCCTTCTTTCTAATATTTTTTCTCGGGGGACCATTGATAAGACTTTGTTCATAAAAAGGGTAGATAAGGAACTCTTGTTAGTCCAAATTTATGTTGATGACATCATCTTTGGATCAACAAACAGTCCATGTGTGAACAATTCTCTAAACTAATGTCTTCTAAGTTTGAAATGAGTGCTTTAAGTGAACTAAAAACATTTTTAGGACTTCAAGTCAAACAAACCCCACACGGGACTTTCATTCATCAATCTAAATATGTAAAAGATCTTCTAAATAAATTTGATATGAATGATTGCAAAATAATTTCTACTCCCATGGCAACAAGTCCTGGCATATGTCCAGATGACAATGGTGAACCTGTAGATCAAACTCTCTACAGGTGCATGATTGGTTCTCTGATGTATCTTACTGCATCAAGGCCAGACATCATGTATGCAACATGTGTCTGTGCAAGATACCAATCTGCTCCCAAACAATCTCATCTTTCATTTGTGAAGAGGATACTCAGATATCTCAAAGGTACTCCTGTGCTAGGTATTTGGTATCCTGCTAATCAAATTTGCAAGCTTGTTGGTTTTACAGATAGTGATTATGCTGGTTGCTCGCTCACCAGAAAGTCTACTTCAGGAGGTTGTCAGTTCTTTGCAGGTTGCTTAGTGTCATGGCAAAGCAAGAAGCAAACATCAGTGTCAAATTCAACTGCTGAAGCTGAATACATTGCAGCAGCCCATTGCACTGCCCAAATTCTTTGGTTACAATACCAACTGCTAGATTTTGGAATAACTGAACTAAAAACACCTCTTCTGATAGACAGCGAAGCTGCCAAAAACATAATAAAGAATCATGTCTATCATTCTAAAACCAAACACATTGAAATAAGGCATCACTTCATTAGAGACTGTTTTGAAAAAGGACTAATAGTTCCAGAACATGTCACTACAAGTGATCAAATAGCTGACATATTTACCAAGCCCTTAGACTCCTCAACTTTCTCTAAGTTTGTAGCAAAACTGGGCATGATAAATATGAGTTAATAAACATTAAAGGATAGTTTTTATAAATTATCCAGACAATGGATATTGGATAAACAACTGATAAAGAAATCTTGATTTCTTTCAGTAATTATCTCTATACACAGATAGGATCAGTGGCCATATAATCACTGCTTCATATCTATCTGATGTTTAAACTTTCCATTGTTACATTCCTCTCCTTCCGATGTCGTTTCTTCCGAAGATATCTTCTTCTTCTATTTTTCTTCTTCCGAAAACTTTCATAAGTTTATTTAACTTGTGTCTAAAATAAGATTTTTCCGATTCTGAAATAAAAATCTTGAGCTTTGCATTTGATGTGACAGTTGTCAATCTTTCTGATAGACCCGAGTCTCAATACTGACTCTCACGGCTCAAGAAGATTATTACCGCCATTTTTTTAACCAATAATCTTCTCGGATTACTTTCCTTATTTATCCTCTTCTTCTCCATAAAACTACTTAAACCCTATTTCTCCTCTGGTTTTCAAGAAACCCTTCTTCCTCTTGAAAACTCTAAATAATGCTCATGGTTACGGATGATATATTGTCAGGCATGTCGCCTGGCACGAAGCACTTATGCTTACCTTGTCGCAAGCTTCATGCTTATGATAATGGCGTAACGGCTTCGGACCATGCTTCATTCCTCACAAAACTTCGTCTGTACTTTTCGGATGTGCATGAACATGTCTTCTTGACCAAATGTGTAAGTCTCAACCTCTATCTCTTATTCTATCTCAGCTTTATAATTTCATACATAATCATGAACTTTTTAGGTTAACCTGAAAAACTTGATTATGTAGAAGTCAGTCCTTTTGATCTTTACAGGCAACTATTTCAAATAACATCTTTTTGATAATCTGGTATATCATCAAAAATGTTCATAGTTCCGGCTATGCTTTCAGTTTGTCTCTTTGATCTTCATAATATTATAACGGACTTGACTAACTGATGTTCAAAATGATGAACATTGATGGATGATACTAAAGAAATACCCATCTTTAGTAAACCCACATCCACTCTTCTTCCACACCTAAATCAGGTACTGGCCATAAAATACTTTTCCAAAACCTTCCAAGCCTAATAAACCCAAAAATCTGTTCAGGAAGATGAGATCGCTGAACATGATTGTGTTCCCACTGAACAAATGGATACATCTGTTTCATCCTCACAGATATATCAAGAATCTCTTCCTATCCTGCTCCTCATTAATCCTCTTCACATGATGATGTTGTATTCCTAAGGGAACCCAAACTAACCATTGAAATGTCAGTTGACATTCAGTTGGTCGTCCTCTCTCCCAGGGACAACTCTGTTCTTTTTAAAAGCCCCCCACTATCTATCAACATTTCTCTACCCTATAAAAGAGGATGAGATCCGGTTGTCAAGTCCATCTTGACTTCCTGATCATATATCAGAAGCATCCATTTCACATGAAAATTCAATGAATTCTCATCTGAATGGATTAGGCAATAAGACTCCTGGTATGGCAACAACCAATGAAGTTTTTCTTTTAAACTAAGGCTGGAAATCCCCAGAACCCAGAAAAAGGGGTTTATGACATTTCTGAGATGGACTCAGGTCATAATAAAACTGACTCTCTAGTCAGGGATTCGGATGACATCTACAAAATGATGGACGGATCAGTTCTTCACCCTATGGAATTAACGGATATCTTTAGTCCTGTAATCCAAATCCAACCCCATGCAGGCACCTTCATTTGAAGGTTTTCTAATTTTTTCACCCACCTTCACTACTACTACCCTTCCTCCACTGCCTTTCAAGGAGCATTTCGCCCACTTCTTTCTACCTCTCTTTCTTCCCTGCCTTGTCTCCGGCTGATTAAGCCAAAAAGAGGGAGATAATACATAAGCTAACTCAAAAGGTGGCTAACGCTTAAAAAGAAGCCTAGCTCTGATAAACAAAGAAGCCTTTGCTTTACTGAGACCCCATTTGAACTATTCTCATGTTCTTTCCCCACTGAGTCTGATATTCTAGAAATTGATTGGGATCTAACATTAAGTGGTTTTGGCTTCATCAGTCCAAAGGGAGATTGTTGGAAAATAAGGACTGACGAAGCAAAACCACCTTTCAAATAATCTTTGTAATAAATGTCGCAGGACAATAGCTTCCGAAGACAAGTCTTCAGAAGAACCTTCGGAAGACATAAATAAAAGACAACTGCACAAATAAAAGACAACTGCTTCCGAAGACAAGTCTTCAGAAGAACCTTCGGAAGACATAAATAAAAGATAACTGCTTCCGAAGACAAATAAAAGAAAAATGCTTCCGAAGACAATACTTCAGAAGTTGCTTCGGAAGACTCTATCTGAAGACAAACCTCAGAAGACACTATCGGAAGAGAACTTTTGCTTCCGAAGAATAAAAGTCATTTACTTCGAAAGACTTCCAAAGACATCTGCCTCGGAAGAAAAACAATATTTCAGAAGACATATGTTTCTTCTGATAAAAGAATAAATGTAACCTTCTTTAGGATAACTGTCTACATTAGATAGTTTCCTATAAAGAGCTTCCGAAAGAATAATGTATTAGCATCAGTACAAAAGTCTGAACTAAGATCTTTAAAGTTCCTATGTTGACTTTACACTTGTACTATTCTGATGCTACAGTGTCTGTAATAGTGTCATCAGTCTTATCTGTTTGTCTTCTTCTTGTATTTGTCCTGAAACATTAAATGTCAGGGCTATTTATACCCCAACATCTAATGAATAATATAACACTTTTCTGAATCTTCTTTGTGTTGTCCTACTGTTTTCTCTTTTCTTTTCTTCTAACTTAAGAAAACTAAACACTAAAATAACTCAAGAGCAAAATTTCAGAGGGAGCAAAACCTAAAAAGTTTTGTCTAAGCTCTTGATCCTGGTTAAGTTAGTCTCTCCTCAGCTCACCGATTTTCTACACCGATGTATACAGTAGACTTGTGGGTCAAGCTGATATGGGCATTCATGAAAGTCCCGACGCATACAGGTAGACTCCTTGTGGGTCATACCTGATATGGGCCACGTGTGAGAGGGTACAACTTGGACAACCACCAACAACTAAGTCTAATTGATTGAGTCAAATAAGGCCCAATCATCATGTCTTAGTTGTAATTAAATGATTAATTGTTAGTTTAATTAACCATTTAAGGTTATGTTTCTACAACCGTTTTTTGGGAAATCATGAAGACATGGTGAACTCAGGAAATCAGAGTATTTCATATTGTGGAAATCAAGCTTTTAACATAGAAGTGGGTGCAGGTAAGAATGCTTAATTATCGTTAATATCAATGTCCTATGTGGCTTAGTATGTGGTGGGATGGCGTCTGGGCGGGTCGTAGGCTCGACTCAAGGGTATGCCCTATACATAAGCATACCGAGCTGAATGATACAGGTGATGTTAATGAGGTTAAGGTTTTACCTGAAAGGGTCACAAATCTATTTTTCAATAACTAAAATACATGAACTCACCAACCACGTGCTGACTTGATCTTTTTGGCATGACTTCTCAAGTGACGAACAGGTCAATTAAGAAGTCATTACTTTTGGACTAGGACTTCGGATAGAAGACTTAGTATTTTGGACCTGCATATTTTTGGAAACATCATTATACGATATATTTTGTATATTGTCACACCCCAAGCCGGCGGGGTTGGATCGAAGTCCCCGTCGGGCGGAAGGTTCCCGGGGCGCGATATCGGGAATGATAATCGTGATGATCAGATTGTTTACATTGCACATGATATAAATGAGAAATGCTAAATAGAATAGAATTACAAAGTTAAATTACATCAGTATGGTTTATAATTTAACAATGTAAATCTACCACCAACATCATAAATTTCTATCTTGCATTTACACAAGATATATGTAACATCAGTGCCGGAAACGTCACCAGAACAGCGATCGTTACAGTAAAATGAACAGTAAACCAAGTACACATACCAGTTGTTGTTCATATATCATTATCACTTTATGTTATCATAGCACAGTTTCAGAATTTACTCAGAAACGAAACTTAGAAACATGGTTCATCATTCGACAACGGAGACCTCATTCGGCCTAACAAATAATCACATGATGGTTCTGTATTGCCAGGTAATTATCTGACTGATGAACCATGTTTCTGAGTTTCGTTTCTGAGTTAATTCTGAAACTGTGCTATGATAACATAAAGTGATAATGATATATGAACAACAACTGGTATGTGTACTTGGTTTACTGTTCATTTTACTGTACCGATCACTGTTCCGGTGACGTTTCCGGCACTGATGTTACATATATCTTGTGTAAATGCAAGATAAAAATTTATGATGTTGGTGGTAGATTAACATTGTTAAATTATAAACCATACTGGTGTAATTTAACTTTGTAATTCTATTGTATTTAGCATTTCTCATTTATATCATGTGCAATGTAAACAATCTGATCATCACGATTATCATTCCCTTTATCGCTCCCCGGGAACCTTCCGCCCGACGGGGACTTCGATCCAACCCCGCCGGCTCGTTGTGTGACAACATGGGATCAAAGATACGTACGGTATCCCACGTGTTATCTTTGCACAAAACTATCACTACTTCAGCTGTTCTCCCATCATAGTACCACCATCGGAAACTGTCCAAAATGTCTTGAGGCATCTTCCGTTATGGAATGTTCCTCATAAACTTTGGAGGCAGCCACTTCAGGATTACTTTATGCTTGCGGGTATCAGCGTCAATCTCCGATAGGAAATACCTCTCCGGTTGCTGCGGTTTAAAGTTAATCCATCGTTTCCGGTATTCAAACTGAATTTTTATTGAGAACCATGTAGACATCCCTGAATCTTCACTGTAAAGCATCTTCAAACGTGCGAGTTGGTTTACTTCAAATTCTAGCAACGTTTTAAAGGCATTGGGGTGCCGGAAGTACTGTACTCATTGCTCTCTTTTGACTTTATAGCAGTTCAGATCGTGAAAGTATGCCCATCTTAGAATTTGAACTTCGGATCTGTATCCCTTGGTCCTATAAACTTTAGTGTGCGAAGCTGGCATTTTAGCAACTCTTTCCTTCTTCAAAACTTTCCAATAAGCTTCCCATTCCTCTTTTCTTTTCTGAATGTCTTCTGCTGAAGACTCATTACCGCTGACCTTTTTTTTCAATCATCCTGTTCAGCTCCTCCTGAGTGTGTTGACCGAAAAGATCAGTGAAGGTAGGCAGTTCATCCTCAGCTGAAGTATACTTGATGTCCTCTTGCTCAGTGATATACTCCAAAATAACTTCATCGATGTCATCAAAGGCTTCAGGAGAAGGAATATCAGAGGCAGGAATGATAGCTTCATCCAGAATCACCTCGTCAGGATTTAACCTGAATAATTCTGCAATTTGCTCCTTAGTGCGGCAATGGATAATCTCTCCTTCCTCCTTGTCATAGCTAAGTGAGTGCTGTATGATGCCTTGCGCGTCTAAAATCATAGTCAACGTCTCATCCAAACGACGTCTCAAAGGCACAGCTTGGACTTCCTCAGTAGCATTAGGCTCTTCAGATTGAGGCGGAGGAGGCTTGGCACCTTTGTGGGAGGGGACTACTGCCCTGATGCACTAGATGAACTGGCAGACCCACTTCCGACACTATCATCATCATCATCTGAATCATCATATTGGTTAGTATCCTCGTAATCAACCTTCTCCTCATCAGATTCGTCTTCTTCTTCTTCTTCGTCTTCTTCATCTTCATCTTTCTCTGAATCATTGGAGGAAGCCTCGGTGCCCTCGATTCTAGGAGTAGACTACTTGAGGCTTTCAACTTGCTCAGCTAGTCGCAAGTTTTCGGCCTCAAGAGCTAAGATCCGATCACAAAATCCCGAGCCAGTAAATGCCAACTGGTTATGCTCATCAACATACTTGAGCAACCGTTCTTCCTGCTCAGCAGATCTTGCCCTTAAATCTGCCCGTTGGTCAGCTGCCTATAATAAAAGAGCATCTTGCTCACTGACCCTCTGTGTAAGTTGGGCAATAACTTCATCCTGCTGGTGGTTCCTCTCCATCAGCCTAAGAACCAAACTGTTCAATGTGCTGAGTTGTTCAGTAACTGAAATAGTAAGAATGTACGGATCAGCTCGTGTAGTGGAGCGACCAGAGGAAGCTACAATAAAGACAGTAGTAGGAGCACCAGAGGAGGTCAGAGGGGCAATGGTGACACGTGGATGAGTTGGCCATGACCTGGTCAGTGAAGAAGCTGCAACTGTTGCAGCTGATATAACAGTGGTTGCTGCAACAGAAGACAGCTCTGACCGCCTTTGTAAGACAAACTTAGTGCTTCTTCTTTAAGCTGGAGGAGAGGTGGAATAAGTAATAGTAGCAGCAGCAATAGATGTAGAAATGGAAGTACGTCGAGGAGGAGAAAAGTCATACTTAGGGACAAAAGATGGATCCCTGATCTCCTCCCTCTCCTGCTCTGTCTCACTAGGCGTCTTCCTCTTCTTTACTAGCCTAGTACCAACCATGAAGTTCTCAAACTCATCAACAGGCTTGTCAGAATCTGAGCTGTCAGAGCCTTCTTCATCATCATCCTCACCGCCATTCTCATCTGATTCATCTGAATAATCTCTCTCCTCAGCCGATGTAGTACCACCCATCTCTAGTGGAGTTGAGACGGTGGCCTCAGTAGAAGTCATGAAATCTAAATCAAGTGAAGCACCAACATCTACATCATCATCACCAGCAACAGAAGCACTAACTCCAACACCAGTGCCAACATCAAAAACATTACCACTAGCTCCAGAAACAACACCATCACCACCACTAGCACCTGCACCACCAGCACCACTAACACCCACATCTTCACCATCATCTCCATCACCACCACCCGACACTATGATATCCTCTAAATCTGAATCGGAATCATCATGTTTTCATTTCCTCCCAGCGGGTGCAATGTATCAGGGTTGAGGAGATGGCCGAATAGAGTACGAACGGGAGGGTTCGTCTCCTTTCCTCTGTATGATAAAACTTTGTTAAGAGTGATGCCGTTCATGTGCTCTAATCGGATAATGTCAGAACTGGCTTTCGGTAGATCAGGCACTTGTGCATCAAATATCTGCTAAAGAAATCTCGAGTACATGAGGAACTTCTTATCACCCTTGAGATAGACATTTTCCTTCAAATGCGTGAATACCATCTTCGAGAAGTTGAATGGTATATTCAGTACCAAAGCCACAAACGCACCCTGTAAAGTCTCTCTGAGTTCATCAAATCCCCGTGTCTAGAACCCAAGCAGTGAATGAGTACGTGAGCCAAGTACTTGAACTGCGGGGATAGAAAAGCTTTGTTCAGGACTCCGACTTCTAAGTCACCATCATACTTGCATCCTATAAAGCATCCTCGAACAAGATAACTATCAAGTAGAAAGCGATAATCAGGTGCAACCTAGAATCCACACACCTTCCGAATGTGCTCAGTAGAAACTATAACGTCATTTCCTCGCACCTTGCCTCTGATCACAGGAGGTTCGACCTCACAATCTATGTCTACAGATCTCCAGAAATCTCTCCAGTGCGACAAATAGGGATCATAGACAGTAGACATGGCAATGAAGATCCTTGAACGCCTGAGAAAAGCAATAATCTCTGTAAAATGCCTGGCGTTCTTGGTGGCAAGATCCAGATGAGCGCAATTGTTGTTCTTCATTACAGCTTTGTAATATGCCATACTGAAAACAAAGAAATTAACATGTATGTTCAATTCAGTCAAACAGTTGAGTAAAATCAAAAATTTAACACAAGTATGCAACTTGTGCGAATGAAGCAACAATGTCTGAATGAGACTCAGCGAATGAGTTCAATGACCGATGGGTCATGTCATCCGAATGACAGGAGAATGAACTCATTCGGTTGACTCATTGACCAAAAGAATCAAGTCATCCGAATGAAAGACGAATGAGACCAATGGCCGAAAGAGTTTCATTCAGTCGCGGTGTCTTATTCGGTCCACCCTGAAGTCTGAATGATCTTCATTCGGTCGTCCGAAGGATTAAAAAAATCCAAGTTCCCAAATAAACAAGTTAGACCATAAAATTCATACAATCTGTTTCAGAAACGTCCGATTAAAGTTTTAAGACCAGGTCTTAGGTGTTTTAGGATTCATTTTGGCTATCTATTAGACTGTTAACTTTATGAGCCCTAAAACCCTAAATCGAGGGCTGTTCTCAGGAAAACCATGGTCATAATTGGAAGATCATGGTTTCAATAGTACCTGTAACAACCACAGGCAGGAATACTATCAGTATGGTTGATTTAAATGGTGAAAAATCAAAGAACAGTGGAGAGAGAGCGATTCAGGCGAAAGGGTGCACACAGTAAGCCGAGCGAATGAATTTGGGAGAATGAGTTGGTTCAGCCGAAAAACCCCAATATATAGGAAGGCTCATTCGGCTGAGAGATCAACCAAACGAGTTGCTTCGCATTAAGTGATTCGGCTGAATGACTAATTCGCTTGAATAAAGTCATTCGGATGAATGAGTCTTTCGCCTGCTTCATTCGGATGAATGAAACTTAGCACTCAAAAACACAAATTAATTTCAAATTTGACATTTTGAACATTTAACTGAGTATCATTATGAAGATTAGTCTGTGTTGGTGATGGATTCAAATAAGATTGAGCATCTGAACACACAAATGATCATCTAAAAACAAATTTGAAATTTAAAATCTTTTTTTTTTCTGAAACGAAAGACAACTGTACAACTAACAAATAAAACTGAAACAGTTAAGAAACACATATTTTTGTGAGCAGTCTTTCAAGAAAAATGACACATACACCTAATCACATCAAATCAGCATTAATGAATGTTACACTTCTGGCACATTTGTCATATGATTTAATTACTGATATAGTTGTCCACTTTAAACCTGACAATACATTATTTCTAAACAAATTAATGATTACTCATATTTTCTGAGTAAGTTACCCATTCTATTTAACCAATAAAGATCAAAACTAGTTTGTAACTCATCTCTGCATAACTTAATACCTAACATCATAAGTTCTATATGGTTCCAATTTATTTTCTTTTTATATTTTTCTTTTTGATTTGTTTCTCAAGATCAACACGTTCTCATGGACGGCTTCAGCTAGGTCTTTAAAAAGCAATATGGCACGTATACAGAAATGTGTTAACGAGATCAACATGTTCTATCCAAATGGATGGCTTCAACTAGGCTGCAACCTAGTAATATGGCACATGTATGGAATCGAACTTATTTTAATTTTTGTATTTTTCGTAGCTTATCCTATCTGAATGGACAACTTCAGCTAAGCTGCAACTCAGCAATATGGCACGTGTACAGAATCGGATTTACTTTTATTTTCTTGTAATTCAATCATTCTCATCTGAATGGACGCCTTTAGCTAGGTCTTTACAAAGCAATATGGCACGTGTACATACTTGAACTCATGAATCATTGGAAACCTCATAAATCATATGATAACAGGTGTATGCCTGATTTGAGTCAAAAACTGTTTATCCCTTAAACTAGTTTTCTAAACTGGATCCCACAAATCAAACTTTCTAAGCAATCACCAATAGTCTATACATTTTGTAAACTTGGCCTATCAGTACATCAAATCACACAACTCATGTGCTTTCTGTTTATGCATTCACTTTTTGCTTTTAAGACATGATAGGTTAACACATCACTTTCTCTAATCAGACTTTCTAATTTTTACAAGTTTTCAAATGTTTTTGGTTGTCAAAATTTTCAAATGTTTTTGGTTTTTCAAATTAAACTACTTTTTCTCCCTCCAAAAACCTAAAGATGAAAATCTTTTTGATTTTATAATGAAGTGAAAGAAAAATAAAAGAAATACTAACAAGGAAAATAAAACAAAAGAAACTAACTTATAAAAGCAATGATCATTTGTTTGATTCAGATGAAGGAATGACTTCATCCTTTTGAAAAACACCATTAGCCGGTAACAGATATAAAAATCTGGGTTTAGCGAAAGCTTTTGTGTAAAGATCGGCTTTCTGGTGATTGGTGTGAATTTTGACAACATCGATTAGCTTATTTTTAAAACAATCACGTATAAAGTGATTTTTTATGTCGATGTGTTTGGTTTTCGAGTGCTGGACTAGGTTTTTAGTGACAGCTATTGCGGCAGTATTATCAACATACATAGGAGTGTTAGAAAAATATAACCCTGAGTTGTTGCTGTATCCAGATGATTTATGAGCAACAACTTGCAGCAACAATATATTCAGCTTCACATGTTGAAGTAGATACCGACGTCTGCTTCTTGCACTGCCAGGTAACTAAACAATTCCCAAAGAACTGACATCATGCAGATGTTGACTT
This sequence comes from Mikania micrantha, assembly GCA_009363875.1. Lineage (NCBI taxonomy): Eukaryota > Viridiplantae > Streptophyta > Magnoliopsida > Asterales > Asteraceae > Mikania > Mikania micrantha. The sequence continues at coordinate 61,499,590 of CM018697.1, forward strand.
GAAATCTCTTTTCCATCCACCATAGTATGAATCACTGTATGCAGTAAGCTCAAAGTTATCATCATTAGGGTACCATAAGCCAAGATCCGGAGTACCCTTCAGATAACGCGAACTCCTCTTCACAGCAATCAGATGTGATACTCTTGGTTTGGACTGATAACGAGCACACATGCATGTGGCGAACATGATGTCTGGCCGAGAAGCGGTGAGATACATGAGTGATCCAATCATTCCACGGTACAGAGTGGTATCGATTAACTCCCCCATTTCGTCTGGTGTAATCCCGTGATTAACAGCCAGAGGGGTACCAGCAGGTTTTGCATCCAACATACTGAACCGAGTCAGAATGTCACCATTGTATTTGGTCTGATGAATGAAGATTCCTGCCTCAGACTGATCCACCTGTAATCCCAGAAAGAATTTCATCTCCCCCATCGAGCTCATCTCAAACTTGTCTTTCATAACCTTCTCGAATTTCTTGCACAGACTATCATTTGTAGAACCAAAGATGATATCGTCCACGTATACTTGTACCAAGAGTAAATCACCATCTTTCTCTCGAATAAACAAAGTGCAGTCAATGACACCTCTTCTGAACCCGTTGTTCAGAACGTGAGTGGAAAGTGTCTCGTACCATGCTCGCGGAGCTTGATGTAATCCATATAAAGCCTTGTCTAACTTGTAGACTTGGTCAAGATGCAATGGATCCTCAAACCCGAGAGGTTGATTGACATACACCACTTCATTGATCACACCGTGAAGGAGTGCACTCTTGACATCCATTTGATAGACTTCGAATTTCTTAAAGGATGCATATGCCAAGAATATACGAATTGCTTCTAGGCGAGCACCCGGTGAAAACACTTCATTATAGTCAAGTCCCTCAATCTGTCTGAGTCCCTAAACCACCAGATGTGCTTTGTTTCACACAATGATCCCGTGATCGTCCCTTTTACAACGAAGAACCCATCTTGTGCCTATAACCTTTGCACCTTTCGGTTTGTCAAAAATTTTCCAAACACCGAGTTTCTTGAATTGTTAGAGTTCTTCCTGCATGGCATTAACCCACGATTCTTCTATCAATGCTTGAGTGACGGTTCGTGGTTTAACTTGAGAGATGAAGCAAGAATGGACACAATAGTTCACATCAACAAATTCAAGAATATCTGCAAGACCACCTGAAGATAACTGATTTCTTTCCTTGACCCGATCAGACGGACTTTCAATAATGTTTTCATAAGGATGAATGCGATTAATTCTTCGAACAGGATGAGCAGGAACCTCAACATGTGGATCAAGGTTGTTCATATTCATGCCCTCAAGAGCATGTACAATGTTGTCAACATTTGGTTCGGGGGCAACGGCTTGAACTGGATTATCATCTGTGTCTGAGCGGTCATCATGTATCTGTATGGGAATTGAAGCTAATGAAGGTTGCACAGGTTCATCAGGTGCAATTTGAGCATCATACATCATTTGAACAACATCTTTATCTGAGTACATGGGAGGCATATTGAAAGAGTTGAAAAGGTCTGAATAATCAAACATCCAGTCTGGACCTTTCCCAAGTGGTGGCATAGAATGTCTTTGAACGTCCACGTGGTACCACTCTTCCACATTTTGAGTTGATCTATTGTAGACCCTTTTATTAGGAGTTCTGTACCCTAGAAAATACCCTTCTTCCACCTTCTCATTGAACTTGCCTTGCTCGTGTTTCTTAAGCATCGTGCACGGAGCACCAACTCAAGATACTTAAGATTAGGCTTTCTGTTGTGGAGCAGCTCAAAGCAAGTCTTCCCATGTCTCTTGACTATAAAACGCAGTTCAATGTGTAGCAAGCATTTGCAACAGCTTCATTCCAGAATTGAACTGAATTGTTGGACAATGCCACGTTCATTGCAGAAGTTCCCCATATTGTGCTTCTTGAACTCTGTCCCATTATCTGTCCTGAGCATACGGATCTTGAGCTTATAAAGTGATTCAAGTTTAGTTACCAAAACTTGAATACACCTGAACGTTTCTGATTTCTCCTTCAGAAAGAAAACCCAAGAATATCTGGAATACTCATCAGTGATGACTAAGCAGTATTGATCTCCAGCTATATTCTTGCGGTTGATTGGACCAAATAAATCCATATGGAAATGCTCAAGAGGAACAATGATTAAATGATACTTTTTCAGCTTGTGAGACTGCTTGGTTTGCTTTCCCTTCTTGCACGAAACACAGACATCAGACTGCTTGAAATTCTTTATGCTAACACCCTCAACCAAATTGTTGTGTACCAAATGGTTCATCTTACATAGACTCAAATGGCCCATCCTCTTATGCCAAAGAATAGAATCTTTCTCTGTAGCTTTTGACATAAAACATGAAGCTGAGGAGGATGTTGTTGAAGCTATAGCCATGTTGAGAACATACAAATCTTGCTTACGAGGAGCAGACATCAGAATCTAGTCTTCAGGAATAGTGATGCCTTGCTTGAGAATGTAACAGCTGGAGTCATCAATAAGAACTTTGTACTTCTTGTCACAAATCTGTGAGACTGAAAGTAGATTGTTCTCCAGCTGCTTTACATATTTGACTTTGTAAAATGAAACTTGGTCATTTGAAAGAATACCCTCTCTAGTAATGAACCCGCCTTTGTCACCGACAAACGCTACATATCCACCTCGAATTGAATTGAAATTGGTGAGCAGTGAAATATCTCCAGTCATGTGCGTTGAAGCCTCACTATGAACGATCCAAGTGCTGTTAATAGCAGCAGTTGGAGCAACCTGCACAAACACAAATTATTAGTTCAATTTGGGAACCCAAGCCTTTACAGTCTTGGGTTGACCAAATGAGTCTCGGATCCAAACATCAATCCATTTTCCATCTAGGGTTGCCTTGTCTGGATTATTTAAAACTGAAGTATGAGAAGACTTAACTTTCTAGACTGTGTTTTTACTGAAAGAGTTTTTCAACTAGATGCATGATGGTTTGGATTGATTGACATTAACAACCTTGGGAACATCCAAATTCACAAATTTCCTTTTACCCTTAACCAAAGGCTTGACAGGATTGGGTTGTTTGTGCATAGCATTAGATGATTTACAATCAGATTTGACTTATTTAATAAAATGTTGATTTTTTTTTTCCGGGTGGTGCAACCTTAGGTCTAATCAGATGAGGGAAAACTCTAGAAACATGCCCAAGTGCACCACACTCAAAGCAAACTCTTTTGTCTTTGTAATGAAACTGTTTGGTTTTAGAACAAGACTGTTTATTTTGATGGACAACATTTGGTTTGGTCATGTTTTGCTTAAAACCCAACCCCATTATCCCATTAAAAAGAGGTTTCTCAGTCTCTTTGAACTCACTTGCTTCACCATCATGTGAAGACTTCACAAAGTAGATGGATTTGGATAACTTTGAAGCTATGTTTGTCTTGGGTAAGATTGGGTCAGCCTTTTTGGCAACAGGTACATGTGCACATGGTACGGGATGTCTCAATACTCAATACTCAGATGGACTTCGTAAAACATACTGATTGCAACCGAACGTTGACATTGTATCAACCCCTACCAGTCATTCAGTGATCTTTGTTGTCAACTCAATGTTTTGTAACGAATGACTAGGATGATTATGATTTCCTCAGTTGACTATGTGTCCTTTAATGGTTATCCTCTAACTACACAACGATGCTGAAAGTTACACCCGAGTTACTTCTGTGGGTTGGTACAGTTAATCATCATGTGTGGCTCTAGGAGTCACCCCTTCAGATTTCAGTCTCCTACAGTTGTGATCTCAAACTTGGTTTTCGAACTCTAATAAATTGGAATTGGATAACGAGAATACTTTTCAAACTAACAAAGTGTTTGGAATGAAAATGATACACATACAATGCTTTGGATACTCAAACAACACAGAATTTGGTGAATGGTTAGAGTGTAACTCTTAATTTCCATTAAAGGCACAGTCGTGTCATGTCAAGCATGTGGTGGGCTGGCGGCTGGGCTTGAACATACATATGCCTTATATATAAGCTTTCTTGGCATGATGGGATGATGTCGGTAGTGAGGTTCAAGGTGCAGACTCTGAAGGATTTTGGGAAAGATTAACTTACAAAACTTTTACAATGGTTTTCAAATAGTAAACTTTATAAACTCACCAACCATGTGTTGTGTGACACCCCGACCGATGGCGGAAACGTCGGGATGCCACGAGGGATGTGTAGATTGTTCAAAAGCTCGTGGGCATCTAAATCAAATCATCATATATCATTCAATCAACCAAAGAAATTACACAAAAATCATGTTCATCATGAATTAAATACATCAATTACACAAAAGAATTAGCTAAACTAACTAAACTCTAATCGCCAGAATTTTAGTTAATTAGCCAAGTCCAAGATCCTATATGATGATGTCCAAAAGTGTGAGTTCCATCTTCATCAACCTACTTAGCCTTATTACCTGAAACATGTAAAAATCAAATGTCAACTACAAAGTAGTTGGTGAGTAATCATAAGTCTTTATAATTAAAAAATGTTTTACAAAATAGTTTTATAAAACGAGTATAGAGTTTAGAGTTTTCCTTAGAATTCCATATGACACCTGCGAGATAATCCATTACAATAACCAAGCACATAACCCAAAGCACATAATTCAACACATAACCACACATCTCAATTAATCATAACTAATCATAGATAGCCCATCATATAACCAATCAACCAATCACAATCATCAATCATCTCAAATATTATAAGTGACTATACATGTATCCTTGTAGTTGACCGAAGCCAAAGACTACGATACATGGATGTGGCAACCTCCACGTGACAATACATGCTTCATTATAGTTGACCGAAGTCAAAGACAACGACACACGGATGAGGCAAACTCCTCGTGACAATACATGCATCATTGTAGTTGACCGAAGTCAAAGACAACAACACACGGATGACGCAAACTCCTCGTGACAATACATGCAGTCATTACGAAGGACCGAAGTCAATAGTAACAACTCATGGAATATGATAATCCATAACTATGGATTTCATACAATTAAGCAAGTGTCATCCATGTAATATCAGAATAATATTGAAAATGGGTATACATGTTTCACCTCCGAATTTAAAACAAAAACAGTTTAAAAGAAAAGGAGGGTATGAGAACTCACCTGTCTCCTTAGATTCGGTGTTCCCGCAATATGCGCGCTCACGTAAGAGAATTCACTAGAAACTCTATCACCTGTATTTAACGTATGGTTCTGTTCATCAATATATGCGTTTCATTTTAATTGAATAGTTATAAGTGTTTTTTTCTTATTGTTATGTGTTTTGTTCCCCTTAGTTCTTGTATTTAAATTAAGAAAAACTACCCAATATTGTATGAGTGATCACCATTAATATCTATATAGTTGAACTAATTACTTGAACTATATATTGATGGTAACTTATTATGAGCCTTGAGTACATCTTTATAAAATAAGTACTACAAGTGAGTAACCCTAATCTTATACATACTTAAACATCCATGCATGTCTACTTTTGTCAATAGACATATTATAAATTATCAAAGTTTACTTAATGCTTAACATAACTTATGTATGTCATTTATTCATAATATTAAAACCATGTAAGATCTTAAACTTCTACTTAGGAAATTTAGAGAATTTAATAGCCAGGATTAAGTATGCATGCATGGTTGTTCATATATGTATATGTCTATGTATATCCTCGCTTCCCATTACCCTTAACCTATCAACCTATTGGATTTCAATTCGGTATCCCCTAAGGGCAGCGAACCTTCTATCACCATTAGGATGGGTTTGGCTAACAAAAGGGAAGTCACCCTTATAGTTATATGGTTCGGCAATAATATATAGGTTCGCTGCATGGAGTTAACTCAACCGAGGGTTCGTGGCTTGCTTGTAACCAAAAGGTTCGTGGGTGTGATGATTGCAAAGGGTTCGACTAGATGGTTCGGTGCCCCTAACGCTCGCCACCTTAGGGTTCGCATGGCATGAGGGTTCACTGCTGAGAGAGTAGGTTTGCCCATAGTGAGGGTTCAGCCATGGCAGCCACTTTATGCATGGTTCGTTGCCCAGCTAAATGGTTCGTTATATGAAACAGGTTCGGCCCAAGTTACCCTAGGTTCGGCCATCCTATAGGGTTCGGCCCTTATGGTTTCCCGCCCAATGAAGGTTCGTGAGGTTAAGGGTTCGGCCAACCCTTGAGGGTTCGGCCAGTCACGAGCTACAGTTCATTCTCATCACCATCGATTCCTAAATGTTTACAGGTTTACACATTGCTGCCACGGTTTAATACCCAACGATCTACCCATGTAAACCCTAAAATCATTTACCAAGTTGATATCCATACACGAAATAGGGTTTTCACCCAAAACCGAAAAGTAAAGTGGTCGTCTTACCTTCAAATCGTGGTCAACAGCAGGGTTTCTTCGTATCTTCTTGTAGCTCTCGATCACGCGGTCGTTTTGGCGCCAAGAACACTTGAATCCGTCGAGTAACGAGTGAGATAAGTTAGAGAGAAGGTAGAGAGAAAGTGTGTGTGTTTCTAGAGAGAGAAGGAGAGTTGAGAAAATGAGGGGAAATGGTGGAGTCTTCCACCATTTAAGTCTATCCCGTTCCCGCGTGTCCGGTCTCGTTTTTATCGCGATAAAATATAATAATTGTTCAGTTTTTAACGTAAACATATTTAAAAATATAACTCGTTTAAATAATTTAAATTTCATCTTTATAGAATAATTTTAAAGAAAATGATTTCTAATGAGCTACTTCGTAAAATAATTCCGTTTCGTTTTCGTTAATTTAATTATTCAAATTACCAGATTTATTCGAGTTGAATTTCAGTTGTAATTCCTAATAAACATTATTGGTTTATTATTTAAATTAATAACGTTTGATATTATTCAATTATCTCGTCGAAACGCGTTACTCGCGTACGTATTCGTAAAGATCGTCACCTTTGCGAATCCGATGCTCGTATCGTATTTCGATTGGATTTATAATTTATGGAATATCGTTTCAGTATATTATTCTTAATAATTATATTCGAGTGAATCGTCACTCATGCGAATACATTATTAAGTTAATATTTCTGATTCAACATTCGCGTTTAAGTAATGTTCGCAACCTCACTTCGCGTAATTAATTCCCATTATTTATTAACTTTAATATTATCATTCCCAAACCAAAACCCACTAAACCCTAGTCACTGACACATCCATGATAGACCGAAATATGCATATGTATAGGGCATATGCAGAGGTAGGTCGCAACCTCCCCTACACCGTCCCACCGCTATTTCGATAAACCATGACCATGTGTCCTTGACTACGTTCAGCGACCAAACCATAACAAACTCCCCATTCCATTCCAATTCATCTCAAATCCATTCCAGACCAACAATCCACAATCAGTATAATGTAATTGCGATAAACTCTCTGGTTCTGTTTAGTTCGGTTACAACTAAACTTCCCATGGTTTACGCGTATAATATGTTATAAACATGCATACCTGTAACAGTGATAATCACCAATAAATAATTCATCATCATTAATAACAATAAATCTTAGGTCGTAACAGTACAATCGTACGGATGTACGGATGTACGGACAACCTAAAGTACAGTGATGTTACAGTCTCCCCTAGTTAAAGGAATTTCGTCCCGAAATTCAACTTGGAGTGACCGTAGTAAATAAATGTGGGTACTTAAGCTTCATCTAATCTTCTCGCTCCCAGGTGAATTCTGGACCCCGCTTTGATTCCATACGTACTTTAACAATTGGAATTCTACTGCGTTTGAGCTTTTTAACCTCATGATCCATTATCTCCACTGGTCTTTCAACAAAATGCATGGTATCGTCGATGCGAATGTCATCGAGTGGTACCTGAAGATCCTGATCAGCTAAGCACTTTCTTAGATTGGACATGTGAAACGTCGGGTGCACGTTACTAAGTTCATTAGGAAGTTCTAACTTGTAAGCAACCTTCCTGATCCGTTCAAGGATCTTAAAAGGGCCAACATAACGTGGAGCAAGCTTTCCTTTCTTTCCAAATCGAACAACGCCTTTCCAAGGTGACACTTTGAGCAATACCATATCTCCCACTTCAAATTCTAAGGGTTTTCGTCGTTTATCCGCAAAACTCTTCTGTCGACTGCGTGCAGCTAACAGATTGTCGAGGATCTGGCGGATCTTGTCAGTCGTTTCCTGAATAATCTCAGGACCAGTAATCTGCGAATCGCCGACTTCGGTCTAACAAATAGGTGACCGACATTTCCTTCCAGAAAGAGCTTCAAACGGCTCCATACCAATGCTCGCGTGATAACTGTTGTTATACGAGAACTCAACCAATCGTAAATGGCTATCCCAATTGCCACCGAAATCGATGACACAAGCTCTCAACATTTCTTCCAATGTCTGAATCATTCGCTCCGTTTGACCATCCGTTTGAGGATGATAAGCGGTGCTAAGATCCAGTTTTGTTCCGAATGCTTCATGAAGTGATTCCCAAAATCGTGCCGTGAAACGAGCATCACGGTCCGATATTATGCTTAAGGTAATACCATGTCGGCTAATGATCTCATCAATGTAGATACGAGCTAACTTCCGTACAGGGTAAGTTTCGCGTATCGGTAAGAAATGAGCCGACTTGGTCAATCTATCAATAATCACCCAAATGCTATCTTTACCGTTTGCGGTTCGTGGGAGTTTAGTAATGAAATCCATGGAGATATTCTCCCACTTCCACATCGGTATTTCAGGTTGTATTAACAATCCAGAAGGTCGCTGGTGTTCTGCCTTGACCTTAGCACAGTTAAGACACTTAGACACATATTCAGCAATGTCCTTCTTCATTCCAGGCCACCAGTACAAGCCCCTAAGGTCTTGATACATCTTGTCAGAACCTGGATGGATAGAGTAACGCGACTTATGAGCTTCATTCATAATCACCATCCTAAGATCACCCCAGTTCAATATCCACAACCGATTCAAATAATACATCAATCCATCATCTTTAGTTTCCAATAAAATTTCAGCCCCGCAAGACATCTCATTTTTCAAATCATCTTAAGCTAATGAGTGTTGTTGGGCTGTGAGAACATCATCACGGAGACTAGAGTGCACTCGGACACTATGGATCTGAACTTGACTTTTGCGACTAAGCGCATCTGCTACTACATTCGCTTTACCAGGATGGTAGCGAATTTCACAGTCATAATCATTCAACAGTTCAACCCATCTCCGTTGCCTCATATTAAGTTCTTTTTGATTGAGAATGTGTTGTAAGCTCTTATGATCAGTAAAGACTACACACTTTGTGCCATAGAGATAATGTCTCCATATCTTTAAAGCAAACACGACTGCAACAAGTTCCAAGTCGTGTGTAGTGTAGTTCTTCTCATGAATTTTCAGTTGTCTTGATGCATAGGCCACAACCTTTCCCCATTGCATGAGAACACAACCGAGACCTAGGTTGGATGCATCACAATAGACCACAAAATCATCGTTTCCATCAGGTAGTGTCAAGACAGGAGCATCACAAAGTTTCTGCTTCAAGGTCTGGAACGCCTCTTCCTACTTTGGTCCCCATTTGTATGGCTTATTCTTCTGTGTCAAGGAAGTAAGCGTGTCACACCCCTGCGCCGCGTGCGGAGTCCACGGCGCGGTGACGTATGAACAGTTGAATCATGCACAAGTATTGAATAAGAACAACCACAATGGATTACTACATTTCATAATGTTTAGACAGTTGTTTTGTTACAGACAATCTATCTACCAAAAGAAAGACAACTACAGAACCAAAATATAGTTACAAAAGAAGACTTCAAACAAGACAATTAAACAATCAGGATTTAGTGTGTTTCTAATCCATCCTAGCATGTTTCTTCATCTTGTTCTATCTTAGAATGGTCTCCTTAGTTGTCCCTGAAAATGTCTTAAACCTGATTACCTGAAACACGTGAAAAGTAACTGTCAACTACAGACGTAGTTGGTGAGAACAATAGGTTTAATCATTTGTAAACATGAGTATATGATATAAGGCATAGGTAAGTTAAAGCAACATAAGATTCACACGGATGAGCTGCAACCCAAACTAACATCAAGTAAGAAAATGAGTGTAAACAGTCCAATCACTGTTTGCACGAGAGTCAACATATAATATCAAGTCCCAAACCACGTTTGGAGTTAGATAATGTGTCAACAGTTTTGATAAAACCATATGTAACCGAAATCTGCAGTTAGTTTATAAAACAGATTTAAAAACTAACTGCAGTAATCGGCCTGCCCCAATGTGTGTGTCCGCTTTCCCTTGTTGTGATCACCCAGTACTCACGCTAATGAATATGATACTTGATGCTTTTACAAGTTTGTTTACAACAATAGACACCATGTTTCTGAACCTTACTTTAACCGGATGTGTTAATGCCTTATTTGATAACATGAATTGAAAACCTAGATTTAATTCCACGAATTAAATCCTTCGTTTTGAATACCATGAAATGAACCACTTGATTTGAATACCATGATGTGAACCACTTGATTTGAATACCATGATGTGAACCACTTGATTTGAATACCATGATGTGAACCACTTGATTTGAATACCATGATGTGAACCACTTGATTTGAATACCATGATGTGAACCACTTGATTTGAATACCATAAAATAGTGACCTTGTGTAACAACAAGGTTTATAACAAAAGAGTTTATAAAATCCTTTATTTATACATTTGAGTAAATCGGTTACAAAACAGTTTAAAGATTCTTTATAAAACCTTTTTAGTGAAAAGAGTTTAATGATTGATAATTCCTTTAAAACAGTTGGTGAATCCCTAGGATTCGTAAAATGAACCCATAATGTTCATAAGAATACACACACCTGGTGTAATGAAATATGATTGTAAACGATTGGTTTGATCACGTGTTCCACCCCAAAACAGTTATAAAACAGTAAAAGAGGGGCTAAAGTTCTCACCTGTCTGCAGTAGACTCTGAACTAAACAGTTAGCAAGTAGAAAACAGGACTTCTAATTGTTTCCTATAACATTGTAATCATACATAAGATATAGGATTTATAATTGTATAGACTTTGATTCATTGATTGACTTGTGCTCTCATGATTGATTATCACATGATAACTTGTTCTCATGATTATGATTGTTGTGAAAACTTGAAAGTTATGATTTGAATCACTTGATTGATCATGGGTCCAAGAAACGAATATGAAATGATCCTTTGTGCATAAATCTTATGCATAAAATGATAATTGTTTGAGAATTTGATAACCATAGGTTAACATGTATTTTGATAAGATGTTCAATTGTTTTCAAGTCTTGTGATTGTGAATTGATCTTCATGATTATTGTTAAGTTACAAACTTAACCCATTTATGATCAATTCACAATTGTCATAATCGAGGCCTCACGTTGGGTCTTAAGCCCATGAAACCATGAGGCTTAACAAAGGCCATGTGCCACTTAGATCAACAATGGGCCAATTGAATGTGCTATTGGGCCTACTAACTTGTTTATGGACCATGTAACATGCCAAAGACAAAATTGGGCCAACTTACAACTCTTAATGGGCCGAAAGCCACAATGTGAATCAAAGGAACTAACATGGACCAAGGAGAATTGTTTTGGGCCGAAAAGTGTAAAGAGAAATGCATGTTGGGCCTCGGCAAACTATCTTGGCAGCGAACTTATTATGGTTTTTGCCTTACGTTCGGCCAAGTAATACACAAGGTTCGGCCCTAGGGTTGCTGCATCATGGGTTCGTGGAGCAACTAGGGTTCGCCATATGCAGCCACTAGGTTCGTGAAGGTTCGACATAGGCTAAGCGATTGCATGAAGGTTCGCAGCAGGGAGGGTTCGTGTCATGGTTCGGGAATGAGGCTCGCTATTCATGCATGCAAGGTTCGTGGAAGGTTCACACAGGAGCTGGTTCGTTGAACATTCAATGATTCGGTGAAGGATCGTGGAACCCCTAGGGTTCGGCTGAAGACCTGCGAACCATTAGGGTTCGTGGAACCCTCTAAGCTTCGCCAATTGAGGATGATGGTTCGGGATAGGCTTGATGACTCATCACAGGTTCGTGAGATCCCCCTAAAGATTCGGCTAGAAGGTGACGAACCATGCAGGCTCGTGAGCACCCCTGTAGGGTTCGGCCAAGTGCTGTTGGGGTTCGACTCCTGAACCTTCGACGAACCTGTAAACTCTATCATCATCATCCTGTTTGAGCGGTTCCAGGTCACTAGCTAAGTCGATATAATCATCACAGAAGGTTGCTACACAGTCGAGACTTAAAAGATAATAAAATAAAACCGGTTATGTGTGCATTTAACCAACCCACAAACGAAAACCCTAATCTCGTGATAGTTCAAGCTTCAATACCTCGATTTTTGCTGGACAAAACCACTGATTTCTTGTACTTTCGTGTAGATAACGTTCAGAGCTTCGCGTGGACACCAAGAACTCCGAAATCCGTTGAGAAATAAGCGAGTTATGCGCGTTTGAAGTCGGTTTTCTTAGAGAGAGAGGGTAGACGAAATTGTAGAGAGAGAGAGTGTGAGTTGGTGAGGTAATAAATGAAGGTTTAGGCCTTGTTCAAGGCTTTTATAGCCCGAGTGATATTCGGGTTCGTTTCGGTCGCTCGGTTCGCGTTTCCGGAACGTAACACGTATTTTACGCGAATTTAAAATAAAAGAGTTGTTAAACTCAAATAAATGATGAGTTTCAAAATTGTAAAAATATAAAATAATTAATTTAATTACTTTTACTCTTTGTGCGTTGTCAGATCGTTAAACATTCACAATTACGTGTATACCCGAAATCGCGTACGTTTTACGATCGTATTAATTATTTAAAGTCGTTTAATCATAATTATAAGTTCAACATTCGTATCATTATGGATCGTCACCCATAACTATACTCAGTCTCGCTTACGTATTACGATTCTTGTTGAATTAATTAATTGTTATAATATTCGTCTCGACACTACGCACTAACACTAACCTGTTACACCGAACTCAGTATATATATAGGGCTCACTCTCGCTGCCCACCACTGTTTCGATATAACCAGTTACTGTTCTTGCCTAGTGAAATCGACTGTAAATAAATAATACATACTTGTTCCTAAATTAATAAGATCCTGTAACACACAAGCACACATTATGAACATAAGAAGCACATTGATTAACTGAACTTTGACACCCACTGTTCTAACACTGTTTACGACTACCATGACTAAATGTACAAATGTTACAGTCTCCCCTAGTTAAGGGAATTTCGTCCCGAAATTAACTAGCCGAAGATACTGTAAAAAGATGAGGGTACTTAAGCTTCATCTGGTCTTCACGTTCCCAGGTGAACTCAGCACCGCGTTTGCCCTCCCATCGTACCTTTACGATCGGGATACGGCTGCGTTTAAGTTTCTTGACCCCATGATCCATGATCTCAACTGGACGTTCAATGAATTGCATGTTGTTCTGAATCTGTATGTCTTCCAGTGGAATCTGAACATCATGATCCGCCAAGCATTTCTTAAGATTTGATACATGAAAAGTATCATGAACATTGCTTAGCTCCACTGGAAGTTTGAGTTTGTAGGCTACGGGACCAATCCGTTCCAGGATCTCAAACGGTCCAACGTACCTTGGTGCAAGTTTCCCTTTCTTCCCGAATCGGACAACGCCTTTCCAGGGAGAAACTTTGAGTAAGACTCGGTCACCGACTTGAAACTCAAGCGGTTTCCGACGTCGATCAGCATAACTCTTCTGCCGATCTCGTGCGGCCTTAAGCCGTGACTGAATGATTGTGATTTTTTCTGATGTTTCCTGAATGAGTTCTGGTCTTACGACCTGTGAGTCACCAACCTCGGTCCAGCAGACCGGTGATCGGCACTTTCTACCATATAAAGCTTCGAATGGTGCACATTGAATGCTCGTATGATAGCTATTGTTATATGAAAACTCAATGAGTGGGAGATGAGTGTCCCAACTTCCACCGAAGTCAATGACACAAGAACGAAGCATGTCCTCAAGTGTTTGGATAGTCCTTTCGCTTTGGCCGTCGGTTTGGGGATGATACGTCGTGCTAAGGTTAACACGCGTTCCCAAAGCCTTTTGCAATGATTGCCAAAAGCGAGAAGTGAAACGACTATCACGATCAGATATGATTGATGTTGGAGTACCATGACGTGCAATGATTTCATTAATGTACAATGTGGATAACTTCTCCATCTTGTAATCCTCTCGGATCGGGAGAAAATGAGCAGATTTGGTGAGTCGATCAACGATCACCCAAATCGAATCGTAGCCTCGCGGAGTTCTCGGCAACTTTGTTATGAAATCCATGGAAATTTGCTCCCATTTCCATTGAGGAATTTCAGGTTGCTGTAGAAGTCCCGAAGGTTTTTGATGTTCTGCTTTGACCTTTGAACATGTAAGACATTTTCCCACATACAGTGCTATGTCTTTCTTCATTCCCGGCCACCAGTAAGATGTCCTCAAGTCCTGATACATCTTGTCGGCTCCAGGATGAACTGAGTATCGCGACTTATGAGCCTCATCACAGATGAGTGTGCGCAATTCTTCAGACTTCGGAATCCAAATGCGGCCGTTGAGATATAACACCCCATCAGCTCGAGGTTCTAGTTTCTTCTCAATGCCACAATCCAAGTCTGTCTTGAGTTGATTGTCTGTTACTACCTGTTGTTGTGCAATGTGAATCAAGTCTTTCAAGTTTGGCTGTGTGTTGATCTCCATGGCTCTTACACGAATCGGTTTGACTGGTTCCTTGCGACTAAGAGCATCCGCCACCACATTGGCTTTACCCGGATGGTAACGAATCTCACAGTCGTAATCAGTTAGAAGCTCAACCCAACGCCGTTGTCTCATGTTGAGTTCTTTCTGATTAAGAATTTTGTTGTAGGCTCTTGTGGTCTGTATAGATAACACATTTAGTACCGTACAGGTAGTGTCTCCAAATCTTTAATGCAAAGACCACAGCCCCTAGCTCAAGGTCATGAGTAGTGTAATTCTTCTCGTGAACCTTAAGTTGTCTTGAAGCATAAGCAATGACCTTGTCCCGTTGCATAAGTACACAACCGAGACCAAGATTTGAAGCATCACAGTAGACAATTAAATCATCACTGCCTTCTGGAAGACTAAGGATAGGGGAGTTGCATAACTTCTGTTTAAGAAGTTGAAATGCATCTTCCTGTTTCTGTCCCCATATAAACGCTTGACTTTTCTGAGTCAAAGTGGTAAGTGGCAAGGCTATCTTAGAGAAGTTTGCAATGAATCTTCTGTAATAACCTGCCAAACCCAGAAATGAACGAATCTCTGTTGGAGTAGATGGGGTAGTCCAGTTCTTAATCGCCTCAATCTTCGCCGGATCTACATGTATCCCATCTTTGTTTATGACATGTCCTAAGAAGTGAACCTCCTTTAGCCAAAATTCACACTTTGAGAATTTAGCATAAAGTTGTTCCTCTCTTAGTAGTTCCAAGACTTTCTTCAAATGATCCTCATGTTCTTGTTCTGACTTGGAATAAATCAGTATATCATCAATAAAGACGATAACAAACTGATCCAAGTAAGGCCTACAGACTCGATTCATCAAGTCCATGAACACTGCGGGTGCATTGGTCAGCCCAAATGGCATAACCACAAACTCATAGTGTCCATATCGAGTCCTAAATGTCGTCTTTGGTATATCCTCATCATTTACTCTTAACTGATGATACCCAGATCGTAAGTCAATCTTAGAGAAGCAAGTTGCTCCCTGTAATTGATCAAACAGATCATCGATCCTGGGCAGAGGATATCTATTCTTGATTGTCAACTTGTTCAACTCAAGATAGTCGATGCACATACGAAATGAACGGTCTTTCTTTTTGACAAAGAGAACCGGAGCTCCCCATGGAGAGAAACTCGGTCTTATGAAACCTTTGTTTAAAAGTTCTTGAAGCTGACTAGACAGTTCTTGCATCTCAGACGGTGCTAATCGATATGGTGACTTCGCCACTGGGTTTGCTCCAGGGACGAGATCAATTCTAAACTCCACTTGTCGGACTGGTGGTAGTCCAGGCAAGTCTTCTGGAAATACGTCTGGATATTCTTTGATAACTGGAACATCTCCAACTGCTTTCTTTTCAGGTTTCTTTTCCACTACATGAGCTAGGAAAGCATAATATTTCTTCTTCAAATACTTCCTCGCCTTGATGCACGATACAATCTTCAATCCGCGGCATGGTTTCTCGCCGTAGACTATCATCGTTTCGCCGGACGGTAAGGGGATTCGGATAAGTTTCTCCGAGCATACGATTTCAGCATTGTTTTTGGATAACCAATCCATTCATACTACAACTTCGAAGCTTCCGAGAGTCATAGGAATGAGATCGATGGAAAAGAGATGGTCATTTAATCTTAGCTCACAAGCATGAATTATGGAATCTACAACTATGGTCTTACCATTCGCTACTTCTACAGTATAAGGAGCAGTAAGTGTGGATAGTTGCATATTAAGCAAAGAAGCAGTATGAGTAGAGATAAAACTTTTATCGGCACCAGTATCAAATATGATAGGAACATAATGATCATTGATAAGAAATGTACCCGTGATGACTGCCGGCTCTTCACGTGCTTCAGCAGTTCCAATAACAAAAGCACGAGCAGCAGCGGTATTGTTGTTGAGTTTTGGACACTGATTTCTGAAGTGTCCCTCTGCTCCACAATTATAACAGGCCCTTCCACCTGTAGCAGCAGTGGTAGTGGTAGCAGTAGTTGCAGCAGCAAGATGAGTAGATCTACAAGTAGCTGCAAAGTGTCCCATACGACCACATTTGAGACACTTCTTGCATGGAGTGTTGGGCAGATGATGATACTGGCATTTGGTGCAAAGTGGAAACTGGCCAGTATAAGGCTTTCTGGCATTAACAGGTTGTGGCATAGCAGTAATAGGTGTAGCATGAGTAGGTGCAGCCGCAGTCAACGCTGCAAAGTTCTTGATTGTCTTTAGCTTCTTCTTCTTGTGATGGTGCTGTTCAGGCTTCTTGCCTTCTTCAATCTGAGCTCTCTTGAATCCCTTTCGGGTGAGCACACCAGATTTCACATACTCCTCAGTAAGAGTAGCAGCAAGTTGAATGGTTGCCTCCAAAGTAGTGGGGTTGTTACCCATGACAGTTCCCCTGACTACTAAAGGCAAACCTTCAATGTACTTCTCTATCCTGCGAGATAGAGGAGTAACCAAATGGGGTACCAGAATGCACAACTCATGGAATCGAGTTGTGTACTTGGCATTTTCACCACTGTCTTGCACCAGATTCCACATCTCTACCTCGAGTTTCTTCAGTTCATGACGTGGACAAAACTTTTCCACAAGTAAGTTCTTGAATCCGTCCCACGGTAAAGCTAGAGCGACTTCACGTCCTCTGGTGTTCTTCTCAGAATTCCACCAGGTGAGTGCGCCTTTGTGAAAAGCGCTTGAGGCCATCTTGACCTTCAGATTCTCAGGACATCCAGTGAAATCGAGAATGTCTTCAATGCTTTCCAGCCATTGCAGTAGGCCGGTAGCTCCCTCGGTACCAGAGTACTTAGGAGGCTTAGCATCGTTGAACTGCTTGAAAGTAAAGTTAGCAGTTCCAGCGTTAGTGGCATTTGAGTTGTGTGCGGAATCACTGGTACTTCCCCGAAGATTCTGGGTGATATCAGTGACCATGCCAGGAATCACATCCCGCATATGAACCGCGATAGCTCGAGCAATCTTGTTGATCTCATCGTCGTTGCCACTTGTTGAACCCCCTCCGTTAGGATCACGTCGGGGAGGCATTCTACGAATAGAAGCCACAAGTGGGTCAGTAATGAGGGAGGATACAATTGAATTTTCATGATAAGGTCAGTAATATATCCATACTACTAGTATTATCATTCAATTGTAATATGATCCAGTACACGTATAAGTTATCAACTTATTTGCATACTTATCATGTGAATATGTACGATGTTCCATGATCTCTCCACCAAACCTACACACTGACATTTTCCCGATATACCGAAAATAGCTTATATATAGGGATCACTCTCGCTGCCCACCACCGTTTTGATATACCACGATCATGCCCTTGCTAGCATTTGGCAACACGTTTGTACTGATTTCCAAGTGTGTTCCATTGATTAAGAATCTCATGATCTTTGATCAACTTGAACTATGATTGATTCCATGATTGAACTATGATTATGTTATGCGTGCACCTACTAACAGTTGTTAACATGTAGAACTAAATCATATGTGTGCTATACATTTTTCTTGTTAACTATGTTAGTAAGTACTAATGATGTAATCACTTAAGAATTTCACTTAAGGTTTACATTTACAGAATGTTCACAACTTGATTGATTCACCATAATGTTTGGTTCATCCAAGCTTGAATTGCACTATGATTTGATTCACCAATGATTGTTTCCCAAATGTTTGTATCCCATGTGTTTGACTAATGATCCATGTTTCCAGTTGATCCCGATCCTCACTCCAAATACAAACGCCGGATTCCCCCTAACATACTGAAATAAGCTTATATATAGGGTAAGCTCTCACCGACCCACCACTTACCTCAACACGTCAGCGTTAATCCGTCGTCTATATTTGGGGCTAAGATTCCAACTGTTGATTGATTATGATTGTTTCATGATTGCCTCTTGTTCTCAGAATATGTTTATGATTATGTAAACCATGGTTCTAAATTTTCTTGAAATTAAAACCTTAGGTTTTAGCATGTGTGTCCTAGGTTAATTAACCTAGGTTCTCAATACTTACAGTATCGAGTATAATGATCTCTTGTGAGAACTTCAACTAAAGAATACTGTTACACAGATTCTAAGTTATAAAGTTCCTATGATAATGAACACCTGATAATGATAACAATGATAACAATGACAAGGATTTCAAATCAAGACTCTAAATTAATAGATCTTGACATTTGAATTCCTATAATGAATATGACAAGGACTTTAGATCAAAGATACCAATCTTTGCCCCTAAATCCCATAATGAATATGACAAGGATCTTAGATCAAAGATACTAAATTAATAGATCTTTGCCTCTAAATCCCATAATGAATATGACAAGGATCTTAGATCAAAGATACTAAATTAATAGATCTTTGCCTCTAAATCCCATAATGAATATGACAAGGACTTTAGATCAAAGATATCAATCTTTGCCTCTAA
Organism: Mikania micrantha; assembly: GCA_009363875.1. Classification (NCBI taxonomy): domain Eukaryota; kingdom Viridiplantae; phylum Streptophyta; class Magnoliopsida; order Asterales; family Asteraceae; genus Mikania; species Mikania micrantha. Next base: position 61,518,837 of record CM018697.1, read on the forward strand.
ATCCTATAATGATCTCTGTGTGAGAATTTCAGATCAAGGATACTAAGAATACAGATCCTTGCCTCTGAAATCCTTAAATGCATATGTGTGAGAATTTAATTCGGTTTCTAAAATTATAGAAATCCGATTCAAATTCTTTGACTCGATATCTAATCTTAGTAAAATGTCCCTAAGATCTTTCAAGCTTGATGTAGACTTAATGCTCACTTAAGTTACTTAGATCCTAAGTATCCTCAAGTCTATAGCACTTAGTCCTATTGGGTAGCTTAGGTTATAGTCTAGGTCATTAAACATTGGGTTTTTCCTAGTTCTCTACAACCTTGGCTCTGATACCAACCTGTCACACCCCTGCGCCGCGTGCGGAATCCACGGCGCGGTGACGTATGAACAGTTGAATCATGCACAAGTATTGAATAAGAACAACCACAATGTATTACTACATTTCATAATGTTTAGACAGTTGTTTTGTTACAAACAATCTATCTACCAAAAGAAAGACAACTACAGACCCAAAATATAGTTACAAAAGAAGACTTCAAACAAGACAATTAAACAATCAGGATTTAGTGTGTTTCTAATCCATCCTAGCATGTTTCTTCATCTTGTTCTATCTTAGAATGGTCTCCTTAGTTGTCCCTGAAAATGTCTTAAACCTGATTACCTGAAACACGTGAAAAGTAACTGTCAACTACAGACGTAGTTGGTGAGAACAATAGGTTTGATCATTTGTAAACATGAGTATATGATATAAGGCATAGGTAAGTTAAAGCAACATAAGATTCACACGGATGAGCTGCAACCCAAACTAACATCAAGTAAGAAAATGAGTGTAAACAGTCCAATCACTGTTTGCACGGGAGTCAACATATAATATCAAGTCCCAAACCATGTTTGGAGTTAGATAATGTGTCAACAGTTTTGATAAAACCATATGTAACCGAAATCTGCAGTTAGTTTATAAAACAGATTTAAAAACTAACTGCAGCAATCGGCCTGCCCCAATGTGTGTGTCCGCTTTCCCTTGTTGTGATCACCCAGTACTCACGCTAATGAATATGATACTTGATGCTTTTACAAGTTTGTTTACAACAATAGACACCATGTTTCTGAACCTTACTTTAACCGGATGTGTTAATGCCTTATTTGATAACATGAATTGAAAACCTAGATTTAATTCCACGAATTAAATCCTTCGTTTTGAATACCATGAAATGAACCACTTGATTTGAATACCATGATGTGAACCACTTGATTTGAATACCATGATGTGAACCACTTGATTTGAATACCATGATGTGAACCACTTGATTTGAATACCATGATGTGAACCACTTGATTTGAATACCATAAAATAGTGACCTTGTGTAACAACAAGGTTTATAACAAAAGAGTTTATAAAATCCTTTATTTATACATTTGAGTAAATCGGTTACAAAACAGTTTAAAGATTCTTTATAAAACCTTTTTAGTGAAAAGAGTTTAATGATTGATAATTCCTTTAAAACAGTTGGTGAATCCCTAGGATTCGTAAAATGAACCCATAATGTTCATAAGAATACACACACCTGGTGTAATGAAATATGATTGTAAACGATTGGTTTGATCACGTGTTCCACCCCAAAACAGTTATAAAACAGTAAAAGAGGGGCTAAAGTTCTCACCTGTCTGCAGTAGACTCTGAACTAAACAGTTAGCAAGTAGCAAACAGGACTTCTAATTGTTTCCTATAACATTGTAATCATACATAAGATATAGGATTTATAATTGTATAGACTTTGATTCATTGATTGACTTGTGCTCTCATGATTGATTATCACATGATAACTTGTTCTCATGATTATGATTGTTGTGAAAACTTGAAAGTTATGATTTGAATCACTTGATTTATCATGGGTCCAAGAAACGAATATGAAATGATCCTTTGTGCATAAATCTTATGCATAAAATGATAATTGTTTGAGAATTTGATAACCATAGGTTAACATGTATTTTGATAAGATGTTCAATTGTTTTCAAGTCTTGTGATTGTGAATTGATCTTCATGATTATTGTTAAGTTACAAACTTAACCCATTTATGATCAATTCACAATTGTCATAATCGAGGCCTCACGTTGGGTCTTAAGCCCATGAAACCATGAGGCTTAACAAAGGCCATGTGCCACTTAGATCAACAATGGGCCAATTGAATGTGCTATTGGGCCTACTAACTTGTTTATGGACCATGTAACATGCCAAAGACAAAATTGGGCCAACTTACAACTCTTAATGGGCCGAAAGCCACAATGTGAATCAAAGGAACTAACATGGGCCAAGGAGAATTGTTTTGGGCCGAAAAGTGTAAAGAGAAATGCATGTTGGGCCTCGGCTAACTATCTTGGCAGCGAACCTATTATGGTTTTTATCTTACGTTCGGCCAAGTAATACACAAGGTTCGGCCCTAGGGTTGCTGCATCATGGGTTCGTGGCGCAACTAGGGTTCGCCATATGCAGCCACTAGGTTCGTGAAGGTTCGACATAGGCTAAGCGATTGCATGAAGGTTAGCAGCAGGGAGGGTTCGTGTCATGGTTCGGGAATGAGGCTCGCTATTCATGCATGCAAGGTTCGTGGAAGGTTCACACAGGAGCTGGTTCATTGAACATTCAATGATTCGGTGAAGGATCGTGGAACCCCTAGGGTTCGGCTGAAGACCTGCGAACCATTAGGGTTCGTGGAACCCTCTAAGCTTCGCCAATTGAGGATGATGGTTCGGGATAGGCTTGATGACTCATCACAGGTTTGTGAGATCCCCCTAAAGATTCGGCTAGAAGGTGACGAACCATGCAGGCTCGTGAGCACCCCTGTAGGGTTCGGCCAAGTGCTGTTGGGGTTCGACTCCTGAACCTTCGACGAACCTGTAAACTCTATCATCATCATCCTGTTTGAGCGGTTCCAGGTCACTTGCTAAGTCGATATAATCATCACAGAAGGTTGCTACACAGTTGAGACTTAAAAGATAATGTGATAAAACCGGTTATGTGTGCATTTAACAAACCCACAAACGAAAACCCTAATCTCGTGATAGTTCAAGCTTCGATACCTCGATTTTTGCTGGACAAAACCACTGATTTCTTGTACTTTCGTGTAGATAACGTTGAGAGCTTCGCGTGGACACCAAGAACTCCGAAATCCGTTGAGAAATAAGCGAGTTATGCGCGTTTGAAGTCGGTTTTCTTAGAGAGAGAGGGTAGACGAAATTGTAGAGAGAGAGAGTGAGTTGGTGAGGTAATAAATGAAGGTTTAAACCTTGTTCAAGGCTTTTATAGCCCGAGTGATATTCGGGTTCGTTTCGGTCGCTCGGTTCGCGTTTCCGGAACGTAACGCGTATTTTACGCGAATTTAAAATAAAAGAGTTGTTAAACTCAAATAAATGATGAGTTTCAAAATTGTAAAAATATAAAATAATTAATTTAATTACTTTTACTCTTTGTGCGTTGTCAGATCGTTAAACATTCACAATTACGTGTATACCCGAAATCGCGTACGTTTTACGATCGTATTAATTATTTAAAGTCGTTTAATCATAATTATAAGTTCAACATTCGTATCATTATGGATCGTCACCCATAACTATACTCAGTCTCGCTTACGTATTACGATTCTTGTTGAATTAATTAATTGTTATAATATTCGTCTCGACACTACGCACTAACACTAACCTGTTACACCGAACTCAGTATATATATAGGGCTCACTCTCGCTGCCCACCACTGTTTCAATATAACCAGTTACTGTTCTTGCCTAGTGAAATCGACTGTAAATAAATAATACATACTTGTTCCTAAATAAATAAGATCCTGTAACACACAAGCACACATTATGAACATAAGAAGCACATTGATTAACTGAACCTTGACACCCACTGTTCTAACACTGTTTACGACTACCATGACTAAATGTACAAATGTTACAAAGCGGGACAGCAATTCTGGAGAAATTCGAAATGAACCGCCGATAGTAACCGGCAAGTCCGAGAAATGATCGAATCTCCGTGGGTGTCTTCGGTGTACTCCAATTCTTCACCGCATCAATCTTTGCTGGATCCACGTGAACACCATATTCATTGACTATGTGTCCCAAGAATTGAACTTCCTTAAGCCAGAATTCACATTTAGAGAATTTGGTATACAGTCGCTCTTCTCTTAGGATCTCTAGAACCAACTTAAGGTGTTTCTCGTGTTCTTCTTTGGTTTTTGAGTAGATCAAAATGTCATCAATAAATACAATCACAAATTTGTCCAAGTATGGCCTGCAGACACGGTTCATGAGGTCCATGAAAACCGCAGGTGCGTTGGTAAGGCCGAAAGGCATCACCAGAAATTCATAATGGCCATATCTTGTCCTGAAAGCTGTCTTAGGAATATCATCTTCATGTACGCGAAGCTGATGATATCCGGACGTAAGATCGATCTTTGAAAACCATGCCGAGCCTTGAAGCTGATCGAAGAGATCATCGATGCGCGGCAGTGGATATCGATTCTTGATTGTAAGTTTGTTCAACTCGCGGTAGTCGATGCACATTCGGAACGACCCGTCCTTCTTCTTGACAAACAGGACTGGTGCACCCCATGGCGAATGGCTCGGGCGAATGAATCCTTTATCAGTAAGCTCTTGCAGCTGGCTCGCCAATTCCTGCAACTCCGAAGGTGCAAGTCTATAAGGAGCTTTGGCGACTGGGTTCGCACCAGGTACTAAGTCAATTCGGAACTCTACTTGACGTTCTGGTGGAAGACCCGGAAAATCATCTGGAAATACTTCTGGGAAATCTCTGATTACAGGCACGTCTTCAATTCTCTTTCCTTTTTCCTTCTTCTCCACAATATGAGCTAAAAATGCTATACATTTCTTCCTAAGGTACTTGTGTGCTTTAGTGCATGACATAAGCTTAAGACCTTTGCTAGAAGTTTCTCCAAAGACTCTTAAAGTTTCACCAGAAGGCAATTGAACACGTATGTATTTCTCATGGCAAACTATCTCCGCTTTGTGGGTGGCTAACCAATCCATGCCTATGATAACATCAAAGCTACCAAGATGCATAGGTATGAGATCAATTGGGAAAACGTGATCATTTAAGTTCACAATGCATCCGATAATAACAGTGTCAATATCAATAGTGTTTCCGTCAGCCACCTCCACGTTAAACGGTTTATCTAGATATGTACGTGTTCTACCAAGCAAGCATTCAAAATCATATGAAACAAAACTCCTATCGGCACCAAAATCAAATAAGACAGATGCATAAGAGTTGTTGATCAGAAATGTACCATTGACCACGTCCTGGTTTGTCACACCCCGAGCCGGCGGGGTTGGATCGGAGTCCCCGCCGGGCGGAAGGTTCCCGGGGCGTGATATCGCGGATGATAATCATGATGATCAGATTGTTTACATATCATCAACGTTTAAGAATATCTAAAGCACAATCAAATGATATATAGGATTACAAAGTTAAATTACACTAGCAATGTTCTGCAATTTAACTAAGTAAACCTAATCAAAAGAATAATGTTTATATCTTGTATATGTACAAGATATCAAAAGTAATATGTGACATCAGCAAAAGTTGTGCTTTCCAAAAGTCTACTAGGTCCTCTATCTGGGCATCCTAGTATGTAAATCCAAGAGCTTATGCTTAAACCTGTTCTTCACCTGAGAAAGCATGTAAAAAGATCAAGTCAACACAACGGTTGGTGAGTTCATATGGTTTATAAGTTTAAAATAGTTTTCAACAAACCTCCTTCGGTAAAACCTTAACCTCATTAACTCCACCTGTAATATCCAAGTCGGTATGCTTATATATAGGGCATATGTAAGGGAACAAGCCCTAGCCAACATCCCACCACATACTAACCCGGATATGACATTGTTGTTAATAATAATTAAGCATTTTACCTACCAATCAATTCAATCCTCATCAAAGCCTTTGTTATCTGTTTCAATGTTTTCATGTCTAATGTATTCGTAAGTGTTAGTTTCTCATCATGTTTATCAAGCATCATAGATTCACACACACATAGTTTAGCAATTACATATCTCCTATAAGCAGACAAAAGCTCTGGAATACCAGTAGTTTAGCAATTACATGTCTCTTATATAGATAACAGCTTAGCATTCAACAAGTTCATGTTTAGCCTTTACATACCTCTTATAAGACGACAAAAGCTCTGGAATACCAGACGTTCAGCAATTACATGTCCCTTATAACCAGGTAATAGCTCCGTAACGTTACGTTTATGTTTAGCATTTACATACCTCATATAAGCCGACACAAGCTCTGGAATACCAGACGTTCAGCAATTACGTGTCCCTTATAACCAGGTAATAGCTTAGAATCGATACTTTCATGTTTAGCCTTTACATACCTCATATAAGCCGACAAAAGCTCTGGAATACCAGTAGTTTAGCAATTACATGTCCCTTATAACCAGGTAATAGCTGAGTATCATTACGTTTATGTTATTACATGTATCTCACCCCATAGGTACAAGCTCTGGAATACCAGACGTTCAGCAATTACGTAGCCTATGGTTAGATACATGTATGATGGCCTAGTAGCATGTAATAGTTTCCAAGCATCATATCTCATGTAATAGTATCAAGTCTCACGTAATAGTATCAAGTCTCATGTAATAGTATCATGTATCATGTATTTGTATCATGTCTCATGCAATTGAATCACAACTCATGTAATTGAATCTAGCTTCATGTAATTGTATCAAGCCTCATGTAATTGAATCAAATATCATGTATTTGTATCATGTCTCATGTATTTGAATCACATCTCATGTAATTGAATTTAGCTCCATGTAATTGTATCAAGTATCATGTGTCAAGTAATCAACAATTGATTTTAAGCATCAAGTTTAAAGTAAGGTTTCAATCATAAATAAACAGGTTTATGTTTAAAGCATTAAATAACATTTCTATAAAAATGTTTAACATGCTTCTCAGTCCCGAAGTAAAACAAATAAGTTTGAAAGGGGACAATGAACTCACCTTGTGTCCGAAGTGCTTGACTAAGTGGAATAAGAATACACGCGCTCTTTGTTTGCTTTCGTTATGATGTTCAAGTTCCTGTATTGATTTCATGAAATTTTGTAACTTATAAGTATTAATAGTGGTGAATTTGTGTGTATGGATGTGTTAGCCATAATCTTTGGCTAACACTCGCAAGTCTTGGTCAAGATTCGGCCCTTGTTTGTTGACTATGGGTTTTAGGTTCAACTTAGCTCAATGTCATGGAATTTTAGGTTTCATGTATGAAACCCAAAGTCTTTAATTCAAGTGGCGACTCTTAACCTCTTGTAGTCTAGTATGTGTTCTTATTGCTTCATTAGTCTTGACACTTTAAAACTCTTTGTTCCCATAGTTCAAATACAATGCTTTGGCTTTTATGGAATTAATCCAAAATCATGTCACCTTTGTAATAATATGTCATAATAAGTTTAACTAAGTTCATTTATGGCTTTCCAAAGTGTTTGTTTATTCCATTATTAGTCGGGCCAAATTGAGTAATCTTGGGCCTAATTGTTAGGTTTGGCCCAACTAATGTCTTGGGCATAATGGTAGATGTATGGGCCGAATAGTAGGGTCATTGGGCCTTATGAGTTAAGTGGATCAATAATATCGACAATGGGCCTAATCAAACGGCTAGGTAAAAATTAGTGGGCCGAACGAATTGTTTATTGGACCTATTACATGACTTGCGGTTTCCTGTTGGGCCAAGCAAGAGAATTGGGCCGAATGAGTTTGGTCCAAGCAATTTAATTGGGTCGGTTGTTTGTCATTGGGTCAAGGGTGGTTGTGTTGGACCGAACCTCAACTGTTAGTGGGCCGAAGGAATGGGCTGTGAGGGAGCTGGCCTGGATCTCACGATTTTCTGATTGGGCCTCGAATTTGGGCCTGAGAAATAGACCGAATGAATAAACGATTAGAGAAAAAAAATGCTATTGGGCTTGTGGGTGATGTATAGGCCAGTAAACGAATTGTTGGGCTATTGCTAACCAACTTTTCTATGCTGGATTGCATGAGGTCGATCTGTTTAACAGAGAGGCAGCGAACCCTTGCACTAGTTGAGTCAAGGTTCGGCTGAGATCTCAAATGGTTCGACTGAAGTAGCACATGGTTCGCCGACCTGACCCAGGGTTCGTGATGAAACTAGGTTCGTTGCTTCAAGAAGGGTTCGGTTAGAGAGGACTAAGATTCGTGAATGTTCCCCGAAGTCGTAGGGTTCGGCGGTGTGCATGGGTTCGCCGGAGTTGTAGGGTTCGGCCATAGTTCGTCCAGGTTGATGAAGGGTTCGACTGTCCCAGCCACAAGGTTCGCTGATTAGCATCTTCAGCCGTAGGGTTCGGGGCAACATGAAAGTTCGGTTGAAAGGAATGGTTCGGCCACCTTAGGTTTCACCGGAATACTCAGGGTTCGCCACCCTGAGTTCTAGGTGAGCCACCGCGAACCCCCACCTGACTAGAACCCTTCGATCTGGTTGACCTCGTGGTATAGTCTCCCACAGTGCATCTCCTCATGATGCCTGGTAAGGACGGAGTAGGAGTGTGGCCGGTTGTTTGTGTGGGTGTCGAGCAAATGGGTTAAAAACCCTAATTTCAGTGAACTTCACACGCATTTACCTTCAAATCGGCTGGACCAACGTGTAGATCTGCTGTACTTTCCAATAGAGGGCTTCAAGATGATCGTTTAGGCTCCAAGAACACACGAATTGGTTGAGAATTGGAAGAGTTATGGACCTTTGAAGATCAAAATGGTGGGTTTTTGTTAATGGTGGTGATATGAACGGGAAAGAGAAATTGGAGAGAGAGAGTGACTTGAAATAAATGAGAAAACTAACTCATTTAGGGTATTTATACCCCGGGGTGGTTCGGGTCCGTTTCGGTTGCTCGGTTCACGTTTTGTCGCGTATCCGGCACGTTACGCGCGTTTTTCGTAAATAAATTAAAATGAGTTTATTTTAACGATTCGAATGTTGTTTATTTCTAAAATTTAATTTAATTATCGTTGTGATATTTTATTTGTCGTACTTAATTATTTTTACGCGTTTCATAATTTACGCATTTCGTTAATTTTCTTCGCGATTCAATAAAATAGTTAAATTTAAATTATTTTAAGATGAGTTTCAAAATTGTAAAATAAGAAATATAATATTTCTTTAAATTTATGGTTGTTCGTGTCGTTATTCGTTTTCGTTATCGTTTCATCAGATCGCGTCACCATCGCGCGTATTCGTTCGAATCGTCATTCGAACGAACACGTCGACGGTTTGGCTTTCTGATTCTTGTTATCTACTGTTAAGTCATTATTTCAGAACGTTAAACTACCAGAATCACTCGTACAGATCGTCACCTATACGAATAACTCGTCGGTTTAGCATTCCGCAACAATAACCGCTTTAGTTTCGTTTTGTTAAACCTCACATACGTTTATACAACTAATATCACATCATGTATTCGTGTTTCAACACTGTGTTGTCTGACATGTTTTCTGACTGTTAAACCCTAAGGTTTTAGTCAGATTCAGACAATCGTTTAATAGTTTCATGCTAATCAATATGTATAAATAGTCTAAACATAGTTTAAGGAAATGTGTACCTGAATCACTGTACATGTTTACTGTTACGATCACTGTTCCGGCACGCGTCCGGCACTGATGTTACAGTCTCCCCTTGTTAGAGAAATTTCGTCCCGAAATTTAAGATTCGTTATTCGGTACGACTTCCTCGGCAAAGAGTTGGGGATACTTGTTTCTCATGTGATCTTCACGTTCCCAAGTAAACTCGGGTCCGCGCCTTGAATTCCAACGAACTTTAACAATAGGAATACGACTTCGTCTTAGTTGCTTGACTTTACGATCCATAATCTCCAATGGTTCTTCAACAAAACGTAAGTTTTCATCCAATTGTATCTCTTCAATTGGTATGATCAGAGTTTCATCAGTAAGGCATTTCTTCAAGTTTGAGACGTGAAACACGTCATGTACACCACTAAGCTCATCCGGTAAGCTCAATCTGTATGCTACAGGACCAATACGTTCGATAATCTCGAACGGTCCTACGTATCGTGGTGTCAGTTTGCCTTTCTTTGTGAATCGAACTACGCCCTTCCATGGGGAAACCTTTAACATAACACGATCTCCCACTTGGAATTCCAACGGCTTGCGCCGTTTATCAGCATAGCTCTTTTGTCTACTTCGTGTTGCTTGTAGTCTTTGCTGTATCTGAGCAATCTTGTCTGTAGTTTCTTGAATAAGTTCTGGCCCCGTGATACGATTGTCTCCCACTTCTGACCAACAGATCGGTGACCGACATTTCCGACCATAAAGAGCCTCGAATGGGGCACAACCGATGCTGCTGTGATAACTGTTGTTGTAGGAGAACTCAATTAGTGGCAAGTGGGAATCCCAATTACCACCAAAGTCTAGAACACAAGTTCTTAACATATCCTCCAAGGTTTGAATAGTACGTTCGCTTTGACCATCCGTTTGTGGATGATAAGCCGTACTCAAGTTTAATTGCGTCCCTAGAGATTTCTGCAATGACTGCCAGAACCTTGATGTAAATCTGCTATCACGATCTGAAATGATAGACAATGGCACACCATGGCGTACCACTATCTCATCAATGTAAAGCTTCGCTAGTTTATCCATCGTGTAAGTTTCTCGCATTGGCAAGAAATGAGCAGACTTGGTTAATCGATCAACGATAACCCAAATGGTATCATGTCCACTGGAAGTGCGGGGTAGCTTGGTAACAAAGTCCATAGCTATTTGTTCCCATTTCCAAAGTGGAATTTCAGGCTGCTCCAGTAAACCTGACGGTTTCTGGTGTTCTGCCTTCACTTTAGCACACGTAAGACATCGACCAACATACTCAGCTATGTCTTTCTTCATACCCGGCCACCAATAAAATGCACGCAAGTCTTGGTACATTTTATCAGCACCAGGATGCACAGAGTACTTGGTCTTGTGTGCTTCATCGAAAATAAGTTTCCTTAACTCATCTACTGCAGGAATCCAGATACGATCCTTGAAGTAAACAAGTCCATCGGGTTTTGTTTCCAATTGTTTCTCCACACCGCAATCTAAGTCTTTCTTCAAGTTTCCTCGTTCAATTGCTTCCTGTTGTGCTTGCCTAATGTGATCGTGTAAACTTGTCTGCACAGTCATTCCCATTGCTCTGACGCGCAAGGGTTTGACCCGTTCCTTCCGGCTCAAGGCATCAGCAACAACGTTTGCCTTGCCCTGATGGTATTTAATCACACAGTCATAGTCATTCAGAAGCTCAACCCAACGTCGCTGTCGCATGTTGAGTTCCTTCTGATCGAATATGTGTTGCAGACTTTTGTGGTCTGTAAATATGGTACACTTGGTTCCATATAAGTAATGCCTCCAGATCTTCAGTGCAAACACCACTGCTCCCAATTCCAGATCATGAGTTGTGTAGTTCTTCTCATGAATCTTTAGTTGTCTCGAAGCGTAGGCAATGACTTTGTCCCGCTGCATAAGTACACAGCCAAGTCCCTGATGAGATGCATCACAATAAACAACGAAGTCATCACAACCATCTGGGAGAGATAAGATCGGGGCATCACATAGCTTTTGTTTCAATGTCTGAAAGGCTTCTTCTTGTTTTTGTTCCCAAATGAACGGCTCGCTTTTCTGTGTTAGCTTCGTGAGTGGCAGAGCTATCTTAGAAAAGTTCGAGATGAACCTTCTGTAATAACCTGCTAAGCCTAGAAAAGAACGTATCTCCGTAGGTGTCTTCGGAGTGTCCCAATCTTTTATTGCCTCGATCTTGGCAGGATCAACGTGAATTCCCTCACTGTTAACAACGTGACCTAGGAATTGAACCTCCTTTAACCAAAACTCGCACTTAGAGAATTTGGCATAGAGCTTCTCTTCCTTTAACAGTTCCAAGATCGTCCTAAGATGTTGCTCATGTTCTTCTTTGCTTTTAGAATAGATCAATATGTCATCAATGAACACAATAACAAATTGATCTAGATACGGCTTACACACACGGTTCATGAGATCCATGAAAACCGCGGGTGCATTCGTCAAGCCAAAAGGCATCACCATGAACTCGTAATGCCCGTATCTGGTACGAAACGCCGTCTTAGGTATGTCTTCGTCTTGTACTCTGAGCTGATGGTATCCGGAACGTAGATCGATCTTCGAAAAGTATTGAGCTCCTTGCAATTGATCAAACAAATCATCAATCCTCGGCAGTGGATACCGATTCTTGATGGTTAGTTTGTTTAACTCCCTGTAGTCTATGCACATCCGAAAGGATCCATCCTTCTTTTTCACGAACAAAACCGGAGCTCCCCAAGGTGAGTAGCTCGGTCGGATGAAACCTTTATCAAGTAATTCCTGTAGTTGGTTGGATAATTCCTGCATCTCCGAAGGTGCTAACCTATAAGGAGATTTAGCAACAGGCGTTGCTCCAGGAATCAAATCGATACGAAACTCTACCGGTCGCACAGGTGGCAAACCAGGTAGATCATCCGGAAATACTTCAGGATACTCTTTCACTATTGGTACATCTTGTATTGTCTTCTTGTCTTTGTCTTTCTCCACCACATGAGCCAAGAATGCTATGCATTTCTTTTGCAGGCACTTACGCGCTTTTATGCATGAAATGATCTTTACGTTTCTCTTTGCTTGATCCCCACGAACTTCCAATACACGGTCATCCGTTACTGGAATCCGAAGTAACTTCTCGGAACAGATGACTTCCACTCGATTGAGTGAGAGCCAATCCATCCCCACAATGATATCGAAACTGCCCAGCTCCATCGGCAACAAGTCGATGGTAAATGTGTGATCTACGAGTGTAAGTGGGCAGTTCCTAAGTATAGTGCTAACCGTAACTTGTTTCCCATTAGCTACTTCAATAATGTATGGGGAGTCTAAAGTATCCTCAGTAAGACTAAGTTGTCGTGCAAAATCAGATGAAATAAAACTCTGGTCTGCACCAGTATCAAATAGTATGGATGCATAAGAGTCATGTAAAAGAAATGTACCAGTGACCACATTAGGGTCCTGACGTGCAGCATTAGCTCCAATAACAAAAGCTCGTCCTCTAGGTGCTTGTGCTCCTGGTTGCACCTTCTTAGGACAGTTGCGAGAGAAATGACCCATTTCCCCGCAGTTGTAGCATCCTCTGTTGTTGTTGACTGGGTTCTGTGGTGGTGGTGGAGGTAGTGCTCTTGCTGCGGTGTTAGTGGCCTGGTTTACAGCAACTCGGCACTTGTTAACCCAGTGGCCAAACCGGCCACAATTCGTGCACTTCCTGCATTGAGCACCAACAGGATGATGATACTTGCAGTTTGTGCACTGGGGATATTCCCCTCCATAACCCCTAGCAGTAGGATTGACAGGTGCTGCAGGTGCCTGTCGCAGAGGGGTAACGGCTGCATAATTCTTGACAACCTTTTGTTTCTTTTTCTGATGGTACTCGGGTTTCTTCGATGTTGTTTCTTTGGCTTTTCTAGCATCATCTTTCAAGACTCCAGACTTTACCATTACCTTGGTAAGCTTAGCAGAGAGGGAAATGGCTGACTCCAAAGTAGCAGGATATGAAGCCAGTACAACGCTTTGTATACATGAAGGTAATCCTGCCACATAGCGATCAATTAGTTTCTCCAAGGTCGGTACCATTTCTGGCACCAGGGCTACCAGTTCATGATAGCGATTGGTAAAAGTCATATGATCAGCTCCCTTCATCTCATGATTCGAGAGCTCAATCTCCAGTTGTTGTAGTTCGTGTTTCGGGCAAAACTCATTCCTCAGAAGAAGCTTAAATTCTGCCCAGGGCATCGCCATTGCTTCATCTCTTCCCTTGGCTCTTATCTGTGCGTTCCACCAAGTCAAAGCTCGCTTGCTGAAAGAACCAGCTGCATAGCGAACTTTGTGATGTTCTGGACAACTGCTAATGTCCAGAGTGTTCTCCATTTTCTCTAGCCATTGGATTAATCCAACAGCTCCTTCAACTCCAGTGAAACTAGGAGGTTTGCATCCTACAAAGGATTTGTAGGAGCAATCAGACGTATGACCAGTGTTTCCACTAGCCTCTCCGGTGGTATGGGCAGAGGTGTTGCCCTGCCCCTGAATCCGATTTATCATCTCTGGGATGACCTCTTTCAGTTGGCTTGTCAGTTGAGTACTCAGTAGCGTAGCCAACGCGATAGTAGCAGGATCCAGTGTCGGTGTATTGCTTGAGCCTGGTGGTGGAGAGTGCGGAGGAGGAGGAGGTGGTAGTGGTGAATCCGGTGGTGTAGGAGTCGAAGAGTGAGGAGCAGAGACTTGCGGAGTAGGTTGTTTTCTCGGCGGCATTCTGATCATAACCAAAAGAATTTGGTTAGTGCAATGATCGAATGCAGAAAACATAATGCAAGCTTAAGTCTTAAGTTCTCTACATGAGGGTCCCTAAGTTATAGTCTAGGCCAAACCGTTTAAGTAAATGACCTATTATTCTCTATAACCTTGAGCTCTGATACCAATCTGTCACACCCCGAGCCGGCGGGATTGGATCGGAGTCCCCGCCGGGCGGAAGGTTCCCGGGGCGTGATATCGCGGATGATAATCATGATGATCAGATTGTTTACATATCATCAACGTTTAAGAATATCTAAAGCACAATCAAATGATATATAGGATTACAAAGTTAAATTACACTAGCAATGTTCTGCAATTTAACTAAGTAAACCTAATCAAAAGAATAATGTTTATATCTTGTATATGTACAAGATATCAAAAGTAATATGTGACATCAGCAAAAGTTGTGCTTTCCAAAAGTCTACTAGGTCCTCTATCTGGGCATCCTAGTATGTAAATCCAAGAGCTTATGCTTAAACCTGTTCTTCACCTGAGAAAGCATGTAAAAAGATCAAGTCAACACAACGGTTGGTGAGTTCATATGGTTTATAAGTTTAAAATAGTTTTCAACAAACCTCCTTCGGTAAAACCTTAACCTCATTAACTCCACCTGTAATATCCAAGTCGGTATGCTTATATATAGGGCATATGTAAGGGAACAAGCCCTAGCCAACATCCCACCACATACTAACCCGGATATGACATTGTTGTTAATAATAATTAAGCATTTTACCTACCAATCAATTCAATCCTCATCAAAGCCTTTGTTATCTGTTTCAATGTTTTCATGTCTAATGTATTCGTAAGTGTTAGTTTCTCATCATGTTTATCAAGCATCATAGATTCACACACACATAGTTTAGCAATTACATATCTCCTATAAGCAGACAAAAGCTCTGGAATACCAGTAGTTTAGCAATTACATGTCTCTTATATAGATAACAGCTTAGCATTCAACAAGTTCATGTTTAGCCTTTACATACCTCTTATAAGACGACAAAAGCTCTGGAATACCAGACGTTCAGCAATTACATGTCCCTTATAACCAGGTAATAGCTCCGTAACGTTACGTTTATGTTTAGCATTTACATACCTCATATAAGCCGACACAAGCTCTGGAATACCAGACGTTCAGCAATTACGTGTCCCTTATAACCAGGTAATAGCTTAGAATCGATACTTTCATGTTTAGCCTTTACATACCTCATATAAGCCGACAAAAGCTCTGGAATACCAGTAGTTTAGCAATTACATGTCCCTTATAACCAGGTAATAGCTGAGTATCATTACGTTTATGTTATTACATGTATCTCACCCCATAGGTACAAGCTCTGGAATACCAGACGTTCAGCAATTACGTAGCCTATGGTTAGATACATGTATGATGGCCTAGTAGCATGTAATAGTTTCCAAGCATCATATCTCATGTAATAGTATCAAGTCTCACGTAATAGTATCAAGTCTCATGTAATAGTATCATGTATCATGTATTTGTATCATGTCTCATGCAATTGAATCACAACTCATGTAATTGAATCTAGCTTCATGTAATTGTATCAAGCCTCATGTAATTGAATCAAATATCATGTATTTGTATCATGTCTCATGTATTTGAATCACATCTCATGTAATTGAATTTAGCTCCATGTAATTGTATCAAGTATCATGTGTCAAGTAATCAACAATTGATTTTAAGCATCAAGTTTAAAGTAAGGTTTCAATCATAAATAAACAGGTTTATGTTTAAAGCATTAAATAACATTTCTATAAAAATGTTTAACATGCTTCTCAGTCCCGAAGTAAAACAAATAAGTTTGAAAGGGGACAATGAACTCACCTTGTGTCCGAAGTGCTTGACTAAGTGGAATAAGAATACACCGCTCTTTGTTTGCTTTCGTTATGATGTTCAAGTTCCTGTATTGATTTCATGAAATTTTGTAACTTATAAGTATTAATAGTGGTGAATTTGTGTGTATGGATGTGTTAGCCATAATCTTTGGCTAACACTCGCAAGTCTTGGTCAAGATTCGGCCCTTGTTTGTTGACTATGGGTTTTAGGTTCAACTTAGCTCAATGTCATGGAATTTTAGGTTTCATGTATGAAACCCAAAGTCTTTAATTCAAGTGGCGACTCTTAACCTCTTGTAGTCTAGTATGTGTTCTTATTGCTTCATTAGTCTTGACACTTTAAAACTCTTTGTTCCCATAGTTCAAATACAATGCTTTGGCTTTTATGGAATTAATCCAAAATCATGTCACCTTTGTAATAATATGTCATAATAAGTTTAACTAAGTTCATTTATGGCTTTACAAAGTGTTTGTTTATTCCATTATTAGTCGGGCCAAATTGAGTAATCTTGGGCCTAATTGTTAGGTTTGGCCCAACTAATGTCTTGGGCATAATGGTAGATGTATGGGCCGAATAGTAGGGTCATTGGGCCTTATGAGTTAAGTGGATCAATAATATCGACAATGGGCCTAATCAAACGGCTAGGTAAAAATTAGTGGGCCGAACGAATTGTTTATTGGACCTATTACATGACTTGCGGTTTCCTGTTGGGCCAAGCAAGAGAATTGGGCCGAATGAGTTTGGTCCAAGCAATTTAATTGGGTCGGTTGTTTGTCATTGGGTCAAGGGTGGTTGTGTTGGACCGAACCTCAACTGTTAGTGGGCCGAAGGAATGGGCTGTGAGGGAGCTGGCCTGGATCTCACGATTTTCTGATTGGGCCTCGAATTTGGGCCTGAGAAATAGACCGAATGAATAAACGATTAGAGAAAAAAAATGCTATTGGGCTTGTGGGTGATGTATAGGCCAGTAAACGAATTGTTGGGCTATTGCTAACCAACTTTTCTATGCTGGATTGCATGAGGTCGATCTGTTTAACAGAGAGGCAGCGAACCCTTGCACTAGTTGAGTCAAGGTTCGGCTGAGATCTCAAATGGTTCGACTGAAGTAGCACATGGTTCGCCGACCTGACCCAGGGTTCGTGATGAAACTAGGTTCGTTGCTTCAAGAAGGGTTCGGTTAGAGAGGACTAAGATTCGTGAATGTTCCCCGAAGTCGTAGGGTTCGGCGGTGTGCATGGGTTCGCCGGAGTTGTAGGGTTCGGCCATAGTTCGTCCAGGTTGATGAAGGGTTCGACTGTCCCAGCCACAAGGTTCGCTGATTAGCATCTTCAGCCGTAGGGTTCGGGGCAACATGAAAGTTCGGTTGAAAGGAATGGTTCGGCCACCTTAGGTTTCACCGGAATACTCAGGGTTCGCCACCCTGAGTTCTAGGTGAGCCACCGCGAACCCCCACCTGACTAGAACCCTTCGATCTGGTTGACCTCGTGGTATAGTCTCCCACAGTGCATCTCCTCATGATGCCTGGTAAGGACGGAGTAGGAGTGTGGCCGGTTGTTTGTGTGGGTGTCGAGCAAATGGGTTAAAAACCCTAATTTCAGTGAACTTCACACGCATTTACCTTCAAATCGGCTGGACCAACGTGTAGATCTGCTGTACTTTCCAATAGAGGGCTTCAAGATGATCGTTTAGGCTCCAAGAACACACGAATTGGTTGAGAATTGGAAGAGTTATGGACCTTTGAAGATCAAAATGGTGGGTTTTTGTTAATGGTGGTGATATGAACGGGAAAGAGAAATTGGAGAGAGAGAGTGACTTGAAATAAATGAGAAAACTAACTCATTTAGGGTATTTATACCCCGGGGTGGTTCGGGTCCGTTTCGGTTGCTCGGTTCACGTTTTGTCGCGTATCCGGCACGTTACGCGCGTTTTTCGTAAATAAATTAAAATGAGTTTATTTTAACGATTCGAATGTTATTTATTTCTAAAATTTAATTTAATTATCGTTGTGATATTTTATTTGTCGTACTTAATTATTTTTACGCGTTTCATAATTTACGCATTTCGTTAATTTTCTTCGCGATTCAATAAAATAGTTAAATTTAAATTATTTTAAGATGAGTTTCAAAATTGTAAAATAAGAAATATAATATTTCTTTAAATTTAT
The DNA here is from genome assembly GCA_009363875.1 of Mikania micrantha. Classification (NCBI taxonomy): domain Eukaryota; kingdom Viridiplantae; phylum Streptophyta; class Magnoliopsida; order Asterales; family Asteraceae; genus Mikania; species Mikania micrantha. Next base: position 61,537,273 of record CM018697.1, read on the forward strand.
GGTTGTTCGTGTCGTTATTCGTTTTCGTTATCGTTTCATCAGATCGCGTCACCATCGCGCGTATTCGTTCGAATCGTCATTCGAACGAACACGTCGACGGTTTGGCTTTCTGATTCTTGTTATCTACTGTTAAGTCATTATTTCAGAACGTTAAACTACCAGAATCACTCGTACAGATCGTCACCTATACGAATAACTCGTCGGTTTAGCATTCCGCAACAATAACCGCTTTAGTTTCGTTTTGTTAAACCTCACATACGTTTATACAACTAATATCACATCATGTATTCGTGTTTCAACACTGTGTTGTCTGACATGTTTTCTGACTGTTAAACCCTAAGGTTTTAGTCAGATTCAGACAATCGTTTAATAGTTTCATGCTAATCAATATGTATAAATAGTCTAAACATAGTTTAACGAAATGTGTACCTGAATCACTGTACATGTTTACTGTTACGATCACTGTTCCGGCACGCGTCCGGCACTGATGTTACATGGTTGGCTTGAGCAGCTGGAGCATTTAGCTGAAACGCCCGGCCTCTTGCCACCCTCTGATTGTTTCCGGTCAACTTTGGGCATTGGTTTCTGAAGTGACCTACTTCGCCACACTCATAACAGGCTCTTGCCTGTGCAGGTACCTGGCGAACAAGTGCAGCTTGTATCGGTTGAGCTTGTGGAGCGGGCAATGCAAGCGGAGCAAATTGCATCCTTTGTGCTTGCTGTGCACTCCGACAGACATTAGCAAGAATGCCAAATTTGCCACAGTTGTTGCAGATGCGACAAGGCACGTTTGGCAAGTAATGACATCTGCAGGTATTACACTGGGGAGTGTTCCCAATGTAATTTCTTGCAGTGGAGTTGTTTGATGATTGCTGTACAGACTTAGCAGTAGGAGAAGTGACCACAAAATTCCTGGTCTTTCTCTTCTTGTTGCTGCTTTTAGAAGAACTACCAGCCTCAGTCTTGACTTCAGATTTTGTTTCTTTCACAGCAGACTTCACCTCAGCTTTCTTCGTCCCCTTTCTCGTGAGTGTTCCAGCCTTTACATGATTATCAGTGAGCGTAGCAGCTAAACGGATCGCAGCCTCAAGTGTTTTGGGGTTGCTCCCGTAAACTGTATCCTGAATTTGCATCGGCAGACCACCAATGTATTTCTCAATTGCTCTCTCCAAGGGTGTCACCAGATGAGGTACTAGCAGACTATACTCATGAAACTGAGTATTGTAGGTAACATTCTCCCCGCTATCCTGCTTGAGTTCCCAGAACTCAGTCTCCAGTTTCCTCATCTCACTGTGAGGACAGAATTCAGTGGTCATCAGATTCTTGACCTCAGTCCAAGTCAGTGCTAGGGCAGCATCAAGTCCCCTAGTTCGCTTTTCCCCATTCCACCAAGTTAGTGACCTCTTTTGAAAAACACTGGTGGCATAGCGCACCTTCAAGTTCTCAGGACAGTCGCTGTTGATGAAGGTATTCTCCATGCTCTCAAATCACTGCAGTAGACCAGTGGCTGATTCAGCACCCGTGAACTTCAGAGGATTACATGAGTTGAAATGCTTGAATGTGCAAATTGGCGGATTTGCACCTCCTCTGTTTTGATTGATGTTCTGATTGGCCTGAGTCAAATGGTTCACCAATCCAGAAATAAGTGTTGCTAACTCTTGTATGCCGGAGTTGGCATTACTGTTGTTAGCATCCCTATTGTTTGAGTCATCTTTGTTGTGACGGCGCGACGGCATGTTTCTGAGAAATTAGAAACATGTTACTACCGTTTACAACGTAAGTCATACAAACAATGGTCAAATGAGTTCATTTAGACAGTTAAGATTACATATAGGAACTATATTTCTCTCCTATCTGTCATTAAACTCATAAAGATTTTAAATTTCCTAAAATTATACTAAGTGTCCTAGTTGGTCATAACTAACATTAGCTAGCTATTCCTAAGTCCTATAGATTTCCCACCCTATACCAACACTGATAACCTCCTGATGCAATGCAACAAGCTTATATATAGGGCATATGCAGAGGTAGATCGCAATCTCCCCTACACCGTCCCACCACCGTTCCATTGCACCACGATTATGCCCTTGCTAGAATTTAGGGTGTATCATGTATCTTACCATAGTCACACTTCACAAACCTTATCCTAGGTAGGATAATTTTGAGTGAAGTGGTCTCTAGTTCCCTTGGACAATTAGGTTCGCCTAATGTCTAAGTTCACCTGACATGTAGGTTTGCCTATTTCTAAGTTCACCTAATGTCTAAGTTCACCTGACATTAAAGTTTCCCCTAATGTCTAAGTTCACTAAATTCCATACCAAATCTCAATGTCCATAATCATCAATAAGGGTCCATATCATCACTGAGTGCTCTTATTGTCACTAGGTGTTCATATCCTCCCTGTAATTTATCCTCATCAAGTGTCCATACCATCACTAAGTGTTAGTATCATCACTATGCGTTTATATTCTCTCCAAGTGTCTATATCATCATTCAAGTCCCCAATCAATCACTAAGTGTTCGCGTCGTTCATTGACCCTATGCACCCTACGTGTCCAATGAGCGTGTTTCTAAGTGAATTTATAAGTGTTCATCAAATGTGATCATCCAAAGTGTCAATCCAAACCAACCTTAACCAACATTCCATCAACAATCCATCAATCATAACCTTACAACACTTCCTAGTAATGTCCTAATAATATCCTATGTTCCTGACACTGACAGACACCCGATATACCACAAATGATATATGTATAGGGCATATGCAAGGGAAGATCGTAACCTCCCTTACACCGTCCCACCACCTTTGTAGTATACTACGAGTGTGTCCTTGTCTAGAGATCAAGAGATCTAACAGAAAATCCCTAAGCAGATAAATCCCTAAACAGTTAAGTTCTTAAGCAGATAAGTATCCCATACGGGTAGTTCCCTTATTCCTCAATACTGACATCCACCCGATGTACTGTAAATGGTATATATAGGGCATATGATAAGGGTAGGTCGCAACCGCCCAAACCACCGTCCCACCACCTTTACAATACATCACGAGTATGTCCTTATCGAGTCATTAGGGCACAAATAAGCAAGTAATTAGTAAGCAACATATATTGATCGGATGTATAACAGGAGTTCAATTAACATGTAATAAACACACAAGCATGAAATCCTGAATATACTAACTAGTGTATGAATTTCTTCATACTAGGGTATCCTACGGTTATAGACTAGGTCAACCATTTCTAGTAACCCAATTCCCTATAACCCAGGCTCTGATACCAATCTGTGACACCCCGACCGATGGCGGAAACGTCGGGATGCCACGAGGGATGTGTAGATTGTTCAAATGCTCGTGGGCATCTAAATCAAATCATCGTATATCATTCAATCAACCAAAGTAATTACACAAAAATCATGTTCATCATGAATTAAATACATCAATTACACAAAAGAATTAGCTAAACTAACTAAACTCTAATCGCCAGAATTTTAGTTAATTAGCTAAGTCCAAGATCCTATATGATGATGTCCAAAAGTGTGAGTTCCATCTTCATTAACCTACTTAGCCTTATTACCTGAAACATGTAAAAATCAAATGTTAACTACAAAGTAGTTCGTGAGTAATCATAAGTCTTTATAATTAAAAAATGTTTTACAAAATAGTTTTATAAAACGAGTATAGAGTTTAGAGTTTTCCTAAAAATTCCATTACAATAACCAAGCACATAACCCAAAGCACATAATTCAACACATAACCACACATCTTAATTAATCATAACTAATCATAGATAGCCCATCATATAACCAATCAACCATTCACAATCATCAATCATCTCAAATATTATAAGTGACTATACATGCATCCTTGAAGTTGACCGAAGCCAAAGACTACGATACACGGATGTGGCAACCTCCACGTGACAATACATGCATCATTATAGTTGACCGAAGTCGAAGAAAACGACACACGGATGAGGCAAACTCCTCGTGACAATACATGCATCATTGTAGTTGACCGAAGTCAAAGACAACACACGGATGAGGCAAACTCCTCGTGACAATACATGCAGTCATTACGAAGGACCGAAGTCAATAGTAACAACTCATGGAATATGATAATCCATAACTATGGATTTCATACAATTAAGCAAGTGTCATCCATGTAATATCAGAATAATATTGAAAATGGGTATACATGTTTCACCTCCGAATTTAAAACAAAAACAGTTTAAAAGAAAAGGAGGGTATGAGAACTCACCTGTCTCCTTAGATTCGGTGTTCCCGCAATATGCACGCTCACGTAAGAGAATTCACTAGAAACTCAATCACCTGTATTTAACGTATGGTTGTGTTCATCAATATATGCGTTTCATTTTAATTGAATAGTTATAAGTGTTTTTTTCTTATTGTTATGTGTTTTGTTCCCCTTAGTTCTTGTATTTAAATTAAGAACAACTACCCAATATTGTATGAGTGATCACCATTAATATCTATATAGTTGAACTAATTACTTGAACTATATATTGATGGTAACTTATTATGAGCCTTGAGTACATCTTTATAAAATAAGTACTACAAGTGAGTAACCCTAATCTTATACATACTTAAACATCCATGCATGTCTACTTTTGTCAATCGACATATTATAAATTATCAAAGTTTACTTAATGCATAACATAACTTATGTATGTCATTTATTCATAATATTAAAACCATGTAAGATCTTAAACTTCTACTTAGGAAATTTAGAGAATTTAATAGCCAGGATTAAGTATGCATGCATGGTTGTTCATATATGTATATGTCTATGTATATCCTCGCTTCCCATTACCCTTAACCTATCAACCTATTGGATTTCAATTCGGTATCCCCTAAGGGCAGCGAACCTTCTATCACCATTAGGATGGGTTCGGCTAACAAAAGGGAAGTCACCCTTATAGTTATATGGTTCGGCAATAATATATAGGTTCGCTGCATGGAGTTAACTCAACCGAGGGTTCGTGGCTTGCTAGTAACCAAAAGGTTCGTGGGTGTGATGATTGCAAAGGGTTCGACTAGATGGTTCGGTGCCCCTAAGGCTCGCCACCTTAGGTTTCGCATGGCATGAGGGTTCGCTGCTGAGAGAGTAGGTTCGCCCATAGTGAGGGTTCGGCCATGGCAGCCACTTCATGCATGGTTCGTTGCCCAGCTAAATGGTTCGTTACATGAAACAGGTTCGGCCCAAGTTACCCTAGGTTCGGCCATCCTATAGGGTTCGGCCCTTATGGTTTCCCGCCCAATGAAGGTTCGTGAGGTTAAGGGTTCGGCCAACCCTTGAGGGTTCGGCCAGTCACAAGCTACAGCTCATTCTCATCACCATCGATTCCTAAATGTTTACAGGTTTACACATTGCTGCCACGGTTTAATACCCAACGATCTACCCATGTAAACCCTAAAATCATTTACCAAGTTGATATCCATACACGAAATAGGGTTTTCACCCAAAACCGAAAAGTAAAGTGGTCGTCTTACCTTCAAATCGTGGTCAACAGCAGGGTTTCTTCGTATCCTCTTGTAGCTCTCGATCACGCGGTCGTTTTGGCGCCAAGAACACTTGAATCCGTCGAGTAACGAGTGAGATAAGTTAGAGAGAAGGTAGAGAGAAAGTGTGTGTGATTCTAGAGAGAGGAGGAGAGTTGAGAAAATGAGGGGAAATGGTGGAGTCTTCCACCATTTAAGTCTATCCCGTTCCCGCGTGTCCGGTCTCGTTTTTATCGCGATAAAATATAATAATTGTTCAGTTTTTAACGTAAACATATTTAAAAATATAACTCGTTTAAATAATTTAAATTTCATCTTTATAGAATAATTTTAAAGAAAATGATTTCTAATGAGCTACTTCGTAAAATAATTCCGTTTCGTTTTTGTTAATTTAATTATTCAAATTACCCGATTTATTCGAGTTGAATTTCAGTTGTAATTCCTAATAAACATTATTGGTTTATTATTTAAATTAATAACGTTTGATATTATTCAATTATCTCGTCGAAACGTGTTACTCGCGTACGTATTCGTAAAGATCGTCACCTTTGCGAATCCGATGCTCGTATCGTATTTCGATTGGATTTATAATTTATGGAATATCGTTTCAGTATATTATTCTTAATAATAATATTCGAGTGAATCGTCACTCACGCGAATACATTATTAAGTTAATATTTCTGAATCAACATTCGCGTTTAAGTAATGTTCGCAACTTCACTTCGCGTAATTAATTCCCATTATTTATTAACTTTAATATTATCATTCCCAAACCAAAACCCACTAAACCCTAGTCACTGACACATCCATGATAGACTGAAATATGCATATGTATAGGGCATATGCAGAGGTAGGTCGCAACCTCTCCTACACCGTCCCACCGCTATTTCGATAAACCATGACCATGTGTCCTTGACTACGTTCAGCAACCAAACCATAACAAACTCCCCGTTCCATTCCAATTCAACTCAAATCCATTCCAGACCAATAATCCACAATCAGTATAATGTAACTGCGATAAACTCTCTGGTTCTGTTTAGTTGGGTTACAACTAAACTTCCCATGGTTTACGCGTATAATATGTTATAAACATGCATACCTGTAACAGTGATAATCACCAATAAATAATTCATCATCATTAATAACAATAAATCTTAGGTCGTAACAGTACAATCGTACGGATGTACGGACAACCTAAAGTACAGTGATGTTACATGTTGACTTTGTTTTCTTACATGTTTTTCTCAGGTGATGGACATGCTTAAGACTAGGAGTTCAGGATGCATACTAGGATGCCCAAATAGATGACCGAGTAGCTTTTGAAAGTGCATACTTTTGTTTATTACATGTGAATCATTTTGATATCTTGTACAGTTACAAGATAGTAAACTCATGATTCTTTTGGATAGGCTTACATTGTTAAATTATCAAACGTGACAATTGTAATTTAACATTGTAATCATAGTTTAAATTTTATTATGCTTTAGTTATTCCCAAATGATGTGTTATGTATACAATCTGATCACTTCGATTCTCACACGATATTGCACCCTAGGACCATTCCACTCAACGGGAAAGTTGACAAACCTACGTATGATACATGAGGGTCGCATGCGCCCTATGAAATTTTTTTTCCTTCTGTTGTGTATGATCTAATCTTGACTAGCCTCCAACAAAATTTTAGCACCGACCTCAACGAAGTGAGAGACAATATTGGTTGTGAAGAAAGTTGATGAAATACTGTTCCGGTCAACGAAAGCAGAAAGTGGATATGCACGAGAATTGTAAACGACAAAATATATTGAAGAAAATAAGAAATGCGGAAATAAATTTAAAACTAATTACTATTAGTCTCAACACACCACACACTAAACCTTAATTTTTTTTCTGAACGGCGAATGTCTAACTGTTTACAGGTCATGTCACTAAGGTCTAATTACCTGGAACTCCCTGAGGCATCACAACCACCTCAGGAGAAAACCCCCACTGAAAAACCCCTGACCCCTCAGACCCATTTTTCGCTACGGAAGGGATTTGAACCCAAATAAAGAATATACGTAATCATTCATAGTCAAAAATTTTAGTTACTAATTCACTAATTCCGATTCCAATTAGGTGCTTGTTTGGAAATTTAATTATTTTGTTCACCAATTACATAAATCATTCCTTGTTAGCATATTCTTTTTTACATCAACAATATTATTTAATGGAAAAGAGTCAAAAACATTCCTCATTGTCGTTTTCTTTAAAGCAAACTATATTTCTATTAGATACATTTCAATTAATCATCACATTATTCATTATCTTTTTGAAATTTAATTTGGTATTTATTTTTTTATTATATAAACCGATCCAACCTGAACCAGATTGAAAATCTTAATATTTATATATTTATACTTTATAGTAAAAGAGCAACTATTCTGCCACTTGTCACATTATTACACCACTATTGCTACTTCTCACCTTCTTACACCACTATTGTCACTTGTCAATCTTTTATTATTTACTTAATTATCTCTTTTATTAAATAACTATATGCTTTATCTTATTAAATAAATCATTTCTTTTGTTAAATAATTATAATACTAATAACTAATATATTACTTATTTTTTAATTTTAAAACACCCTTAAATTTGTTTATAAAATATGAAATTTCCTAAAATCAAAATTTTTTAAAGTAAGAAATATTTTATTTTAAAAGAAAAATAAAAATTTATGTAATAAAAGTTATTTAAAAAAATAATTTTTTAAAAATAAAATATACGATAAAAGGAGTTTGTAAACAGTGAGACGTTTAACTTTAATAATTATAAAAATTATATTTTATTTCATTTATTTATAAAAGTTAGTTTTTAACGCCGGTTATTTCAAAGTTATCAATTGTTACACATTAAAAGGTTATATATCATTTGTATAGTTATTGAATGTTTTAATTATTTTTTATGAATTAGAATATTTATTAATATGTAAATTAATCATTTAACATCATAATATCGTTTTATAATGACTAAATTTTCATTGTTAACTATTTAATTTTTTATATTAAATCCGTATAATACACGGGTTAATAGCCTAGTTTACTAATAAACAAATTCATATATGCGTACTTTATTTAAAAAGTGTAAAAAAATTAATCCGGTAAAAAAAATGTTTTTCATGCTTTAAGGCAGCATCTTGTTTAGCATATTTAACTTCATTGTTTAACATCACGTGAATCATTCTCAGTGGTCGCTTTTTTTAGAATTAATTACCAATACAATCAAGTTTTACTCTCTTTTTATCAAAATAATCACTGAAATTTAGCCTCCCGTTTCAGCTTTATACGTTCCTTTAGACGCCGCTTTATACGTCCGTTTTCTATACTTTTTTATCCCTAAAATAAACATACGGGCACACACATCAGCGGCTTTGTCGGGGTTTAAATAGGTGTCTTAATACTCATTTTCTATCGGCGTCTTAAGAAGCCTTTAGACGCCCAATTTAAATGCTTATTCTGATGTCTTTTTGAAGTCAACAACAATTTCAGACGCCGGTTCTGGATGGATGTGACCTTACCTGATTTGACTGATTTGACGGCTTGAATTAGACATCTTAAAACGCTGGTGGAAAGGAATCTTAATACACCCATTTAGATCCTGACAAAGCCGCCAATATGTGGGCACATATGTTTCTTCTTGTGACACAAAAGTACAAAAAACGAGTGTTTAAAGCGCCGTTTAAAGGGGTGTCTAAAGCTGAAACGGAGGGCTGAATTTCATTGATTATTTTGTTAAAAAGAGGGATAAACTTTACTATTCTGATAATTTCCCCCCCTTTTTTTTTTAAACTAGCAGTGTATTTCTGTTATATACACTTCTATTAATCATCACCTTATTCACTATGTTTTTGAATTAAATTAGATTTTCTTTTTTTATCAAATTAACTGATTTGACCTAATATAACCTAAACCAGACTAAAAAATTCTAATATTTACTAAGAGACAACCGACCCTTAAAAATCTCGAACTCTCATTCTAAGATTCGCTAGTGACAATAAAGGAAAGATAGTCAAGATGTCGCAATCACGCTAGGGAAAAGCACAGAAGAATCGTATGACTCCTTTATACATGCTTGACATGGCTCGAGAGAATACAACTTAGTTTGTAGAGCTTGACTGTTTCGATTTGCTCATAATTGAAGCGCAAACGAAAGAAACAAATTATGTATATAATTTGAATATGATCAAGACCAGTGCGCATATGAAACAAAACGTATACATTCGATTAACATTCTTGTCTGTACATTTAAGGCTATTTATAGCCTTCTAAATGGCAGTTAAATAGCGGTTAATTACAGTTTATAGGCGCCAGGTAACTAACTTGTTAACTAACTAACTAGATTTTATCAAACTAATATTCTAAACCTTACTTAACTAAGTTGACCAGTTAAGATACAAATATTAACATCTAACAACTTCCCTCCTAATTTTTGTATCTTAACGCACTAAACATCATCACATGCCTCGTCCACTTCCGAGTGGCCAATCTCGAACAACTTGAATCTTCCTTTTCCTGAATGGCACGTTATCTTCACCTTTGAGTCTAGATTTTCCTTTGAACTGATCCTTTGTGCTGCTTTCACCCATATCAAACGTATATATAACCTTGCTGCTCCTTTCTTCCTTTCAAATTCTTGTAAAACCATTCCATCAAATTAAGGTATGTGTTATAAGTGAGCACAAGCTTGTATCCTCTTCTAGAATCCAGCCCCATATCGGCTACTAACAAAACCCAAAAGTTATTATTGTTCACCGCATCCTTTCCTCTATTGATTTGCACACTTAAGTACAAATCATATAAGTTTACAATCTGATTTTCAATCATAGGAGGCCAAGAACTTGGTTTCTTGATGATGTATTTGATGAACCGTTTGACCATTTCTTCAAATTTCTTTCTCAATTAGACTTTATTTAACAGATATATGTGGACTGAATTGAGAAGGTCCAAGAAGACATCCATTTCCTCCAATGTTGAGATCCTTTCAATCTCACCATCTGATTCTATCTCTTTCCCTTTGTTACTTTTCCTTTTCATTTCTTCTTGTCGATCCTTAATCTCCATTTGTTCAAAGTGATCCACATAATTGATATGTTATCCAAATGATCAACATCATTCCATTTGATGTTGGATTTCCTTTCATCGTTTACATAATCTTTTGAGGCCTTCTCATCCTCCTTTAATTATTGCTCCACACAAACCATGTATGGTTTTGTGATAACACACATTGTTCCTTCAAATGTTACTTCGAATCCTTGATTAATCAACTCTTTTAAACTTAAAACATTCCTTCGTAATTTTGGTTGATAATAAACTGAATTCGGTTAATGAGTTGTACCGTTGGAACTAAATTCAATCGACCCTTTCCCACGAAAATATGAGTTCCCTGTCTTTTTATTAAAGGTCTCGATCACAAATGAATTCTTAATTGTTTTGAATAGTTTCTTGTTTCTGCATGTATGTAAGTTTCGATCCAAACTTACAAACCAAGTATGTTTCCACCCTTCTCCTTCAGTACCCGACACCATGAATTCAGATCTAAGTACCCGATTCTTACAAATAAATTTGGAGTTACCGGGTCGACTACAATATGCACATCTATTGTTCTTGAATGTTTTAAATTTGCCTCTTTCGCATGCATATTTTATGAAATATGTTGCCAATTTCATCCCTTTATCTATAATCGTCCCTTCTTTGCGTCCAATCTGAAAATTGTCTACTTTGATACACAAACTTTCCATGCTAGAATTCGAATGATCCTTCCGATCAATCCCTGGCAATTCCCTTTGATCTCCCTGATCAAGATTGCCCCTTGAATTCTTCAGTTCTTCGCCTATGTCGTCTATACCGCTTATCTTTATCCCTTTGAGTAGTTACTTGAAATCTCGAACAAACTGGCTCTGATGCCACTTATTGAAGTGCAAACGAAAGAAACAAATATATAATTTGAATATGATCAAGAACCATGCGCAAATGAAACCAAACATATACATTTAATTAACATTCTTGTATATACATTTAAGGCTATTTATAGCCTTCTAAACGGCAGTTAAATAGTGGTTAATTAGAGTTAATAGGCACCAAATAACTAATTTGTTAACTGACTAACTAGATTTTACCATACTAATATTCTAAACCTTACTTAACTAAGTTGACCCATTAAGATACAAATATTAACATCTAACAGGCATTGCATTTACGAGTTGGAGTCTGATTGACCAGTATCTTGTACTTGAACCGGTGGCTCACTTTTTCTAGGTAACGGGAAACACAACCGAAACATGCCACTATACAAGCATATGATAGTCTATATAAGCCTCTGGGCAATTCACCAACCATGATAAATAACTGGAGAATGTCCAAAGGTAAGCATGCATGTCATTCTTCACTCTCATTGAAATTCAATCACTTACCATAATATGGTTGGTTACAGTAGGTCCCTTTCAATTCAATTCTAAGATAAGATTAACTATTGTTTAATATTAGAAGGTTCATTAAACAAGGGGGTGGACATTCTTTGGGTCGGTCTATGTGACACCCCAACCTGACGAGGGCTGACGTATCGCTATTACAGAAATCAAAACAATGCACATTTCCGTATTTAATGAACTAACACTAGTTAAATACAAAATATCTAATTACATCATTAACTATCATAACCAACTTTCTAATATTTTTATCTTCTCTTCACACATCCCTTGAATCCCATGAGTACCTGCTTTAGTAACAGAGAAAACAATAAAAAGAAATACGGCTGAGCCAAAAATTTGCACAGTAACAGAAGAACAATGGTAATGATGATGATATTTAATTAAGGAAACGATTACAAAAATGGCAAAAGATAGCGGTGACAAAGTCAGCAGAAGTATTACAAATGTAATGATCATAAGATAACATATGATGACGAACACCAAAACGAACTAACCACACGATTAACAATTTCAATTAATCAGAATGATACACAATCAAAAAAGTCGTATGGTAAGGAGATACCCATTTGAGCACAAAACAAAACAAATGGTGTACACAGACCCGTCGGCCTAATGTACCAAATTGTGAGCTGTATGTGGGCACACACCAACAATCACCGAAACAAAACAATTATCCTAGGACCAGTCCATACGCCTCCCAAAATATCACTCCTCAAATGCCAAAATATGGAGACGCCGTGAACCAGTCACACCGTCAAGGAAAGTGCTACGCCATTAAAGCCCCAATGACGCACCGGTAGAATCACCTACCGGAGGCTTTGCTCGGGTATCGGATTTGAAACAGTTTACAATTAACAGTAATCAAATATCTAAACAAAGTTCAAATGCAATGATTTTATAAGTTGATATAACGAAACGTGCGATAATAAATATGATTTAATAATTATATCGCATGCTTTGCAAATCAGAATCAAAGGATGCTCGAAATCAAAAGGTTCAACTTATTGAAATGAATATAACAAACAAACTAAACAAATATACTATGAGTTATGTTAGGACATTTTTGTAACAGTTTGCTTTTCAAAATTTATAAGTTATTAGAGGTTTGGCTGAGGTTCGTCTGGCCCACGAACCTAAGCAGGTTCGGCGAGCCTAGGTTTTGTATTGTAAAGGTTCGTCCAGCGAACCTCAAGGTTCAGCCGGCGAACCTATCAGTTCGGCTAGGTTCGTCTGAATAGTATGTATATATAGCAGGTTTGTCTAGAGGTTTGTCACTTCTTCAGTTTTTGAGTGGGAGACAAATATGCTTTCTGTGTGTGCGATTGTAAGAACTGTGTGTTCTTGTCCATTTCATTGTAATCAGATTGTTATATTCAATGAAATGATGTTTATAAATGATTGTTCGTTTTTATTCATATAGATCAAATATATATTCCGCATATATTTGATTGTTAATAGGATTCCGTTGATCGATCGAGAGCAAATCTACAGTGGTATCAGAGAAAAGGAGGGGTTCCATACAAGTATTTTGAAGATCTACAATCATTTTGGAGATAAAAAGAACAAGAGATGGATTAAAATTCAATTTTTTTGTGTTTGATTGTTGTGTTGATAGTGTTATCATCATCTACTGCTTTGGAACATCAGAATTCAGAGATTTGTGGCTGCAATTTGTTGTTTCTGAAGGATTTTTCTTGAAATTTTGAAGGTTTTCCTTCCAAAATTTTCGAATTCTGAAGACAGGTTCGGGAGCCGAACCTTAGTTTTGCTCAGGTGTTGTCTGAAGCATAGGTTCGCTGTTAAAAGTGATTTTTGTTGAGGTTCATGTAGAGATTTTGAAGAGGTTTGTCTCAAGGTTTGCCTACTGCTGAGGTTCGTTTGATTAGGGTTCGTTTGACTAGGGTTCGTTGGTCAAAGTTCTATTCAAGAGGTTCGTGAAGATCAAGGTTTGTAGAAGGTTCGCCTGTTATTTAGGTTCGTGAGGTTAACTTTTCAAAGGAGGTTCGCTGATAAAAATTCAGAATCATAGCTGATATGTTTACTGTTGTAGCTAGTCTAAATTCTAAGATACATAGTATTTTGATTAGTGAAACTGAGTCAGGAAGTACAAATAAAGTTCCCAAACTACTTGATTTGAAAGATTATGAGAACTGGAAATGTCGCTTGGAGACACATCTCAATGGAACTGACACAAATCTTTGTGAAAGAATCTTGTCACCCTATGAAAGACCAAAGGTGGTAGGGACAGATTTGGATCAAATTCATGAGAGATTGGATGTTGATCAAAGAAAGAAATACGATTCTGAGAAGAAAGCTTATTGGAAGTTGAGTCAAGCAATTCCTAATCAGATACTTTATCAATTTGATGAACATAAAACCTCATATGGTTTATGGAAAGCGTTAAAGGCAAGAATTGAGGGAAATACCAAACTTAAGAAGATGAAAGCCACTAATATACGCAAAGAGTTTGAGAACTTCAATTTTATTGGCAAAGAGAGTCTTGAAGCTTTAATAACCAGATATAGACATTTGTTGACTGAAGTTCGGAAGTGTGGAATTGAGTATACTGAAGAGGAGAAAATAGATTGTTTTGCAGATGCGTTGCATGAAAGATGGAATTCATTGGTGTTGATTTTGAGAGAAAATCTACCAGGAATGATACAGGTTGAGTTTATCCAAAAGATAGAAGAACAGGAAATGAAAGATAAGAGAAAAGCAAGAAGAGTTCACGTTACTCAGGACCCTTCTCTCTATGGTGCATGTCACACCCCGAGCCGGCGGGGTTGGATCGGAATCCCCGCCGGGCGGAAGATTCCCGGGGCGTGATATCGCGGGTGATAATCATGATGATCAGATTGTTTACATAGCATCAATGTTTAAGAATAACTAAAGCACAATCAAATGATACATAGGATTACAAAGTTAAATTACATATAACAATGTTCTGCAATTTAACTAAATAAACCTATCCCAAAAGAATAATGTTTATATCTTGTATATGTACAAGATATCAAAATAATGTTTTTCTTCAACAAAAGTTGTACTTCCCAAAAGTCTACTAGGTCCTCTATCTGGGCAGCCTAGTATGCAAATCCAAGAGCTTAAACTTAAACTTGTTCTTCACCTGAGAAAGCATGTAAAAAGACCAAGTCAACACAACGGTTGGTGAGTTCATAAAGTTTTTAAGTTTAAAAATAGTTTCACAAATCTCCTTCGGTAGAACCTTAACCTCATTAACTCCACATGTAATATCCAAGTCGGTATGCTTATATATAGGGCATATGTAAGGGAACAAGCCCTAGCCAACATCCCACCACATACTAACCCGGATATGACACTGTTGTTAATAATAATTAAGCATTTTACCTACCAATCAATTCAATCCTCACCAAAGCTTTTGTATCTGTTTCAAAGTTTTCATGTCTATTGTATTCATAAGTATTAGTCTTTCATCATGTTTATCAAGCATCATAGATTCACACACACATAGGTTAGCCATTACTTATCTCCTATAAGCAGACAAAAGCTCTGGAATACCAGAAGTTTAGCAATTACATGTCTCTTATATAGATAATAGCTTAGCATTCAATAGGTTCATGTTTAGCCTTTACATACCTCATATAAGCCGACAAAAGCTCTGAAATACCAGAAGTTTAGCAATTACATGTCCCTTATAACCAGGTAATAGCCCCGTAACGTTACGTTTATGTTTAGCATTTACATACCTCATATAAGTCGACACAAGCTCTGGAATACCAGAAGTTTAGCAATTACGTGTCCCTAATAACCAGGTAATAGCCTAGAATCGATACTTTCATGTTTAGCCTTTACATACCTCATATAAGCCGACAAAAGCTCTGGAATACCAGAAGTTTAGCAATTACATGTCCCTTATAACCAGGTAATAGCTGAGTATCATTATGTTTATGTTTTTACATGTATCTCACCCCATAGGTACAACCTCTGGAATACCAGAAGTTTAGCAATTACGTAGACTATGGTTAGATACATGTACAATGTTTCATGCGCAAGTAATAGTTTCCAAGCATACAGTTTCAAGTATTCAATCATTGATTCATCATGTATATCATATGTTTATTTCAAGTCTCATATAATAGCATCACGTCTCATGTAATAGCATCAAGTCTCATGTAATTGTATCAAGTCTCATGTAATAGCATCAAGTCTCATGTAATAGCATTAAATCTCACAAGGATTCAACAATTGCTTTTAAGCCTCAAGCTTAAAGTATATGTTTCAACATAAGGATTATGTTTATGTTTTAAAGCAATAAGTAACATTTCAACAATTTATGAAAATGTTTAACATGCTTCTCAGTCCCGAAGTAAAACAAATAAGTTTGAAAGGGGACAAACGAACTCACCTTATGTCCGAAGTGCTTGACTAAGTGGATTAAGAATATACGCGCTCTTTGTTTGCTTTCGTTATGATGTTCAAGCTCCTGTATTGATTTCATAATATTGTAGTTTATAAGTATAAGTTCTCAAGTATTTGTTGTGTGTGTAAGTGTTAGTCCTAAAGTTGACTAATACTTACAAATCTGGTTTGTTATCCGGCTCAACTTCTTCATTGCTAAAGATGTCTTACTTGCTCATCAATCACAAGTTGTTATTTAAGACTTTTAATCCTTCATGTAACTTGTCTAAAACTTGTTATCGTTTTATAAATACTAAGAAAATGTTTGTTTCATCAATGTATTTACTCTTTGTTTTCATAACTTTCAATGTCTATTCATTTGTTTATTAATCACTTGACACCTATTGGGCCGGATAATATTGTAAGCGATTCGTGTTAACATTGGGCTTAGGCAATAAGTGACCTCAATGTTAGTGGCCCAAATTAATTATTCATTGGGCTATCTCAACACATTGAACCAATTTATATAAGGTCACTGGGCCCTTTGAGGCCACGAATGTTTCGGGCCGGTAGTGAGCTGAACCCGTTCGCTGTGGGCCTGATTAAATTTTATGTGGGTTTTAATTCTAGGGCCGAACACGAGTATGGACTGAATCGTTTAGGTTGGGTCATCTTTGGGTGATGTGGGCCAAGGACGATTGTGTAGCCCAAATGGGAATTTCGTGGGCCAGCAAAGTGTGGCCCGCATCTGTGGGCCGGAAACCTGGAATTGGGCCGAGGGCTTTTAACTGGGCTTGAGCAAGGACTTCATAGGCCATTAACACGTGTGTGGGCCCAAAGAAAAGAATTGGGCCGAATATGGTCATATTGGCCAATTAATAGTGGGCTAATTAGCTAAGTTATTTGGGCCGTTGTATGCTACTGGGTTAAAGCACCGACACATGGGCCAAGGTCCGATCAAATTAAGTTGTTGAGCCCAATCCAGCGAACCTCCACATTTGCGGCAGTAGGTTCGTGGTATCCTCTTAGGGTTCGGTGATGGTATTCAAGAATGCATGGGTTCATCGGATAGCACCAAGGTTCGGGATGGTGGTAGCCCAAAGGTTCGCCTGCCTAGGGTTCGGGTGCCTTAGAGTTCGGCCGGTCATCCCTTAGGTTCGGGACTATAGGGTTCGCCAATGGGACTAGGATTCATGAGGAAAGCTTCGGCGTTCCAAAGGTTCGTCTCCTGGCGTGGGTTCGTGGCTACTGCATGGTTCGGCTATGGTGGCTGTGTTAACACGAAAGGGTTCGGCTGCTTCTAGCTGTAAGAAGGTTCGGCTGGGGAACCTCGACCAGCCCCCATATCACGAACCTGTAACTCTCTTCCATCTCTGTCTTCTCCGAACACAATGTTCCAGGGCCGACTACACATCATGGTAACTCATAACAACGTCGAGTGTGTGTGTGAGTCAAAATGAAGGGGTTAGCCGGCTGGTGGTTCGGTTAGAACAGAAGTAAGCAGAAAACCCTAATTTCAGAAATCTTCTTTCGATTATACCTCAATTTCAGTCGGATAAAACTTCAGATGAGCTGTACTTTTTTTGTAAAGGACTTCAAGATCTTCGCGTGGGCGCAAGAATCACCCGATTTCGTTAAGAAACGAGGGAGATATGGGCTTTCAAAGGTTGTAGATGGTGGATATATGTGGTGGCCGGAAATGTGGAGTTAGAGAGAGGATAGAAATGAAATAAATGAGGTAGATGACTCAATTTAGGGTTTATATACCCCGTGGGTATTCGGGTTCGTTTCGGTTGCTCGGTTCGTAATTTCTTCGCGTATCCGGCACGTCATGCGCGTATTTTGTAATTTAAATAAAAGAACTATTTCTAGGATATTTAGAGCACAAATATTATTAGAAAACATTTTAAATATTGTTGCATTTAATTATTTATCGAAATATTAATATTTTACGCGTTTCGTTTATTGTTTCACAATTTAATAAAACAGTTTAGTTTAAATTATTTTATGATGAGTTTCAAAATTGTAAAATAGAAAATATTTTATTTCCTTAAAATTATGATCGTTCGAATCGTTATTTGTATTCGTTTCGTCAGAACGCGTCGCCATCGCGCGTATTCGTTCGAATCGTCATTCGAACGAACACGTCGATGGTTTGGCTTTCTGATTCTTGTTTTCTACCGTTAAGTCATCATCTCAGAACGTTAAACTATCAGAATCATTCGTACAGATCGTCACCTATACGAATAACTCGTCGGTTTAGCATTCCGTAACAATAACCGTTATAGTTTCGTTTTGTTTCACCTCACATACGTTTATGCATAGTAGTACCAAATCAAGTATTTACGTTTCAACACTGTGTTATCTGACATGTTTTCTGACATTTTAAACCCTAAAGTATTTGTCAGATTCAGACAATCGTATAATAGTTTCATGTTAATCAACTGCATAAATAGTTTAAACATAGTTTCACGTAATGTGTACCTAAGTTTCTGTACATGTTTACTGTTGCGATCACTGTTCCGGCACTCGTCCGGCACTGATGTTACAGTCTCCCCTTGTTAGAGAAATTTCGTCCCGAAATTTAAGACTCGTTATTCGGTACGACTTCCTCGGCAAAGAGTTGGGGATACTTGTTTCTCATGTGATCTTCACGTTCCCAAGTAAACTCGGGTCCGCGCTTTGAGTTCCAACGAACTTTAACTATAGGAATACGGCTTCGCCTCAGTTTCTTGACTTTGCGATCCATGATTTATAACGGTTCTTCAACAAAACGTAAGTTTTCATCCAATTGAATTTCTTCAACCGCTATGATAAGAGTTTCATCGGCTAAGCATTTCTTCAAGTTTGAAACGTGAAAAACGTCGTGTACACCACTAAGTTCATCCGGTTAGCTCAGTCTGTACGCCACAGGACCAATACGTTCGATGATCTCGAACGGTCCCATGTACCGTGGTGTTAATTTGCCTTTCTTTGCGAATCGAACTACGCCCTTCCATGGGGAAACCTTTAACATGACACGGTCTCCCACTTGGAATTCCAACGGCTTGCGCCGTTTATCAGCATAGCTCTTTTGCCTGCTTCGTGTTGCTTGTAGTCTCTGTTGTATCTGAGCAATCTTTTCTGTAGTTTCTTGGATAAGTTCTGGCCCTGTTATTCGATTATCTCCCACTTCTGACCAACAGATCGGTGACCGACATTTCCGACCATAAAGAGCCTCAAATGGGGCACAACCGATGCTGCTGTGATAACTGTTGTTGTAGGAGAACTCGATTAGTGGCAAGTGAGAATCCCAATTACCACCGAAGTCTAGAACACAAGTTCTTAACATGTCCTCCAGGGTCTGAATAGTACGTTCGCTTTGACCATCCGTTTGTGGATGATAAGCTGTACTCAAGTTTAATTGTGTCCCCAAAGATTTCTGCAATGATTGCCAGAACCTTGATGTGAATCTGCTATCACGATCTGAAATGATAGACAGTGGCACACCATGGCGTACCACTATCTCGTTGATGTAAAGCTTCGCTAGTTTATCCATGGAATAAGTTTCTCGCATCGGCAAGAAATGAGCAGACTTGGTTAATCGATCAATGATAACCCAAATAGTGTCATGTCCACTGGAAGTGCGGGGTAACTTGGTGAAAAAGTCCATAGCTATCTGTTCCCACTTCCAAAGTGGAATCTCAGGCTGTTCCAGTAAACCTGATGGTCTCTGGTGTTCCGCCTTCACTTTAGCACACGTAAGGCATCAACCAACATATTCCGCTATATCTTTCTTCATACCCGGCCACCAATAAAATGCACGTAAGTCTTGGTACATTTTATCGGCACCGGGATGCACAGAGTACCTGGTCTTGTGTGCTTCATCAAAAATAAGTTTCCTTAACTCATCTACTGCAGGAATCCAGATGCGATCCTTGAAATAAACAAGTCCATCAGGTTTTGTTTCCAATTGTTTCTCTACACCGCAATCAAGTTCTTTCTTCAATTTTTCTCGTTCAATCGCTTCTTGTTGCGCTTGTATAATGTGATTGTGTAAACTTGTCTGCGCAGTCATTCCCATTGCTCTGACGCGCAAGGGTTTGACTCGTTCCCTCCGGCTCAAGGCATCAGCTACAACGTTTGCCTTGCCCGGGTGGTACTTGATTACACAGTCATAGTCATTCAGAAGTTCAACCCAACGTCGATGTCGCATGTTGAGTTCCTTCTGATCGAATATGTGTTGCAGACTTTTATGGTCAGTAAATATGGTACACTTGGTTCCATATAAGTAATGCCTCCAGATCTTTAGTGCAAACACCACTGCTCCCAGTTCTAGATCATGCGTTGTGTAATTCTTCTCATGAATCTTTAATTGTCTCGAAGCGTAGGAAATGACTTTGTCCCGCTGCATAAGTACACAGCCAAGTCCCTGATGGGATGCATCACAATACACAACAAAGTCATCGCAACCATCTGGGAGAGATAAGATTGGAGCATCACATAGCTTTTGCTTCAATGTCTGAAAGGCTTCTTCTTGCTTTTGCTCCCAAACAAACGGCTCGCTTTTCTGTGTTAGCTTCGTGAGTGGCAGGGCTATCTTAGAAAAGTTCGAGATGAACCTTCTATAATAGCCTGCTAAGCCTAGAAAGGAACGTATCTCCGTGGGTGTCTTTGGAGTGTCCCAGTCTTTTATTGCTTCGATCTTGGCAGGATCAACGTGAATTCCCTTACTCTTAACAACGTGGCCTAGGAATTGAACCTCTTTTAACCAAAACTCACACTTAGAGAATTTGGCATAGAGCTTCTCTTCCTTTAACAGTTCCAAGATCGTTCTAAGATGTTGCTCATGTTCTGCTTTGCTTTTAGAATAGATCAATATGTCATCAATAAAAACAATAACAAATTGATCTAAGTACGGCTTACACACACGGTTCATGAGATCCATGAAAACCGCAGGTGCATTCGTTAAACCAAAAGACATCACCATGAACTCGTAATGCCCGTATCTGGTACGAAACGCCGTCTTCGGTATATCTTCGTCTTGTACTCTGAGTTGATGGTATCCGGAACGCAGATCTATCTTCGAAAAGTATTGGGCTCCTTGCAATTGATCAAACAAATCATCAATCCTTGGTAATGGATACCGATTCTTAATGGTTAGTTTGTTTAATTCCCTGTAGTCTATGCACATGCGAAAAGATCCATCCTTCTTTTTCACGAACAGAACCGGAGCTCCCCAAGGTGAGTAGCTCGGTCGGATGAAACCTTTATCAAGTAGCTCCTGTAGTTGGTTAGATAATTCTTGCATCTCCGAAGGTGCTAACCTGTAAGGAGATTTAGCAACAGGTGTTGCTCCAGGAATCAGATCAATACGAAATTCTACCGGCCGCACAGGAGGCAAACCAGGTAGATCTTCAGGAAACACCTCAGGATATTCTCTCACTATCGGTACGTCTTGTATTGTTTTCTTGTCTTTCTCTTTCTCCACCACGTGAGCCAAGAATGCTATGCATTTCTTTTGCAGACACTTACGCGCTTTTATGCATGATATGATCTTTACGTTTCGCTTTGCTTCATCCCCACGAACTTCCAATACACGATCATCCGTTACTGGAATCCGAAGTAGCTTCTCGGAACAGATGACTTCAACTCGATTGAGTGAGAGCCAATCCATCCCCACGATGATATCGAAACTGCCCAACTCCATCGGCAACAAGTTGATGGCAAATGTGTGATCTACGAGTGTAAGTGGGCAGTTCCTAAGTATAGTGCTAACTGTAACTTGTTTCCCATTCGCTACTTCGATAATGTAAGGGGAGTCTAAAGTTTCCTCAGTAAGACTAAGTTGTCGTGCAAAATCAGATGAAATAAAACTCTGGTCTGCTCCAGTATCAAATAGTATAGATGCATAAGAGTCATGTAAAAGAAATGTACCAGTGACCACATTAGGGTCTTGGCGTGCAGCATTAGCTCCAATAACAAAAGCTCGTCCGCGAGGTGCTTGTGCTCCAGGTTGCACTTTCTTTGGACAGTTGCGGGAGAAATGACCCATTTCCCCGCAGTTGTAGCATCCTCTGTTGTTGTTGTTGACTGGGTTCTGTGGTGGTGGTGGAGGTAGTGCTCTTGCTGCAGTGTTAGTAGCCTGATTCACCGCAAAGCGGCATTTGTTCACCCAGTGGCCAAACCGGCCACAATTCGTGCACTTCCTGCATTGAGCACCAGCAGGATGATGATACTTGCAGTTTGTGCACTGGGGATATTCCCCTCCATAACCCCTAGTAGTAGGGTTGACAGGCGCTGCAGGTGCCTGTCTCAAAGGAGTGACGGCCGTATAATTCTTTACAACCTTTTGTTTCTTCTTTGGGTGGTGCTCGGGCTTCTTTGTTGTGGTTGTTTCCTTGGACTTCCCTGTTTCGTCTTTAAGAACTCCAGACTTTACCATTACCTTGGTAAGCTTAGCTGAGAGGGAAATGGCTGACTCCAAAGTAGCAGGATATGAAGCCAGTACAACGCTTTGTATACATGAAGGTAATCCTGCCACATAGCGATCAATTAGTTTCTCCAAGGTTGGTACCATTTATGGCACCAGGGCTACCAGTTCATGATAGCGGTTGGTAAAAGTCATATGGTCAGCTCCCTTCATCTCATGATTCGAGAGCTCAATCTCCAATTGTTGCAGTTCATGTTTCGAGCAAAACTCATTCCTCAGAAGAAGCTTAAATTCTGCCCAGGGCATCGCCATTGCTTCATCTCTTCCATTAGCCCTGATCCGTGCGTTCCACCATGTTAGAGCTCGCTTGCTGAATAAACCAGCTGCATAGCGAACCTTATCGTGTTCTGGACAGCTGCTAAAGTCCAGAGTGTTCTCCATTTTCTCTAGCCATTGGATTAATCCAACAGCTCCTTCTACTCCAGTGAAGCTAGGAGGTTTGCATCCTACAAAGGACTTGTAGGAGCAGTCAGACGTATGGCTAGTGTTTCCACTAGCTTCTCCTGTAGTATGACCAGAAGTGTTGCCATGGCCCTGGATCATGTTTATCATCTCTGGGATGACCTCTTTCAGTTGGCTTGTCAGTTGGGTACTCAGCAGTGCTTGAACCCGGTGGTGGAGAGTGTGGAGGAGGAGGAGGTGACGGTGGTGAATCCGGTGGTGTAGGAGTCGAAGAGTGAGGAGCAGAGACTTGCGGAGTAGGTTGTTTTCTTGGCAGCATTCTGATCATAACCAACAGAATTTGGTTAGTGCAATGATCGAATGCAGAAAACATAATGCAAACTTAAGTCTTAAATTCTCTACATGTGGGTCCCTAAGTTATAGTCTAGGCCAAACCGTTTAAGTAAATGACCTATTATTCTCTATAACCTTGAGCTCTGATACCAATCTGTCACACCCCGAGCCGGCGGGGTTGGATCGGAGTCCCCGCCGGGCGGAAGATTCCCGGGGCGTGATATCGCGGGTGATAATCATGATGATCAGATTGTCTACATAGCATCAATGTTTAAGAATAACTAAAGCACAATCAAATGATATATAGGATTACAAAGTTAAATTACATATAGCAATGTTCTGCAATTTAACTAAATAAACCTATCCCAAAAGAATAATGTTTATATCTTGTATATGTACAAGATATCAAAATAATGTTTTTCTTCAACAAAAGTTGTACTTCCCAAAAGTCTACTAGGTCCTCTATCTGGGCAGCCTAGTATGCAAATCCAAGAGCTTAAACTTAACCCTGTTCTTCACCTGAGAAAGCATGTAAAAAGACCAAGTCAACACAATGGTTGGTGAGTTCATAAAGTTTTTAAGTTTAAAAATAGTTTCACAAACCTCCTTTGGTAGAACCTTAACCTCATTAACTCCACATGTAATATCCAAGTCGGTATGCTTATATATAGGGCATATGTAAGGGAACAAGCCCTAGCCAACATCCCACCACATACTAACCCGGATATGTGTAACATTTGTGCATATAGTCATGTAGTTGTAAACAGTGTTAGAACAGTGTCTATTCATGGTTCAGTTCATCAATGTGATTCGTATGTTCAAAATGTGTTTTTGTGTGTTACAGGATCTTAGTAATCAGAAAACAAGTATATATTATTTATTTACAGTCGATTTCACTAAGCAAGAACAGTAACTTGTTATATCGAAACAGTGGTGGGCAGCGAGAGTGAGCCCTATATATATACTGCGTTCGGTGTAACAGGTTAGTGTTAGTGCGTAGTGTCGAGACGAATACTATGACATTTAATTAATTCAACAAAGATCGTAATCTGTAAGCGAGACTGAGTATAGTTATGGGTGACGATCCATAATCGTACGAATGTTGAACTTATAATTACGATTAAACGACTTTAAATAATTAATACGATCGGAAAACGTACGCGATTGCGGGTATACACGTAATTTCGAATGTTTAACGATCCGACAACACACGAAGAGTAAAAATAATTATATTAATTATTTTATATTTTTACAATTTTGAAACTCATCATTTAAATGAGTTTAACAGCTCTTTTATTTTAAAGCCGCGTAAAATACGCGTTACGTTCCGGAAACGCGAACCGAGCGACCGAAACGGACCCGAACATCACCCGAACATCACCCGAACTATAAAAGCCTTGAACAAGGCTTATTCTTTCATTTATTACACCACCAACCCATTCTCTCTCTAGAAATTCGTCCAAGCCATCCTCTCTCTAAAAACCAAGCTTCAAACGCGCGTAACTCGCTTATTTCTCAACGAAATTCGTCATTCTTGGTGTCCACGTGAAGCCCTCGACATCCTCTACACGAAAGTACAAGAATTTTCCAGATTCATCCAGCCAAAAACGAGGTATGAGCCAAAGAAGTTGCGGGAATTAGGGTTTTTGTGCGTGGGTTTGTTAAACACTCACATAACCGGTTCTCTTGCACCATTGTCTGAATTTCGCACATGTAGTAACCTTCATTGAGCTTAGGATGACCTAGATCGTGGTCTAGAAATGAGGTTTAGACGAAGGAGACGATCCAGGTTACAGGTTCGTCGAAGGTTCAGGGACTGAACCCTCAAACAGCACCTGGCCGAACCTTAGGGAACACAGCGAGCCCGACGAACCCTGCATGGTTCGTGGAGTTATAAGCGAACCCTAGGGGTCCTCACGAGCCCTCATGCTGTCGACGAACCATCCTAAGGTCACGAACCCTTCTGGACTACACGAACCTTCGCATACTGTTGCTAAAACCAGCCGAAGCTTTCATGCAGCGAACCCTAGTTGCCCGAACCTTCATGCGTCCCACGAACTTTATTGCAGACACGAACCATAGGGATGTAGCCGAACCCTTTTTGATGATTGTGGTCAACGAACCCATAGTCACAAGCAGCGAACCCTACACCCTTCATTTTTCACGAACCTTGCATGCAAACATTAGGGCCGAACCCTATTGATTAGTCACGGCCGAACCCTGGTGGTGTCTTAAGATAGCCGAACCTTAGGCTAGAAACAAAGAGGGTTCGCTGCCAAGAGTGGCAGCCCAAGGACCTTTCGGCCCAAACCAATTCTACTCGGCCCAATCTTATTAGAATTCGGCCCATAGACATAAACCAAGCCCAAGGGAGTTAAGTTGGGTCATTAGATATTCAATTGGCCCAATAACACCTTGGAACTTTACATGGTTTATATAAACATTGGTTGGTTCAACTCAAATCCTTTAGGCTCAATCCAAACTCATTAGGCCCACTAAGATTGTAATCGGTTTGATATTGTCCTTGGCGTGTAATAAGGCCTATATAAATGTTATTGGGCCAACGCCACATTCACATGGCCAAATACCATAATCAATTGGCCCATTATTAACTTGAATGGCCTATGGTGTGGCTTACCATGCAAAATGTTATGAATTGACTTAGTTGGGTTAAGATTAACCTAAACTAATAATGAGATCAATTCATAATCACAAGAGTCTAAAACATTGAAACATATTCATACATTTCATGTTGATCAAAGGTTAATCAAATTCTCAAACACATGTGATGTGTACAAACAAGTTTGAACACAAAAGAACATTTATCATTTTATGCATAAGAATTATGCATCAAAGAACATTTCATAAGTTTCTTGGACCCATGATCAATCAAACGATTCAAAGCATAACATTCAAGTTTTCACAACAATGGTAATCAAGAGAACACAAGTCAATCAATGAATCAAAGTTATACAATTATAAATCCTATATCTTATGTATGATTACAATGTTATAGGAATCAATTAGAAGTCCTGTTTGCTACTTGCTATCTGTTTTAGTTCAGAGTCTACTGCAGACAGGTGAGAACTTTAGCCCCTCTTTTACTGTTTTATAACTGTTTTGGGGTGGAACACGTGATCAAAACCGCTATTTCAATCTTGTTTCATTGCACAGTTTATGTGTATTCATAAACATTACAGGTTTATCTTATGAATCCAAGTGATTCTTCAACTGTTTAAGGAAATTGTCAACTGTTTTAAAGGAATTATTCACTATTAAACCCTTATTACTAAAAAGGATTTTATAATGTTTTCTTGAAATGTTTTATAACAGTTTTACTCAAATGTTCTTTTAAAGGATAAACATTTTTAAATAAATGATTTCATAAACTCTTTCTTTTGTTAAAAACCTTGTTGTTACACAAGGTCACTATATCATGGTATTCAAATCAAGTGGTTCATTTTGTGGTATTCAAATCAAATGGTTCATTTCATGGTATTCAAATCAAATGGTTCACATCATGGTAATCAAATCAAGGGATTCATTTTCATGTTACATAAACAAAGGATTCAACTCGTGGAGTTAAATCCAGGTTTTCAATAAGACATTAACACATCCGGTTAAAGTAAGATTCATAAACATGGTGTCCATTGTTGTAAACAAACTTATAAACCCATCAAGTATCATATTCATTAGCGTTAGTACTGGGTGATCACAACAAGGGAAAGCGGACACATTATTTCTTATCCAGGATGGAGTTAGCTTTTAAATTTGTTTTAAAAGCTAACTGCAGGTCTGGTGTCATTGTTTTCTTATCCAGGATGGAGTTGGCTTTTAAATTTGCTTTTAAAAGCCAACTGCAGGTCTGGTGTCATATGGTTATCAAAACTGCTGACGTATTATCTAACTCCAAACGTGGTTTGGGACTTGATATTATTGGCTTTCGTGCGAACAGTGATTGGACTGTTTACACTCATTTTTTTTTTACTTGATGTTAGTTTGGGTTACAGCTCATCCGTGTGAATCTTATGATGCTTTAACTTACCTATGTCTTATATCATATAACTCATGTTTACAAATGTTTAAACCTATTGTTCTCACCAACTACGTCTGTAGTTGACAGTTACTTTTCACGTGTTTCAGGAAATCAGGTTTAAGACAATCTCAGGGACAACTAAGGAGACCGTTCTAAGATAGAACAAGATGAAGAAACATGCTAGGATGGATTAGAAACACACTAAATCCTAAATGTTTAATTGTCTTGTTTGGAGTCTTATTTTGTAACTATATTTTGGGTCTGTAGTTGTCTTTCTTTTGGTAAATAGATTGTCTGTAACTAAACAATTGTCTAAACATTATGCAACATAGTAATCCATTGTGGTTGTTCTTATTCAATACTTGTGCATGATTCAACTGATCATACGTCACCGCGCCGTGGATTCCGCACGCGGCGCAGGGGTGTGACAGGTTGGTATCAGAGCCAAGGTTGTAGAGAACTAGGAAAAACCCAATGTTTAATGACCTAGACTATAACCTAAGCTACCCAATAGGACTAAGAGCTATAGGCTTGAGGATACTTAGGATCTAAGTAACTTAAGTAAGCATTAAGTCTACATTAAGCTTGAAAGATCTTAGGACATTTTGCTAAGATTAGACATCGAGTCAAAGAATTTGAATCGGATTTCTATAATTTTAGAAACCGAATTAAATTCTCACACATATGCATTAAGGATTTCAGAGGCAAGGATCTGTATTCTTAGTATCCTTGATCTGAAATTCTCACACAGAGATCATTATAGAAATTCAGAGGCAAAGATCTGTAATTTCAGTATCTTTGATATGAATTTCTTGTCATATTCATTATGGGATTTAGAGGCAAAGATTGTTATCTTTGATCTAAAGTCCTTGTCATATTCATTATGGGATTTAGAGGCAAAGATTGTTATCTTTGATCTAAAGTCCTTGTCATATTCATTATGGGATTTAGAGGCAAAGATTGTTATCTTTGATCTAAAGTCCTTGTCACATTCAGTATAGGAATTCAAAGGTCAAGATCTATTAATTTAGATTCTTGATTTGAAATCCTTGTCATGTTCACTATAGGAATTCAAAGGTCAAGATCTATTAATTTAGATTCTTGATTTGAAATCCTTGTCATATTCACTATAGGAATTCAAAGGTCAAGATCTATTAATTTAGAATCTTGATTTGAAATCCTTGTCATTGTTATCATTGTTATCAATATCAGGTGTTCATTATCATAGGAACTTTATAACTTAGAATCTGTGTAACAGTATTCTTTAGTTGAAGTTCTCACAAGAGATCATTATACTCGATACTGTAGGTATTGAGAACCTAGGTTAATTAACCTAGGACACATATACAGAAACCTAAGGTTTTAATTTCAAAGTAAATTAAGAACCATGGTTTACATAATCATAATCATAATCATAGTCACAGAACAAGAGAAATCATGAAACAATCATAATCAATCAACAGTTGGAATCTTAGCCCCAAATATAGACGACGGATTAACGCTGATGTGTTGAGGTAAGTGGTGGGTCGGTGAGAGCTTACCCTATATATAAGCTTATTTCAGTATGTTAGGGGGAATCCGGCGTTTGTATTTGGAGTGAGGATTCGGGATCAACTGGACACATGGATCATTAGTCAAACACATGGGATACAAACATTTGGGAAACAATCATTGGTGAATCAAATCATATTGGAATTCAAACTTGGATGAACCAGACATTATGGTGAATCACTCAAGTTGTGAACATTCCTTCAATGTAAACCTTAAGTGAAATTCTTAAGTGATTACATCATTGGTACTTACTAACATAGATTAACGGGAAAGTGTAGAGCACACGTATGATTTAGCTCTACATGTTAACGATTGTTAGAAAGTGCACGCATAACATAATCATAGTTCAATCATGGAATCAATCATAGTTCAAGTTGATCAAAGATCATGAGATTCTTAATCAATGGAACACACTTGGAAATCAGTACAAACGTGATGCCAAATGCTAGCAAGGGCATGATCGTGGTATATCGAAACGGTGGTGGGCAGCGAGAGTGAGCCCTATATATAAGCTGTTTTCGGTATATCGGGAAAGTGTCAGTGTGTAGATTTGGTGGTGAGATCATGAGACATCGTACATATTCACATGATAAGTATGCAAATAAGTTGATAACTTATACGTGTACTGGATCATATTACAATTGAATGATAATACTAGTAGTATGGATATATTACTGACCTTATCATGAAAATTCAATTGTATCCTTTCTCATTACTGACCCACTTGTGGCTTCTATTCGTAGAATGCCTCCCCGATGTGATCCTAACGGAGGGGGTTCAACAAGTGGCAACGACGATGAGATCAACAAGATTGCTCGAGCTATCGCGGTTCATATGCGGGATGTGATCCCGGGTATGGTCACTGATATTACCCAGAATCTTCGGGGAAGTACCGGTGATTCTGCACACAACTCAAATGCCACTAACACTGGAACTGCTAACTTTACTTTCAAGCAGTTCAACGATGCTAAACCTCCTAAGTACTCTGGTACCGAGGGAGCTACCGGCCTACTGCAATGGCTGGAAAGCATTGAAGACATTCTCGACTTCACTGGATGTCCTGAGAATCTGAAGGTCAAGATGGCCTCAAGCGCTTTTCACAAAGGCGCGCTCACCTGGTGGAATTCTGAGAAGAACACCAGAGGACGTGAAGTTGCTCTAGCTTTACCATGGGACGGATTCAAGAACTTACTTGTGGAAAAGTTTTGTCCACGTCATGAACTGAAGAAACTGGAGGTGGAGATGTGGAATCTGGTGCAAGATAGTGGAGAGAACACAAAGTATACAACTCGATTCCATGAGTTGTGCATTCTGGTACCCCATTTGGTTACTCCTCTATCCCGCAGGATAGAGAAATACATTGAAGGGTTGCCTTTGGTGGTCAGAGGAACTGTCATGGGGAACAACCCCACTACTTTGGAAGCAGCAATTCAACTTGGTGCTTCACTCACTGAAGAATATGTGAAATCTGGGGTGCTCACCCGAAAGGGATTCAAAAGAGCACAGACTGATGAAGGCAAAAAGCCTGAACAGCATCATCGAAAGAGGAAGAAGCAAAAGACAATCAAGAACTTTGCAGCCCTGACTACAGCTGCTCCTACTCATGCCACACCTATCACCGCTATGCCACAACCTGCTAATGTTAGAAAGCCTTATACTGGCCAGTTTCCACTTTGCACCAGATGCCAATACCATCATCTACCCACTATTCCATGCAGAAAGTGTCTCAAGTGTGGGCGTATGGGACACTTGGCGGCTACATGCCGATCTGCTCATCTTGCTGCTGCAACAACTGCTACCACGACTCCTATTGCTACAGGTGGAAGGGCCTGTTATAATTGTGGAGCAGAGGGACACTTCAGAAATCAGTGTCCAAAACTCAACAACAATACTGCTGCTGCTCGTGCTTTCGTGATTGGAACTGCTGAAGCACGTGAAGAGCCGGCAGTCATCACGGGTACATTTCTTATCAATGATCACTATGTTCCTATCATATTTGATACTGGTGCTGATAAAAGTTTTATCTCTGCTCATACTGCTTCTTTGCTTAATATGCAACTATCCACACTTACTGCTCCTTATACTGTAGAAGTAGCGAATGGTAAGACCATAGTTGTAGATTCCATAATTCATGCTTGTGAATTAAGATTAAACGACCATCTCTTTTCCATCGATCTCATTCCTATGATTCTCGGAAGCTTCGAAGTTGTAGTTGGAATGGATTGGTTATCCAAAAACAATGCTGAAATCGTATGCTCGGAGAAACTTATCCGAATCCCCTTACCGTCCGGAGAAACGATGATAGTCTACGGCGAGAAACCATGCCGCGGATTGAAGATTGTATCGTGCATCAAGGCGAGGAAGTACTTGAAGAAGAAATATTATGCTTTCCTAGCTCACGTGGTGGAAAAGAAACCTGACAAGAAAGCAGTTGGAGATGTACCGGTCATCAAAGATTATCCAGATGTATTTCCAGAAGACTTGCCTGGACTACCACCAGTCCGACAAGTGGAGTTTAGAATTGATCTCGTCCCTGGAGCAAACCCAGTGGCGAAATCACCGTATCGATTAGCACCATCTGAGATGCAGGAACTGTCTAGTCAGCTTCAGGAACTTTTAGACAAAGGTTTCATAAGACCGAGTTTCTCTCCATGGGGAGCTCCGGTTCTCTTTGTCAAAAAGAAAGACGGTTCATTTCGTATGTGTATCGATTATCGTGAGTTGAACAAGTTGACAATCAAGAATAGATATCCTCTGCCCAGGATCGATGATCTGTTTGATCAATTACAGGGAGCAACTTGCTTTTCTAAGATTGATTTACGATCTGGGTATCATCAGTTGAGAGTAAATGATGAGGATATACCAAAGACTGCATTTAGGACTCGGTATGGACACTATGAGTTTGTGGTTATGCCATTTGGGCTGACCAATGCACCTGCAGTGTTCATGGACTTGATGAATCGAGTCTGCCGGCCCTATTTAGATCAGTTTGTTATTGTCTTTATCGACGATATACTGATTTATTCCAAGTTAGAACAAGAACATGAAGATCATTTGAGGAAAGTTTTGGAGTTACTAAGAGCTGAACAACTCTATGCTAAATTCTCAAAGTGTGAATTTTGGCTAAAGGAAGTTCATTTCTTAGGACATGTCATAAACAAAGATGGAATTCATGTAGATCCAGCCAAGATTGAGGCGATTAAGAACTGGACTACTCCATCTACTCCAACAGAGATTCGTTCATTTCTGGGTTTGGCGGGCTATTATCGGAGATTCATTGCGAATTTCTCTAAGATTGCCTTGCCACTTACCACTTTGACTCAGAAAAGTCAAGCGTTTATATGGGGACAGAAACATGAAGATGCATTTCAACTTCTTAAACAGAAGTTATGCAACTCCCCTATCCTTAGTCTTCCAGAAGGCAGTGATGATTTCATTGTCTACTGTGATGCTTCAAACCTTGGTCTTGGTTGTGTACTTATGCAACGGGACAAGGTCATTGCTTATGCTTCAAGACAACTTAAGGTTCACGAGAAGAATTACACTACTCATGACCTTGAGTTAGGGGCGGTGGTCTTTGCATTGAAGATTTGGAGACACTACCTTTATGGTACTAAATGTGTCATCTATACGGACCACAAGAGCCTACAACACATTCTCAATCAGAAAGAACTCAACATGAGACAACGACGTTGGGTTGAGCTTCTAACTGATTACGACTGTGAGATTCGTTACCATCCGGGTAAAGCCAATGTGGTGGCGGATGCTCTTAGTCGCAAGGAACCAGTCAAACCGATTCGTGTAAGAGCCATGGAGATCAACACACAGCCAAACTTGAAAGACTTGATTCGCATTGCCCAACAACAAGTAGTGACAAACAATCAACTCAAGACAGACTTGGATTGTGGCATTGAGAAGAAACTAGAACCTCGAGCTGATGGGTTGTTATATCTCAATGGCCGCATTTGGATTCCAAAGTCTGAAGAATTGCGCACACTCATCTGTGATGAGGCTCATAAGTCGCGATACTCAGTTCATCCTGGAGCCGACAAGATGTATCAAGACTTGAGGACATCTTACTGGTGGCCGGGGATGAAGAAAGACATAGCACTGTACGTGGGAAAATGTCTTACATGTTCAAAGGTCAAAGCAGAACATCAAAAGCCTTCGGGACTTCTGCAGCAACCTGAAATTCCTCAATGGAAATGGGAGCAAATTTCCATGGATTTCATAACAAAGTTGCCGAGAACTCCGAGAGGTTTCGATTCGATTTGGGTGATCGTTGATCGACTCACCAAATCTGCTCATTTTCTCCCTATCCGAGAGGATTACAAGATGGAGAAGTTATCCACACTGTACATCAACGAAATCATTGCACGTCATGGTACTCCAACATCAATCATATCTGATCGTGATAGTCGTTTCACTTCTCGCTTTTGGCAATCATTGCAAAAGGCTTTGGGAACGCGTGTTAATCTTAGCACGGCGTATCATCCTCAAACCGACGGCCAAAGCGAAAGGACTATCCAAACACTTGAAGACATGCTTCGTTCTTGTGTCATTGACTTCGGTGGAAGTTGGGACACTCATCTCCCACTCATTGAGTTTTCATATAACAATAGCTATCATACGAGCATTCAATGTGCGCCATTCGAAGCTCTATATGGTAGAAAGTGCCGATCACCGGTCTGTTGGACCGAGGTTGGTGACTCACAGGTCGTAGGACCAGAACTCATTCAGGAAACATCAGACAAAATCACAATCATTCAGTCACGGCTTAAGGCCGCACGAGATCAGCAGAAGAGTTATGCTGATCGACGTCAGAAACCGCTTGAGTTTCAAGTCGGTGACCGAGTCTTACTCAAAGTTTCTCCCTGGAAAGGCGTTGTCCGATTCGGGAAGAAAGGGAAACTTGCACCAAGGTACGTTGGACCTTTTGAGATCCTGGAACGGATTGGTCCCGTAGCCTACAAACTCAAACTTCCAGTGGAGCTAAGCAATGTTCATGATACTTTTCATGTATCAAATCTTAAGAAATGCTTGGCGGATCATGATGTTCAGATTCCACTGGAAGACATACAGATTCAGAATAACATGCAATTCATAGAACGTCCAGTTGAGATCATGGATCATGGGGTCAAGAAACTTAAACGCAGCCGTATCCCGATCGTGAAAGTGCGATGGGAGGGCAAACGCGGTGCTGAGTTCACCTGGGAACGTGAAGACCAGATGAAGCTTAAGTACCCTCATCTTTTTACAGTATCTTCGGCTAGTTAATTTCGGGACGAAATTCCCTTAACTAGGGGAGACTGTAACATTTGTTCATATAGTCATGTAGTTGTAAACAGTGTTAGAACAGTGTCTATTCATGGTTCAGTTCATCAATGTGATTCGTATGTTCAAAATGTGTGCTTGTGTGTTACAGGATCTTAGTAATCAGAAAACAAGTATATATTATTTATTTACAGTCGATTTCACTAAGCAAGAACAGTAACTTGTTATATCGAAACAGTGATGGGCAGCGAGAGTGAGCCCTATATATATACTGCGTTCGGTGTAACAGGTTAGTGTTAGTGCGTAGTGTCGAGACGAATACTATGACATTTAATTAATTCAACAAAGATCGTAATCTGTAAGCGAGACTGAGTATAGTTATGGGTGACGATCCATAATCGTACGAATGTTGAACTTATAATTACGATTAAACGACTTTAAATAATTAATACGATCGGAAAACGTACGCGATTGCGGGTATACACGTAATTTCGAATGTTTAACGATCCGACAACACACGAAGAGTAAAAATAATTATATTAATTATTTTATATTTTTACAATTTTGAAACTCATCATTTAAATGAGTTTAACAGCTCTTTTATTTTAAAGCCGCGTAAAATACGCGTTACGTTCCGGAAACGCGAACCGAGCGACCGAAACGGACCCGAACATCACCCGAACTATAAAAGCCTTGAACAAGGCTTATTCTTTCATTTATTACACCACCAACCCATTCTCTCTCTAGAAATTCGTCCAAGCCATCCTCTCTCTAAAAACCAAGCTTCAAACGCGCGTAACTCGCTTATTTCTCAACGAAATTCGTCATTCTTGGTGTCCACGTGAAGCCCTCGACATCCTCTACACGAAAGTACAAGAATTTTCCAGATTCATCCAGCCAAAAACGAGGTATGAGCCAAGGAAGTTGCGGGAATTAGGGTTTTTGTGCGTGGGTTTGTTAAACACTCACATAACCGGTTCTCTTGCACCATTGTCTGAATTTCGCACATGTAGTAACCTTCATTGAGCTTAGGATGACCTAGATCGTGGTCTAGAAATGAGGTTTAGACGAAGGAGACGATCCAGGTTACAGGTTCGTCGAAGGTTCAGGGACTGAACCCTCAAACAGCACCTGGCCGAACCTTAGGGAACACAGCGAGCCCGACGAACCCTGCATGGTTCGTGGAGTTATCAGCCGAACCCTAGGGGTCCTCACGAGCCCTCATGCTGTCGACGAACCATCCTAAGGTCACGAACCCTTCTGGACTACACGAACCTTCGCATACTGTTGCTAAAACCAGCCGAAGCTTTCATGCAGCGAACCCTAGTTGCCCGAACCTTCATGCGTCCCACGAACTTTATTGCAGACACGAACCATAGGGATGTAGCCGAACCCTTTTTGATGATTGTGGTCAACGAACCCATAGTCACAAGCAGCGAACCCTACACCCTTCATTTTTCACGAACCTTGCATGCAAACATTAGGGCCGAACCCTATTGATTAGTCACGGCCGAACCCTGGTGGTGTCTTAAGATAGCCGAACCTTAGGCTAGAAACAAAGAGGGTTCGCTGCCAAGAGTGGCAGCCCAAGGACCTTTCGGCCCAAACCAATTCTACTCGGCCCAATCTTATTAGAATTCGGCCCATAGACATAAACCAAGCCCAAGGGAGTTAAGTTGGGTCATTAGATATTCAATTGGCCCAATAACACCTTGGAACTTTACATGGTTTATATAAACATTGGTTGGTTCAACTCAAATCCTTTAGGCTCAATCCAAACTCATTAGGCCCACTAAGATTGTAATCGGTTTGATATTGTCCTTGGCATGTAATAAGGCCTATATAAATGTTATTGGGCCAACGCCACATTCACATGGCCAAATACCATAATCAATTGGCGCATTATTAACTTGAATGGCCTATGGTGTGGCTTACCATGCAAAATGTTATGAATTGACTTAGTTGGGTTAAGATTAACCTAAACTAATAATGAGATCAATTCATAATCACAAGAGTCTAAAACATTGAAACATATTCATACATTTCATGTTGATCAAAGGTTAATCAAATTCTCAAACACATGTGATGTGTACAAACAAGTTTGAACACAAAAGAACATTTATCATTTTATGCATAAGAATTATGCATCAAAGAACATTTCATAAGTTTCTTGGACCCATGATCAATCAAATGATTCAAAGCATAACATTCAAGTTTTCACAACAATGGTAATCAAGAGAACACAAGTCAATCAATGAATCAAAGTTATACAATTATAAATCCTATATCTTATGTATGATTACAATGTTATAGGAATCAATTAGAAGTCCTGTTTGCTACTTGCTATCTGTTTTAGTTCAGAGTCTACTGCAGACAGGTGAGAACTTTAGCCCCTCTTTTACTGTTTTATAACTGTTTTGGGGTGGAACACGTGATCAAAACCGCTATTTCAATCTTGTTTCATTGCACAGTTTATGTGTATTCATAAACATTACAGGTTTATCTTATGAATCCAAGTGATTCTTCAACTGTTTAAGGAAATTGTCAACTGTTTTAAAGGAATTATTCACTATTAAACCCTTATTACTAAAAAGGATTTTATAATGTTTTCTTGAAATGTTTTATAACAGTTTTACTCAAATGTTCTTTTAAAGGATAAACATTTTTAAATAAATGATTTCATAAACTTTTTCTTTTGTTAAAAACCTTGTTGTTACACAAGGTCACTATATCATGGTATTCAAATCAAGTGGTTCATTTTGTGGTATTCAAATCAAATGGTTCATTTCATGGTATTCAAATCAAATGGTTCACATCATGGTAATCAAATCAAGGGATTCATTTTCATGTTACATAAACAAAGGATTCAACTCGTGGAGTTAAATCCAGGTTTTCAATAAGACATTAACACATCCGGTTAAAGTAAGATTCATAAACATGGTGTCCATTGTTGTAAACAAACTTATAAACCCATCAAGTATCATATTCATTAGCGTTAGTACTGGGTGATCACAACAAGGGAAAGCGGACACATTATTTCTTATCCAGGATGGAGTTAGCTTTTAAATTTGTTTTAAAAGCTAACTGCAGGTCTGGTGTCATTGTTTTCTTATCCAGGATGGAGTTGGCTTTTAAATTTGCTTTTAAAAGCCAACTGCAGGTCTGGTGTCATATGGTTATCAAAACTGCTGACGTATTATCTAACTCCAAACGTGGTTTGGGACTTGATATTATTGGCTTTCGTGCGAACAGTGATTGGACTGTTTACACTCATTTTTTTTTTACTTGATGTTAGTTTGGGTTACAGCTCATCCGTGTGAATCTTATGATGCTTTAACTTACCTATGTCTTAGATCATATAACTCATGTTTACAAATGTTTAAACCTATTGTTCTCACCAACTACGTCTGTAGTTGACAGTTACTTTTCACGTGTTTCAGGAAATCAGGTTTAAGACAATCTCAGGGACAACTAAGGAGACCATTCTAAGATAGAACAAGATGAAGAAACATGCTAGGATGGATTAGAAACACACTAAATCCTAAATGTTTAATTGTCTTGTTTGGAGTCTTATTTTGTAACTATATTTTGGGTCTGTAGTTGTCTTTCTTTTGGTAAATAGATTGTCTGTAACTAAACAATTGTCTAAACATTATGCAACATAGTAATCCATTGTGGTTGTTCTTATTCAATACTTGTGCATGATTCAACTGATCATACGTCACCGCGCCGTGGATTCCGCACGCGGCGCAGGGGTGTGACAATATGACACTGTTGTTAATAATAATTAAGCATTTTACCTACCAATCAATTCAATCCTCACCAAAGCTTTTGTATCTGTTTCAAAGTTTTCATGTCTATTGTATTCATAAGTATTAGTCTTTCATCATGTTTATCAAGCATCATAGATTCACACACACATAGGTTAGCCATTACTTATCTCCTATAAGCAGACAAAAGCTCTGGAATACCAGAAGTTTAGCAATTACATGTCTCTTATATAGATAATAGCTTAGCATTCAATAGGTTCATGTTTAGCCTTTACATACCTCATATAAGCCGACAAAAGCTCTGGAATACCAGAAGTTTAGCAATTACATGTCCCTTATAACCAGGTAATAGCCCCGTAACGTTACGTTTATGTTTAGCATTTACATACCTCATATAAGTCGACACAAGCTCTGGAATACCAGAAGTTTAGCAATTACGTGTCCCTTATAACCAGTTAATAGCCGAGAATCGATACTTTCATGTTTAGCCTTTACATACCTCATATAAGCCGACAAAAGCTCTGGAATACCAGAAGTTTAGCAATTACATGTCCCTTATAACCAGGTAATAGCTGAGTATCATTATGTTTATGTTTTTACGTGTATCTCATCCCATAGGTACAAGCTCTGGAATACCAGAAGTTTAGCAATTACGTAGACTATGGTTAGATACATGTACAATGTTTCATGCGCAAGTAATAGTTTCCAAGCATACAGTTTCAAGTATTCAATCATTGATTCATCATGTATATCATATGTTTATTTCAAGTCTCATATAATAGCATCACGTCTCATGTAATAGCATCAAGTCTCATGTAATTGTATCAAGTCTCATGTAATAGCATCAAGTCTCATGTAATAGCATTAAATCTCACAAGGATTCAACAATTGCTTTTAAGCCTCAAGCTTAAAGTATATGTTTCAACATAAGGATTATGTTTATGTTTTAAAGCAATAAGTAACATTTCAACAATTTATGAAAATGTTTAACATGCTTCTCAGTCCCGAAGTAAAACAAATAAGTTTGAAAGGGGACAAACGAACTCACCTTATGTCCGAAGTGCTTGACTAAGTGGATTAAGAATATATGCGCTCTTTGTTTGCTTTCGTTATGATGTTCAAGCTCCTGTATTGATTTCATAATATTGTAGTTTATAAGTATAAGTTCTCAAGTATTTGTTGTGCGTGTAAGTGTTAGTCCTAAAGTTGACTAATACTTACAAATCTGGTTCGTTATCCGGCTCAACTTCTTCATTGCTAAAGATGTCTTACTTGCTCATCAATCACAAGTTGTTATTTAAGACTTTTAATCCTTCATGTAACTTGTCTAAAACTTGTTATCATTTTATAAATACTAAGAAAATGTTTGTTTCATCAATGTATTTACTCTTTGTTTTCATAACTTTCAATGTCTATGCATTTGTTTATTAATCACTTGACACCTATTGGGCCGGATAATATTGTAAGCGATTCGTGTTAACATTGGGCTTAGGCAATAAGTGACCTCAATGTTAGTGGCCCAAATTAATTATTCATTGGGCTATCTCAACACATTGAACCAATTTATATAAGGTCCCTGGGCCCTTTGAGGCCACGAATGTTTCGGGCCGGTAGTGAGCTGAACCCGTTCGCTGTGGGCCTGATTAAATTTTATGTGGGTTTTAATTGTAGGGCCGAACACGAGTATGGACTGAATCGTTTAGGTTGGGTCATCTTTGGGTGATGTGGGCCGAGGACGATTGTGTAGCCCAAATGGGAATTTCGTGGGCCAGCAAAGTGTGGGCCGCATCTGTGGGCCGGAAACCTGGAATTGGGCCGAGGGGTTTTAACTGGGCTTGAGCTAGGACTTCATAGGCCATTAACACGTGTGTGGGCCCAAAGAATAGAATTGGGCTGAATATGGTCATATTGGCCAATTAACAGTGGGCCAATTCCCTAAGTTATTTGGGTCGTTGTATGCTACTGGGTTAAAGCACCGACAAATGGGCCAAGGTCCGATCAAAT
Source organism: Mikania micrantha (assembly GCA_009363875.1). NCBI lineage: Eukaryota > Viridiplantae > Streptophyta > Magnoliopsida > Asterales > Asteraceae > Mikania > Mikania micrantha. The sequence goes on from CM018697.1 coordinate 61,577,475, forward strand.
TAGGTTGTTGAGCCCAATCCAGCGAACCTCCACATTTTCGGCAGTAGGTTCGTGGTATCCTCTTAGGGTTTGGTGATGGTATTCAAGAATGCGTGGGTTCGTCGGATAGCACCAAGGTTCGGGATGGTGGTAGCCCAAAGCTTCGCCTGCCTAGGGTTCAGGTGCCTTAGAGTTCGGCCGGTCATCCCTTAGGTTCGGGACTATAGGGTTCGCCAATGGGACTAGGATTCGTGAGGAAAGCTTCGGCGTTCCAAAGGTTCGTCTCCTGGCGTGGGTTCGTGGCTACTACATGGTTCGGCTATGGTGGCTGTGTTAACACGAAAGGGTTCGGCTGCTTCTAGCTGTAAGAAGGTTCGGCTGGGGAACCTCGACCAGCCCCCATATCACGAACCTGTAACTCTCTTCCATCTCTGTCTTCTCCGAACACAATGTTCCAGGGCCGACTGCACATCATGGTAACTCATAACAACGTCGAGTGTGTGTGTGTGAGTCAAAATGAAGGGGTTAGCCGGCTGGTGGTTCGGTTAGAACAGAAGTAAGCAGAAAACACTAATTTCAGAAATCTTCTTTCGATTATACCTCAATTTCAGTCGGATAAATCTTCAGATGAGCTGTACTTTCTTGTAAAGGACTTCAAGATCTTCGCGTGGGCGCAAGAATCACCCGATTTCGTTAAGAAACGAGGGAGATATGGGCTTTCAAAGGTTGTAGATGGTGGATATATGTGGTGGCCGGAAATGTGGAGTTAGAGAGAGGATAGAAATGAAATAAATGAGGTAGATGACTCAATTTAGGGTTTGTATACCCCGTGGGTATTCGGGTTCGTTTCGGTTGCTCGGTTCGTAATTTCTTCGCGTATCCGGCACGTCACGCGCGTATTTTGTAATTTAAATAAAAGAACTATTTCTAGGTTTTTTAGAACACAAATATTATTAGAAAACATTTTAAATATTGTTGCATTTAATTATTTATCTAAATATTAATATTTTACGCGTTTCGTTTATTGTTTCACAATTTAATAAAACAGTTTAGTTTAAATTATTTTATGATGAGTTTCAAAATTGTAAAATAGAAAATATTTTATTTCCTTAAAATTATGATCGTTCGAATCGTTATTTGTTTTCGTTTCGTCAGAACGCGTCGCCATCGCGCGTATTCGTTCGAATCGTCATTCGAACGAACACGTCGATGGTTTGGCTTTCTGATTCTTGTTTTCTACCGTTAAGTCATCATCTCAGAACGTTAAACTATCAGAATCATTCGTACAGATCGTCACCTATACGAATAACTCGTCGGTTTAGCATTCCGTAACAATAACCGTTATAGTTTCGTTTTGTTTCACCTCACATACGTTTATGCATAGTAGTACCAAATCAAGTATTTACGTTTCAACACTGTGTTATCTGACATGTTTTCTGACATGTTAAACCCTAAAGTTTTTGTCAGATTCAGACAATCGTATAATAGTTTCATGTTAATCAACTGCATAAATAGTTTAAACATAGTTTCACGTAATGTGTACCTGAGTTTCTGTACATGTTTACTGTTGCGATCACTGTTCCGGCACTCGTCCGGCACTGATGTTACAGTGCATCTGTGGTTACACCTCCTGTTTCTTCTGCAAAGATTTAAACAGCTTTTGTTTCAAGTACTGCTGATAGTACTTCTGTACCATCTGCATCTGCTAGTTCAAGTTCATCTTATTCTGTGCACGAGAAGAAGTCTGGACCTACAACAACTCCAGTTCAGTTGAATACAACAAATTTGGGAAAAGTAACTGTGGAGGCTGTTAGAGATCATATGTCTATTTTTTCATGTGTGGTCAGTGCCTATGATGAACAGATAGCTGGAAAGATTGGTAATTCAAATCTTACTTTTGAAGACTATGAGCAGATTGATGATGATGAGATGGAGTTGATTGACACTCAATGGGCTTTGGCAAGTGCACTCAGAAGAATCAACAGATATGAAAGGAAAACTAGAAAGAAGTTCACTTTTGATCGAAACACAAAGTTTGGATTTAATCCAAAGGCCACACAATGTTACAATTGTGGTGAGTTGGGCCATTTTTCTAGAGAGTGTAAAAATCTGAAAAAGCAAGGAAATTTAAATCCTTTCAAGCCAAAAGAAGCTTATCAAAAGAAGAAGGAAAAGCCTGAAGAATCATCAAAAGCTTTAGTCAGTCAAGCAGATGAAGGATATGACTGGGGAAAGCAATATGATGAGTTAATGGGTGCATTCATGGCTTCTCTGGATGAAGACACAAGCAAAGGCAAAGAAAAAGTTGAAGAGGTAAATGATGATCTTTTAGAGATCATTGATAAGTTGAAAGAAATGAATGCTCAGTTGACTGCTGAACTGGTCGAGTGCACTGAAGCTAACAAGAAGTTAATTTCAAGAGAAAAAGCTTTTGATAAAAAGATCATTGATTTAGGAAAAGAAAATGAAGAGTTAAAAATTAAAGTTTTGCAAAATAATCATGCAATTTCTGTGCATCTCGAATCAGTGCAAAAGTTGAAAGTTGAATTGTGAAAAGCAAGAGCATAGGCATAAATGAACAAGAGAAAGCTAGAGAATTATCATAATTCTAAGTATGTCATCGATTACTTTGCTGCCATGCAAAGATCATCGAATGATACTACTGGCTTGGGTTTTCATGCTGTACCACCTCCTTCAAGCTATGTTCCTAGACCACAAATTGATCAAAATTTGGAAGTTCTTCCTGTTTCTTTGAATGAACGTGAGTCTGAACAAGTTGTTGAAAATGCTGGAGGTTCATCTTCTGATGAAAAAGCGTCTCTTGATAGTGATGCTCCTATCATTGAAGATATCACTGAATCAGAGTATTCATCTAATATTTTGAGACAAAATGGTTACCAAGTTAAAAATGTTGACAAAAAGAGTTTGAAATCTCAGAAGTCAAAAGCTGAGATGAAACAAGTTGAGAAGGTGGTGATTAAACCAAATCAAGTTTCCAAACCAGTGATTAAAGCCAAACCAACCACTAATCTTAAACCGATTGTGTACGTAAAGTCATCTACTACACATCAAGGAGAGTCTAGTGGCAATTTTCGAAAGCAAAATGTGGTTTCTAAAAAGGTTGAAAAAGTGGATTTTTTCTTTGACAGGTTTAGGGTTGGACATAAATACAAATCAAAGAATTTTCAAAATCAAACAAGTAATTCAAAGATAAAATCAACTGGTTTGAGAAAGAGACTTTCATCTGCAAAGGTTGTTTCAAAACCTTTCGGTTCATCAAAGTAATATGATGAGCCAACACCAAAGAATCATTTGAAAGATAGAAAATGTTACCTATGTGGTAATTTTGGTCATTTGATTGCTCATTGTGATTTGGATTTCAGTTCAACTGATTGTAGCAGTTTTAAGTCTTTTACACCAAGAGAAACACGAAAGTGTTTTACTTGTTGTGGTAAAGGACATATTTCTGTTAATTGTCCAAATAACAAAATCAGGAAGAGTTCTGATGATGAGAGTTGGGTGAATAGGTCAGGTGGATGTTCTAGGAGAATTAGACCTAATGAAGATGAGATGAGAGTTCTTCAAAAATACAATCCTGATTGTGTTTGGGTGAAAGAAGAAAATAATCAGAAGAAAAGAGTTTTTCATAACAAATGAAATGTTAAAAAGATTGTGAAAATTGTGACATCATCTGATGATGATTCTTTTGATAATGCATCTTCAAAATCATTTTCAAAACAACATTTTAAATCAAAATCATTTTGGGAACTTAAAAACAGGTCAGGTGATGAAGTTTCTGGGAAAGAGGATGGTAACAGTGATTATGGGTATTCGAGTAGGTCATCACAAAAGAATGGAAGGGGTCCATTCCGGGAGACTCGACGCCGAAATGGCGGGGGTCATCCCTTTTGAATACTGATAGGTTGTTTTAATTTATTGTGCAGGTTGCATCCATGGGCCATATCAATAGTCGTTAGATTGTTGATAGTGGATGTTCCCGGCACATGACTGGAGAGTTGAATTTGTTGAGAGATTTCAAGTTGGTGAAAGGAAGTTATGTAACTTTGCAGGAGACAAAGGAGGTCAAACTACAAGGTTTGGTAGTTTGACGAATGGAAAGGTTTCATTTGATAATGTTAATTTCTGTAAAGAATTAACTAAAAATTTGTTGAGTGTTTCACAGATTTGTGATAAAGGATACAAAGTGATGTTCGAAAAATACAGGTGCTATGTACTCAAGCAAGGATTTCAGATTTCTGAGGAGTGGATTCTGATAACAACATATGGGAGCAAGGATTTGTACGTGCTTGACATGGCGAAGGCGGAGACGGTGAATAAAGTGGAAACATGTCTGGTGTCCAAGGCTACTGAGCAAGATACACGTTCATGGCACAGGCGAATGGGACATGTTCATATTCGGAAGATGAAGCATCTTGTGCATAATCATTTAGTCGAGGGTGTAACGGTTAAACATTTTAAACTTCCGGATGTGTGTGTGTCATGTAAAAAGGGTAAACAGAAAAGGAAGTCTCACAAAACAAAGAAAATATTTTCTATTGATATGCCACTTGAATTTCTTCACATGGATTTCTTTGCACCAATGACTGTGAAAAGCATAGGTGGTGAATCTTATTGTTTTGTGGTGACTGATGATTTTTCAAGATTTTCATGGGTCATGTTTTTAAAGCATAAATCAGATACTTATGAAAATTTTGTGTTGTTGGTTAATAGGTTGGAGACTTTGTATAAGTTGAGAGTGAGACGTGTAAGATTGGATAACGGGACTGAGTTTAAGAATCACCAAATGGACGAATTTTGTAATTCCAAAGGCATTCAGCAGCAATTCAGTGCACCTTATGAACCTCAGATGAATGGTGTAGCTGAAAGAAAGAACAGGACTTTGATTGAGTCTGCGAGAACAATGCTAGCTGATTCTAAACTTCCCATTACTTTTTGGAGTGAAGTTGTGGCTACAGCTTGTTTTACTCTTAACAGAGTTTTGATTGTTAAAAGACACAATAAAACTTGTTATGAATTGCTTCAGAATCTAAAGCCTAATTTGGAACACTTGGAACCTTTTGGGGCTCTTTGTACCATGCTAAAGAAAGATTCAAAATTCAATTCTAAAGTTGAAGACGTTTTCTTTCTTGGCTACATCCTTCCTAAGAAACGTGTGTTTAATAAATGTACGGGTGTCGTGAAATTATGGTATCATGTGGATGTTCAACGACATACACCTATATCAGATGGAAAGGGTCCAGATTGGCTGTTTGATTATAACAAATTATTTGAGTCTTTTAATATGTCTCCAAGTGTTTCTGATGATGAAATAACCTTACAAATGTTGTATGATTTGCAGAATTCTGAATAACATGGTATTTCTCATCATTCTGAAGATGGTATTATTATTCCACATGAGGAAGGTATTTCAGAAGTAATTAATGATGATGGGTCATCTGATGATGATAATGATGTTTTTGAAGATGCTATTTCTCATCATCAAGATAATGATCAGAATATTACAAATCTGGATCATAATGTGGGTGTGCCGCAAGTGCCTGTCACAAGAGTTCATGTAAATCATCCGATTGCTCAGATCATAGGAGATCCAACTGCAGGAGTACAGACACGAAATCAAGTCACAAATGAGGAGAGTTTGTATGTCGAGTTAGAGAGAACTCATGGCAGTCAAGAGCTCTGGATGCATTCAGCATTTATTTCACAAATAGATTCAAAGACTGTGACTGAAGCTTTACGTGAGCCTACCTGGGTGGTGGCGATGCAAGAAGAACTAAATCAGTTTCAGAAGTTGGGAGTTTGCCATTTAGTTGATTTGCAAAAAGGAGAGAAAAATATTGGTACCAGATGGGTGCTGAGATGCAAACAAGATGACTGAGGCGTAACTGTCAGAAACAAAGCTCGGTTAGTGGTTCAGGGTTTCAAACAAGTTGACGGAATTGATTACGATGAAGTTTTTGCACCTGTGGCGCGGTTGGAAGCAATTAGACTTTTTCTTGCTTTTGCTACTCACAAGAAATTCAAAATTTTTCAGTTGGATGTCAAATCTGCATTTCTGTATGGTTCTTTGAAGGAAACAGTGTATGTTTGTCAGCCACCGGGCTTTGAGGATCCTATCCATCAGGATCAGGTTTACCTCTTGGACAAAGCACTGTATGGTCTTCATCAGGCTTCGCGTGCCTGGTATGAGACGTTATCGACTCACCTTATTGAACACGGGTTCAATAGGGGTCAAATTGACAAAATTTTGTTTTATCGGGAGAAGGGCAAGGACATTATTCTTGTTTAGATCTATGTAGATGATATTATTTTTGGATCTATCGATGAACAAATGTGTTTGGAGATTAAAAAGATGATGATTGAGAAATTTGAGATGAGTGCAATGTCAGACATCAAATTTTTTATGGGTTTACAGATTGATCAAACTGATGATGGAATTTTCATTCATCAGACAAAATATATTCAAGATGTGCTAAAATGGTTTAGCATGCTTGATTCAAAACCAATTTCCACACCCATTCAGCCTAATCATGGGATTGAGCCTGATATTAAAGGGGTGATAATTGATCCTACTCTTTATCGTGGAATTATTGGAAGTTTGATGTATCTGACTGCCTCAAAACCAGATATTGTATTTGCTACAAGTATCTGTGCAAAATATCAATCAAAACCTAAAGTGTCACATCTGATTACAGTCAAAAGAATACTTTGTTATTTGAAGGGTACACCAGACACCGGTCTGTGGTATCCTAAGGATGATAACTTTTCCTTCAATGCCTACAGTGACTCCGATAATGGAGGATGTAAGACAGATGCGAAATCCACAACTGGATGGGCACAATTTTTGGGGGAACGTTTAGTTTCATGGCAGTGTAAAAAGCAAACATATGTGGCTATTTCCACTTATGAAGCAGAGTATGTAGCTGCTGCCAGTTGTTGTTCACAAGTTTTGTGGATACAACAATAGATGAGAGACTATGGTTTGAATTTTCTTACAACCCCAATTCATGTTGATAATGAGGCTCCTATTGCTATAACAAAGAATCCTGTGTATCATTTACGTTCTAAACATATTGACATTAGGTTTCATTTCATACGCGATTGTTATGAAAAGAAACTTATTGATGTGGTGAAGAAACATACAAATGAGCAACGAGCAGACCTTCTCACCAAGGCTTTTGATAAAAATCGTTTTGAGTATTTGCTCAAATTAAATAGTATTCGGGTAATGGGTGAGGTCATTTCAAATTAACTTCCTTTATAATCAACTTTTATTGAATTAACATCAGATATTTTAATTGTTTTTGTTTGTTTTGTGTTTTAATTTTTAGGGGGGAGAAAATTCTGAAAAACTCAAAAACATTTGAAAAACTCAAAAACATTTGAAAAATCAAAAACACGAAAACATTTGAAAAATCAAAATACAAAAACATTAAAAAATTAAAAATTCTGAGAAATTGATTCGACCAAATGAGAAATGATAGTACATTGTAGCAATTGGAAGCACATATGTATCATACAAGAACTTAAACATAAAGAGCATTTACAATTACTTAGTATGATATGTTGGTAGGTTTATAACTTAGTTGAGATAACATTTGACAAAATTTTGATTATGCTTTATGAGAAACAGATGCTTAGAATACAGTGCTTAGCTTTGTCCTGAATGAGTGGTGATTAATCTTACAAAATGTTTCTTGAACAAAATTTAAGTTACTAGTAATGATCATGTGTTTAATTTTAAAAGAAATTCTAAATTTTGTTTTTCTTTTGTTTTAGTTTAAAGCTGAAACATTCTCTGCGTATACTTACGTATCGACCTGATTGTTATAGCTTTAAACAATTCAAATTTGTTTTCTTGGTTTTGATTAAGATTTGGAAATCTCCGCGTATATGAGAATATCGATCTGATTGTTAAAAGCTTAATCTTAAATTATTGTTTCGTTCAATTTCTGGATCATCTGAGCATACGAAAGTATCAACCTTGATTCCAAGATTTTGAACAATTTCAATTTGTTTTATATTTTGTTGTTTTTCAAAAGAAATTCTATTTTGTTTTTGCAAGATCAAGCTAGTTAAAATAGAAGTTATTTGTTTCAAGGACATTATTGTTTGTTTAATTATTCACAAAACGGGGATGTGTTCAAGTAAATGAAGAACATAAAGTATTTGATGGTTTTGTTTTCATTTAATATCTTAACTAAGTAATTAAACTTAAAGAGGTTTTATATACTGACAATCATCTTTGAATTGTAATTTGTTGTTAAATATATTCATTAATTCAATCAGGTGTGTTGATGATTGTAATACAATATGATCTCATGTCTGGATCTTTCTCAAACAAAAATATGTCATTGTTTTGTTAGTTTTATATTTCATAGTTAGATTTGTTAAATTTGTAGTGTGTTTGTTTTAAAATTTTGAAAAATACAAAAAGATTTTTGGTTTTCATCTGATGTTAAATCAATAATTTTTGATTATTTGTTTTGATTTTGAAACATTAAACATTGGTTTGTTTGAAATTTTAAATAAAATTGAATTTCAAAAGGTTTGCTTGGAGGTTCGCCTGATAGGGTTGGTCACAGGTTCGTCCAACAGGTTTGATCACAGGTTCTCCCAATAGGTTTGATCACAGGTTCGTTCAATAGGTTTTTGGACAGGTTCGTTCAATAGGTTTTGGACAGGATCGGTCAACAGGTTGGTCAAAGGTTCGTTTAAAAGGTTTGTTCCAGGTTCGTATAAATACATAGGTTCGTGAACAAGCTTCGTCACTTTCCTTATAACCACTTCCACGAACCTTTGAGCTTGAGTTTTTATTTTTCGATTCTGGATCCTTGAATCTATTTGCCATATATCATTAGCTTCAGAATTGTTTTGTGATTCTAAATAGGTAAAAAGATTGGAGTTTGACCGGCTAGATTAGGTTTTTATATCTAGTTAAGTCGAACCTGTTGTTTTGGATTAAAACTTGTTTAAATCTAAGTTTTATGTAAATTGTTTTCATTAATGTTGTTCATCTGTTAATAGCGAACCTTTGGATATAGATTTTTTGGTCTAATTCATAGATTTGAAAATTTGATTTTAAACTGGATCAGGTTCGTGAAATGAACACAAGTTCGCTGAATTGATAAGGTTCGTTTGAACTTTAAAGGTTCCGGCCCAACCTCTTTATACTATTGAACCGAACCTTGTATGGTCAATGGTTCGTTTGACTATAAGGTTCGTGATATGTTCAAGGTTCGTTCATGTAAAGGTTCGTTAGTTTAAACAGGTTTGTCTTATAAACACGTTCGTCTAAGTCTAGGTTCGGCACATGGAAGGGTTCGCTTGTTTTTATACTTAGGAATTTTTTTATTTTTATTTTTTTAACTTTTGATTTTTTATTTGATTTTTTATGTTTTAATTGTTGTTTGTTATGATTGTAGAAATGGCAGCTCTGACCTTTGGAGATAAACACAACCTTTGTGCTTATTTGGATCTGACAACAAAGAACGACAAGGAATTTCGCCCGATGATTGAGTTCTTAAGATGGTCAAGGATTTATTATGCGATCTCCAACTCCTGTCATATATACAGATCACACATTTAGAGTTTCTGGGATTTAGCTAGGCTGATTACAGTTGATGAGGATTATGTTATTGAGGCTAATGTGCTTGGACAAGCCATTATAGTTACTGAAGCTGACATCAGGAGGGTTTTACAGTTTAGAGGTGAACCTGCAGGAATGACTCTTATTTCTGAAAGGTGCATTAAAGGATACTTTATGAGGATTAGATATTTTGGTGTCTACAATGAATACTCTATCAAGAAGGGCAAGCTACCTCTGCAGTACAAGCTATTAACTCATGTACTTTTGCACTGTCTGAGCATTAGGAAGGGGACATTTGGTGAATTGAGGGATCTGATGAGGTCTGCAATGGTTACATTGATTTTGAACAAACCATTCAACTTTTCTGCAATGATCTTTAGATATATGTCAGACAACATAACCAGGCAAAAGACAGATTTTATATGTATCCAAGATTCATAGAGATGCTGATTGATGAAAGGTTTCCTTAACAAAACTTGCCAAGGGTTGCTGCTGATATTCTCAAGTTAAAGCACATGACAGATTCCAGTCTTGGTCAAGTCAAGATCTATCAGAAGAGTAATGATGATATTCTGATTAAGGATTTTGTGGGTGATTGTGGTAGAGCCAACTACATTGCTCCTTTGAATGATGCTTGGAGGAATGAAGATTCAATTTCATATAATAAACAGTTGGATGATAATGATGATGATCAACAACCACCGCCTTCTCCTCCTCCTCGGGATCAAAATGTCAGAGAATCTCAAGCTCAATCTTGTCAGACACATCAGCCAACACAGGATCCAATTCATTGTAACATCTGTGCCGGAATCGTTACCAGAACAGTAATCTGTACAGTAACTTATACAGTAACTCAGGTACAAACTAGGAAAAATACTTAGAAGCTATTAACATTCGATGCTAAACACAAACTATTATACTATGTTTCTGAAATCCTGATTTAAACCTTATGGTTTAAACAGTCAGAAATACATCAGACAACAATGAACAGATGCATACATGCTTGATTTGAGGCTATTATGTATAAACGTATGTGAGGATAAACGGAATAAAACCATAATAGTTGATGTTACAGAATGCTAAACCGACGAACTATTCGTATAGGTGACGATCTGTACAAATAAATCTGAGAGTTTAACGATCTGAAATGATGACTGAACAGTAGAAAACAAAATCAGAAAGTGAAACGTACGATCGTGTTCGTACAGTTAGCGCTCTGTACGAAAACGCGCGTAAGTGACGTTTTCTGACGAAACGAAAACGAAGACGATTCGAACGATAATAAATTTAAGGAAATCTAATATTCCTTGTTTTACAATCTTGAAACTCATCAGAAATAAATTAAAAGAAATTATTTTTAATTAAAGCGCGTAAAGCAAAATACGCGAACAAATAACGAAATGCGTAAAAATCATAAATCACGATAAATAAATTAAGAAAATAATATTTAAACCATTTACTAGAAATAACCACCTTCCAAACGTTTAAAATAAAGTCATTTTTATTTAAATTACTAAAACACGCGCGTAAAAGAAATCCGGAAACGCGAAGAAAACGCAAACCGAGCAACCGAAACGAACCCGAATACCCTCGAGGTATTTAAACCCTAAATGAGGGCATTTTCTTCATTTTTCCAAAATCTCTCTCTCTCTAAAACTCTCTAGCCGTCACCCTCTCTCTCTAAATTCCACCACTTCCAAGCTTCATAACTTGTCCAATCCTTGAAGAAATCTTGTGTTTTTGGTGTCCACGCGACGATCTCGAGCTCCTCTACCCTAAAGTACAACTGATCGGAGGTTGCAGCTGGCCATTTTCGAGGTATGAAGTTTGGAATGTTTGAAAGATTAGGGTTTTCGGCCATTATATTAGGACATTATCCTAGCCGGCTAACCCCTTCCCCGGTGAACCACACGACCTCGAAACACCATTTTAGCATGACACCACCATCCGAGACCGACTTGCATTCGCCCGAAACAGGAAAGAAAGATGAACAGGTTCGTGAGATCTGAAACTGGCCGAACCTGTTAACCAGCAAGAATGGCCGAACCTATTGATGTGTTGGCCGAACCATTCTGAATGGGTGGCGAACCCATTACCTTTGGCGAACCTTCCCATCACAGCTTAACCGCCGAACCATTATCTAGCCGAACCACATGCTCACGAACCAACCTAGTCACGAACCTATCACCTTTGGGTCAGCCGAACCCATGAAAGGTCTAGACGAACCCTTATGGCGAACCTTAGCAGCCGAGAGCCCGAGACCACCCAACCTTCTAGGGCCGAAGCTTTAGGGTAGCGAACCTCCTTCCCTTAGCAAACCTACGAACCATAATCGCTTTAGGCGAACCCATGCATGTGTTGCATGGGCGAACCTCGGCCGAACCCACATGGACAACGAACCTTTACACTCTACAGCCGAACCCTTTTAAGTTGATACCCCAGATGGCCGAACCTCGTGCTCATGCATTCTCAACCGAATCATTTTGATGAGACACGAACCTTCGAGCTGGTCCCATGAACCGCGAACCTTTGGATTGCCATAAACCCCATGAATAGGTTCACTGGTCAATCACACAATGGGATGTATCATGGGCTGGTCGGACCCAACTCATCGAACCAGTACACTCTTACCATCCTACATAGTTGGCCCAATCTCTTAATTGATTCAAATGATGCTAATCGACCCATTTTCTTTGCTACGACCCACTTGGAGTATTGTCTCATAATTATACACGACCCAATTTAATCGGCCCACCTTGTCAAACCATTAATGTGCCCATGTTATTCCATTGGCCCATGCCCAACCAATGCGGCCGCTCATACCCACACCCGGCCCAAGTAGATTATTCAATCCGCGAACATATAAGGCCCAACACTTTAATGATAATAAGCCCCATCCATTTATTCGGCCCGCATACAATAAAAGAACACAAATACCTAATCCAATTTGTTAAGGTTAACATATATATATGTTTTGTATAACCCCTAATTACTACAAAGGTAGTGAAATTCATGGAGTTAATACATTAATAAAAATTGAACATGATAAGTTTACACGCGTTTGGATTAAAAGCAAAGACAAGCCTACTAACTTAAATTTAATGTGATTAAGTACCACTAGAAACAATAATGGAAAACAAGGACCGAATAAAGACCGAGACTCACAAGTGTTAGCCAACTTAAGGCTAACACCTACACGCACATGATTTATCTAGAACGTATACTTATAAGCAACAAACAATATGAAATCAATACAGGATCGTGAATACTACTACAACCCAACAACGAGTGCGTGCATTCTTGTTTATACTTAGTCAACTACTACAAACACAAGGTGAGTTCATTTGTCGCTTTTCAAACTTATTTGTTTTACTTCGGGACTGAGAAGCATGTTATTCATTTTAAACAAATATTGAAATGTTTATTAAATGCTTTTACACTATTGATAATGCTTTTACAAATGCTTGAACTTGTAACGCTTATTTGGAAACTAAAGACTAAGGCTATAGTGTAAATAGCTAATACTATTTACACCATCTTATTTACAATATACTTACACTTTGTGCTCAAACTGGAAACTTGGAATTAAACGCTTGATGCTTATGCTACAAACTAGAAGCTTAAACTATATGCTTGAGGTTTACGCTACAGACTTGAAGCTTAAACTTTATGATTGAAGTTTATGATATAAACTTGATACCTAAACTTTGGGCAAAATACTTATGCTATAAGCTATGTGCTTAAACTATATGTTTAATGTTTAAATTATAAACTCTGTGTTTAAACTACATACTAAATGTTAAGGCTTTGAAAATGCTTACACTAAACACTAATACTTGATACACTCGTTGCGAAAACTAAAACAATAAATGCTTATTCTAGATACTAATACTTTATGTAATTATCTTAAAGGTTAAGATCTTACACTTGTAATCTAGATGCTTAATATGCTTTACACTTACACTCATTTCCTTAAACTTAAACTTGAAACTTAAACTTAGAAAGACTTGTATGTTTGAAACACGCGAATGCTTGATATACTTGATATACTTGGAAAACATGAATGCCTGATATACTCGATGTGCTTGAAATGCTCAGACAACAGACTGATTGACCACCTCGTGTTGACCTACGTGTCAACCCCTACTAGTCATCAGTGAAACTATGTGAATGCGTTAAACTTGTATACTTAAGCTATAGGACATCGTAAGACAGACTGTTGGCCGCCGCGTCTTGACATTGGTCAAGCCCTACTAGTCATCAGTGCTCTTCGTTGTCAGAATCATGTAAGACAGACTGAGTGGCCGCCGCGTCTTGACATTGGTCAAGCCCTACTACTCATTCAGTGTTCTTCTTGATTCATCCATGGTTATGACAAGTGACTAGAATGATTTTGTTTCTTCTAGCTGACTTTGTGTCAGCTTGAAGGTTTCTCTATCATAACATGTCACGAGTCATATTTAGGACCATTATGGATGGATGCTGAATTCCCTAGGGTGTTCAGCAGTCCATAATGGTGCCTGTCAAACTCAATACTCATAAGTCATGGAAATCAATAGGGTGGAATTATCATTAACAACAATATATTAAGCAGCCCGGTATGTGGTGGGACGGTGGCTGGGGCTTGTCCCCTACATATGCCCTATATATAAGAATACTCGGTTGGATAGCATAGGTGGTTGTTAGTGAGGTTAAGGTTGTCATTTCGGGGAAAACAAAGTAAACATTTTCAGGGTAATCAAATGCTAAGAATCATATGTCATGGAATCAAGGTAGTGGAATGAAGTGCTTAATTATCATTAACAACAATATGTTAAGCAGCCCGGTATGTGGTGGGACGGTGGCTGGGGCTTGTCCCCTACATATGCCCTATATATAAGCATACTCGGTTGGATAATATAGGTGGTTGTTAGTGAGGTTAAAGTTGTCATTCAGGGAATTAAGGTAAACAATTACAGGGTAATCGAAGGTTACGGAATCAAAGATGTCGGATGAAATGCTTAATTATCATCAGGAACAATATATCATGTGGTTTGGTATGTGGTGGGACGGTGGCTGGGCGGACGGTAAGTTCAACCCTACATATGCCCTATATATAAGCATATTGAAACAGATGGTATAGGTGGTTAATGGTGAGGTTAAGGTTGTCATTCAAAGAATTTTTCAAACTACTTTTATATAAAACTACATGAACTCACCAACCATTGTGTTGACTTTATTTTCTTACATGCTTTCTCAGGTGATGCACAGGAATAGGCACAGACTTCAGGACTGCATGCTAGGATACTCAGATAGAGGACCTAGTAGACTATTGGAAAGCTCACATTTTGGTTGACTGATACGAATCACTTTTGACATCTTGTACAAATACAAGATAGAAACATTTGATTTTACGATAGGTTTACTTAGTTAAATTACTGAAAACTTGCTATTGTAATTTAACTTTGTAATCCTAGTTAAATGTTTTATTGTGCTTTAATTATTCTTGACATTGATGCTATATAAACAATCTGATCATCACGATTATCACTCATGATATCGCGCTCCGAGAACCTTCCGCCCGACGGGGACTTCGATACAACCCCGCCGGCTCGGGGCGTGACATTCATGGTCAAGATGTAACTCCTACTACTTTGGTTCCTCTTCAAGTGATTTACCCAGGTCAACAAGAAGCTCAAAGACAAGAAGAGGCTACTGCTTCTTAACATGTTGATGCTGAAGATGTTGGAGATAAAACTGATGAAGAATCAACAGAGTCAAAGATGAAGAATGTTCAGGTTGGGAACAGTTAGGTAAGGAGATTAAAGAGAAGGCCAGCACAACAACAAAGTGAAGAAGCAAGAGAAGAGGAAAATGATCTAAACTTTACTGTTGATGAGCCTGAGTCTTCAAGGCCAACGAAGAAAAAGAGAATGGATAAGATGCCTAAGAAAAAGAAGACAAGGACTCCCAGGATTATTGTTTCTTCTCCTGTAGTTGTTTCTTCTACATCTACTTCTATTCCTGATCCTGAACCTGCTTCAGTTGCTACAACAGTTCAAGAAGCTGCTTCTACTTCTCAAGCTCATGTTCATACAGAGACTTTCATGCCTAATCCTAAGTTTGTGAATGTTGCATCATTCATGCCTGCTTTTGTGAATGCTACAACAGTTACAACTTCATTTCAGGAAACTTCTACTTTTAGAGGTGAATCATTATTTGAAGGATTGGATGATTTAGACTTGAATTTCTCATTAGGAAATGATGATTCTGAATTAAGAAGATGGGTTTCTATTTTGTCACAAGAGTTTGACAAGTACAGGAAACAAAAGGATAAAGTGAAACTGAACAACCTTCTTTTTCAAGTCTAAGTGATATGGATGTGATGAAAGGTCATATTTCTTAACCTTTGAAGTGGAGAGAAGAGGATTTGATTGAAAAGAAGTTAATGAATGAGAGAATTACATATTTGGAGACATTGACTGCGAAGCAAAGTGCTGAAATTGCTGATTTGAAGAAAGAAAAGCAAGTTTTGAAGCAAATAGCTAATGATTTTCAAGTCAAAGACACTCAAACTGAAGCTACTGGTGCTAGTACTGATCCAGTGTTTGTTAACATTGATGATGAAGAAGAAGAAGAGAAGATTGACTATGAGGATTCAGATGTTGATGAACATACAAGCATTAATGCTTATCATGATATGATGAAGATGATGACGGTGATTTGACATGTGTTGGATGTTCAAGTGGTTTGAATTCCATAACTGGTGCTAGAGTGATCTACAATCCTTTTAGGATTTCTCTTGTTACTAATCCTATTTCATCTGTTTCATCTGAGAAGGCAAAGGACATTGGAGATGTAGATATTAAAGACTTGACTGAGTTGGAATATCCAAAGCAAAGTGTTGATAGTTCATTGCCTGATTTTGTGGAGTTGTTTAAACAAAATGCTGATGAACAGTTGCAACGGATGTTTGGTGAATTGACTGAAGACAGAGAGTTGGAGGAAGGAGAAATTGGAGGTGGTTATTCAAAGAAAGAGTTAGCTGATTTATTTGGAGTTGGATCGAATGATTTACAGAATGCTAATGATGCTGGAAAAATGATGATTGAAGAATCAGATCAGTCAATTGACTTTGAACAAGATGATCAAGTGGATGAGAATTTGTATAATCTACAAACTTTGAAGAAGATATTTGATATTGAAGTCTAGAGAAGAGCTCCAAAGACAACAGTAGATTCTATTAAAGAAAAGTCTTTATATGGAGATGTGGAAAGAAAATCAAGGTGAACACAAGTACATTATTGATCATTTAATGATTTTCTAGCAAATGATTGAAGTGTTTGATGAAAAAGTACAAGAAGATCAAGCTAGACAATTCTCAAGATTCAAGATTGGATCTAAGTCTAAGATGAGAGGAAGAATTGTTAGCTATGGTTACTTTCACAATATTCCTAGAAGCTTGAAAAACAGAGGATGTTATGTTGTCAAGAGGACTGATGGTTGTCAATATTTTGGAAAGGCATTTGACATAATGTCATTACCTTCTTTTGAATGCATGCAATTATCTAGGCTAAGGATCATAAAGCCTATTCATACAGAACATAATGAAATATTTGAGAAGATGCTGAAGAAAGAAGCTAAGTCTGGATGGAATTGGTTGGTTCCACAGTTTAAGCATAAGTCATATGTGTATACAAAGCCTAAAGTTTAATCAAGACCAAGGTTGAGAAGAATATAACAGAATTGGAATCCTTATTTCAAGTTCTGGTTTTATGATGAAAGAACATCTGAAGCAGTCATTTTATTGAGAGAAGATGATAAGTGGAGGGTGATCAGGCTGTTGGATCCTGTTTGGTTGGTGAAATGTTCAAAGCAAGACATTGATTTACTGAATGAAGTTGAAATTTTTGCAAGTGAAGGGTTTCATGATGTTGGTATAAGCTACAAAGACATGGCTGTTCAATTTCAAACGATAGCTCGAATGTGTTATACTTTGGGAATGCACTCAAGATGCAAATGGGAGGATGCCAAGTATTTGTATGTTGAGATGATGAAGTTGCAGAAAGAGATAGATGATAGAGATGCAAAGTTGGAAGCTGAAAGACTTTCAAAGATTCCAAAGTCGGTTGTCATTCGTGCTGCAAATAATGTTTGTGAAGATCAGACGACAAGTGAAGCTAAAAGTGCAGATTGAAGACAAAGACTTTGAAGATTTTGAGGAAACTATTAAAGGGGAGTTTGTTAGGACATTTTTGTAATAGTTTGCTTTTCAAAATGTATAAGTTATTAGAGGTTAGGCTGAGGTTCGTCTGGCCCACAAACCTAAGCATAACCTAGGTTTTGTATTGTAAAGGTTCGTCCAGCGAACCTCAAGGTTTAGCTGGCGAACCTAAGGGTTCGGCTAGGTTCGTCTGAACAGTATGTATACATAGCAGGTTTGTCTAGAGGTTTGTTACTTCTTCAGTTTTTGAGTGGGAGACAGATATGTTTTCTCTGTGTGAAAGTGTAAGAACTGTGTGTTCTTGTCCATTTCATTGTAATCAGATTGTTATATTCAATGAAATGATGTTTATAAATGATTGTTCGTTTTTGATTCATATAGATCAAATGTATAGATTCCGCATATATTTGATTGTTAATAGGATTCCGTTGATCGATCGAGAGAAAATATACTATGAGTTAAATAAACGGAATCCGTACCTTAACCTTAGCAATTAAGTCAGCAAGAAATCAGATAATAAGCGAGTAATCTGGATTCCGATGATTCAATAATCTATGGTTTTCGTGTGATTTCTTGTTAGTTTAAATGAATTATAATTCATACACAAAATCTGTTAGATTTTTAATAATTTAGACATTTTAGAATTAAACCATTTGAATTGGTTTGTTTCACTAATTCGTTAATTGAGATTTGTAAATTATCTTTAATTTTAAAAATTGTAGATTTTTAATGTTTTCGATTGTAACAATTATGATATACACGACTTTAAAATACAATAATTAAAAAGTGTTTAGGATAAAGCTCGAAGTCATAACATTTCAAATTGGATTTTCAAGATTTAACCGTTTACTTACTTCACAAATATTTATTTAGTTATTTTAAAAAAAATGATGATTTTAAACAAAAATAAACTCAAAAAGTGGTTTAGAAGTGTTTAGAACTTAAAACTTCTCAAACATACCCCTTGAATCCAAAGTTCCAAACCACTTAATCTACAATCCTAATGTTTACATTGTGGCATATTAATTATTTACTATTTTCCTTACTAAGTTAATCTTCTTCCTATATCCAGTTTTCTAAAAATTTACTGTATGTTTATTATTATTATTATTATTATTATTATTATTATTATTATTATTATCATTATTATTATTATTATTATTATTATTAATTTTCTTTGTTTTCTTAAAAAAAAACCTTATTCACGTTTACATACTCATATATATACATATATATGTATATATATATATATGTATATATACATATCTATGTATATACATATATATGTATATATACATATATATGTATATACATATATATGTATATACATATATATGTATATACATATATATGTATATACATATATATCTATATATATATAAATATCGTATCATATCGTATCATATCAATATACATGTTTGAATATATGTAGTCTTTCTCAAACCAACCCAAGATATCACGTTTATTTCTCGAGTTCGTTTGATGGATAAATAAACAAACGTTCATATAATACAACACGGGACCATAACGTACATACCGAAACTACTAGATTCAATCGATTAGAATTTACCTCGACCGTAGCATAACCCCGTGGTGAAGCGGCGACGATGTGGTGGGTGTATGGTTTTGACGAGGGTGGTTCGTGTCTCTGAATGAAACAAGTGGTGGTGGCAACGGTGGCGCTTTTCTTCTCTATTGGAATTGACGGCTTTTCCGGTGAAGAAAGCAATACAAACTATCTATACTTTATCGGTTTCCTTTGTGTAGGTGTAAATGGAAGTGACACGTTTTGAGATGGAGATATTTGTTTGAACTTTCAAAATATATATTATTTGTAAGTCAGTTGGGAATTCTTGCAATGGAAGAATATATATATATATATATATATATATATATATATATATATATATATATATATATATATATTTCATAATAGATAGATTTAAAACATGATTCGGGTATGGGTCAGTTCTATGTCGGTTTTCATTTTAGTTGAACACGGTTATGAGTGTTAGTCGAGTGATATCTAATTAGATATTACCAATTTAGTCAGGTTATGTTTATATGGAATTTTAACTATTGTAAACAATAGGTGTATGATTAGATCATTCGTTTCTGTTTGTTTAAAATAACTGTGTCAAAGGTTGTTAATTTAAATAGTTCACTTATCCGAGTTGTCTAGATGTTTGGTAATTAAATTGCCTTGCTAATTCTTCGAAACCTGTAATTAAATTTGTTGGAGCGTTATTAATTTATATTTATCATTTATTTTGTTTATTGAGTTTTAATTTAATTAATATTTAGTATTTTATTTAAATAATTAAATTGTTACGTTTTACAAGTATTATAATTCTACCCCTCTTAAAAAAATTTCGTCCTCGAAATATCCAAGTTTACCATAACGATTTTTTTTACAGACTGATTCTTATAATTTAACTATTTGTACATCTAACTTTGTACTGATTTTATTGCCGAATTTCAGGTAATTAAATTTTTTTTTAAAAAAAAAACAAGTTATTCGAATACCAGTCCCTTGTTTTCAAATAAATATCAAACACGATTTATGGAATTTCAAAGATAACACACTCATAAAGACTATCAATTAACGGTTCATACACATAAGGTAAAACGATTAAAACTTGCTATAAACTACTTTGTTATTTGTTGACATATTATTCTCTTACCAGATTATTCATATAGGGTTATTTGGAGCCTTGAAGATATAGTCGGATGTCAATGCAAAAACTCTCCCACCAATATTACGAGGTGCATTAGTCTCCCTAACATTACCATTAAGTCGAGGTTTTGGATTTTTACAGTCCTTAGCATGATGACCAATTTTTTCAAATTGAAAACATGCTCCCGTCAGTCGATGACACGTGCCTCGATGCGTTTTCCCACAATGTTTGCATACCTCAATAAAATTGTGGTTTCTTTCTTGTATTGGTGGTTGATACATCTGCATTTGGGTCTCACGGTTAGGGCCATTTGACTGAACCTTTTTGTTTCCAGAAGAGGTATGATTATTATCATCACGATCCCTTTTTCGGTTCTCTCTAGTACACATCATTTTCTCTGCTAACTCTAGTGTCTGAACTGCATAAGCAACCTCAGTGATGTTATTAAACTTACTCATCACAATTAACTTTTCTAAACCTTTCACATACTGCCCACTTAATTTTGTTAGCTTCGACCTGTTGGTTTCCCGTAGCCTCTCCCAGAAAACTAGCCATACGTGTGAATCGAGCCATGAATTCCATCATCGGCTCATCATCCCTCTGTGCGATCATAGCATATTCTCGATAATACTTTTCTTGGTGCGAGGTTGAGAAGTGTAACACCCCGACCGACGGCGGAATCATCGGGATGCCACGAGGGATGTGTAGATTGTTCAAAAGCTCATGGGCATCTAAATCAAATCATCATATATCATTTAATCAACCACAATAATTACACAAAAATCATGTTCATCATGAATCAAATACATCACATACACAAAAGATTTAGTTAAACTAACTAAACTCTAATCGCCAGAAATTTAGTTAATTAACTAAGTCCAAGAATCCTATATGATGATGATGTCCAAAATAGAAGAGATCATCCTCTTCATCCTACTTGTCTCCATCACCTGAAACATGTAAGAAATCAAGTGTCAACTACAAAAGTAGTTGGTGAGTAATCATAAGTTTTTATATTTAAAAATGTTTTAGTAAAAATGAGTTTGAAAGTTTATGCTTAAAAAGGGTTTTATAAAATGCTTTGTTTTAAAACGAGTATAAAACTTATGATCTTCTTGAGAAAATCCATATGAATACCTGTATGAGATAACCCAACACACATCCATCAATTCAACAACCAAACACACACACAATCACATAACCACATAACCAATCAATCATAATCAATCACAAATAATCATAATCAAATATAGATAATCAATCCACAAACTAATCAACCAATCTCATCAACCATATTCTCAAATAATGTTCGTGACTATACATGATCATTATGTAATTAACATAAGTTAAATACATGATTCATGGAGTGGTTGCTAACCACGTGACAATACATGAAGCCAAAGCAAATAACCGAAGTCAAAGGCAATGCTTCACAGATGTGGACACCATCCACGTGACAATACACGATGTCAAAGCAATTAACCGAAGTTAAGAGCGATGATTCTCGGGATTTGTGACAATACTTGTAATCTTTGTTATTGACCTAGGTCAATAACAATGTTTACATGGATATAAAATAATAAGAGATAATCCCATAATTATGATAATTTCAAATGTGAATATCATATTGATAAACAGGTATTAACCTTGTGTTATCAAAATAATATTTAATTTGGTATACATGTTTCACCTCCGGGTTTTAAAACCAAAAACAGTTTAAAGAAAGGGAGGTTATGAGAACTCACCTGAAGTCCTTAGGATAAGTGTTCTCTAAAATGCGCGCTCGCGGCCGTAATTCAAGTCAACTCAACAATCTGTGATTATTGTGTATTTTATATTCGTAAGTACATGCGTTTGATCTAGGTCATTTATCCATAAGTGTTACTCTAAATCTTTAGGTATATTCTTAACTTAGTTTACTCTCCTAAGTTAAGTTGTTACACTTAAGGTTTTATTTATATTCGTCTCAAAGTTCATCTTTCTTGATACATCATTCATCATGATTAAATGATGA
Source organism: Mikania micrantha (assembly GCA_009363875.1). Taxonomy (NCBI): domain Eukaryota; kingdom Viridiplantae; phylum Streptophyta; class Magnoliopsida; order Asterales; family Asteraceae; genus Mikania; species Mikania micrantha. The sequence continues at coordinate 61,599,956 of CM018697.1, forward strand.
ACAATTCTTAAAATCATTGATATGCATCACTAAATAGGTATATGTTAAGATAACGATTTTATCACATGTGTACTTGTTCCCACCTGCATGACTCCATTCAAGCCACCATCTTAGCCTACTTCATTACATCTCTTAGTTTAATAAAAGTGTTTTTTTGCATAATTCATGCAAGATATGACCTTCTTCCATCAAATTCAATACATTTTTAATTCATAGTATTTAAGAAATAAGAATTTGTGTATAGAGAGAAAAGGTGGTGGTTGGATGTGCCCATGCATGCATGTACATGTATATACATATATCTACCCTAGCATGACGTTTATTGATCCTTAAACTCTAAATTTAATAACAAACCAAATTATTCACCACGTGGGCAGCGAACCCTCTACCCAATTTTAACTAGGTTCGGCTTACAACAAGGAAAAAGATTCGGCCAACCTCAAAAGTATAGGGTTCGGCATATGCAGGCCGTGTGAGGGTTCGGCTGGCTCAAGACCACTCGACTGAAGTCAGGGTTCGCTGCATGAAGTGTGTCTATGGTTCGGCTAGGGGATGGTTCGTGACTAGATGCCGGGTTCGTTGCAGGCCGAGAGAAGGAAGGCTCGTGGTACCAAGGTTCGTGGCTCCCATGGTTCGGCCACCAGCTTTCCCGCCCACAATAGTTCGTGAACCCAAAAGAGTTCGGCCATGCTGTGCATGGTTCGGTTGGGTAATGCAGGGTTCGCGGCCAGCTACTGGACTCACAAGGGTTCGGCGAAGTCCATAGTTCGGCTGAGACCCACTATGGTTCGTGACCCATCAAGGGTTCGCCGCAGGCTGTGAAAGGGAGGGCTCGGCTGAAACTAGGGTTCGCCACCCTAGTTCCCGCCCAACAGGGTTCGTGAGGCCCTTAGGGTTCGGCCCTCACCTGCTGCGTCACCTGAGCTCTGTTCATCATCATCCTAACCGCATTTTACTGGTTTACGGTCATCCCTAGCTTACCTCGACTCAACAACAGTTCGATTAATACATTGCAACTAAAGATTAGTATATTACATGATGGCTAAACCCGATTAGGGTTTTCAAACCCAAAAACCGAAGAGGAAACCGGGTTTCTTACCTTTAAATCGTGTGCAAATGATAACTTTCTTGGTATCTCCTTGTAGCTCTCGTTCTCCCGAACGCGTGGCCGCCAAGATCTCGCGATTCCGTTGAGAAATGAGAAAGTTAAGCTAGAGAGAAGTTGGGTGTGTTTGTGGGTGACGAATTTCTAGTTTAGAGAGAGAGAGACAATTGTGAAAATGAAGAAAAAGGAAGGAAGTAATCTTCCTTATATCGCGTGTCGTATACGCGTGCTCGATCCCGTTTTTATCGCGATATTAATAAATAAAATGCTCGGTTTTCTAGCGTAACATATTTAAAACAATAACCCACTTTAAATAAATTAGTTTTGTTTAATTAAAATAAACTTAAATAAATTGTTTCGTAAAAATAAATTCCGTTTTCGTTTTCGTTAAATAATTATTTAAATAAATTAATTTATTCGAAAACACTTTAGGTTGTGATTCCTAATAAACGTTTTAAGTTCACAATCATTAATTTAATATCATTAAATATTATTTACTTATCTCGTCGAAACGCGTTACTCGCGTACGTATTCGTAAAGATCGTCACCTTTGCGAATCCGATGCTCGTATCGCATTTCGATTTGATCTATGATTTATGGAATATCGTTTTAGAATATTATTCCCAATAATTATATTCGCGTGAATCGTCACCCGCGCGAATACATTATTAAGTTAATATTTCTAAATTAATATTCGCGTTTAAGTAATGTTCGTAACCTCACTTCGCGTAATTAATTCCCCTTTATTTATTAATTTTAATATTATCTTTTCTCAAACCAAAACCCACTAAACACTAGTCACTGACACATCCATGATAGACCGAAATATGCATATATATAGGGCATATGTAAGGGTCAGTCGCAACTGCCCTAGCCACCGTCCCACCGCTATTTCGGTAAACCATGTCCATGGGTCCTTGACTATGTTTAGCAACCAGACTCAAACAACTCCCAGTTCCAATCCCAATACATACTTAAACCAATAACCATCATCGTCAGTGATAAGTAACTGCGATAAACACTACAGGCCTGTTTAGTTGAATTCAACTAAACTTCCGGTGGTTTACGCGTATAATAAATCGTAGTCATGCATACCAGTACAGTGATAATATCAGTAGTGAAAATCAGTAATTCATAATCATCAATAATTAATAAATCTCCGGTCGTAACAGTACATTCGTACGGATGTACGGACGTACGGACAACCGAAAGTACAGTGATGTTACAGTCTCCCCTAGTTAAGGGAATTTCGTCCCGAAATTCAACTTGGAGTGACCGTAGTAAATAAATGTGGGTACTTAAGCTTCATCTGATCTTCTCGCTCCCATGTGAATTCTGGACCCCGCTTCGATTCCCAACGTACTTTGACAATTGGAATTCTACTGCGTTTTGAGCTGTTTAACCTCACGATCCATAATCTCCACTGGTTTTTCAACAAAGTGCATGGTATCATCGATGCGAATGTCATCGAGTGGTACCTGAAGATCTTGATCAGCTAAGCACTTTCTTAGATTGGACACGTGAAACGTCGGATGCACCTTACTAAGTTCTGGAGGAAGTTCCAATTTGTAAGCAACCTTCCCGATCCGTTCAAGGATCTTAAAAGGGCCAACGTATCGTGGAGCAAGCTTCCCCTTTCTTCCGAATCGAACAACGCCCTTCCAAGGCGATACTTTGAGTAATACCATATCTCCCACTTCAAACTCTAAAGGTTTTCTTCGTTTATCCGCGTAACTCTTCTGTCGACTGCGAGCAGCTAACAGATTGTCGCGGATCTGGCGGATCTTGTCAGTCGTTTCCTGAATAATTTCCGGACCAGTAATCTGCGAATCGCCAACTTCGGTCCAACAAATAGGCGACCGACATTTTCTGCCATACAGAGCTTCAAACGGTGCCATTCCAATGCTCGCGTGATAACTGTTGTTATACGAGAACTCAACCAATGGTAGATGGCTATCCCAATTGCCACCGAAATCGATGACACAAGCTCTCAACATATCTTCTAATGTTTGAATCGTTCGCTCCGTTTGACCATCCGTTTGAGGATGATAAGCAGTGCTAAGATCCAGTCTTGTTCCAAAAGCTTCATGAAGTGCTTCCCAAAATCGTGCCGTGAAACGAGCATCACGGTCCGATATTATGCTTAAGGGAATACCATGTCGGCTAATGATCTCATCAATGTAGATACGAGCTAACTTCCGCACAGGGTAAGTTTCGCGTATCGGTAAGAAATGAGCCGACTTGGTCAATCTGTCAACAATTACCCAGATACTATCTTTACCGTTCGCGGTTCGTGGGAGTTTAGTAATGAAATCCATGGAGATATTCTCCCACTTCCACATCGGTATCTCGGGTTGTAACAACAATCCAGAAGGTCGCTGATGTTCTGCCTTGACCTTAGCACAGTTAAGGCACTTAGACACATATTCAGCAATATCCTTCTTCATTCCAGGCCACCAGTACAAGCCCCTAAGGTCTTGATACATCTTATCAGCACCTGGATGGATTGAATAACGAGACTTATGAGCTTCATCCATAATCAGCATCCTAAGATCACCCCTGTTCGGTATCCACAACCGATTCAAATAATACATCAACCCGTCATCCTTAGTTTCCAATAAGATTTCAGCCCCGCAAGACATCTCATTCTTCAAGTTATCTTGAGCCAATGAGTGTTGTTGGGCTGTGAAAACATCATTACGGAGATTAGTGTGCACTCGGACACTATAAATCTGAACTTGACTTTTGCGACTAAGCGCATCTGCTACTACATTCGCTTTACCAGGATGGTAGCGAATTTCACAGTCATAATCATTCAACAGTTCAACCCATCTCCGTTGTCTCATATTTAGCTCTTTCTGATTCAAAATATGTTGCAAACTTTTATGATCAGTAAAGACTACACACTTTGTGCCATAAAGATAATGTCTCCATATCTTCAAAGCAAACACGACTGCACCAAGTTCCAAGTCGTGTGTAGTGTAGTTCTTCTCATGAATTTTCAATTGTCTTGATGCATAAGCCACAACCTTTCCCCGTTGCATGAGAACACAACCGAGACCTAGGTTGGATGCATCACAATAGACTACAAAATCATCATTTCCATCAGGCAGTGTCAAGACAGGAGCATCACAAAGTTTCTGCTTCAAAGTCTGAAATGCCTCTTCTTGCTTCGGTCCCCACTCATATGGCCTATTCTTCTGAGTCAAAGCAGTGAGAGGGACAGCAATCCTGGAGAAGTTCGATATAAACCGCCGATAGTAACCGGCAAGTCCAAGAAACGATCAAATCTCCGTCGGTGTCTTCGGTGTACTCCAATTCTTCACAGCGTCAATCTTTGCAGGATCCACGTGAACACCGTATTCGTTGACTATGTGCCCCAAGAATTGAACTTCCTTAAGCCAAAATTCACATTTAGAGAATTTGGCATACAGTCGCTCCTCTCTTAAGATCTCCAAAACCAACTTAAGGTGTTTCTTGTGTTCTTCCTTAGTCTTTGAGTAGATCAAAATATCATCAATGAATACTATCACAGATTTATCCAAGTATGGCCTGCAAACACGGTTCATGAGGTCCATGAAAACCGCAGGTGCATTGGTAAGGCCGAAAGGCATTACCAGAAATTCATAGTGGCCGTATCTTGTTCTGAAAGCAGTCTTGGGAATATCATCCTCATGCACGCGAAGCTGATGATACCCAGACCTCAAATCGATCTTTGAAAACCATGCCGAGCCTTGAAGCTGATCGAAGAGATCATCGATGCGCGGCAGTGGATATCGATTCTTAATTGTGAGTTTGTTCAATTCGCGGTAATCGATACACATTCGGAATGACCCGTCCTTTTTCTTGACAAACAAGACCGGTGCACCCCATGGTGAATGGCTCGGACGAATAAATCCTTTATCGGTTAGTTCTTGCAGCTGGCTCGCCAATTCTTGCAACTCCGAAGGCGCAAGTCTGTAGGGAGCTTTGGCGACTGGGTTCGCACCAGGTACCAAGTCGATTCGGAACTCAACTTGACGTTCTGGTGGAAGACCCGGCAAATCGTCTGGAAAGACTTCTGGAAAATCTCGTATCACCGGAACATCTTCAATTCTCTTTTCTTTCTCTTTCTTCTCCACAATGTGTGCTAAGAAGGCTATACATTTCTTCCTAAGGTACTTGTGTGCTTTAGTGCAAGACATCAGCTTAAGACCTTTGCTAGCAGTTTCTCCAAATATTCTCAAAGTTTCACCCGAAGGTAATGGAATACGAATATATTTCTCATGACAAACAATCTCCGCTCTGTGGGTGGCTAACCAATCCATGCCTATGATAACATCGAAGCTACCAAGATGCATAGGTATGAGATCAATTGGGAAAACGTGATCATTTAAGTTCACCGTACATCCAACGATAATAGTGTCAATATCAATAGTGTTTCCGTCAGCCACTTCCACGTTAAACGGTTTATCTAAGTATGTACGTGTTCTACCAAGCAAGCATTCAAAATCATATGAAACGAAACTCCTATCGGCACCAGAATCAAATAAGACAGATGCATAAGAGTTGTTGATCAGAAATGTACCGTTGACCACATCCTGGTTGGCTTGAGCAGCTGGAGCATTCAGTTGAAAAGCCCGGCCTCTTGCCACCCTCTGGTTATTCCCGGTCAACTTTGGGCACTGATTTCTGAAGTGACCCACTTCACCACATTCATAACAGGCTCTTGCCTGTGCTTGAGGTATCTGGCGAATGGGTACAGCCGGAATAGGTTGAGTTTGAGGAGCTGGTAGTGCAAGCGGTGCTTGTTGCATCCTTTGTGCTTGCGGTGCACTCCGACAAACGTTTGCATAGTGCCCGAACTTGCCACAGTTGTTGCAAACGCGACACGGCAAGTTAGGGGCATGATGATATCTGCAAGTGTTACATTGGGGAGTGTTCCCAGTGTAACTTCTTGCAGCAGAATTATTTGATGATTGCTGCGCAAACTTCGCAGCAGGTACTGTTACCATGAAATTCCTATTCTTTCTCTTCTTGTTGCTGCTTTTGGACGAGCTAGCAGCTTCAGACTTGACTTCAGTTTTGACTTCCTTTGCAGCAGTCTTGGTGTCAGTCTTCTTATATCCCTTTCGAGTAAGAGTTCCATTCTTCACATGATTGTCAGTAAGAGTTGCAGATAACCGGATTGCAGCTTCAAGTGTTTTGGGATTGCTCCGATAGACTGTATCCTGAATCTGCACCGGCAGCCCGCCGATATACTTCTCAATCGCCCTTTCCAAGGGTGTCACCAAGTGAGGTACTAGCAAGCTATACTCATGAAACTGAGTATTGTAGATGACATTCTCTCCGCTATCCTGCTTGAGTTCCCAGAACTCAGCCTCCAGTTTCCTCATCTCGCTTCTAGGACAGAACTCAGTGGTCATCAGAGTCTTGACCTCTGTCCATGTCAGTGCTAAGGCAGCATCCACTCCCCTAGTTCGCTTTTCCCCATTCCACCAAGTCAGTGCTCTCTTTTGGAAAACACTGGTGGCATAGCGAACTTTCAGAGTCTCGGGACATTCGCTGTTGATGAAGGTGTTCTCCATACTCTCGAACCACTGCAGCAGACCAGTGGCTGATTCAGCACCCGTGAATTTCAGAGGATTACAGGAATTGAAGTGTTTGAATGTGCAAGTTGTCTGGTTTGCACCACCTCTGTTCTGGTTAGCATTCTGGTTAGCCTGAGTTAGTTGGCTCACCAATCCAGAAATAAGTGTGGCTAACTCTTGTATGCCGGAGTTGGCATTACTGTTGTTAGCTTCCCCATTGTTCGAGTCATCTTCGTTGTGACGGCGAGGCGGCATGTTTCTGAAGGAAATAGAAACATGTTACTACCGTTTACAACGTAAGTCATACAAACAATGTTTAAATGAGTCCATTAGACAATTAGGATTACATATAGGAACTATATTTCTCTCCTATCAGTCATTGACTCAAAAAGGCTTATAATTTCCTATTATTATTCTAAGTGTCCTAGTTGGTCATAACTAGTGTTAACTAACTATTTCCTAGGTCCTATACATTCCTCACTCTATACTAACACTGACAATCTCCCAATGCAATGCAACAAGCTTATATATAGGGCATATGCAGAGGTAGATCGCAATCTCCCCTACACCGTCCCACCACCGTTCCATTGCACCACGATTATGCCATTGCTAGTGTGTAGAGTGTGTCATGTATTTCACCATAATTCTCACTTCACAAACCTTATCCTTAGTAGGATAATTTTGAGTGAAGTGATCTCTAGTTCCCTTGGACAATTAGGTTTACCTAATGTCTAAGTTCACCTGACATGTAGGCTTGCCTATTTCTAAGTTCACCTAATGTCTAAGTTCACCTGACATTAAGTTCCCCCAATTGTCTAAGTTCACTAAAATCCATGTCAATCCCGATGTCAATAATCTTTAATAAGGGTTCATATCATCACAAAGTGTTAGTATCATCACTATGCGTTTATATTATCATCAAGTGTCTATATCATCACCCAAGTCCATATTCCATCACTAATCGCTCATATCGTTTATTAATCCTATGCACCCTACGTGTCCAATCAGTGTGTTTCATAAGTGAATTTATAAGTGTTTATCAAATATGATCATCAATGAGTCAATCCCAGTCAATCCATCAAACATATCATCAACAGTCCACAATCATATCCTCTCAACCACTCCTAGTAAGGTCCTAATAATATCCTATGTTCCTGACACTGACAGACCCCCAATATACTACAATTGGTATATGTATAGGGCATATGTAGGGGTCAGTCGCAACTGCCCCAGCCACCGTCCCACCACCTTTGTAGTATACCACGAGTGTGTCCTTGTCTGGAGTTTATAGATCAAACAGATAATTTTCCTAAAACAGATAATTCCTAAGCAATCAGTTTCCTAAGCAAATAATTTCCCAAACGGGTAGTTCCCACATTCTTCAATACTGACATCCACCTAATGTACCGTAAATGGTATATATATAGGGCATATGTAAGGGTCAGTCGCAACTGCCCTAGCCAACGTCCCACCACCTTTACGATACACCACGTGCATGTCCTTATCGAATCATTAGGGCACACGTAAGCAAGAAATTAATAAGCAGCATATATATATCAGATGTATAACAGGAGTTCATATAACATGTAATAAACATATAAGCATGAAATCCTGAATATACTAACTAGTGTATGAATTTATTCATACTAGGGTATCCTACGGTTATAGACTAGGTCAACCATTTCTAGTAACCTAATTCCCTATAACCCAGGCTCTGATACAAATCTGTAACACCCCGACCGACGGCGGAATCATCGGGATGCCACGAGGGATGTGTAGATTGTTCAAAAGCTCATGGGCATCTAAATCAAATCATCATATATCATTTAATCAACCACAATAATTACACAAAAATCATGTTCATCATGAATCAAATACATCACATACACAAAAGATTTAGTTAAACTAACTAAACTCTAATCGCCAGAAATTTAGTTAATTAACTAAATCCAAGAATCCTATATGATGATGATGTCCAAAATAGAAGAGATCATCCTCTTCATCCTACTTGTCTCCATCACCTGAAACATGTAAGAAATCAAGTGTCAACTACAAAAGTAGTTGGTGAGTAATCATAAGTTTTTATATTTAAAAATGTTTTAGTAAAAATGAGTTTGAAAGTTTATGCTTAAAAAGGGTTTTATAAAATGCTTTGTTTTAAAACGAGTATAAAACTTATGATCTTCTTGAGAAAATCCATATGAATACCTGTATGAGATAACCCAACACACATCCATCAATTCAACAACCAAACACACACACAATCACATAACCACATAACCAATCAATCATAATCAATCACAAATAATCATAATCAAATATAGATAATCAATCCACAAACTAATCAACCAATCTCATCAACCATATTCTCAAATAATGTTCGTGACTATACATGATCATTATGTAATTAACATAAGTTAAATACATGATTCATGGAGTGGTCGCTAACCACGTGACAATACATGAAGCCAAAGCAAATAACCGAAGTCAAAGGCAATGCTTCACAGATGTGGACACCATCCACGTGACAATACACGATGTCAAAGCAATTAACCGAAGTTAAGAGCGATGATTCTCGGGATTTGTGACAATACTTGTAATCTTTGTTATTGACCTAGGTCAATAACAATGTTTACATGGATATAAAATAATAAGAGATAATCCCATAATTATGATAATTTCAAATGTGAATATCATATTGATAAACAGGTATTAACCTTGTGTTATCAAAATAATATTTAATTTGGTATACATGTTTCACCTCCGGGTTTTAAAACCAAAAACAGTTTAAAGAAAGGGAGGTTATGAGAACTCACCTGAAGTCCTTAGGATAAGTGTTCTCTAAAATGCGCGCTCGCGGCCGTAATTCAAGTCAACTCAACAATCTGTGATTATTGTGTATTTTATATTCGTAAGTACATGCGTTTGATTTAGGTCATTTATCCATAAGTGTTACTCTAAATCTTTAGGTATATTCTTAACTTAGTTTACTCTCCTAAGTTAAGTTGTTACACTTAAGGTTTTATTTATATTCGTCTCAAAGTTCATCTTTCTTGATACATCATTCATCATGATTAAATGATGAACAATTCTTAAAATCATTGATATGCATCACTAAATAGGTATATGTTAAGATAACGATTTTATCACATGTGTACTTGTTCCCACCTGCATGACTCCATTCAAGCCACCATCTTAGCCTACTTCATTACATCTCTTAGTTTAATAAAAGTGTTTTTTTGCATAATTCATGCAAGATATGACCTTCTTCCATCAAATTCAATACATTTTTAATTCATAGTATTTAAGAAATAAGAATTTGTGTATAGAGAGAAAAGGTGGTGGTTGGATGTGCCCATGCATGCATGTACATGTATATACATATATCTACCCTAGCATGACGTTTATTGATCCTTAAACTCTAAATTTAATAACAAACCAAATTATTCACCACATGGGCAGCGAACCCTCTACCCAATTTTAACTAGGTTCGGCTTACAACAAGGAAAAAGATTCGGCCAACCTCAAAAGTATAGGGTTCGGCGTATGCAGGCCGTGTGAGGGTTCGGCTGGCTCAAGACCACTCGACTGAAGTCAGGGTTCGCTGCATGAAGTGTGTCTATGGTTCGGCTAGGGGATGGTTCGTGACTAGATGACGGGTTCGTTGCAGGCCGAGAGAAGGAAGGCTCGTGGTACCAAGGTTCGTGGCTCCCATGGTTCGGCCACCAGCTTTCCCGCCCACAATAGTTCGTGAACCCAAAAGAGTTCGGCCATGCTGTGCATGGTTCGGTTGGGTGATGCAGGGTTCGCGGCCAGCTACTGGACTCACAAGGGTTCGGCGAAGTCCATAGTTCGGCTGAGACCCACTATGGTTCGTGACCCATCAAGGGTTCGCCGCAGGCTGTGAAAGGGAGGGCTCGGCTGAAACTAGGGTTCGCCACCCTAGTTCCCGCCCAACAGGGTTCGTGAGGCCCTTAGGGTTCGGCCCTCACCTGCTGCGTCACCTGAGCACTGTTCATCATCATCCTAACCGCATTTTACTGGTTTACGGTCATCCCTAGCTTACCTCGACTCAACAACAGTTCGATTAATACATTGCAACTAAAGATTAGTATATTACATGATGGCTAAACCCGATTAGGGTTTTCAAACCCAAAAACCGAAGAGGAAACCGGGTTTCTTACCTTTAAATCGTGTGCAAATGATAACTTTCTTGGTATCTCCTTGTAGCTCTCGTTCTCCCGAACGCGTGGCCGCCAAGATCTCGCGATTCCGTTGAGAAATGAGAAAGTTAAGCTAGAGAGAAGTTGGGTGTGTTTGTGGGTGACGAATTTCTAGTTTAGAGAGAGAGAGACAATTGTGAAAATGAAGAAAAAGGAAGGAAGTAATCTTCCTTATATCGCGTGTCGTATACGCGTGCTCGATCCCGTTTTTATCGCGATATTAATAAATAAAATGCTCGGTTTTCTAGCGTAACATATTTAAAACAATAACCCACTTTAAATAAATTAGTTTTGTTTAATTAAAATAAACTTAAATAAATTGTTTCGTAAAAATAAATTCCGTTTTCGTTTTCGTTAAATAATTATTTAAATAAATTAATTTATTCGAAAACACTTTAGGTTGTGATTCCTAATAAACGTTTTAAGTTCACAATCATTAATTTAATATCATTAAATATTATTTACTTATCTCATCGAAACGCGTTACTCGCGTACGTATTCGTAAAGATCGTCACCTTTGCGAATCCGATGCTCGTATCGCATTTCGATTTGATCTATGATTTATGGAATATCGTTTTAGAATATTATTCCCAATAATTATATTCGCGTGAATCGTCACCCGCGCGAATACATTATTAAGTTAATATTTCTAAATTAATATTCGCGTTTAAGTAATGTTCGTAACCTCACTTCGCGTAATTAATTCCCCTTTATTTATTAATTTTAATATTATCTTTTCTCAAACCAAAACCCACTAAACACTAGTCACTGACACATCCATGATAGACCGAAATATGCATATATATAGGGCATATGTAAGGGTCAGTCGCAACTGCCCTAGCCACCGTCCCACCGCTATTTCGGTAAACCATGTCCATGGGTCCTTGACTATGTTTAGCAACCAGACTCAAACAACTCCCAGTTCCAATCCCAATACATACTTAAACCAATAACCATCATCGTCAGTGATAAGTAACTGCGATAAACACTACAGGCCTGTTTAGTTGAATTCAACTAAACTTCCGGTGGTTTACGCGTATAATAAATCGTAGTCATGCATACCAGTACAGTGATAATATCAGTAGTGAAAATCAGTAATTCATAATCATCAATAATTAATAAATCTCCGGTCGTAACAGTACATTCGTACGGATGTACGGACGTACGGACAACCGAAAGTACAGTGATGTTACAAGAAGTATTGTCTATAAAATACTTCCTTGAATTCATTCCAAGCCAAAGTAGCTGCATAAACATCTCCACCTTAAGCATGCTTGATTCCCCTCCACCAGGATTATGCATCATCTTCAAGCTTGTAAGCTGCTAATCTCACCTTAAATTGTTCTTCAACTCCCAAGACTTCAAAAATTTTCTCAATATGCATGATCCAGTTACATGCATCCATAGGATCAAGTGCAGAGCTAAAAGATCGTGGCTTTTGTTTCTAAAATCTGGTCAGCCAATCATGAATTCCTGAGGTTGTATTGTCGGTATGAGTTTTGGGATCAAACGGTGGAGGTGGAATATGAGGAGGTGGATACAGCGGAGGAGGAGGAGGAAGTAGATTATTCTGATTATGATTTAACCGTCCCATGATTGTTTCCACGATATTTGGAATTTGTTCCGTGAATGCTCGATTGATAGCAGCAGTAATCGCAGGATCAGTTTGCGTATTTTCAGAAGACATCTATAATGAAAATACTCGATTTAGGAATATAAAATAATATACCAGAAAATTACAATCCTAACCCGATGTTTACCCATTAACCTCACATGTCTTATTTATTTAGTTTAAGTTTTCTACAGGAAAGAGCCTTAGCTCTGATACCATAACTGTGACACCCCAACCTGACGAGGGCTGACGTATCGCTATTACAGAAATCAGAACAATGCATATTTCCGTATTTAATGAACTAACACTAGTTAAATACAAAATATCTAATTACATCATTAACTATCATAATCAGCTTTCTACTATTTTTATCTTCTCTTCACACATCCCTTGAATCCCATGAGTACCTGTTTTAGTAACAAAGAAAACAACAAAAAGAAATACGGCTGAGCTAAAAATTTGCTCAGTAATGGAAGAACAATGGTAATGATGATGAAATTTAATTAAGGAAACGATTACAAAAATGACAAAAGATAGCGGTGGCAAAGTCAGCGGAAGTATTACAAATGTAATGATCATAAGGTAACATATGATGACGAACACGATAACGAACTAACCATACGATTAACAATTTCAATTAATCAGAATGAATACACAATCAAAGAAGTCGTATGGTAAGGAGATACCCATTTGAGCTCAAAACAAACCAAATGGTGCACATACCCGTCGGCCTAATGTACCAAATTGTGAGCTGTATGTGGGCACACACCAACACTCACCGAAACAAAACAATTATCCTAGGACCAGTCCATACACCTCCCAAAATATCACTCCTCAACTACCAAAATATGGAGACGCCGTGAACCAGTCACACCTTCACGGAAAGTGCTACGCCATTGATGCCCCAATGACACACCGGTGAAATCACCTACCGGAGGCTTTGCTCGGGTATCGGATTTGAAACAGTTTACAATTAACAGGTGATCAAATATCTAAACAAAGTTCAAATGCAATGATTTTATAAGTTGATATAACGGAACATGTGATAATGAATACGATTTAATAATTATATCACATGCTTTACAAATCAGAATCAAAGGATGCTCGAAATCAAAAGGTTCAACTTATTGAAATGAATATAACGAACAAAATAAACAAATATACTATGAGTTAAATAAACAGAATCCGTACCTTAACCTTAGCAATTAAATCAATAAGAAATCAGATAATAAGCGAGTAGTCTAGATTCCGATGATTCAATAATCTGTGGTGTGACATCCAGTACCTGATTGTCCGGCAAGTCCGTACGGTATGTGTACTTTCACTATTTACTGTGTGTAAATACAATGCATGAACAATGTTTGTGATAACAGAACTCTGAAAACAGATAACAGTTGTACGTATTTAAGTGAAAACTTAAATGCCGTAAGTACAACAACTCACGATAAACAATAGTTGTATGTATTTATGTGAAAACCTAGGTACAATTAATACGACGAATCAAGAGAAACAACAGTTTTCAAGTAAACAACAAGAACATATCGGTTGCGATTTGATATCCATTGAGGACAGGAATCATATGGACGATAAATCAGTATGAAAACAATGTGAAGACAGGAAGTTTAGTTGAGTCCGTCGATGAGGAAACACAATTCAGAACATAAATGCAGTATTATTACATAATAACGAACTAACAGTGTGTTTGCGTGGGTGACGATTCACACAAACATATCTGTGAGTTTGAAGTTCTGAAATAATGACTGAAAAGTAGAAAACAAAAGTCAAAAAGTAAAACCATCGTCGTGTTCGTTCGGGTGACGATTTGAATGAATACGCGCGAAGGTGACGCGATCTGACGAAACCTCTAAAATAATCGTTTTTGATAAAATATTTTAATAAAAACAAACTTAGAAGACTTACTAGGAATAACCATCTTTTAAATGTTTGAATAAATTCTTTTCATTTAATTACGAAAGATACGCGCATTACGTTCCGGATACGCGACGAAAACGCGAACCGAGCAAACGAAATGAACCCGAACACGTGCGGAGTATAAAAACACTAAGTGAGGGCTTTTTCCTCATTTATTCCATCTCCTCCTCTCTCTCTAACCTCAAAACCGTTCTCTCTCTCTCTCTCTAAAAATTCAACCTTCAAATCACTAGATCTCCTTCAATACTTGGTGAAATCTCGTGTTCTTGGAGTCTAAACGAAGCTCTAGACCTTCTCTACAAGAAAGTACAACAATCTGAGTAGTTTTCCAGCCGAAATCGACGTAAAGAAGCTTGAAGGGTTCGAAAATTTCGGGTTTTCACTCTTGTTTTGTCTCACTAAACCTTAACCGGTTCTAGGCCAACCTTTTCGAATCCTACACCCTTGAAAACTTTTCCTAGCATACCACCATCATGGGAACAACCCTGCAATAGCAGAGAACTAGAAGATGATGGTCAACAGTTGCAGGTTTGCGAAGGAACTGGGCTGGCCGAACCTTCAACCAGCCGAATCTAGGGGGAGCTGGGCACCAAGGGAGGCCGAACCTAGGACCAACGAAACTGTGAGCTGCGAAGCACCATCAGCCGAACCCGTGCTGCGAACCACCAATGCCGAACCTCCCCAGCCATGCAAACCTCCATGTTAGCAGAACCTGCTAGTAGCCTAAGTCTCCATCCACGAACCAAGGTCTCACTTACCCATGCTGGACCAGTCTTCGATCAGCCGAATCTCCCATGTTCACGAACCCTACAGGAATGAACCCATGACCTGCGAACCTGCACCATCACCGTGCCTGCATGGCCATGAACCTGTGGTCATGGACGAACTCCTCCACCAGACCTTAGGACCCACCGAACCTCATCACCGAACCATAACAGGGCCGAACCTCTAGCTAAAGGAACCCCAAGGTTCGCTGGAATTGAGCCAAGCTCCCCTTCGATCGGTCTAAGCCCATTTGCTTGGCCCATGTTGGTTAATCTGGCCCACAACCTCATTTGATCCAACCAAAACCAACCGGCCCATGACACACATCAGTCGGCCCGCAAACTGTCTTGGCCCAAGACATTTGTTTGGCCCATTATTTAAGCCCAAGGAACTTATTGGCTCGGCCCACACAGTTCGGTCCACTTTAGTAATTCGACCCATTTAACATTGAAATAAACAAACACTTTGGAAATCAACTAATAAACGCATGCATGGTTATTATGGTATGTTACTACAAAGGTGGCAAGGTTTTGGGACTTGGATTCATAAAGCTTAAAACATGGTGTTTCGGATATGTTAACAAGTGGTTTTAAAGTGTTAGGACAAAGAGAGCAATAATAACACAAACCTAAGTTTTTCACTTAGAACCCTCCTTATTAGGACATCAAATCAAGCTGAACATAAAACAAATGACAAAGCATTCTAACTTTAACCTAATTGGTTTAAGTGCTATCAAAATGCATAACAAGTAAATAGGGCCGAATGAAGACCAAAACCGAGGAGTGTTAGTCAACCTTAAGACTAAAACTTACACGCACTCGAGTACATACGACTTATACTTACAAGTTATAAACAATGTGAAATAAATACAGGGTCGTGAATACAACAACAAGTACGACAAAGAGCGCATGCATTCTTGTTTATACTTAATCAACCACATCAACAACAAGGTGATTTCATACACCCTTTTCTAATCATTAACTGATTTTAAACTCTCGGGGCTGAGAAACATGCTAAATATTTTATTTATTTAAAAGTTTTAGTTTAACATATTACTTATACTTTGACTTAGATAATATTGCTTGACTTATTATCGTTTATCATTGTATGCATGCTTGTATGATCATAACATGACAGGGATAACTAAGATGAACATGATAATGTAAATTCGTGAATAATCAACACAATAGAATAATGTAGTTTTAATATTTTATCTTATAACACTTAATTATTCTTACAAGAACAAACAATGAGATTATCACAGGTGAACATGATGACAATAACAACAACCAAGAATGATATGAAGATAACATATCTTCATAATATCATTCAACATTGGAGTTAGTTAAGTGTAATATGACTAGTTCTATAACACTTAACTTCAACTCGATGCAAATTACAAGATAACATGAAACAAGTATCATCAACCACCTGAGTTGACAAAGTGTAGTAAGACTAGCTCTTACAACACTGTAGTGACAACAGGGTGACTATATGCAACAACAAGAATGATAATCATGATAATGTACCTTCATGATAACAACATCATTCACACAACAACTAACATTGTACAATAAGACAAGATCTTATACAACTTTGTTAACAACAACGAGAACACACAACATTGATGTGACACCCGGCAATTTCAGGTAAATTGCAGCTCTTATATTCTTTACATTTCACATTCATACTTGTTGCATTTCATTTAATTATGTTTAATTAGATGAGTTGAACACAAACCACTACGAAACAATAGTTCAAGGAACTATCAAATCATACATTGCACATTGGTTTTGGAAACCAAGTGTGGCAAACACAACACTAACTTGAATTATTGAATTGTGCACCACACGTTGATTAGGATTAATCAAGCGTGCAAACACTTCGTTAGACACGAACACAACTATCGAAGATAATTCGAGGAATTATCGAAACACACACACGAGTCTCACGAACGTTGGTGATCAATTAAATTTATGTGCTACTTTGTGATTATATGTTAAACATGTATTAGATGTTTAGAATAAGCGTTAGAAATCGAATACGAGCGAAATCGTATCAACGAAATCGAAAAACAAGGAAAAGGACCCATCGCGGTACGCGACGGTCCCTCGGCGAACGGCTTCGCGGTACGCGGCGCAAACTGGGAGTCGAGACTCCCGAATCCTATCGCGGTACGCGATGATGAATTTTCATCGGCCTCCGCGGTACGCGAAGGCCATGCAGATCAGATTTTCTTTAAAACCAACCCATATCATTTCAGTCGAGTTCCTTCACCAATTTCTCCGATTTCTCTCATCTTCCAGCGACTAAACCCTTTGAAATCAGTCCTTAAACTCCTGTCAAGCATTTCCTAAGCCACATCCTTGTATCCTTGGAGTGATTTGAAGACATTAAAACCCGAAGAGAGATCGTGGAGGCCATCAACACGCAAGAGAGTCTTCATCCATACTCGTAGCCTCTGTCCAGATCAAATCTCATCACCAAGGAGCTCCTAAGGTAGTTTCTTATGATTTCTTATGGTTAGATCGTACATGCAATGGGTAAAAACCCACATGCAACTCCGTTTAGTTATTGTGCTTGAATGTGTTGGTGATTCGTTGTTTAGATGTCATGGATTTACTGATTTTAGTGTTTAATAATGTTAGAATTGAGTTTTGGTTAAGTTAGGTTTGATTTGGTAATGATTTGGTACACTTGCCATAAAAGGAAACTTTTATGTTGCAAGTCTTGGATTTGGGATGATCTAGACATGTTAGATATGTCTAGATATTGTTAAATGTGTATTGGAGTGTTTAGAAACACATTGGGATATTTGATTTTGTCAGAAACATGGTTTTATAGAAACTTACTAAAAATGGAAACTTTTGTAAATGAAAAGAGGGCTTTTGATGTTTTTGAAAGATTCGATGAACTTGGATTATTGAAATACGTTTAGAAATGATTTCTAACATATTCGGAAACCTTGATTTGTGAAAATGAGCTTTTAAACAAGTCCTTACTATTTTAGGAAACTTTATTTGGGCAAAACGGCATAAATCGTGATTTATGCGCAAACGATGAGTATTAAGGGTATAAACGTGTTTTTACAAGCATACTAGAGTTATTAGTTTTATGAAATGGAATTTCATAACCACACTTTCCTAAATTGGAAACTTTCTAAAAAGGGTAACTTATGTGATTAGAGTCATAGGATGCATTTTAGTGTCTTATGTGCATCAAGGCACATAAACACAACAATCGTGTCACCAACGATTCATCGAGTCTCACTAGTTAACACATGCACTCGGTTGAGCACACCGACACTTGGAGTTGTATGGATTACAACACATCACAAAACACATACTCACACCTATATAGATATAGGTGCACGGCCCCTTTTTATCTTTTCTACCTTTGGGAGAGAAAACATTGCATTACAACTGTTTTTGAACAACAACTCATCTTATTTACGTATGGACATGCTTTATCATTATATGTATATGTGTGGGCCCCTATCACAACTAAAAGTCCTCGCGATACTCCTCGGACCGTTAATAGCATAACGCCTAGCATGGTAATCTTGAATAGTACTATTTGGGCCCGACAGGCCCCACCCATCGTGTCTTGGAGGCCACCCGACTGGAGGCCGGAATGGGTGCAATATTGACCAATACTTTGCCATTGTCCTGTGATAACATGGCGGGAGGCACAATCTGTCAGCTTCGGTACCATCCACAATATAATATAACTGTATTGACTAGCTATCAATCGATACAGCATCGTCATGATATGTAAATCTACTGAACTCTTACTTTAAACATATGATGTTTACTGCTTATGAAAAACCTGTGCTCTCACCAACCTTTGTGTTGACCTTTTACTCGCATGTTTTCTCAGGTAACTAAGGCACGTGCACAAGGAATAGGATGGTAGGCTGGAGTCGCATGCATCTGTTTATGTGTCTTATTTTACTAGACTCTGATTATCATTTGATTATGTTGTGTAATGTTAAACAACTTTATTCACTTCCGCAACTATTGTCACTTATCGTTTTAAAAACCGTTTTGAATTAACGCTTCCGCAAACTATGAATGATTAAACTGTTTTGTTAACTTATACTTTACTTCCGCAACTCTGATCTTACTAAACTGTTTTATCCAAAGTATTGGATGTACGTACGAAATCAGACATATAGGTCTCGCATGTTGTGTGACCGGAGACTGCGATCCTGCAAGATCAGTCGAGTCGCGCCCCAGGAAGGGACGGGGTTTCCCGGGGTGCGACAGATCGGTATCAGAGCCTCCGGTTATTGCGAATTAGGTTTGCATTTAGTGAACTTAGTCTATAACCACTAGTCTCCACACAACACTTAGTGCTTAGTAGTGTGATACTTGCGCACATGACACATCTTTTATGCATTACGTTCACCACCGCACGTGACTACCCATGACGGGGATAGCCGATGGCTCTACATGCTTTTCTTCAGTACCTACCGCACACACACTACGTTGGTCACTGGACAAACACTAACACTCATTCTTGCTATAAAGATCATGGCTGGAAGACGTGGAGGACGTAGGAATGCAGGCGGACGTGGAAACATCAACCTTACTGCAGCTGAATTGAACGCGCTCATCAACGAGCGGGTTGAGGAGGTACTTGCTGCACGGGAAGCTGCCCGTAATCAACCCCCACTTAACCAAGGTGATGAATCTGTTCCTACTCGCCTTGCACCACAATCACTTGTTTCCAACCTTATCCTTTGCATATCTCAGGAGCAAACCCTAACCCTCCTCTCTGCACGTTCAAGATGTTTCTGGACTGCAAACCTCACTCATTCAGCGGCACAGAGGGAGCCGTTGGGCTATTGCGCTGGATCGAAAAGGCGGAATCGCCTTTCGCTATGAGCAACTGCAGGAACGATGACAGGGTCAAGTTCGCTGCTGGAACGCCAATGTCCACAACCTGGGGCTAGATGCAGCCAACGCTCTACCTTGGGACGACTTTAAGAGAATGCTGAATCGTGAATAGTGTCCTCGCGGTGAAGTGCAGAAGCTCGAGACTGAGTTCTGGAACCATAAGATGATTGGTTCCGAGGTTGAGGCATACACTGCCCGGTCTTATGAGCTGGCACACCTGTGCCCGGAGATGGCAACCCCTCCATTCAAACACATAGAGACGTATATTGATTGATTGCCACCTCAGATCCAAGGAATGGTACTTTCTGCAGACCCCATCACCATGCAACAAGCCGTCCGATTAACCCATAAGCTCACTGATTCAGCTGTTGCTCAAGGACTCTTACCACCTCATGGTTCTGTAACCACAACCACCGACAAGGGCAAATGCAAATGGGATGACACCCAGAACAAGACTTCCAATCTCCAACCCCCTCCACAACAACGTAAGTTTGGGTCGTCTCAAGCTTACGCACCACCTGTTCCATCCAACCAAACCCGAGGAGCCTATGCAGGCAAACACCCCAAGTGCAGCAAATGCAACTTACATCATGCCTTGGGACAATGCGACTCTATCCGATGCCAACGCTGTGGCAAAGGAGGACACCTCGCCAAAGACTGCAGGGGTGAACTGCGAACGAAGACCCAACCACAGCAGCAACAACAACTTGAATTACCAAAGGGTTGCTTCGAATGTGGGAAACCAGGGCACTTCAAGAGGGACTGCCCACATTTGAAAAACAACAATGATAGCGGAAAAAACAACGGTCCGAAGGGGCGAGCCTTCGTGATCGGGGCAAAGGAGGCCAGAAGGGATCCCCACCTTGCAACCGGTACATATCTCTTTAATGATAATTATGCATCTGTGTTATTTGATACTGGAGCTGAGAAAAGCTTTAAATCTAAGGAATTTAGTTTGATACTTGCCATTACCCCAACACCCCTAGATGTCGAATATACAGTAGAGCTAGCTGATGGTAAATTGATCATGACTAAAAACATTGTGAAAGGATGCACTTTAGAGCTAGCAGGCCATAAATTTAAGATTGACCTCATGCCGGTTACACTAGGCAGTTTTGATGTCGTAGTGGGCATGGATTGGTTGTCCGAAAACCAGGCTGAAATCATTTGCCACGACAAGGTTGTGCGCATACCTCTCCCTAGCGGAGAAACTCTAGACATCACGGGCGAAAGGAGTGACACACCTCTAAACATCATCTCGTGCATGAAAGCTCACAAATGCTTACGAAAGGGATACACAGCCATTCTGGCACTTATCACCGACAAGACTGAAGAGGAAAAGAGAATAGAAGATATCCCAGTCGTATGCGACTATTCTGATGTATTCCCTGAGGATCTACCAGGACTACCACCACCTCGGCAAGTGGAGTTCCGCATAGATCTTGTGCCGGGAGCAGCACCTATCGCACGAGCACCCTATCGACTTGCACCTTCGGAGATGCAGGAACTGTCCAATCAACTGCAAGAGCTGTTGGACAAGGGTTTCATTAGACCAAGCTTCTCACCCTGGGGAGCTCCGGTCTTATTCGTAAAGAAGAAGGATGGCACGTTTCGTATGTGCATTGACTATCGGGAATTGAACAAAGTAACAATCAAGAACCGTTACCCCTTACCTCGCATTGACGATTTGTTCGATCAACTACAAGGATCGAGTTACTACTCTAAGATCGATCTACGATCTGGGTATCACCAGCTAAGGATCCAAGAAGAGGATATTCCCAAGATTGCTTTTCACACTCGGTATGGCCATTATGAGTTTTTGGTTATGCCGTTCGGGCTGACAAACGCACCCGCAGTATTCATGGATCTCATGAATAGAGTATGCAAACCATACCTTGACAAGTTCATCATTGTCTTCATAGATGATATTCTCATCTACTCCAAAACTCAGGAGGAACACAAAGAGCACCTTCAATTGGCTCTTGAATTGCTACGACAAGAGAAGCTGTACGCTAAACTCTCCAAATGCGACTTCTGGATTCGAGAAGTCCAATTCTTAGCTCATGTTGTGAATGAACAAGGGATTCATGTTGATAAATCTAAGATAGAGGCGATCAAGAACTGGGAAGCACCAAAGACCCCAACAGAGGTGCGACAATTCCTAGGCTTGGCAGGCTATTATCGACGATTTATCGAAGGATTTTCAAAGATAGCACAACCCCTTACAGCTTTAACCCATAAGGACAAGAAGTATCTC
This sequence comes from Mikania micrantha, assembly GCA_009363875.1. Taxonomy (NCBI): domain Eukaryota; kingdom Viridiplantae; phylum Streptophyta; class Magnoliopsida; order Asterales; family Asteraceae; genus Mikania; species Mikania micrantha. The sequence continues at coordinate 61,622,321 of CM018697.1, forward strand.
TGGACCGACAAACAGGAGGATGCATTTCAACTTCTCAAGCAGAAGCTCTGTAGTGCACCTATCTTATCACTTCTTGAAGGAACGGATGACTTCGTAGTATATTGCGATGCCTCGATACAAGGACTCGGCTGTGTGCTGATGCAGCGGGAAAAGGTGATCGCATATGCTTCTCGGCAACTGAAAGTCCACGAGAAGAACTACACCACCCACGACTCGGAACTTGGAGCCGTGGTATTTGCACTCAAGATCTGGAGGCACTACCTGTATGGTACAAAGTGTACGATATACACTGATCATAAGAGTCTCCAACACACATTCGAGCACAAGGAGCTGAACATGCGGCAACGTTGCTGGCTCGAGCTTCTTAACGACTATGGTGCTATCAAGTATCATCCGGGGAAGGCCAATGTGGTGGCCGATGCTCTAAGCCGGAAAAACACTTCGAAACCCAAGAGGGTACGAGCTTTACAGCTCACAATCCTTCCCAATCTCCCTGAACAGATACGTAATGCCCAGGTGGAGGCATTGAAACCTGAAAACTTAGCGGCTGAATCACTAAGGGGAATGGAACAACAACTTACGGAAAAAGCCGATGGCTTACAGTATTTCATGGAACGCGTCTGGGTTCCACATCACGGGAACCTACGAGACCTTGTGATGGACGAGGCTCACAAATCCCGGTATTCCATTCACCCAGGATCTGATAAGATGTATCACGATCTGAAGGTACTTTACTGGTGGCCACACATGAAAGCCGACATCGCCACCTACGTAGGCAAATGCTTGACATGTGCGAAAGTCAAGATCGAGTACCAGAAACCGTCTGGATTACTTACCCAACCCGAGATCCCCATGTGGAAATGGGAACAAATCTCCATGGATTTCATCACCAAATTACCCCGTACCCCAAGTGGATGTGACACAATCTGGGTAATTGTGGACCGACTGACTAAATCAGCACATTTCCTCGCGATCAAGGAAAATGACAAGATGGAAAAACTAGCAAGAATCTATGTTAAGGAAGTAGTCTCGCGACATGGAGTGCCAATCTCCATCATTTCGGATCGAGACGCCAGATTCACTTCTAACTTCTGGAAATCATTGCAAAAGTCACTTGGCACACGGTTGGATATGAGTACAGCATACCACCCGCAAACTGATGGCCAGAGTGAACGCACGATACAAACCCTTAAAGATATGCTACGAGCATGCGTAGTGGATTTTGGAAATAGTTGGGAAACTCACCTGCCGTTGGTGGAGTTTTCCTACAACAACAGTTACCACACAAGCATCAAAGCAGCGCCTTTTGAGGCACTCTATGGCAGGAAATGCCGATCACCCATCTGCTGGGCGGAAGTGGGCGACAGTCAGCTCACTGGCCCGGAACTTGTGCATGAAACGACAGAAAAGATCGTGCAAATCAGAAACCGCATGGCAGCAGCTCGAGATCGTCAAAAGAGCTATGCTAACAAACGCCGAAAGCCTCTAGAATTTCAGGTAGGAGATAAAGTCCTTCTGAAGGTTTCGCCATGGAAGGGCGTCATTCGTTTCGGTAAACGAGGCAAACTGAACCCACGGTATATTGGACCTTTCGAGATCCTGAAAAGGATTGGTAAGGTGGCATACCAACTCAACTTACCAGCCGAGCTCGACGGAGTTCACAATGTACTTCATGTCTCGAACCTGAAGAAATGTTTATCATATGAGACACTTATAGTTCCACTGGATGAGATCCAGGTGGATGAACAACTACGGTTCGTGGAAGAGCCGGTGGAAATCATGGACCGTGAGGTCAAACAACTTAAACAGAGCAAGATACCCATTGTCAAGGTTCGATGGAACTCGAAACGCGGACCTGAATTCACGTGGGAGCGTGAAGATCAGATGATGCGCAGATGTCCCCATCTTTTCAAACAGACAACGTCGAATGTCGACAACAACGAATAAATTTCGGGACGAAATTCCTTTCAACAAGGGGATGATGTGACAACCGGAAAATTTTTGTCTTTCAAACACTATTGCTTCTCAAACACTACCAACAACGACCAAATTTTGGGACGAAATTTCTTTCAACAAGGGGATGATGTGACACCCGGCAATTTCAGGTAAATTGCAGCTCTTATATTCTTTACATTTCACATTCATACTTGTTGCATTTCATTTAATTATTTTTAATTAGATGAGTTGAACACAAACAACTACGAAACAATAGTTCAAGGAACTATCAAATCATACATTGCACATTGGTTTTGGAAACCAAGTGTGGCAAACACAACACTAACTTGAATTATTGAATTGTGCACCACACGTTGATTAGGATTAATCAAGCGTGCAAACACTTCGTTAGACACGAACACAACTATCGAAGATAATTCGAGGAATTATCGAAGCACACACACGAGTCTCACGAACGTTGGTGATCAGTTAAATTTATGTGCTACTTTGTGATTATATGTTAAACATGTATTAGATGTTTAGAATAAGCGTTAGAAATCGAATACGAGCGAAATCGTATCAACGAAATCGAAAAACAAGGAAAAGGACCCATCGCGGTACGCGACGGTCCCTCGGCGAACGGCTTCGCGGTACGCGGCGCAAACCGGGAGTCGAGACTCCCGAATCCTATCGCGGTACGCGATGATGAATTTTCATCGGCCTCCGCGGTACGCGAAGGCCATGCAGATCAGATTTTCTATAAAACCAACCCATATCATTTCAGTCGAGTTCCTTCACCAATTCCTCCGATTTCTCTCATCTTCCAGCGACTAAACCCTTTGAAATCAGTCCTTAAACTCCTGTCAAGCATTTCCTAAGCCACATCCTTGTATCCTTGGAGTGATTTGAAGACATTAAAACCCGAAGAAAGATCGTGGAGGCCATCAACATGCAAGAGAGTCTTCATCCATACTCGTAGCCTCTGTCCAGATCAAATCTCATCACCAAGGAGCTCCTAAGGTAGTTTCTTATGATTTCTTATGGTCAGATCGTACATGCAATGGGTAAAAACCCACATGCAACTCCGTTTAGTTATTGTGCTTGAATGTGTTGGTGATTCGTTGTTTAGATGTCATGGATTTACTGATTTTAGTGTTTAATAATGTTAGAATTGAGTTTTGGTTAAGTTAGGTTTGATTTGGTAATGATTTGGTACACTTGCCATAAAAGGAAACTTTTATGTTGCAAGTCTTGGATTTGGGATGATCTAGACATGTTAGACATGTCTAGATATTGTTAAATGTGTATTGGAGTGTTTAGAAACATATTGGGATATTTGATTTTGTCAGAAACATGGTTTTATAGAAACTTACTAAAAATGGAAACTTTTGTAAATGAAAAGAGGGCTTTTGATGTTTTTGAAAGATTTGATGAACTTGGATTATTGAAATACGTTTAGAAATGATTTCTAACATATTCGGAAACCTTGATTTGTGAAAACGAGCTTTTAAACAAGTCCTTACTATTTTAGGAAACTTTATTTGGGCAAAACGGAATAAATGATGATTTATGCGCAAACGATGAGTATTAAGGGTATAAACGTGTTTTTACAAGCATACTAGAGTTATTAGTTTTATGAAATGGAATTTCATAACCACACTTTCCTAAATTGGAAACTTTCTAAAAAGGGTAACTTATGTGATTAGAGTCATAGGATGCATTTTGGTGTCTTATGGGCATCAAGGCACATAAACACAACAATCATGTCACCAACGATTCATCGAGTCTCACTGGTTAACACATGCACTCGGTTGAGCACACCGACACTTGGAGTTGTATGGATTACAACACATCACAAAACACATACTCACACCTATATAGATATAGGTGCATACTAGCAGGTGCTAGCTCTCGCAGACGCGAACATTCACATACCAGAACTACTATCAGGTGAGTTCACGGCCCCTTTTTATCTTTTCTACCTTTGGGGGAGAAAACATTGCATTACAACTGTTTTTGAACAACAACTCATCTTATTTACGTATGGACATGCTTTATCATTATATGTATATGTGTGGGCCCCTATCACAACTAAAAGTCTTCGCGATACTCCTCGGACCGTTAATAGCATAACGCCTAGCATGGTAATCTTGAATAGTACTATTTGGGCCCGACAAGCCCCACCCATCGTGTCTTGGAGGCCACCCGACTGGAGGCCGGAATGGGTGCAATATTGACCAATACTTTGCCATTGTCCTGTGATAACATGGCGGGAGGCACAATCTGTCAGCTTCGGTACCATCCACAATATAATATAACTGTATTGACTAGCTATCAATCGATACAGCATCGTCATGATATGTAAATCTACTGAACTCTTACTTTAAACATATGATGTTTACTGCTTATGAAAAACCTGTGCTCTCACCAACCTTTGTGTTGACCTTTTACTCGCATGTTTTCTCAGGTAACTAAGGCACGTGCACAAGGAATAGGATGCTAGGCTGGAGTCGCATGCATCTGTTTATGTCTCTTATTTTACTAGACTCTGATTATCATTTGATTATTTTGTGTAATGTTAAACAACTTTATTCACTTCCGCAACTATTGTCACTTATCGTTTTAAAAACCGTTTTGAATTAACGCTTCCGCAAACTATGAATGATTAAACTGTTTTGTTAACTTATAATTTACTTCCACAACTCTGATCTTACTAAACTGTTTTATCCAAAGTATTGGATGTACGTACGAAATCAGACATATAGGTCTCGCATGTTGTGTGACCGGAGACTGCGATCCTGCAAGATCAGTCGAGTCGCGCCCCAGGAAGGGACGGGGTTTCCCGGGGTGCGACAGATTGGTATCAGAGCTTCTGGTTATTGCGAATTAGGTTTGCATTTAGTGAACTTAGTCTATAACCACTAGTCTCCACATAACACTTAGTGCTTAGTAGTGTGATACTTGCGCACATGACACATCTTTTATGCATTACGTTCACCACCGCACGTGACTACCCATGACGGGGATAGCCGATGGCTCTACATGCTTTTCTTCAGTACCTACCGCACACACACTACGTTGGTCACTGGACAAACACTAACACTCATTCTTGCTATAAAGATCATGGCTGGAAGACGTGGAGGACGTAGGAATGCAGGCGGACGTGGAAACATCAACCTTACTGCAGCTGAACTGAACGCGCTCATCAACGAGCGGGTTGAGGAGGTACTTGCTGCACGGGAAGCTGCCCGTAATCAACCCCCACTTAACCAAGGTGATGAATCTGTTCCTACTCGCCTTGCACCACAATCACTTGTTTCCAATTCAACACATTTACCCGATACTTAATTCAACCTTATCCTTTGCATATCTCAGGAGCAAACCCTAACCCTCCTATCTGCACGTTCAAGATGTTTCTGGACTGCAAACCTCACTCATTCAGCGGCACAGAGGGAGCCGTTGGGCTATTGCGCTGGATCGAAAAGGCGGAATCGCCTTTCGCTATGAGCAACTGCAGGAACGATGACAGGGTCAAGTTCGCTGCTGGAACGCCAATGTCCAAAACCTGGGGCTAGATGCAGCCAACGCTCTACCTTGGGACGACTTTAAGAGAATGCTGAATCGTGAATACTGTCCTCGCGGTGAAGTGCAGAAGCTCGAGACTGAGTTCTGGAACCATAAGATGATTGGTTCCGAGGTTGAGGCATACACTGCCCGGTCTTATGAGCTGGCACACCTGTGCCCGGAGATGGCAACCCCTCCATTCAAACACATAGAGAAGTATATTGATGGATTGCCACCTCAGATCCAAGGAATGGTACTTTCTGCAGACCCCATCACCATGCAACAAGCCGTCCGATTAACCCATAAGCTCACTGATTCAGCTGTTGCTCAAGGACTCTTACCACCTCGTGGTTCTGTAACCACAACCACCGACAAGGGCAAACGCAAATGGGATGACACCCAGAACAAGACTTCCAATCTCCAACCCCCTCCACAACAACGTAAGTTTGGGTCGTCTCAAGCTTACGCACCACCTGTTCCATCCAACCAAACCCGAGGAGCCTATGCAGGCAAACACCCCAAGTGCAGCAAATGCAACTTACATCATGCCTTGGGACAATGCGACTCTATCCGATGCCAACGCTGTGGCAAAGGAGGACACCTCGCCAAAGACTGCAGGGGTGAACTGCGAACGAAGACCCAACCACAGCAGCAACAACAACTTGAATTACCAAAGGGTTGCTTCGAATGTGGGAAACCAGGGCACTTCAAGAGGGACTGCCCACATTTGAAAAACAACAATGATAGCGGAAACAACAACGGTCCGAAGGGGCGAGCCTTCGTGATCGGGGCAAAGGAGGCCAGAAGGGATCCCCACCTTGCAACCGGTACGTATCTCTTTAATGATAATTATGCATCTGTGTTATTTGATACTGGAGCAGAGAAAAGCTTTATATCTAAGGAATTTAGTTTGATACTTGCCATTACCCCAACACCCCTAGATGTCGAATATATAGTAGAGCTAGCTGATGGTAAATTGATCATGACTAAAAACATTCTGAAATGATGCACTTTAGAGCTAGCAGGCCATAAATTTAAGATTGACCTCATGCCGGTTACACTAGGCAGTTTTGATGTCGTAGTGGGCATGGATTGGTTGTCCGAAAACCAGGCTGAAATCATTTGCCACGACAAGGTTGTGCGCATACCTCTCCCTAGCGGAGAAACTCTAGACATCACGGGCGAAAGGAGTGACACACCTCTAAACATCATCTCGTGCATGAAAACTCACAAATGCTTACGAAAGGGATACACAGCCATTCTGGCACTTATCACCGACAAGACTGAAGAGGAAAAGAGAATAGAAGATATCCCAGTCGTATGCGACTATTCTGATGTATTCCCTGAGGATCTACCAGGACTACCACCACCTCGGCAAGTGGAGTTCCGCATAGATCTTGTGCCGGGAGCAGCACCTATCGCACGAGCACCCTATCGACTTGCACCTTCGGAGATGCAGGAACTGTCCAATCAACTGCAAGAGCTGTTGGACAAGGGTTTCATTAGACCAAGCTTCTCACCCTGGGGAGCTCCGGTCTTATTCGTAAAGAAGAAGGATGGCACGTTTCGTATGTGCATTGACTATCGGGAATTGAACAAAGTAACAATCAAGAACCGTTACCCCTTACCTCGCATTGACGATTTGTTCGATCAACTACAAGGATCGAGTTACTACTCTAAGATCGATCTACGATCTGTGTATCACCAGCTAAGGATCCAAGAAGAGGATATTCCCAAGACTGCTTTTCGCACTCGGTATGGCCATTATGAGTTTTTGGTTACGCCGTTTGGGCTGACAAACGCACCCGCAGTATTCATGGATCTCATGAATAGAGTATGCAAACCATACCTTGACAAGTTCATCATTGTCTTCATAGATGATATTCTCATCTACTCCAAAACTCAGGAGGAACACAAAGGGCACCTTCAATTGGCTCTTGAATTGCTACGACAAGAGAAGTTGTACGCTAAACTCTCCAAATGCGACTTCTGGATTCGAGAAGTCCAATTCTTAGGTCATGTTGTGAATGAACAAGGGATTCATGTTGATAAATCTAAGATAGAGGCGATCAAGAACTGGGAAGCACCAAAGACCCCAACTGAGGTGTGACAATTCCTAGGCTTGGCAGGCTATTATCGACGATTTATCGAAGGATTTTCAAAGATAGCACAACCCCTTACAGCTTTAACCCATAAGGACAAGAAGTATCTCTGGACCGACAAACAGGAGGATGCATTTCAACTTCTCAAGCAGAAGCTCTGTAGTGCACCTATCTTATCACTTCTTGATGGAACGGATGACTTCGTAGTATATTGCGATGCCTCGATACAAGGACTCGGCTGTGTGCTGATGCAGCGGGAAAAGGTGATCGCATATGCTTCTCGGCAACTGAAAGTCCACGAGAAGAACTACACCACCCACGACTCGGAACTTGGAGCCGTGGTATTTGCACTCAAGATCTGGAGGCACTACCTGTATGGTACAAAGTGTACGATATACACTGATCATAAGAGTCTCCAACACATATTCGAGCAGAAGGAGCTGAACATGCGACAACGTCGCTGGCTCGTGCTTCTTAACGACTATGGTGCTATCAAGTATCATCCGGGGAAGGCCAATGTGGTGGCCGATGCTCTAAGCCGGAAAAACACTTCGAAACCCAAGAGGGTACGAGCTTTACAGCTCACAATCCTTCCCAATCTCCCTGAACAGATACGTAATGCCCAGGTGGAGGCATTGAAACCTGAAAACTTAGCGGCTGAATCACTAACGGGAATGGAACAACAACTTACGGAAAAAGCCGATGGCTTACAGTATTTCATGGAACGCGTCTGGGTTCCACATCACGGGAACCTACGAGACCTTGTGATGGACGAGGCTCACAAATCCCAGTATTCCATTCACCCAGGATCTGATAAGATGTATCACGATCTGAAGGTACTTTACTGGTGGCCACACATGAAAGCCGACATCACCACCTACGTAGGCAAATGCTTGGCATGTGCGAAAGTCAAGATCGAGTACCAGAAACCGTCTGGATTACTTACCCAACCCGAGATCCCCATGTGGAAATGGGAACAAATCTCGATGGATTTCATCACCAAATTACCCCGTACCCCAAGTGGATGTGACACAATTTGGGTAATTGTGGACCGACTGACTAAATCAGCACATTTCCTCGCGATCAAGGAAAATGACAAGATGGAAAAACTAGCAAGAATCTATGTTAAGGAAGTAGTCTCGCGACATGGAGTGCCAATCTCCATCATTTCGGATCGAGACGCCAGATTCACTTCTAACTTCTGGAAATCATTGCAAAAGTCACTTGGCACACGGTTGGATATGAGTACAGCATACCATCCGCAAACTGATGGCCAGAGTGAACGCATGATACAAACCCTTGAAGATATGCTACGAGCATGCGTAGTGGATTTTGGAAATAGTTGGGAAACTCACCTGCCGTTGGTGGAGTTTTCCTACAACAACAGTTACCACACAAGCATCAAAGCAGCGCCTTTTGAGGCACTCTATGGCAGGAAATGCCGATCACCCATCTGCTGGGCGGAAGTGGGCGACAGTCAGCTCACTGGCCCGGAACTTGTGCATGAAACGACAGAAAAGATCGTGCAAATCAGAAACTGCATGGCAGCAGCTCGAGATCGTCAAAAGAGCTATGCTGACAAACGCCGAAAGCCTCTAGTATTTCAGGTAGGAGATAAAGTCCTTCTGAAGGTTTCGCCATGGAAGGGCGTCATTCGTTTCGGTAAACGAGGCAAACTGAACCCACGATATATTGGACCTTTCGAGATCCTGAAAAAGGATTGGTAAGGTGGCATACCAACTCAACTTACTAGCCGAGCTCGACGGAGTTCACAATGTATTTCATGTCTCGAACCTGAAGAAATGTTTATCAGATGAGACACTTATAGTTCCACTGGATGAGATCCAGGTGGATGAACAACTACGGTTCGTGGAAGAGCCGGTGGAAATCATGGACCGTGAGGTCAAACAACTTAAACAGAGCAAGATACCCATTGTCAAAGTTCGATGGAACTCGAAACGCGGACCTGAATTCACGTGGGAGCATGAAGATCAGATGATGCGCAGATATCCCCATCTTTTCAAACAGACAACGTCGAATGTCGACAACAACGAATAAATTTCGGGACGAAATTCCTTTCAACAAGGGGATGATGTGACAACCGGAAAATTTTTGTCTTTCAAACACTAATGCTTCTCAAACACTACCAACAACGACCAAATTTTGGGACGGAATTTCTTTCAACAAGGGGATGATGTGACACCCGGCAATTTCAGGTAAATTGCAGCTCTTATATTCTTTACATTTCACATTCATACTTGTTGCATTTCATTTAATTATGTTTAATTAGATGAGTTGAACACAAACCACTACGAAACAATAGTTCAAGGAACTATCAAATCATACATTGCACATTGGTTTTGGAAACCAAGTGTGGCAAACACAACACTAACTTGAATTATTGAATTGTGCACCACACGTTGATTAGGATTAATCAAGCGTGCAAACACTTCGTTAGACACGAACACAACTATCGAAGATAATTCGAGGAATTATCGAAACACACACACGAGTCTCACGAACGTTGGTGATCAATTAAATTTATGTGCTACTTTGTGATTATATGTTAAACATGTATTAGATGTTTAGAATAAGCGTTAGAAATCGAATACGAGCGAAATCGTATCAACGAAATCGAAAAACAAGGAAAAGGACCCATCGCGGTACGCGACGGTCCCTCGGCGAACGGCTTCGCGGTACGCGGCGCAAACGGGAGTCGAGACTCCCGAATCCTATCGCAGTACGCGATGATGAATTTTCATTGGCCTCCGCGGTATGCGAAGGCCATGCATATCAGATTTTCTTTAAAACCAACCCATATCATTTCAGTCGAGTTCCTTCACCAATTCCTCCGATTTCTCTCATTTTCCAGCGACTAAACCCTTTGAAATCAGTCCTTAAACTCCTGTCAAGCATTTCCTAAGCCACATCCTTGTATCCTTGGAGTGATTTGAAGACATTAAAACCCGAAGAGAGATCGTGGAGGCCATCAACACGCAAGAGAGTCTTCATCCATACTCGTAGCCTCTGTCCAGATCAAATCTCATCACCAAGGAGCTCCTAAGGTAGTTTCTTATGATTTCTTATGGTTAGATCGTACATGCAATGGGTAAAAACCCACATGCAACTCCGTTTAGTTATTGTGCTTGAATGTGTTGGTGATTCGTTGTTTAGATGTCATGGATTTACTGATTTTAGTGTTTAATAATGTTAGAATTGAGTTTTGGTTAAGTTAGGTTTGATTTGGTAATGATTTGGTACACTTGCCATAAAAGGAAACTTTTATGTTGCAAGTCTTGGATTTGGGATGATCTAGACATGTTAGACATGTCTAGATATTGTTAAATGTGTATTGGAGTGTTTAGAAACACATTGGGATATTTGATTTTGTCAGAAACATGGTTTTATAGAAACTTACTAAAAATGGAAACTTTTGTAAATGAAAAGAGGGCTTTTGATGTTTTTGAAAGATTCGATGAACTTGGATTATTGAAATACGTTTAGAAATGATTTCTAACATATTCGGAAACCTTGATTTGTGAAAACGAGCTTTTAAACAAGTCCTTACTATTTTAGGAAACTTTATTTGGGCAAAACGGCATAAATCGTGATTTATGCGCAAACGATGAGTATTAAGGGTATAAACGTGTTTTTACAAGCATACTAGAGTTATTAGTTTTATGAAATGGAATTTCATAACCACACTTTCCTAAATTGGAAACTTTCTAAAAAGGGTAACTTATGTGATTAGAGTCATAGGATGCATTTTAGTGTCTTATGTGCATCAAGGCACATAAACACAACAATCATGTCACCAAGGATTCATCGAGTCTCACTAGTTAACACATGCACTCGGTTGAGCACACCGACACTTGGAGTTGTATGGATTACAACACATCACAAAACACATACTCACACCTATATAGATATAGGTGCATACTAGCAGGTGCTAGCTCTCGCAGACGCGAACATTCACATACCGGAACTACTATCAGGTGAGTTCACGGCCCCTTTTTATCTTTTCTACCTTTGGGGGAGAAAACATTGCATTACAACTGTTTTTGAACAACAACTCATCTTATTTACGTATGGACATGCTTTATCATTATATGTATATGTGTGGGCCCCTATCACAACTAAAAGTCCTCGCGATACTCCTCGGACCGTTAATAGCATAACGCCTAGCATGGTAATCTTGAATAGTACTATTTGGGCCCGAGAAGCCCCACCCATCGTGTCTTGGAGGCCACCCGACTGGAGGTCGGAATGGGTGCAATATTGACCAATACTTTGCCATTGTCCTGTGATAACATGGCGGGAGGCACAATCTGTCAGCTTCGGTACCATCCACAATATAATATAACTGTATTGACTAGCTATCAATCGATACAGCATCGTCATGATATGTAAATCTACTGAACTCTTACTTTAAACATATGATGTTTACTGCTTATGAAAAACCTGTGCTCTCACCAACCTTTGTGTTGACCTTTTACTCGCATGTTTTCTCAGGTAACTAAGGCACGTGCACAAGGAATAGGATGCTAGGCTGGAGTCGCATGCATCTGTTTATGTGTCTTATTTTACTAGACTCTGATTATCATTTGATTATGTTTTGTAATGTTAAACAACTTTATTCACTTCCGCAACTATTGTCACTTATCGTTTTAAAAACCGTTTTGAATTAACGCTTCCGCAAACTATGAATGATTAAACTGTTTTGTTAACTTATACTTTACTTCCGCAACTCTGATCTTACTAAACTGTTTTATCCAAAGTATTGGATGTACGTACGAAATCAGACATATAGGTCTCGCATGTTGTGTGACCGGAGACTGCGATCCTGCAAGATCAGTCGCGTCGCGCCCCAGGAAGGGACAGGGTTTCCCGGGGTGCGACAATTGAGAACAAACAACATTGGTGAACACAATACAATTGATTACTATTGAACTGTCTGCATTATATCATTTCAATCATGTGCCATGTATTCAAGTTTGATCATTGTAAGTCCTTCACCAATCACTGACCAGTTAATTTGACGTGACTAAACCGACGATAGCATAGTGGTACCATAGATTTGACAAACCTCTAGCTTGTAGGGCTAGTATGTTGATCGTAATCATCATTGACCGGTAACGTATGGCCGGTGACAGGGCGATGAACAGTCAGGGTCTGGTAAGCGACACATGGTGATATTAATCTGCAGTGATAAGTAATTAATCCATTGTTTCCTGTTGCCTAGGAGACTGAGGAATTTATTTTCTCTCATGTCATATTCCTAGTAACAAATTCGATGAGGCCTACGGTAACACAAAGTGGTAGAGGTAAATCGGATGCATTGTAATCTGATTATGTGACGATTGCAATGGATTCCTTTTAGGCTCTATGCACTTCAAGTTGAGAACATATAACAATTGGTTAACTAACACTCTTATTATTAAAAGTGATTAACAGTTAACCCCACAAGTAATATAATAATAACAAGGATCAGATTAACATAATCTAATTTCCTTAACACATTGAGGGTTATCAATACTTCGGTTTGATAATTAAACCACTCTTATTATATTATTCTACATATGATACAATGGGTGATAAACACAAACGGCGGGTGAAATGAAAGTGGAGATCTATAGTTGTATTGCAAGTGGTGTTAAGTTCTAATAGGTATGTGGTGGGACGGTGGCTGGGGCTTGTTCCCCTACATATACCCTATATATAAACATAACTAATAGGATGAGATACCACTTGTAAGTATAACTATGGAGAGGCTATTGTGAGAACGGGTGAATCAAACAACCTACAAGTAACATGTAAGACATTGTGACTGTGTATGTGAACAATTCAAGGTTTTCAATTATCAAACATACGAACTCACCAACCTAGTGCTGACTTTGTTTAAATACATGTTTTCTCAAGTGACGAACAGGTTTAGTCATCAGACATTCAGGGACATAGCTAGTGGACTTTTAGAAGACCTAGCTACATTTTGTGTCGTGCATATTTTGGAATGAGAAAACAATGAATCATCTTTTGTAGATATTGTACAGTTACAAGATAGAAACTCATTGATTCTTTTGAATAGATTTACTTGGTTAAATTATGAACAAAACATTGTAATTTAACTTTGTAATTCTATATCATTGTCATGTTAGCATTTCTCATTTATATATCATGTGCTATGCAAACAATCTGATCATTTCGATTATCAAACGATATTGCGCCCCGAGAACCTTCCGCCCGATGGGAAAGTCGATCCAGCCCGCCGGCTCGGGGTATGACATGTGGTTTTCGTGTGCTTTCTCGTTAGTTTAAATGAATTATAATTCATACACGAAATCTGTTAGATTTTTAATAATTCAGACATTTTAGAGTTAAACCATTTGAATTGGTTTGTTTCACTAATTCGTTAATTGAGATTTGTAAATTATCTTTAATTTTAAAAATTGTAGATTTTTAATGTTTTCTATTGTAACAATTATGATATACACGACTTTAAAATACAATAATTAAAAGGTGTTTCGGATAAAACTCGAACTCATAACATTTCAAATTGGATCTTCAAGATTTAACCGTTTACTTACTTCACAAATATTTATTTAGTTATTTTTAAACAAATGATGATTTTATACAAAATAAACTCAAAAAGTGGTTTAGAAGTGTTTAGAACTTCAAACTTCTCAAACATACCCCTTGAATCCAAACCACTTAATCTACAATCCTAATGTTTACATTGTGGCATATTAATTATTTACTATTTTTCTTACTAAGTTAATCTTCTTCCTATATCCAGTTTTCTAAAAATTTACTGTAAGTTTATTACTATTATTATTATTATTATTATTATTATTATTATTATTATTATTATTATTATTATTATTAATTTTCTTTGTTTTTTTTAAAAAAAAAACCTTAGTCACAATATATATATATATATATATATATATATATATATCAATATACATGTTGGAATATATGTAGTCTTTCTCAAACCAACCCAAGATATCACGTTTATTTCTCAAGTTCGTTTGATGGATTACTAAACAAATTTTCATATAATATAACACGGGACTATAACGTACCAACCGAAACTACTAGATTCAATCGATTGGAATTTACCTCGACCGTATCATAACCCCGTGGTGAAGCAGCGACGATGTGGTGGTTGTACGGTTTTGACGAGGGTGGTTCGTGTCTCTGATTGAAACAAGTGGTGGTGGCAACGGTGGCACTTTTCTTCTCGATTGGAATTGACGGCGTTTCCGGTGAAGAAAGCAATACAAACTATCTATACTTTCTGGTTTCCTTTGCGTAGGTGTAAATGGAAGAGACACGTTTGAGATGGAGATTTTTGTTTGAACTTTCAAAATATATATTATTTGTAAGTCGGTTGGGAATTCTTGCAATGGAAGAATATATATATATATATATATATATATATATATATATATATATATATATATATATATATATATATATATATATATATATATATATATATATATATATATATACACACTTCATAATAGATAGATTTAAAATATGATTCGGGTATCGGTCAGTTCTATGTCGATTTTCATTTTAGTTGAACACGGTTATGAGTGTTAGTCGAGTGACATCTAATAAGATATTACCAATTTAGTCAGGTGATGTTTATACGGAATTTTAACTATTGTAAACAAGAGGTGTATGATTAGATCATTCGTTTCGGTCTGTTTAAAATAACTGTGTCGAAGGTTGTTAATTTAAATAGTTCACTTATCCGAGTTGTCTAGATGTTCGGTAATTAAATTGCCTTGCTAATTCTTCGAAACCTGTAATTAAATTTGTTGGAGCGTTATTAATTTATATTTATCATTTAATTTTGTTTATTGAGTTTTAATTTAATCAATATTTAGTATTTTATATAAATAATTAAATTGTTACGTTTTACGGGAATTATAGTCTAATCTGTCGTTGATGGATATATCTTTTGTCTAAACTCAATTCATATAGGAAAACTAATTAATTGCCAAATGAGAGAATAACATAAACAATATTTAAACCATTTAAGCGCATGTATTAAACTTTGTAAGATGATTGTACCATCTTTTAAACCTTCTGAAAAAAAAAACCTTTTATACTTTAGCCAAAAAAAAAATGTAGTAACATGGGATTTTATTATTGGTGGAGAGAGGAAATTTAAAAATTGAAAGAAAAGCCAAAACTCCATTGGGAACAACTTTCTGGCAACATTCCAAAAGACAATTAGAGTTTGAACATATTCTTAATTTGTCAATAGATTGATTCCTCACTTACAAATATAACGAATCCCTTGTTTGCAAACACTCCATTTTTTATCTGTTTTGTGCTGTGTGGCTACAATGTTCCAAATATGTGGGGTTCACCAATTGCCCCTATAAACGGCATTGATTTTTCTTTTATCATACCTCGCAAAAATTTACGAACTCTCTTCTGTTCTCTCTATGCAAGATTAATAGAATTGCATGATAAAAGATAGAATCATTCATGCCCTCGTTGCAAAAAGAATACATGAATCACCATCAAAAGCCACTGGTTTTTGATTCATTGATGCTACAACATGAAACCAACATACCCCAACAGTTCATTTGGCCTGAAAATGAGAAACCCAACTCAGAAAAGGCCATGGAACTCGCGGTCCATATCGTGGACATAGGAGGGTTCCTTTCTGGTCAATCTAGCTCAGCCAAAGAAACATCCAAGATCATCGGTGAGGCTAGCAAGACACATGGTTTCTTTCTAGTAATTAACCATGGAGTCGATGCGAGACTTATACAAGATGCTCATAGGTACATGGACATGTTCTTTGATCTCCCATTCTCTTTAAAGCAAAGAGCACAAAGAAAAGTTGGTGAGAGTTGTGGATATTCCAGTAGCTTCATAGGGCGGTTCTCCTCTAAGCTTCCATGGAAAGAAACACTTTCTTTTCAATTCTCTGCTGAAATCAACTCTTCCAACATGGTGAAGGACTATTTTGAGAACACAATGGGAAAAGAATTTAGTCAACTCGGGTATGTGATTCTCATATATCCGTATGTATTCATTTGGTAACAGATTTTATACTAAATCACTTTCATTCTTGTGATCCTTACAGGAAAGTTTATCAAGAATATTGCAATGCCATGAGTAGTCTTTCACTTAGTATCATGGAGTTGTTGGGGATGAGTCTCGGTGTAAGCCAAGCTCAGTTCAAGGAATTTTTTGAAGATAATGATTCGATAATGAGGCTAAACTACTACCCACGATGCCAAAAGCCAGACCTCACTTTAGGCACAGGCCCTCATTGCGATCCGACATCATTAACAATTCTTCACCAAGATTCTGTTGGTGGTCTAGAAGTTTTTATAGACAACGATTGGCGATCAATTGCTCCAAATCAAAATGCTTTCGTTATTAACATCGGTGATACATTCATGGTAGGCTTTTCTTTTCATTATTATCCAAGTCTTTGTTTTCTTTCACTTTTTTGGATCATTAGATAATGTATTTGTCATTTTCAGGCACTTTCAAATGGAAGATATAGAAGTTGCCTACACAGGGCTGTGGTTAACAACAAAAGTCATAGGAAATCACTTGCCTTTTTTCTCTGTCCAAAGAAGGATAAGGTGGTATGCCCACCAGATGAACTGGTGGATGAAAAAAACCCTAGAATATATCCAGATTTTACATGGTCTACCTTTCTTGAATTCACTCAAAAGCATTACAGATCCGACATGAATACTCTCCAAGCTTTCACCAACTGGATTCAACATAAAAACCATATGAAGTTCCTCTTTTAATCATTATCCTTCACACTTGGTTTATAATGACCTTATGAACTAGTTTTATACCCATCCGGTTGTCGGGTATTTTTAATGTTATAAATTCATCACTTTACTATTCGTTCAAAACAAAAAAAATATATTTTTTAATTAATTAAAATACAACTCGCAAGCTAATGAAAAATTCCAAATTATTAAAAAAAATCACAAAATAAATATATGATCGAGTACAAGCTCTAATATATAATTTAAGCATAAAACTAAATTATTCAAAAAAAAAAACAATAAGTAAATCATGTCTAAAAACCAAAAACAAAACCGCATCTAAAAAACAAAAATTAAACAATTGTGTTTTAGTATAAAAAATTCACATAAACCACATTTAAAAATCAAATCTATTTTGAAAAACCACGTCTAAAACCAAAAAGCTAAACAATGTCGATATATAAAAAAAAATCAAAACAAGGTTTAAAAATCAAATTTATTTCAACTAACTTCGTCTAAAAATGCCGGTGAATTTAAACGTATGTGATGAAATCTTAGTGAATTTAAGCGGCTCATATTTAATCTCAGGGAAGTTTAAAACACCCTGTCAATATGTATGTGTGTGTGTGTGAATGGGAATAAATTATAACTCACTCTTACTATACTAACTCAAATAACTCTGTAAAAATCAATCCAAATTTAGGATTTTTTCGAACATCGTATATTGTAACACATGTAGAAAACTTTATTTTTTATGTTATACGTAATTCATCACCGTTTAAAAGTTAACTTCATTGCATGTTTTTGAGTCTAAATAGTTAGAATATTCTTACCCAAAAACTTACAATAATGTTTACTCTTAAACGGTGATGAATGTTACACATGCACATAAATGAAGAACGTAATCTGCATATGTTACAACGATGTTTAAAAGAATCCATGATTTGTCTTGACCTTTATGGAGTTATTTGGGTTAGTACAATAACATTGAGCTAAGAAAGATTCCAAGCTCTCTGTGTGTGTGTGTAATTACCAGACTACATGAAGGTCATCTTCAGCTGAAGGAAATGTGGGACTGTTGGATGGTTGAAAAAGGAACATTTGTCAATAGTTGAATGATGAAAGCGATACTACGATAATGGACAATATTTACATTGCAGCCGTGAAGGTTAAACTCAAAATGTTAATGCATTAGGCAATTTTGTAATGTTTTCATCTATAGTATGTAGGAAGTTATCTTCAGTTCCATCAAGGTAATCATCAAGTGCCTGGCTATATAAAAAATGCAATATTAAAAGTAAAAAAAATGTTTCATAATAATAAATATTATAATTGGGGATCCTATGTTACCCCTTCTTGGTTCGTAGACTATGGGGTGTGGACCACTATTCACTCCCTCTACTCTAAGTAAACACATCACTCCTTGTGTATTTAGAATAACAACATTGAATGTTTATATAACAACTAAATATTGGCCATAATATATTATATGGTATCCTTCAATTTTTAGGTTTGACTTATTTAACAACATTAATGTATTTAAAGTTGATGATGTTGTTCTGTTTGAAAACCTAATAAATTAATTTTTATTTGAAATCTAGAAAAGTATATCGCTTTTAATATGCATAATTTTTGCATTTGATAATTTTAATTTTTGGTAAACTATCTGGAATGCTCGGTTGATTAAATTATTCAATACACTTAGTTTAGCGTAAAATAATAATTCATAATTGAGGACTTTAAATTAACGAGGAAAAGCCTTGAATTAATTTAACCGGTAAATTTACAGACAACAGACTATATAGTGTTTTACCCTATTAATGCCTACGCAATGAACTAAACATGTAGAGCCCATCTAACAACAAAGACTGACAAAATCAAGATCTGGTCGAGCTGGAGTTCAAGTTCCCCAATTTTTGTATACTTTAGTGTTCGTGTACTTATGCATTTCGTATACTTTTGTATTTCGTATACTTTTGTATTTCGTATACTTTGATTTCGTGTACTCCTAGACTAGTATAAATAGACGTACAGTGTACTGGTCATTGGTTAGAATCCCGAGGTAGAGCTTCTAGACCTATTGAAGTAACCTTGTAAAGTTTATGAATGTATCAATAGAAATGACTATCTACATCTTCTATTCTATATTCCGCACGCAATAGAAGGCATTTGATGTTTTTGATGTCATAAAGTTTAGATCTTGATCAAATTTAGGACCTAGAACTGGTATCAGAGCTTTGGAGCACTTTTCAGCATCAAGGCAACAACTTTTTACCTCAAGTTCATGAATTTCTTGTTCCTTTCTACATTGGGAAGCTGCTCTATCAATTTGGAGTTGAAAATCTAGAAAAAATCCATCTGGATTTCTTCAAGTATTTTCTTGAACTTCAAATTCGGGTACTTCAAGTTTCATCTGGATTTCTTTAAGTATTTTCGTGAACTTTAGCTTTGTGTACTCCAGTTTCGGTTACTCTCCTTCGCGTACTGGGAACATCTTATACTTGGATCTTCGACTTCTTTGGAGCTTTGTGTACTGAGAGTTCATAAACTTGGTTATTCGTGTACATCTCTCAGTTCGTGTACTCAGTTGTAACACCCCCACCGATGTCGAAAACATCGGGGCGGCACGAAGTGTAGATTGTTCATAGCACAATGTATAGAGTTGTAAATATTTCAAACATTCAATCCTTCATTAAATTCCAACTTTCAATACATTGTCTAAAAACCCTAACTATTACATCATTCAAATTAAAAATCCTAAGCATAAGTAATTTAAAATCCAAGCTCAAGAATATAGCTAATTAGCATTCCCACAAGAAACATGCTTCAATTCAAGTGTCAACTACAAAAAGTTGGTGAGCTTTACATGTTTAACACACACACAAAAACTGTTTGATAAAAGATAAAGTTGTCACATGTTATAATAAGCCAATATGAACTAAAACATGTGATTAAACCATACACAGATCAAATAATGTTAACAAATGATGTTTGACCAAGTTGGCATTCCTAACAATGCTGAAGTAGTAAACAATAACTGCGGAGGACCAAAGTCAACTCAACCAACAGTGGGATGGTCGGTCCAATAGATCTATCATTGTTACTAAATAGTTAAGTTGTGATCAATGCAAGCTCAAGATAAGTTGACACTACAGTTTAGGTCACAAGCTAAGTTCACATGTACATAAGTTAAAGATAAGTTCAAAGTTACATGTTTCACTCCAAAAGTTCAAAACAAGTAAAAGAGGGGCTATGAAGACTCACCTTGATGGATGAGATAGCTTTTGCACAATAATTGTCAAGTTGTAGCTCAAGTTGTATCCCAACACAATCACAATCAACCTAGATAGTTCTTCAAGTATAAGCTAATGTAGTTATGCCTCTAAGAAATCCCTAAGTTTAGATAGTTCATCGAGTTCAGTTTGTTTTGGTATAGCTTTAATATATAACAATTGGTTTGTTTAAAGTGATATTAATCTCATTGGGTTTTATTATAAAAAATTTATATATGTTTACTAAAGTTGAAATTCTTTAAAAGTATAATCTTTTTAAATGCTTTTTAATATTTAAAGACTTTTAAATTTGTAGTTATTAAATAAATTAAAAATAGTTTTAAAGAAACTTTAAATTAGCTAACCAATATCTAAAGAATTATCTCGTTAATAGTTTTGGATATAAATATATCATTTAAATATCAATTTTTTTAATAATATAGTCTCTTTTGTTTTTAATAAAGAAATTGTAGCTAGAACAAAATGTCCTTGTTCAAATATGCAATATTTATAAAAGATTAAAGCTTAAAAGAGTTATTTGTATGTTAAGTGATAAAAATAAAATTTAATAATGATTGAAACTATTGTCTTGTTTATACATATAAAATTGTATAAAGTTTTTCTATTAAATATACAAAATCTTGTATAACATAATTAAATATTAGTTATGTATTATTTGTAAAACTTCTTAAATTATATATACGTCATCTTTACAGATATAAAAATGACAATATTTATTTGATAAAATTGTGTATAAAATATTAGATAAACTTTGAGTATTTAATCTAATTGAATATAATAATGAAATATAATTATTTTCTAATATATATATATAGGGCATTGAATTTTACGTAACTCACTCTTAAAGCAATAACTCTTAATAACCCGTCAAGATCAAGCCAAATTTTCGAATTTTTTTAACATCATTGTAAACACATTTAGAACACTTTCTTATTTTATGAGTTTGCATAAATAAGTTGTACATGATGGTCTTATATATATATATATATATATATATATATATATAACAGAATATTATATATGATTTTAAAAAAATAATTTCTTAAAAGTTGTTTTCTCATATGTGTTTGTATATATAGATATATTTGTAGAATGTATAATAATTCATGCATGAAAATTTAAATGACGTCATAAATTATTTAATACTTATAATTGTTTATTATAAATTACAGGAATGTTACAGTCTCCCCTACTTTTAGGAATTTCGTCCGAAATTATGGAGAACTATTGCGAATTTAAGAATTTTCAAGTTCAACATGTGAAAGGTTGGTGGATGTTGCTTAGTTCAAGGATTTGGGACCTTCGTTTGGTTGACCCTACGTTTGAGGATAATAAGTCCTGCTGAGATCAGATCAAACGAATCGTGAAGAGATTCTCAAAAGTGAGGCGTGAAACAAGCATCATGATTGGATTTGTTGCTAAATGAACACCAATAGAGGACTCGCAGATCCTTATACCTTTTGTATGTACAAAGATGAATAGAATAACGAGACTTGAGTATTTCATACACGGATGCGATTAAAGATCATTATGAATCAAAAGTCAAAGAGAACCATCAAACTTGGTTGCTAGTCAGAGTTCAACACCTGAAGAATTTTCATCATACAAATTTACTTGGGTCAAAGAAATTTTCATCATACAAATTTGTTGCTATTCAGCGTTGTTCACTGAGAATGATATCCTCCTTAGGAAAAGGATGACAAAGCCTATGCCTCAATTACAATGCCTTTATCTACTGAGGTTGCTCATGGATTCAAGGAGCACAAAACAGCTATGGAGCTTTGGGATGCATTGGTGGAGAGGTTTGAAGGCAATGAATATATGAGAGAGAGCCGGAAAGACATGTTGGGAAAAACATCCAACATGTTCAATCACATCAAAAGAGAGACCTTGGAAGCTCAACTCAACAGATTCACCCACCCCATGACTGATTTGACAAGTTCTGGCATTGAGATGACTAGGGGTGAGGTCAACAAGAAGCTGCTGAATTTTCTGCGATACATTTGGAACTCCAATTGTACTACCATAAAAAGAACCAAGGACATGTACAAGACCACCTCAAGTAATCTCATATCCATCATCAATTCATATGATATGGATGACAAGCAGAGAGCACTGAATCATGCAAGATCAATAGGAATTACTCCAGCCAAAGAGAATGTAGCCCTCATGTAACATCAGTGCCGGAACCGTCACCGGAACAGTGATCTCTACAGTACATGAACAGTAAATCAGGTACGTATTTCAGTTATCAATTGTATATCATTTTCATTACATGTTATCAAATCACAGTTCAGATTCAATTCAGAAAACAAAGTTCAGAACAATGGTTCTTGAGTCAGATAATTATCTGGCAACACAAAACCATCATGTGATTATTTGTTAGGATTTATTATGTATAAACGTATGTGAGGCCTTATAGAACAAAACACAGGAATATTGTTATGTGAATGCTAAATCGACGGGTTATTCGTGTAGGTGACGATCTGTACGAATATATCTAAAAGTTTAATGTTCTGAATAATATTCTTTAATTAGAAAACAAGATTGAAAAGTATAGTTATCGTCGTGTTCGTACGAGTGACGATTCGAACGAATACGCGCGACGACCGTACGTTTCGATATAAACAGTAAATTAATATTTTAAATTTAAAATAAATAGAAGATATTAGTTAATTTATTAGGAATCACAACCTAGAATAATTAAATGAAGTCTATTTTTTTAAAATCGTGTCGTTTCGTCGCGAAAACTACGTGAATCGACATTTTTCGCGAAACCGAACGAGACCGAACATCGGGTATCGGTGATACATTAAATGAGAACATTTAATGCATCACCAACCATCACCAACTCAATTTTTACCTTCTCTCTCATCACTCGCTCTCTCTAGCTCTCTCTCTCTAGAAATTCCAACTTCTCTCTACAATTGGGAGCTCATTTCAAGCCGGATTCGAGTATATTTGGTGTCAAAGCGACCATCTCATCGAGTAGATCACAGAAGTACAAGGAGTTTGAGCGTTCATCCGTCAAAATCCAGGTAAAAACCCATTTATATTTCGGTTGTGGTGTGTGTTTTACGATCCACATAGTCCTCGAGGCCTTAATCGTTTATAAACACTTAGGATTGTTGAGATAAATCATTGTGAATGTTTAGGTGGTCCTAGAAACTGAGTTGTAATAGGTTCTGATCGATGGGAAGCCTAAGGTGGTGCAGGTTCGCGGTTAGCCATACGGACGAACCCTTGAGAGTTTGGCCGAACCATTACCAGCTTCGCCTGGAAATCCTCACGAACCTATCACCCTAGCCGAACCCTGGAAGCCGAACCCTGCAAGCACTGCAACGAACCTGTGGATGTGCAGCACCGAACCCTGCAAACCATGCCACGAACTTGTTGCCATCATCGCAGCCGAACCCTAATAAAGAAACGAACCTAGATATTGTTTAATTAGGTTAACGTGGGTTCTAGGGTACTCAAGACTAATGTTAAAGACTTAGTAAATAAGGAAAATTGTCATCAATCTAGGTCTTTCATGAGAATTGAACCTATAAAGCACATGTATGGATTTAGAGAGTATGTGTGTACATAGGAGATCACATAATTCATGCATGGATTGTGATAAGGTGCATGCATGGGTGTACGTGGATCAATCATATATACATGTGTGTGTGCATGAACAAGGATGAAACCCTAATCATGCATGCATATGTAGAACTAAATGTTGAACATATAAGATTGTTTAACAAATAGGGTAGAATGATTATAAGCTCATGAGAATCAAAACACAAGTTGGGTAATCAATTAGGAATCAAAGGTCATCAATTGGGCCTAAGTGGGCCCAGTGGGGCTTAATTAAGCTCATCATACATGAAATGATTACTTAAACTCAAGTAATGATGTTTACATAAAATGGAAGGTGTTATAAATTTATAAAAGTTAATTTAATAATTTCTAAAGTCTTGTTTAATTTGGAATTAATTTATAAATATTATTGGTTTCCTTTTAAGTTTATTTTGTTATAAAAGTTAGTTGTAATATCATTGATTGGGATTTTCTTGTAAAATAGACAATGTAATTGTCTGGATTTTTAAACAGGAAACAAAGGAAACTCTGCGGAAATTTCTAAAAATATAAAAGTAAGTTAATGTAACTAACGATGGGAAATTGGGGTCATAATGTAACATCAGTGCCGGAACCGCCACCGGAACAGTGATCTTAAACAATATCATGAATAGTAAACAAGTACGAATCATATACATTTCTGTATGTTTCATTATTCATATCATTTATCATTGTCATTTTGTGTGATCATAGAACAAATTCAGAAACATATAACAGAAACACAGTTCATAACAATGGTTCTTGAGTCAGATAATAATCTGGCAACACAGAACCATCATTGGTTTATTTGTTAGAATTTTATTATGTATAAACGTATGTGAGGCTTTACAGAACAAAACACACGAATATTGTTATGTGAATGCTAAATTTACGGGTTATTCGTATAGGTGACGATCTGTACGAATGTATCTGAAAGTTTAACGTTTTGAATGATATTCTATAATTAGAAAACAAGATTGAAAGGTATAGTGATCACCGTGTTCGTACGGGTGACGATTCGAACGAATACGCGTGACGACTGTACATTTCGATTTAAACAGTAAATTATTTCTGTTAAATTAAAATAAGTAAGAAGATATTAGTTAATTTATTAGGAATCACAACCTTGAATAATTAAATGATTTCTACTTTTAAAATCATATTGTTTCGTCGCGAAAACTACGCGAAACGGCATATTACGCGAAACCGAACGAGACCGATCAACCGGGTGTGGTGAAGCATTTATTATGGCAATTAAATGCCATAATCACATTCACCAACCTCCCTCTCTCTCTCTAAGTCGTCTCCCTCTCTCTCTAAACATCCCAAACTTCTCTCTACAATTGGAAGCTCATTTCAAGCCGGATTCGAGCATAGTTGGTGTCAAGACGTTCATCTCAACACGAAGATTAAGGAAGTACAAAGAAATCAAGCTTTTACCCGTCGATTTTGAGGTAAATCTTCATTTTATTTTCGGTTTTAGTGAGTATCACGAACCCATTTCGTTTTGGTAGTTTGTTCGGTCTAAACACTTAGAAAACACATGGATAAACACATATGAGTAACTAGAAGGCTTTAGAAACTAACCTGTAACAGATTCGAGTTGAAATGGGATGAAGATGATACAGGTTCGTGGACCATCAGATCGGCCGAACCTTTTCGGATTGAAGGGGAGGGTGGCGAACCCTAATAGCCACGAACCTCTCTGCAACGAACCCTGCAACCCTCTGATTCATGAACCTGTTGCCAGCACCTAACCACCGAACCTTGTTGTAGCCGAATCTAGCTGCTCACGAACCCATGCAAAACTCACGAACCCTATACCTTCTAGCCGAACCATCCAAGCTGGCCGAATCCTTAGGGTTCGTTGGTGTTGAACTATCGGCCGAACCTTATAGGTTGCCAACTTAGCCGAACCCTAGACCCACTTGTGGGTTGGATGAACCTAAGCTAAATGGTTCGCTGCTTGGGAGGGCGTCGAACCTAGACAACCTTGAAACCCTAGATTTCTAGCAAGCATGAGGATAGGGAAGTATACGTGCATGGGATTAAACATGTGTTTGTGCATGGGAATGATTAATTGGCCATTCTCCTAAGTTTCTAATAAGGATTTGAGTTTCATAAGTTGCATGCATGTATAAACATTTCGTGTATGCATGGGTTAGGGATATCTATGACAAAATAATACTTAACATACAATAACAACGCAACGTGAGTTGTTAATGGACATGAGATGGTCTTATAACCGAATATCATGTTCATGGAATCATGAGAGTCAAAAGTTCACGTCTTGAAATCAAATAGAAGTTCAAGGATATTTAATTGGGCCAGAGTGGGCCCAATGGGGCTTAATTAGCCCAACACCCAGCAAATGTTTAATTGGACTCAAGTAATGATGGTTGATTAAAATGAAGACGTTGTGAATTAGCCCAACACCCAACACCCGACGTGAGGCTAGGAGGAACGCCGAGTTGCCGGACGAGGTCCGAGTTCTTCGAGAGAAGAACGATCGCCTTGAGAGGCGAAATGACAGATTGGAAGAGCAGGTGGAGACCTTACATCTCCAGGTGGCCCAGCTGATGAGCCAGCATGGGCAGATAGTTGATGTCATGCAGGAGCATGACGGGCGCATTGCTGAGAATAGAGTTAACATAGCGGAGAATCATGCGATAATTCTAGCTAGTGATGCCATGCTAAACGCATGGGCTGAGCAGTTTATCGTGGAGCCGCCACCGGAGGATGGACCCCAATTCGAGGTCGATGACCTCGAAGAGGGAGACTTTGACGAGGATCCAGATGAGGATCCCGAGCAGGCTGAGGATGATGACGGAGCCGATAGTGACATCTCGCATGTCACCATAGACTCCGACTAGTTAGAATATTTTAGCTTGTATTTCTTTTTGCAATGCTTAAACGAGCGGGATGTGCTCGTACAACTCGTATTATTACTATCTTTTGAAAATTATTGTATTCAAAGCTATTATTATTAATGAGAATGATGTTTGCTTTATTTATTGTATTTTGACTATGGTTGATTGCTAATATGACATCTGACTTGACTTCTGGCATGACAATTTGCTAACACTCTAACTCATGCTAACTAACATTCTAACCTTTCCATATAGAACCATGTCTGGAAGGGGATCCAATGCCCGTAACCTCAAATGCAAGGCCGAAGCGGCTAGAATCAAAATGATGGTTGAACGTAGAGTCAACAAAGTACTCGCAGAATACGAGGCAAACCGTCTCGCCAGCGAGACTAGTGGCACTAACAACGGTACTAACATCTACCTAACCCGACTAAATTAGTCTAGGCGACGCTAACACTAACACGTGATAATTCATCTCGATACACAGGATCTCATGGGAGTGCAACCAAGGGATGTTCTTTCAAGGCTTTCCTGAGCTGTCATCCACACAAATTCCAAGGAACAGAAGGAGCAGTGGGACTACTCAATGGATAGAGAAACTGGAATCAGTCTTCTCAATGTCTGAATGCTCAGAGGAGAACCAAGTGAAGTATTCCATCGGGTCTCTAGAGGGAGCAGCCCTCACCAGGTGGAACACACACGTCCAGACCCTTGGACTTGAAACCGCGAACTCCATTCCGTGGGAGAACTTCACTAGGATGTTTCATGAGGAATACTGTCCACGGGACGAAATCCGGAAGCTTGAGGAAGATTTTTGGGTGCACAAGATGATGGGATCCGAAATAGAGAAATACTGTACTCGGTTTCACGAACTGTGCAAACTGTGCCCGGCAATGGTGACGCCGGAGTACAAGAAGATTGAGCAATTCATTAGTGGATTGCCGGAACAGATACAAAGCATAGTGACTGCTTCCGATCACACCACATCTAACCGCTGATTCGCTTGGCACATAAGTTGATTGACTAGGCGGTAGCCCAAGGGAAATTGCCTAAGAGGGGTGAACATCTGAAACCCCAGGAACCCAAGTGGAAGTGGGAACCCAGTAACAACTGAACCTTCTCAGCGCAACAACCAACCCAGCACCGACCAGCACCTACAAAGGTTTTTACTGCCACCCAGCCGAACACTCAGTGCAAAGGGGGATACCAGGGCAACAGCCCAAAATGCAACAGCTGCAACTACCACCACTTTGGCCCATGCAAGAAGACCAAGTGTACAAACTGTGGCAGGAATGGGCACATAACCAAAGAATGCCAATCCAACCCCAACCCCAACAACAACAACCAAAACACTCTCAGAGGGTGTTATGAATGCGGTAAGCCGGGACACATGCGGAGGGACTGCCCGCAACTGAAAAGGGTGGAGGAGGTGCAGCGAAAGGATGAGCCTTTGTGATTGGCTCGGGAGAAGCAAAAGATGATCCTAACGTTGTTACCTGTACGTTTCTTTTAAATAATGTCTATGCTAGTATATTATTTGATACCGGTGCCGATAGGAGTTTCATCTCTAGTGATTTTAGTAAATTGCTTAATATGACACCAACACCACTAGACTATAAGTACACCGTAGAGTTAGCGGACGGCAAGCTGATCGAAACCCAACATATCATCAAAGGGTGATGCTAATACTAGCAGATCACCAACTGATGATTGACTTGATGCCGGTAACTCTCGGGAGCTTCGACGTGGTGATTGGAATGGATTGGCTATCTGCAAACCATGCCGATATCGTGTGCAACGAGAAGATTGTACGAGTTATGTTGCCAAGTGGAGAGCAGATCTCAATCCAAGGAGAACGGCACGGAGTACCGTTAAACATTGTGTCCTGTATGAAGGCAAGAAAATACCTAAAGAAAGGATACACTGCTATCCTGGCCCTTATCACTGAACAACCAAAGAAGGAACGGAAAATCGAGGACATCGCTGTCTTTCGCGATTTTCCAGAAGTCTTTCCGGACGACCTACCGGGATTACCAACACCGCGACAAGTGGAGTTCCAGATAAATCTGACGCCAGGAGCAGCACCGATAGCCAAGGCGCCCTACAGATTGGCTAATACAGAAATGCAGGAACTATCTAATCAACTACAAGAGTTGTTATATAAAGGATTTATAAGGCCGAGTTTCTCACCTTGGGGAGCACCAGTCTTGTTTGTAAAGAAAAAGGATGGATCATTCTGTATGTGCATCGACTACCGGGAACTGAATAAAGTAACGATCAAGAATCGATACCCTTTACCTCGGATAGATGATTTGTTTGACCAACTGCAAGGGTCAAGCTACTATTCGAAGATCGATTTGAGATCTGGTTAGCATCAACTTAGAATACAAGAGGAAGACATACCGAAGACAGCCTTCAGAACATGGTACGGACACTATGAGTTTCTGGTTATGCCGTTTGGACTAACCAACGCACCGGTAGTATTCATGGATCTCATGAATCGGGTGTGTAAACCGTACCTCGATAAGTTCGTAATAGTATTTATTGATGATATCCTGATCTATTCCAAGAGGCAAGAAGAACATGCCGATCACTTAAGACGTGTCTTGGAACTGCTGAAGACGGAACAACTATACGCGAAGATTTCCAAATGCGATTTTTGGATTCGCGAAGTTCAGTTTCTTGGACACGTAGTGAATGAGAAAGGGATACACGTAGACCCAGCTAAAATTGAAGCCATTAAGAACTGGACAGCACCCAAGACTCCGACTGAGGTGCGACAGTTCTTGGGATTGGCCGGGTACTATAGGCGGTTTATCGAGGGATTCTCGAAGATCGCATAATCATTGACTTCCCTTACGCGTAAAGACAAAAGGTACGAATGGGGAGAAAAACAAGAAGCTGCTTTCGAGTTATTGAAGCAGAAACTGTGCAGTGCACCAATCCTATCACTACCGGACGGATGTGAAGATTTTGTGGTTTATTGTGACGCATCGAAACAAGGACTCGGTTGTGTGTTAATGCAACGCGAGAAAGTCATAGCTTATGCGTCACGACAACTCAAAGTGCACGAAAAGAACTACACAACCCATGATCTAGAGTTGGGAGCCGTAGTGTTTGCACTAAAGATCTGGCGACACTATCTGTACGGCACCAAGTGCACCATTTTCACCGATCATAAGCCTACAGCACATCTTTGACCAAAAGGAGCTAAACATGATGCAACGCCGATGGGTCAAACTGATAGGTGATTATGACTGTGCTATCAAGTACCATCCTGGGAAAGCTAACGTAGTGGCTGACGTGTTGAGCAGAAAGGAAACAACCAAACACGTACGTGCACTATAGCTCACCATTCATTCCGAGCTACCTAATCAGATACGGATCGCACAACAAGAAGCTCTGAAAACAGAAAACCTTACTCTCGAAGCTATGCGGGGTGTGGATAAGCAAATGAGACAAAAAGACGACGGAGCTTACTATCTGATGGACCGAATCTGGATTCCACGCTACGGAGGATTGAGAGAAGTAGTGATGGATGAAGCTCACAAGAGTCGATACTCAGTACATCCAGGCTCTGACAAGATGTACCACGACCTAAAGACAACTTACTGGTGGCCTAACATGAAGTCAGAAATCGCGACTTATGTGAGTAAGTGTCTGACTTGCTCTAAGGTGAAGGTCGAATATCAAAAACTGTCAGGTCTACTTCAACAACCAGAAATTCAAGTTTGGAAATGGGAACATATTTCCATGGATTTTATCACCAAACTGCCAAAGACGGCAAGTGGTTGCGATACCATCTGGGTTATCGTAGATCGACTCACGAAATCGGCACACTTTCTACCGATTAAGGAAATCGATAAGTTGGAAAAGCTAACTCGAATCTACTTTAAGGAAATCGTATCCAGACACGGAGTCCCAATCTCTATAATATCTGACTGAGACAGCCGTTTCACGTCACATTTTTGGAAGTCCTTACATAAGGCACTTGGGACGAGGTTGGATATGAGCACTGCCTATCACCCGCAGACGGATGGTCAGAGTGATAGAACCATCCAGACCTTGGAGGACATGCTCTGGGCATGCGTGATCGACTTCGGTAACAGTTGGGAGACTCACCTTCCTTTGGTGGAATTCTCTTATAATAACAGTTACCACACCAGCATTGGGGCTGCACCATTTGAAGCACTTTACGGATGTAAGTGCAGATCACCACTTTGTTGGGCAGAAGTTGGTGAAAGCCAACTGACCGGACCTGAGCTAGTGCACGAAACAACTGTAAAGATCGTGTAAATACGTAAGAGAATGGCAGCAGCTCGTGACCGACAAAAAAGCTATGCAGACAAAAGGCGCAAGCCTTTGGAATTCCAGGTGGGAGATCGAGTACTTCTTAAAGTCTCGCCTTGGAAGGGAGTAATCCGATTCGGGAAGCAAGGAAAGTTGAACCCTCGTTATATCGGACCATTCGAAATCACTAAACGAATAGGCCCTGTGGCCTACAAACTACAGCTACCGCAGGAACTAAGTAGCGTACATAACGTATTCCACGTATCAAACCTCAAGACGTGCTTATCAGATGAAACGCTCGGAATTCCGTTAGAGGAAATTCAGATTGATGAACACCTTCACTTCGTTGAGGAACCGGTGGAAATCATGGACCGGGAAATCAAGAAGTTAAAACTCAGTCGTATACCAATAGTCAAAGTGCGATGGAACTCACGACGCGGACCGGAATACACCTGGGAACGAGAGGACCAGATGAAAAAGAAATACCCTCACTTATTCTCTGACCAAGCTAACACGAGCAACACAAACTGAATTTCGGGACGAAATTCCTATTAACTGGGGGATGATGTGACACCTCGCAATTTCTAGGTTAGCATTTCTTTATTTTAAATAATAATATGTATTATTATTGCATACGTGGCACTAGAATTATGAATGTTTAGTGTGACACGTGGCACAACAGTTCAAACACACCGATAATTCGAGAAATTATCGCACAACACTCGCACGTGTCTTGAATGACGAACGTTGGTGAACGGATCAGACCATAGTACACTATCACTTCACTTAGATCTTAGAAGACCTAGAATAGGTAGAATAATGCTTACGAGTCGAGAAACGATGATCGTAATCAAGAAATTCGTGAAAATCGGTTCAAACTATGAAATTGGGCTTATTGGGCTCAGCCGAGACCCATCGCGGTACGTGATGGGCACCCAATTGGGCCTTCGCGGAACGCGAAGCCTAGGCGGGAGAATTTGAATTCTCCGAAATCCATCGCGGTACGTGACGACCGATCATCTTCCACCATCGCGATACGCGGCGTGTTTCGGGAACCAAATGATTATTTTAATCGTCGCGCTACGCGGCGATGCTTTTTGACAGACGTCGCGGTACGCGACGACACCCAGCACGCAAAAATCTTTATAAACCCAAGGGTAATCATTCTGCTACCTCTCTACACCCAAACCATCGACTGAAAACCTTCTTCTCGACCATTTGCACTATGCTACACCATCACAACCTCTTTGGAAGCTATTGTTGAGATATTAAGAGCCCTAGATTGGAGATAGGAAGCTTGGAGGTAAAGCTTGAAGCGAGACAACGACACCACCATCACTTGTGACGACCCAAGAGCCATTTCCAGGAAGTTTTGAAGCTGTATCAGACCTGTTCACACTCCATCTCGTCAATCTAAAGCTTTGTGAGGTAGTATTTGTGTTCAATCTTGTCTAGAATCCCTAGAAATCACACATGCAAGCCATTTTGGCCACATGCATCACCATCACCACTTGCACCATGAAATTTTGATGGTCTAGATCTGTTATTTGTTGATTTTGTTATTGATTTAATAGTTTGATGATGATCTATGGTGACATTGTCATGATTATGAAGTTATTTGTTGATTTTATTATGAAATAGGTACTTTTAACAACATGCGTGTATGATCTAGCATGATTTACATGATTGGTGATATTGAAATGTTGTTATAAGCGTTATTGATGATATTCTACATAGTTTAGAATGATTGATTTTGTCAAGATATGGTCATTTGGGGATTATTGCTAAATATAGTAACTTTATTGTTACAAAGTACGTATTTTTGTTGAAGTGGCCACATTTGTATGTTTAGATCAATGATTTATGTTCAAAATGATGATTAGAGGCTAAGGTAATGGTTATTTGGTGTATTAGAATGGTTAGAATTGCTAGGAGTATGACATTCATGATTATTACTATAAATGGAAACTTTTTGATGTGAAATTGCTAGAAATGATAGATTGGTTAAATGTTGGATGATTAACATGCATAGTTAAACTAGTTGTGATAATAATAAGTGATCGTATGTCCTACAATGGTTGAAATATGCGTTTTGTCATGAGTTACTAAAAATAGTAACTTTATTTTGCAAAGTCTGTGGATGATAACATGTTTAGTGTAGCGAATATGATTTTATCGCTAATTAGGACTAAGGTATTGATATTTAGATGACGTGATTATTAAACTTGGTGAAACATGCTCATTTGTGCAAACTTTCCATATTTAGTAACTTTTACGCGCGAAACATGCTAAATCGGCTATGTGTAACTATGTGCTATGTGATAACATGCTCACTTAGGATAAATATGCATGTTAGACTAATCGGATTATGAATTATTGCATGACTTGCCAAATGTGGAAACTTTCCTAAAATAGGAACTTACTATAAATAGTAAGTTTCCTCACGAAAGTGACTTTGGTATCCGTACACATCACACGACAGTAAACCACACATCGCACGATCACATGATCCAAGAACCGTCACCAACGGGTCGTTAGGTCAAACACGGTCAACACGACCCACACAACAACTAGGAGTTGTTAAACGCTAACACGGTCCCGTGAGACCCACGTGTATGTAAACACAAACTCATAGTACCTATGTGATATAGGTAACTACTAGCCAGTGAGCTACTCTATTTTCCGCACGAAATCTCTACATGAACTAAGGTGAGTTTACGGCCCCACTTTTACTCTTTAACTGTTTTTGCTAAACTAATGGAGTGAGAATTACATTGCAACTATTTTAGATATATGACTGGTATGTTGTGAAAATCATTTTCGAGTGTAACTATTATCGCTTAAAGTCCTCACTTATCCTTACCATTAGTTGTATAACAAACGAGTCGTAATTACGTAGTACTACTGGGTTTGACTAACCCCACTCGGCACCAATGTTGACTGGAGGTCATAACGAGTGTAATTTCGATGTTGATGTCGGGTTCAGCGAAAGGACGAGCCTTTGTGATTGGCTCGGGAGAAGCAAAAGATGATCCTAACGTTGTTACCTGTACGTTTCTTTTAAATAATGTCTATGCTAGTATATTATTTGATACCGGTGCCGATAGGAGTTTCATCTCTAGTGATTTTAGCAAATTGCTTAATATGACACCAACACCACTAGACTATAAGTAGACCGTAGAGTTAGCGGACGGCAAGCTGATCGAAACCCAACATATCATCAAAGGGTGTATGCTAATACTAGCAGATCACCAACTGACGATTGACTTGATGCCGGTAACTCTCGGGAGCTTCGACGTGGTGATTGGAATGGATTGGCTATCTGCAAACCATGCTAAGATCGTGTGCAACGAGAAGATTGTACGAGTTATGTTGCCAAGTGGAGAGCAGATCTCAATCCAAGGAGAACGGTTTGGAGTACCGTTAAACATCGTGTCCTGTATGAAGGCAAGCAAATACCTGAAGAAAGGATACACTGCTATCTTGGCCCTTATCACTGAACAACCAAAGAAGGAACGGAAAATCGAGGACATCGCTGTCGTTCGCGATTTTCCAGAAGTCTTTCCAGACGACCTACCGGGATTACCAACACCGTGACAAGTGGAGTTCCAGATAGATCTGACGCCAGGAGCAGCACCGATAGCCAAGGCGCCCTACCGATTGGCTCCTACAGAAATGCAGGAACTATCTAATCAACTACAAGAGTTATTAGATAAAGGATTTATAAGGCCAAGTTTCTCACCTTGGGGAGCACCAGTCTTGTTTGTAAAGAAAAAGGACGGATCATTCTGTATGTGCATCGACTACCCGGAACTGAATAAAGTAACGATCAAGAATCGATACCCTTTACCTCGGATAGATGATCTGTTTGACCAACTGCAAGGGTCAAGCTACTATTCGAAGATCGATTTGAGATCTGGTTACCATCAACTTAGAATACAAGAGGAAGACATACCGAAGACAACCTTCAGAACATGGTACGAACACTATGAGTTTCTGGTTATGCCGTTTGGACTAACCAACGCACCGGCAGTATTCATGGATCTCATGAATCGGGTGTGTAAACCGTACCTCGATAAGTTTGTAATCGTATTTATTGATGATATCCTGATCTATTCCAAGAGGCAAGAAGAACATGCCGATCACTTAAGACGTGTCTTGGAACTGCTGAAGACGGAACAACTATACACGAAGTTTTCCAAATGCGATTTTTGGATTCGCGAAGTTCAGTTTTTTGGACATGTAGTGAATGAGAAAGGGATACTGTGACACCCCGTATTTTCCAGGTCAGCTTTATATTTATTTAAATGTTTTTTTAAATGCTTATTGTACACGTGGCACTAGAATTAGTTTAATTTAGTGTGAAACGTGGCACGACAGTATGAACACCGACACACAACAAGATAATTCATAGAATTATCGGCAAACAACACACACGTGTCAAAACACACGAACGTTGGTGAACGTCAAGCACATTGTGTAGCACAACACTCGAACCTTCACGAAACACTCACACTTTGAACTTGGAAGTTCAAACGAGGCCAAACGATAGTTCGGAAGCGTGAAAACGACGACGAACGGATCAAACCCATTAAAAAGGGCTTATTGGGCTCTCCAGGGGCCCATCGCGGTACGCGATGGCCCAACAGGAGGAATTGTCGCGGTACGCGACAGACATCACGAAGAGTTGACTCCCGGATTCCTTCGCGTAGCGCGAAGCATCTTTCTGGTCTATCTCCGCGGTACGCGACGGGTGTCAGACGGCAAATCTTTATAAAACCAAGATTGTAATCATACTAAGTCACCCTACTCTCTTAAACTCGATTCCCATGCACCTAAGCTTCGTCTTCCTCATCTGAAAACCCTCTGGCAGCCATTGAAGACCTGTAGAAAGCTCAAGAACTCAAAGGAGGAAGCGTAACACCCATCTAGGAGTTTGGAAATCACCATCACGACCTTGTAGCTACACGTTCTTGTCGACCAGGAGCTTGAGAGGACGAATACACAGCATCTCAGAGGACTTTAAAGCATTTGAGGTAGTTTCCATGGCTTATATACACTCTCATCACACACAAACACTCTCACAAGCTTCAAACGCACATGCAAGCCACATAACCTTGCATGCACGAATTTCTTTATGTTTGGATCTGGGTTTGTTAGTTTTAATGTATTTCTTGATGGTCTATGAGGTCTAGATTGAGAATCTTGACGATCCATGATGATGTTCATGTGTAAAACGCTTGATTTGGTCATAACGTGGCGAAATAGTCACATGCATGTGCAAACTAATGCATTTTTGATGATCTTGAAGAATGATATGTGATTATAAATGCTATTGGTGATGATCTACATGGTTGAATGTCATTGGAATGGTTAGAACTATGAGTTTTATGAATCTTTCTATTATTAGAAACTTTTTATTGTCAAAACATTGTTATGGATGAAATGGTGAACATGCATGTATTTGAAATTGCTCTTAGGATGATAATATGATGATTGAAATACTTGGAATGTGATTTTAATAATGTTATGGTCATTTTTGGGCATAGTTACTATATTTAGTAACTTTTTGAGCCAAAGTATCGATAGATAATGGTTTGGACTATGTTAACATGTTTATATGATGTTAGATGATTTATTAGGATGGTTTATGACGTAAGAATGGGTTAGAAATGTTTAAATGATCACTTTTATGCTAAGACTACAAAGTTACTATCTTTAGTAACTTTTTTTTTACAAAAACCGACATATGAATATTTTGAGTGATTCAAGCATGCTAAATGGCTTAATATGTTATAACATGATGAATAGATGCTAAGTTAGATGGTTTCTGATGTCACGTATGCTAAAAATGGAAACTTTCCATTTTAGGAAACTTTCCATTTTAGGAAACTTTTGTATGCTAGCATGTTATAAACGACTTATATGACTTTGTATGATGATGTGTTATGTGTTAACATGATCACGTAGGACTAACGAGCGTGCTAGAACTTTAAAACTGTTATGCTTTGTGAACTTTCCAAAAATGGAAACTTACTATAAATAGTAAGTTGTCCATAGACGCGACTTGCGCGTTTAGCACACGACGAGCACTTACACGATTGCTACACGATTCACAAACCGTCACACGGTTCACCAACGAGTCGTTGACTTGACACGGTCAACTCTAGTCAAACACGGTCAATGTGGACCAACACAGTCAAACACGGTCAATGTGGACCAACACAGTCAAACACGGTCAATGTGGACCAACACAGTCAAACACGGTCAATGTGGACCAACACGAGCAAACACAGTCATTGTGGACCAACACAGACAAACATGAACAACCAAGGATTGTTGGATACAAACACGAGCACTAACACAAACACTAGCACGGTCACATACACGAACTCACGTACGGTGTACGATATAGGTTGCCGGTGACCGACACGTGCTACTACGTCAGGAGCTTACGCTTGATTTGCATTTTCATCACTAAGGTGAGTTTACGGCCCCTCTTTACTCTTTTTCAAAAGCTTTTAAATAGGGGGAGAATACTAGTTACATCGAATCAAACATTTATTACTGTACAAACATATTTGGTGTATGCTGGTTTATTGGACAAACATTAAGTGTTGAACTCGTATTAAGCCCTCACAAAGTCTTACCGTTAATGTACGAACAACGTGGTAGATTTGGATGGATCCATTAGGGAATGACTAACCCCACGGGGCACTATGTTGACTGAATGTCATAACCGGTGCAAACTCTGACCTAACTTGCTATGCATACGAGGCATAGCGGAGGCAAGGACAAACAAGTCTAGTTCGGTAGTGACGCACTGACACTTTGGACCTAGGGCTCGGTACTAACATTAGATAAACAGCATGACACTCTTTCTTACTATATGTATATCAAAACCTGTGAACTCACCAACCATTGTGTTGACACTTTTTCTAACTGGTATTCTCAGGTAACTAGCAAGGCTAGCATGAGGACAGGAATGCACATCTTAAGGACGAGCATTAGGGACTTACATGCATTCTGTCACAACTTTTCAAAAACAATTTATCTTTCATTCTGTGTATGACAATGTTGTAATAAACTTATATTTCCGCTGCATGTATCAAACATATTTATTTTCCGATGCTATGATTTGAAACTATTATTCCGCTGCAAACTATTTTATTAAGTGTATGTGTCAAACTTTGGATTTGTAAACGCATATAGAGGTGTTCTATATGACCTTGAGCTGTGATTCTGGACACGTCACATCCACGTGGACATACGCCATGAGTGGGAATTTGGGGGTGTGACAGACTGGTATCAGAGCCTTGGTTATAGAGAACTAGGTTTGCATGTAGTAAACTTAGACTATAGCCATTGCTCAACTATAGACACTACACGTAGAACTTGCAAATCGATGATATTATTTCTTATATTGAACTGTTACTTACTAACATGGAACTTACAGGATGGCCAACAACGAAGACACAAGCAGGAGCTCGGGCAGGCGTCCGTCGACAGACGACCTGACGATAGAGAGCCGCCGACGCGTTCACGACATTGTGGCGCAGGTAGACGCCGAGATGGACAGGCGAGCTAGGGACGCAGCACGAGCCCGACACTGGGGATGGCTACCCATGATGATACAGGAGTGGATTACCGGGGAGAGGGTACCTCCATACCGCTTCCCTGGCGATACCACTCCAGGCCGTCGCTTACCACCACTCGGGGTACCACTAGAGCAGGCCTTCGCGGCCCACGTTGCTTGCACTCGACGAGATATTTGGAGGAGTGGCGAGCTGTCTGATGAGGTTCGAGTTCTTCGCGAGCAGAACGATCGCCTGGAAAGGCGAAACGATCGACTGGAGGAGCGAAACAGTCGACTGGAGGAGCAGGTGGAGACCCTTCGTCTCCAGGTATCCTAGCTGATGAGTCAGCATAGGCAGATGGTGGACATCATGCAGGAGCATGATGGACGTATTACGGAGAACCGAGTCGCCAACGAGGAGACTCAGGCAACGGTACAGGCTAGTGACGCCATGCTCAATGCATGGGCCGCATAGTTTATAGAAGAACCTCCACAGGAGGATGGTCCTGAATTCGAGGTCAATGACCTCGGAGAAGAGGATTTTGATGAGGATCGCAACGAGGATCCTGAGGAGGACGATGATGACGGAGACGCTGCTAGTGACATTTCACATGTCTCCATGGACTCGGATTAGTGGATTACTTTATCTTGTATTTTTATTATTTTGGCCTAGACGAGCGGGATGTGCTCGAAGAACTAGTATTGTATTTCCTTTTGAAATTATTGTACTTCAAAATTTGGTATTAATGAGAATTATGCTTTGCTATTATCTATTGTATCATTATGACTGTTACTGACACGACTTCTGACCTGACATCTGACTTGACTCATAACATGACATTTGCTAACACTCTAACTCATGCTAACTAACATCCTAACCTTTCCATATAGCAACATGTCTGGAAGAGGATCCAACGCTCTCAAACTCAAACACAAGGCCGAAAAGGCAAGGATCGACATGATGGTCGAACGTAAGTTCAACAAAGTACTCGCGGAGTACGAAGCGAACCGACATGCCAGTGAGACTAGTGGTACTAACAATGGTATTAACTCCTTGCTAACGTGACTAACATAGTATAGGCAACGCAGACACTAACCCGATACATTGAACTCCGATGCACAGGATCTCATGGGGGCGTAGCAAAGGGATGCTCGTTCAAAGCTTTTCTGAGCTGCCACCCACATAAGTTCCAAGGTACCGAGGGAGCAGTGGGACTGCATCGCTGGATCGAGAAGCTGGAGTCAGTTTTCTCTATGTCTGAGTGCTCGGAGGAAAACTGAGTGAAATATGCTACAGGAACTCTGGAGGGACCGGCCCTCACATGGTGGAACACCCATATCCAGACTCTCGGACTGGAAACCGCCAACTCTATTTCCTGGGAGAATTTCACAAGGATGCTTCATGAGGAGTACTGCCCTCGTGACGAAATCCGAAAACTTGAAGAGGAATTCTGGGTGCACAAAATGGTGGGATCGGAAATCGAGAAGTACTGTACTCGGTTTCACGAACTATGAAAGCTGTGCCCGGCTATGGTGACGCCGGAGTACAAAAAGATCAAGCAGTTCATCAGTGGACTGCCCGAACAAATCCAAAGCATGGTGACCGCTTCTGACCACACCACCATCCAACCACTGGTTCGCTTGGCTCATAAACTGACTGACCAAGCGGTAGCACAAGGCAAGCTACCCAAACGAGGCGAGCATGTAAAGCCTCAAGAGAGCCAAAAGAGGAAGTGGGAACCGAGTCAGCACCAATCTCATCAACCCCAACAACAACAGCGGTGTGCACCGGCAAGAGCCTTTACTGCAACCCAACCTGAAGACAAGGGGAAGGGTGTGTACCAAGGGAAATATCCCTTATGCAACCGTTGTTCTTACCATCATTTTGGGCAATGCGAGCGGTATCGTTGCCCGAAATGTGGACGGCATGGCCACATGGCCAAGGATTGTAGATCAAAGTTTCCTGTCAACAACAACAACCCCAACCACAATCAGAACCGCAACAACAACAATCAAAACACTCCTAGAGGGTGTTATGAATGTGGCAAGCCGGGCCACATGAGGAGGGATTGCCCTCAGCTAAAGTAGGCCGGAGGAGGAGCTGCCAAGGGTCGAGCTTTTGTGATTGGCTCGGGGGAAGCCAAGGGTGACCCGAACGTCGTGACCGGTACGTTTCTTTTAAATAATGTCTACGCTAGTATATTATTTGATACCGGTGCTGATAGGAGCATTATATCTAGTGAGTTTAGTAAATTGCTAGACATTACCCCGACACCACTAGATTATAAATATACTGTAGAGTTAGCCGACGACAAGTTGATTGAAACACAACACGTCTTTCGAGGATGCGTCATGGTGTTGGCGGATCACGAACTCGAAATTGACTTGATGACGGTGACTCTCGGAAGCTTTGATGTAGTCGTTGGAATGGATTCGTTATCCGCTAACCAAGCCGAGATCGTATGCAACGAGAAGATCGTACGAGTGACGTTGCAGAACGGTGAACAGATCTCGATTGGGGGGGAAAGACAGGGAGTACCTCTGAACATTTTGTCCTGCATGAAGGCAAACAAGTACCTCTAAAAGGGATACACTGCTATACTAGCCCTTATCGCAGAACAACCGAAGAAAGAAAGGAAGATTGAGGACATCGCCGTAGTCCGCGATTTTGCCGAAGTGTTTCCCGAGGATCTACCTGGACTACCCCCGAAACGACAAGTTGAGTTTCAGATAGACCTCACACCAGGAGCAGCACCGATTGCTAAAGCTCCATACCGACTCGCACCAACTAAGATGCAAGAACTGTCTAATCAGTTGCAGGAACTGTTAGACAAGGGATTTATCAGACCGAGCTTCTCACCTTGGGGAGCACCGGTCTTATTTGTGAAGAAGAAAGACGGATCATTCCGTATGTGTATCGACTATAGAGAGCTGAACAAGGTGACGATCAAGGATCGGTACCCGTTACCGCGAATAGACGATCTGTTTGACCAGTTGCAAGGGTCAAGCTTCTATTCGAAGATCGATTTAAGATCGGGTTACCATCAATTGAGAATACAGGAAAATGATATTCCTAAGACTGCCTTCAGAACCCGATATGGACACTACGAATTCTTGGTTATGCCCTTCGGACTAACCAACGCACCAGCGGTATTCATGGACCTCATGAATAGAGTGTGCAAACCTTACCTTGACAAATTCGTAATAGTGTTCATTGATGACATTCTGATTTATTCAAAGAATCGGGAAGAACATGCTGAACATTTAAGGCTAGTCTTGGAATTATGGAAGGAAGAACAACTGTACGCGAAGTTTTCAAAGTGCGACTTTTGGATTCGCGAAGTCCAATTTCTTGGACACGTGGTTAATGAGCAAGGGATACACGTAGACCAAGCCAAGATTGAAGCCATCAAGAACTGGGAAGCACCCAAAACGCCGACTGAGGTGCGACAATTCCTAGGTCTGGCCGGGTACTACCG
Source organism: Mikania micrantha (assembly GCA_009363875.1). NCBI lineage: Eukaryota > Viridiplantae > Streptophyta > Magnoliopsida > Asterales > Asteraceae > Mikania > Mikania micrantha. The sequence goes on from CM018697.1 coordinate 61,664,797, forward strand.
GAGATTTATTGAAGGATTCTCAAAGATTGCTCAATCACTGACATCCCTGACCCATAAAGACAAGAAGTTTGACTGGGGAGACAAACAGGAAACTGCTTTCAATTTGTTGAAGCAGAAACTATGTACTGCACCTATCCTATCCTTACCGGAAGGATGCGATGATTTCGTTGTGTATTGTGACGCCTCAAAACAAGGACTTGGTTGCGTGATTATGCAACGCGAGAAGGTGATAGCATACGCTTCACGACAACTGAAGGTGCATGAGAAGAACTACACGACTCATGACCTTGAGTTGGGAGCCGTAGTGTTTACCTTAAAGATCTGGCGACACTACTTATATCGCACAAAATGCACTATCTTTACCGATCATAAGAGCCTACAACACATCTTCAACCAGAAAGAATTGAACATGAGACAACGAAGATGGGTTGAACTCATCGGCGATTATGATTGCGCCATCAAGTATCATCCCGGTAAAGCCAATGTAGTGGCCGACGCGTTGAGCCGGAAAGAGAAAACAAAACGCGTGCATGCCATACAACTCACAATTTATTCAGAGCTACCAAATCAGATCCGACTCGCACAACAAGAAGCTCTGAAAACAGAGAACCTCCCTCTCGAAGCTATGCGTGGTATGGATAAACAACAAAGGGTAAAGGACGACAGAGCGTATTACCTAGCGGATCGAATCTGGATTCCACACTACGGGGGATTGAGAGAGGTAGTGATGGATGAAGCCCATAAGAGCCGGTATTCCGTACATCCGGGCTCTGACAAAATGTATCATGACTTGAAAACAACCTACTGGTGGCCAAACATGAAAGCTGAGATAGCAACTTACGTGAGTAAGTGTTTAACATGCTCAAAGGTCAAGGTTGAGTATCGGAAGCCATCAGGGTTACTCCAACAACCGGAACTACCAATGTGGAAATGGGAGCAAATTTCCATGGACTTCATAACCAAACTGCCTAGGACGACGAGTGGTTACGATACCATTTGGGTTATCGTAGACCGACTAACGAAGTCTGCACATTTTCTACCCATCAAAGAGACCGACAAGCTAGACAAACTCACTCGTGTCTATCTGAAGGAAGTGGTTACTCGACATGGAGTGCCAATCTCAATTATATCTGATCGCGACAGTCGATTCACGTCACACTTCTGGAAGTCTTTGCATAAGGCTTTGGGCACGAGATTGGATATGAGTACCTCTTACCACCCGCAGACGGACGGACAGAGTGAGCGAACCATACAGACATTAGAGGACATGCTCCGGGCATGCGTTATTGACTTCGGGAGTAGTTGGGAAACCCATCTACCATTAGTTGAGTTTTCATATAATAACAGCTACCACACTAGCATCCAAGCTGCACCATTCGAGGCACTTTACGGACGTAAGTGTCGATCACCTATTTGCTGGGCGGAAGTTGGAGACAGCCAACTGACCGGTCCAGAACTGGTGCACGAAATGACTGAAAAGATCGTGCAAATACGCAAACGAATGGCAGCAGCTCGGGACAGACAGAAAAGCTATGCTGATAAACGACGCAAACCGTTGGAATTCCAAGTGGGGGACAGAGTGTTACTCAAGGTCTCGCCTTGGAAGGGAGTCATACGGTTTGGCAAACGAGGAAAGTTGAACCCACGTTACATTGGACCTTTCGAGATCAACAAACGAATAGGCCCTGTGGCCTACGAACTAAACCTGCCAGACGAACTGAGCAGCGTGCACAATGTATTTCATATATCGAATCTCAAGAAGTGTTTGTCTGACGAAACACTTGTTATTTCTCTCGAAGAGATACAAATCGACGAACAATTAAACTTCGTTGAGCAACCAGTGGAGATTATGGACCGGGAAACCAAGAAGCTCAAACTCAGTAAGATCCCGATTGTAAAAGTGCGATGGAATTCACGACGAGGACCGGAATTCACGTGGGAACGTGAAGACCAGATGAAACAAAAGTACCCACACCTGTTCGCGGAACAGACAAACACTGACAACACGAGTTGAATTTCGGGACGAAATTCTTTCTAACAAGGGGAGGATGTGACACCCCGTATTTTCCAGGTCAGCTTTATATTTATTTAAATGTTTATTTAAATGCTTATTGTACACGTGGCACTAGAATTAGTTTAATTTAGTGTGACATGTGGCACGACAGTACGAACACCGACACACAACAAGATAATTCGTAGAATTATCGGCAAACAACACACACGTGTCAAAACACACGAACGTTGGTGAACGTCAAGCACATTGTGTAGCACAACACTCGAACCTTCACGAAACACTCACACTTTGAACTTGGAAGTTCAAACGAGGCCAAACGATAGTTCGGAAGCGTGAAAACGACGACGAACGGATCAAACCCATTAAAAAGGGCTTATTGGGCTCTCCAGGGGCCCATCGCGGTACGCGATGGCCCAACAGGAGGAATTGTCGCGGTACGCGACAGACATCGCGAAGAGTTGACTCCCGGATTCCTTCGCGTAGCGCGAAGCATCTTTCTGGCCTATCTCCGCGGTACGCGACAGGTGTCAGACGGCAAATCTTTATAAAACCAAGATTGTAATCATACTAAGCCACCCTACTCTCTTAAACTCGATTCCCATGCACCTAAGCTTCGTCTTCCTCATCTGAAAACCCTCTGGCAGCCATTGAAGACCTGTAGAAAGCTCAAGAACTCAAAGGAGGAAGCGTAACACCCATCTAGGAGTTTGGAAATCACCATCACGACCTTGTAGCTACACGTTCTTGTCGACCAGGAGCTTGAGAGGACGAATACACAGCATCTCAGAGGACTTTAAAGCATTTGAGGTAGTTTCCATGGCTTATATACACTCTCATCACACACAAACACTCTCACAAGCTTCGAAACGCACATGCAAGCCACATAACCTTGTATGCACGAATTTCTTTATGTTTGGATCTGGGTTTGTTAGTTTTAATGTATTTCTTGATGATCTATGAGGTCTAGATTGAGAATCTTGACGATCCATGATGATGTTCATGTGTAAAATGCTTGATTTGGTCATAACTTGGCTAAATAGTCACATGCATGTGCAAACTAATGCATTTTTGATGATCTTGAAGAATGATATGTGATTATAAATGCTATTGGTGATGATCTACATGGTTGAATGTCATTGGAATGGTTAGAACTATGAGTTTTATGAATCTTTCTATTATTAGAAACTTTTTATTGTCAAAACATTGTTATGGATGAAATGGTGAACATGCATGTATTTGAAATTGCTCTTAGGATGATAATATGATGATTGAAATACTTGGAATGTGATTTTAATAATGTTATGGTCATTTTTGGGCATAGTTACTATATTTAGTAACTTTTTGAGCCAAAGTATCGATAGATAATGGTTTGGACTATGTTAACATGTTTATATGATGTTAGATGATTTATTAGGATGGTTTATGACGTAAGAATGGGTTAGAAATGTTTAAATGATCACTTTTATGCTAAGACTACAAAGTTACTATCTTTAGTAACTTTATTTTTACAAAAACCGACATATGAATATTTTGAGTGATTCAAGCATGCTAAATGGCTTAATATGTTATAACATGATGAATAGATGCTAAGTTAGATGGTTTCTGATGTCACGTATGCTAAAAATGGAAACTTTCCATTTTAGGAAACTTTTGTATGCTAGCATGTTATAAACGACTTATATGACTTTGTATGATGATGTGTTATGTGTTAACATGATCACGTAGGACTAACGAGCGTGCTAGAACTTTAAAACTGTTATGCTTTGTGAACTTTCCAAAAATGGTTCACACACGGTTCACCAACGAGTCGTTGACTTGACACGGTCAACTCTAGTCAAACACGGTCAATGTGGACCAACACAGTCAAACACGGTCAATGTGGACCAACACAGTCAAACACGGTCAATGTGGACCAACACAGTCAAACACGGTCAATGTGGACCAACACGAGCAAACACGGTCATTGTGGACCAACACGGACAAACATGAACAACCAAGGATTGTTGGATACAAACACGACCACTAACACAAACACTAGCACGGTCACATACACGAACTCACGTACAGTGTACGATATAGGTTGCCGGTGACCGACACGTGCTACTACATCAGGAGCTTACGCTTGATTTGAATTTTCAACACTAAGGTGAGTTTACGGCCCCTCTTTACTCTTTTTCAAACGCTTTTAAATAGGGGGAGAATACTAGTTACATCGAGTCAAACATTTATTACTGTACAAACATATTTGGTGTATGCTGGTTTATTAGACAAACATTAAGTGTTGAACTCGTATTAAGCCCTCACAAAGTCTTACCGTTAATGTACGAACAACGTGGTAGATTTGGATGGATCCATTAGGGGATGACTAACCCCACGGGGCACTATGTTGACTGGATGTCAAAACCCGTGCAAACTCTGACCTAACTTGCTATGCATACGAGGCATAGCGGAGGCAAGGACAAACAAGTCTAGTTCGGTAGTGACGCACTGACACTTTGGGCCTAGGGCTCGGTACTAACATTTGATAAACAGCATGACACTCTTTCTTACTATATGTATATCAAAACCTGTGAAATCACCAACCATTGTGTTGACACTTTTTCTAACTGGTATTCTCAGGTAACTAGCAAGGCTAGCATGAGGACAGGAATGCACATCTTAAGGACGAGCATTAGGGACTTACATGCATTCTGTCACAACTTTTCAAAAACAATTTATCTTTCATTCTGTTTATGACAATGTTGTAATAAACTTATATTTCCGCTGCATGTATCAAACATATTTATTTTCCGCTGCTATGATTTGAAACTATTATTCCGCTGCAAACTATTTTATTAAGTGTATGTGTCAAACTTTGGATTTGTAAACGCATATAGAGGTGTTCTATATGACTTTGAGCTGTGATTCTGGACACGTCACATCCACGTGGAAATACGCCACGAGTGGGAATTTGGGGGTGTGACAGATACACGTAGACCTAGCTAAAATTGAAGCCATTAAGAACTGGACAGCACCCAAGACTCCGACTGAGGTGCGACAGTTCCTGGGATTGGCCGGGTACTATACGCGGTTTATCGAGGGATTCTCGAAGATCGGACAATCATTGACTTCCCTTACGCGTAAAGACAAAAAGTACGAATGGGGAGAAAAACAAGAGGCTGCTTTCGAGTTATTGAAGCAGAAACTGTGCAGTGCACCAATCCTATCACTACCGGACGGATGTGAAGATTTTGTGGTTTATTGTGACGCATCGAAACAAGGACTCGGTTGTGTGTTAATGCAACACGAGAAAGTCATAGCTTATGCGTCACGACAACTCAAAGTGCACGAAAAGAACTACACAACCCATGATCTAGAGTTGGGAGCCGTAGTGTTTGCACTAAAGATCTGGCGACACTATCTGTACGGCACCAAGTGCACCATTTTCACCGATCATAAGCCTACAGCACATCTTTGACCAAAAGGAGCTAAACATGATGCAACGCCGATGGGTCAAACTGATAGGTGATTATGACTGTGCTATCAAGTACCATCCTGGGAAAGCTAACGTAGTGGCTGACGTGTTGAGCAGAAAGGAAACAACCAAACACGTACGTGCACTATAGCTCACCATTCATTCCGAGCTACCTAATCAGATCCGGATCGCACAACAAGAAGCTCTGAAAACAGAAAACCTTACTCTCGAAGCTATGCGGGGTGTGGATAAGCAAATGAGACAAAAAGACGACGGAGCTTACTATCTGATGGACCGAATCTGGATTCCACGCTACGGAGGATTGAGAGAAGTAGTGATGGATGAGCTCACAAGAGTCGATACTCAGTACATCCAGGCTCTGACAAGATGTACCACGACCTAAAGACAACTTACTGGTGGCCTAACATGAAGTCAGAAATCGCGACTTATGTGAGTAAGTGTTTGACTTGCTCTAAGGTGAAGGTCGAATATCAGAAACTGTCAGGTCTACTTCAACAACCAGAAATTCCAGTTTGGAAATGGGAACAGATTTCCATGCATTTTATCACCAAACTGCCAAAGACGGCAAGTGGTTGCGATACCATCTGGGTTATCGTAGATCGACTCACGAAATCGGCACACTTTCTACCGATTAAGGAAACCGATAAGTTGGAAAAGCTAACTCGAATCTACTTGAAGGAAATCGTATCCAGACACGGAGTCCCAATCTCTATAATATCTGACCGAGACAGCCGTTTCACGTCAAATTTTTGGAAGTCCTTACATAAGGCACTTGGGACGAGGTTGGATATGAGCACTGCCTATCACCCGCAGATGGATGGTCAGAGTGATAGAACCATCCAGACCTTGGAGGACATGCTCCGGGCATGCGTGATCGACTTCGGTAACAGTTGGGAGACTCATTTGGTGGAATTCTCATATAATAACAGTTACCACACCAGCATTGGGGCTGCACCATTTGAAGCACTTTACGGACGTAAGTGCAGATCACCACTTTGTTGGGCAGAAGTTGGTGAAAGCCAACTGACCGGACCTGAGCTAGTGCATGAAACAACTGTAAAGATCGTGCAAATACGTAACATCATGGCAGCAGCTCGAGACCGACAGAAAAGCTATGCAGACAAAAGGCGCAAGCCTTTGGAATTCCAGGTGGGAGATCGAGTACTTCTTAAAGTCTCACCTTGGAAGGGAGTGATCCGATTCGGGAAGCGAGGAAAGTTGAACCCTCGTTATATCAAACCATTCGAAATCACTAAACGAATAGGCCCTGTGGCCTACAAACTACAGCTACCGCAGGAACTAAGTAGCATACATAACGTATTCCACGTATCAAACCTCAAGAGGTGCTTATCAGATGAAACGCTCGGAATTCCGTTAGAGGAAATTCAGATTGATGAACAACTTCACTTCGTTGAGGAACCGGTGGAAATTATGGACCGGGAAATCAAGAAGTTAAAAATCAGTCGTATACCAATAGTCAAAGTGCGATGGAACTCACGACGCGGACCGGAATACACCTGGGAACGAGAGGACCAGATGAAAAAGAAATACCCTCACTTATTCTCTGACCAAGCTAACACGAGCAACACAAACTAAATTTCGGGACGAAATTCCTATTAACTGGGGGATGATGTGACACCTCGCAATTTCCAGGTTAGCATTTCTTTATTTTAAATAATAATATGTATTATTATTGCATACATGGCACTAGATTTATGAATGTTTAGTGTGACACGTGACACAACAGTTCAAACACACCGATAATTCGAGAAATTATCGCACAACACTCGCACGTGTCTTGAATGACGAACTTTGGTGAACGGATCAGACCACAGTACACTATCACTTCACTTAGATCTTAGAAGACCTAGAATAGGTAGAATAATGCTTACGAGTCGAGAAACGATAATCGTAATCAAGAAATTCGCGAAAATCGGTTTAAACTATGAAATTGGGCTTATTGGGCTAAGCTGAGACCCATCGCGGTACGTGATGGGCACCCAATTGGGCCTTCGCGGAACGCGAAGCCTAGGCAGGAGAATTTGAATTCTCCGAAATCCATCACGGTACGTGACGACCGATCATCTTCCACCATCGCGATACGCGGCGTGTTTCGCAAACCGAATGATTATTTTAATCGTCGCGCTACGTGACGATGCTTTTTGACAGACGTCGCGGTACGCGACGACACCCAGCACGCAAAAATCTTTATAAACCCAAGGGTAATCATTCTGCTACCTCTCTACACCCAAACCATCGACTGAAAACCTTCTTCTCGACCATTCGCACTATGCTACACCATCACAACCTCTTTGGAAGCTATTGTTGAGATATTAAGAGCTCAAGATTGGAGATAGGAAGCTTGGAGGTGAAGCTTGAAGCGAGACAACGACACCACCATCACTTGTGACGACCCAAGAGCCATTTCCAGGAAGTTTTGAAGCTGTATCAGACCTGTTCACACTCCATCTCGTCGATCTAAAGCTTTGTGAGGTAGTATTTGTGTTCAATCTTGTCTAAAATCACTAGAAATCACACATGCAAGCCATTTTGGCCACATGCATCACCATCACCACTTGCACCATGAAATTTTGATGGTCTAGATCTGTTATTTGTTGATTTTGTTACTGATTTAATAGTTTGATGATGATCTATGGTGACATTGTCAAGATTATGAAGTTATTTGTTGATTTTATTATGAAATAGGTACTTTTAACAACATGCATGTATGATCTAGCATGATTTACATGATTGGTGATATTGAAATGTTGTTATAAGCGTTATTGATGATGTTCTACATAGTTTAGAATGATTGATTTTGTCAAGATATGGTCATTTGGGGATTATTGCTAAATATAGTAACTTTAATGTTACAAAGTATGTATTTTTGTTGAAATGGCCACATTTGTATGTTTAGATCAATGATTTATGTTCAAAATGATGATTAGAGGCTAAGGTAATGGTTATTTGCTGTATTAGAATGGTTAGGATTGCTAGGAGTATGACATTCATGATTATTACTATAAATGGAAAGTTTTTGATGTGAAATTGCCAGAAATGATAGATTGGTTAAATGTTGGATGATTAACATGCTTAGTTAAACTAGTTGTGATAATAATAAGTGATCGTATGTCCTACAATGGTTGAAATATGCGTTTTGTCATGAGTTACTAAGAATAGTAACTTTATTTTGCAAAGTCTATGGATGATAACATGTTTGGTGTAGCGAATATGATTTTATGGCTAATTAGGAATAAGGTATTGATATTTAGATGACGTGATTATTAAACTTGGTGAAACATGCTCATTTGTGCAAACTTTCCATATTTAGTAACTTTTACGCGCGAAACATGCTAAATCGACTATGTGTAACTATGTGCTATGTGATAACATGCTCACTTAGGATAAATATGAATGTTAGAACAATCGGATTATGAATTATTGCATTACTTGCCAAATGTGGAAACTTTCCTAAAATAGGAACTTACTATAAATAGTAAGTTTCCTCACGAAACTGACTTTGGTATCCGTACACATCACACGACACTAAACCACACATCGCACGATCACATGATCCAAGAACCGTCACCAACGGGTCGTTAGGTCAAACACGGTCAACACGGTCAACACGACCCACACAACAACTAGGAGTTGTTAAACGCTAACACGGTCCTGTGAGACCCACGTGTATGTAAACACAAACTCATAGTACCTATGTGATATAGGTAACTACTAGCCGGTGAGCTACTCTATTTTCCGCACGGAATCTCTACACGAACTCAGGTGAGTTTACGGCCCCACTTTTACTCTTTAACTGTTTTTGCTAAACTAATGGGGTGAGAATTACATTGCAACTATTTTAGATATATGACTGGTATGTTGTGAAAATCATTTTCGAGTGTAACTATTATTGCTTAAAGTCCTCACTTATCCTTACCGTTAGTTGTATAACAAACGAGTCGTAATTACGTAGTAATACTGGGTTTGACTAACTCCACTCGGCACCAATGTTGACTGGAGGTCATAACGAGTGTAATTTAGATGTTGATGTTGGGTTCAACGATGACCTGTGGAGGCAAACGGGAACAGTCGAGTTTCGGTAAGATGAACTGACACACTCCACAGATCGTAGATCCACAACTAAACTTAACATGCCCAGTATATATATGTTTACTTTTCAGTCTGTCTAAACCCGTGAACTCACCAACTTTTTAGTTGACACTTTTTGCATGTATTCTCAGGTAACTAATTGTCACACCCCGAGCCGGCGGGGTTGGATTGGAGTCCCCGTCGGGCGGAAGGTTCCCGGGGCGCGATATCGTGAATGATAATCGAAATGATCAGATTGTTACATTGCACATGATAAATAAATGAGAAACTTGCTAAAATAAAATAGAATTACAAAGTTAAATTTTATGAGTTAAGTTTATAATTTAACAATGTATCTGCACAAGATATACAAAATAAACTGTATAATGATGCTTCAAAATATGCATGTCCAAAAAAAGCTAGGTCCTCTATCAGATAACCTAGTCCAAAGAAATAACTCTTCAGTTGACCTGTTCGTCACCTGAGAAGTCATGCAAAAATAAAGTCAACACATGGTTGGTGAGTTCATATAGTTTAGTAATTGAAAATGATTTGTAAACCTCTTTCGGTAAAGACCCTAACCTCATTAACATCACATATAATATCCACATCGGTATGCTTATATATAGGGCATACCCCTGAGTCGAGCCTACGACCCGCCCAGACGCCGTCCCATCACATACTAATACGCATATGACAGTGTTCTTAATGATAATTAAGCATTTTTACCTAACATAATTTCATTCATGATAGTTCAAATGCACACTCAAAACCTTTGTTAAACCCTCGGGTAACAACCTTAATCTCATTAACATCACATGTATCATCCAGATCGGTATGCTTATATATAGGGCATACCCCTGAGTTGAGCCTACGACCTGCCCAGACGCCGTCCCACCACATACTAATCCACATAGGACATTGGTGTTAATGAAAATTAAGCATTTTTACCCCTACCATCAATCCAATGATTCTTCAGTTCTTTGTTCCTGTAAATACAACAATTTGGAATCTATGTTGATTCCTTAAGTTCATCACAATAATGATCAACCACAGTAATTGTAAAAACAGTTATAAATGCTTAATTAAATAAATAAACAAACATTTAATAAAATCTAAGTCCTAATGATTGGGCCTTGGTCAACTCGAGTAGACTAGTCTGTCAATCAGGGTACTTAGTAGTTAGGGGATTCTGTAAATATCATCAAACATATGACCTACAAATCAAATGGTCTAGCTAGGACTTCATGAAATGTAGGATTTTTTGCTTCGTACTTGATTCGTTTTGTTTCGTTGGCATATGTTATCTTTGATATTTCCCATACTTCCTCTGAAAATGATTTATTGATTTGTCTAGTTTCGTTACAAGGTGTACTTGATTCGTTGATCATGGAATACTAGATTCGTCGATCAAATGTACTCTTGATTCGTTGTTCGTCAAACACTTGATTCGTTGAACATCGAATATTAGTTTCGTAGAAGTAGTTTCGTTTGATTCGTTGAACTCATACTTGTTTCGTCAAAATAGTTTCGTTTGATTCATTGAACTGTTTAGTTTAACTCAATTATCCACTTAGATCTTAAGTAGATACACTTAGTAAAACCTGCATAAAATTTACCTAGACATGATCTAGGATATCATTCATATATGCAAAACATATAGAATTTAAAAGCATTTAAGTAAGTAATTTAAATAAAACAGTGTATGCTCAGCCCCGAGTTTTAAAACAAAATGTTTAGAAAAGGGGCAATGAACTCACCTGTTTTGCTATGTAGTTGGTCTATCACAAAATGCGCGCTCGTTCTGGTAGCTTAGGTTTCTTCAGTTCCTGAGTTGTTTTAAAAGAATTCGAATACTATAAGTACGCGTATTAGTCGTCGCACCCTAGGTTTTGTCTTTGTGTGTGTAACTAAGTTTCATATGTTACTAAGGTGTTTCTATGATTCAATCTCGCTATTCTAACTTAATTACTCATTGACATCCCTAATCCCAAGATTAATCATATCAACTTTAATTAATAAGTTTCACATAATTTTTACTTTAATTAATATATCAATTCAACAGAATCATTTATTTTAGTTTACTTAAATTTATTAATCATTTCTTTTAATTAAAATGTCATTAACTTATTTAAATTAACAATAACATGTGATGGGCTTTAATTAAGCCCAATTGGGCCTATTTAGGCCCATTGATTGTCATTACTTCACATTGATCACAAACAACTCCTTGAGTAATTCCATTTGTATTATCTAGGTTATTTATATATCATAAGAAATATTCCCAACAATTCTTAAGGGTTAAACCCCCTTAAATATAAGTTAACAAGTCATATTGAATTGTTAGGGTGTTTAAGAAGTCCATTATTGTTGACACTAACCCATGGTTGTATCAATGACCCTATATTACTTTGATAGGGCTTAATGGCCTTTCCATGCACCTACAAAATCCTCAAGCACTCTCACACATGAGTTATGTAGTTTTCCCCCATAATTTACTTGTTCTTAACTTCGCTTCTAAGCCTCTAGTTTCCGTATGTTCATTCCCGTGGTTCTTAACTTCAATTCGTAGTCTTAAATTCATCACAACACTAAGTCGATAGCAATGTGGGTTCAGTGACCACCTAGGTCAGCGAACCTACAGATGAGAAGGGTAGGTTCGGCTAAAACTAAGAACATTTCCTAGGTTCGCTGCTTTGATTGCGTCCAAGGGTTCGGCAAAGGGCATAGGGTTCGTGTGTGAGTTTACAGCCCAAGGTTCGTGGTTTACAGCTTCTGATTGACAGTTGGGGTTCGGCCATCCCATGCATGTAGGTTCGCCGATTCATGCAAATGGTTCGGCAATGTGGTTCGACCAAACATCACTCTCTCACGAACCTTTTGGGTTCGGCTAACAGAATGATGACTACAGGTTCGGCTGCAGTGGCTACAGGTTCGGGACATGTGGCCGCAGGGTTCGTTGCAGGAGGAGAAAGGTTCGGTGCAGGGTGGTTCGAGTGTCATATGTTCGGCTAAGGCAAATTCCTGGGTTCGTGAGTCATACACACAGGTTCGCCACCCACTCTTTCGCTCCAGGAAGGTTCAGCCGTATACATGAGCTACGAACCTGTGTCATCCTTCCTTTTCTTGTGGCTCAAACCTGTTACAACAACAACCTATCTACTCCTACCCGTGGATCTCAACTTATTTTAAGGTTTTCTAGTGCCTTTAACCGGTTAGGAAATCAACACCACAAAAAATCGTGACACCCACACTCAAATCGAAAATGAACTTAAGATTTACCCCGATTTTGATGGATGAATGCTTGAAATTTCTGTACTTCCTTGATCTACGCAGCAAGAGGAACGTTTTGACACCAACTTTGCTCGAATCCGACTTGAATTGAGACAGATCTTCTAGAAAGAAGGTGGAGAGGTGGGTTTTTAGAGAGAGGAGCAAAATGATGAAATGCGGAAGAAGGAGAGGGGTGGTGTTTGGTTGGTGTAGTCTTTAAGACTACATTTAATGGTGTAAATCACCCGGTGGTTCGGTCTCGTTCGGTTTCGCAAAAAACTTCGGTTTCTCGTGGTTTTTCGTCACGAACGGCTCGATTTAGAATAGAAAACATAAATTTTATTTTAAATTTTGATTCCTAATAAATTAACTAGTATCTTCTATTTATTTTAAAATTTCAGAAATATTTAATTAAGTATTTAAATTGAATCTTACTTTCGTCGCGCGTATTCGTTCGAATCGTCACCCGTACGAACACGGCAATAACTATACTTTTCAATATTGTTTTCTAATTATTGGATATTATTCAGAACATTAAACTGTCAGATTTACTCGTACAGATCGTCACCCATACGAATAATCCGTCAATTTAGCATTTACATAACAACATCCGTGTGTTTTGTTCTATAAAGCCTCACATACGTTTATACATAATGAATCCTAACAAGTAATCACATAATGGTTCTGTGTTGCCAGATATTTATCTGACTCAAAAACCATAGTTCTGCACTTTGTTTTTGTTAGATGTTTCTGAACTTGTTGTTTAATAACACAAAATGATATTGACAATTGATTATGAATATGAAATGCACTAAAATGTATATAGTTTGTACCTGTTTACTGTTCACGTTACTGTTTAAGATCACTGTTCCGGTGACAGTTCCGGCACTGATGTTACAGTCTCCCCTTGTTAGAGAAATTTTGTCCCGAAATTTAAGAATTGTCATCAGGTACGTCTTCCTCTGTAAACAGTTGGGGATACTTTGACTTCATGTGATCTTCACGTTCCCAAGTAAACTCGGGCCCACGTCTTGAGTTCCATCGAACCTTTACAATCGGAATACGGCTTCGCCTCAGTTGTTTAACTTTATGATCCATAATCTCTAAAGGCTCCTCAATAAAATGCAATTGTTCATCCAGTTTGATTTCTTCGATCGGGATGATAAGTGATTCCTCATCAAGGCATTTCTTTAAGTTCGAGACGTGAAATACATCATGCACCGCACTAAGTTCATCTGGTAATCTCAGTCTGTAAGCCACAGGACCAATACGTTCAATGATCTCAAACGGTCCCACGTATCGTGGTGCTAATTTGCCTTTCTTTCCAAAGCGTACTACACCTTTCCATGGGGACACCTTCAACATGACACGGTCTCCCACTTGAAATTCCAACGGCTTGCGCCGTTTGTCGGCATAGCTTTTCTGTCTGCTCCTTGTTGCTTGTAGTCTTCTTTGAATCTAAGCAATCTTGTCAGTAGTTTCCTGAATAAGCTCTGGCCCAGTTATTCGATTGTCTCCAACTTCAGTCCAACAGATCGGTGATCGGCATTTCCGACCATAAAGAGCCTCGAATGGTGCACACCCGATACTGCTGTGGTAACTATTATTGTAGGAGAATTCAATCAGCGGCAAATGGGAATCCCAATTCCCACTGAAATCCAACACACAGGTTCTTAACATATCCTCCAGGGTCTGAATAGTACGTTCGCTTTGACCGTCCGTTTGTGGATGGTAAGCGGTACTCAGATTTAACTGCGTCCCTAGAGATTTATTCAGTGATTGCCAGAACCTTGATGTAAATCTGCTATCTCTATCAGAAATAATAGACAATGGCACACCGTGGCGTACCACTATCTCATTGATGTACAGTCTTGCCAGTTTATCCATCGTGAAGGTCTCACGCATCGACAAGAAATGAGCAGATTTTGTTAAACGATCAATGATCACCCAACTTGTATCGTGACCACTGGAAGTGCGGGGTAGCTTGGTAATGAAATTCATAGCTTTTTGTTCCCACTTCCAGAGAGGAATCTCAGGCTATTCCAGTAGACCTGACGGTCTCTGGTGTTCCGCCTTTACCTTCGCACACATTAGACATCGACCGACGTACTCGGCTATGTCTTTCTTCATTCCAGGCCACCAATAAAACCCACGCAAGTCTTGGTACATCTTATCAGCGCCAGGATGAACAGAGTATTTAGTCTTGTGTGCTTCATCGAAGATAAGTTTTCTGAATTCGTCTACCGCCGGGATCCATATACGATCCTGCTAGTAGATCATTCCATCGGGCTTAGTCTCAAGGTGTTTCTCTGCTCCACAATCAAGTTCTTTCTTTAAGTTTACTCTATCAATTGATTCTTGCTGTGCTTGAATAATCTTGTCTCTTAAACTGGTCTGCACAGTCATTCCCATTGCTCTGACGCGTAAGGGTTTGACCAGTTCCTTCCGGCTCAAGGCATCAGCTACAACGTTCGCCTTTCCCGGATGGTACTTGATCACACAGTCGTAATCATTCAGAAGTTCAACCCAACGGCGTTGTCGCATATAGAGTTCCGTCTGATCAAAGATGTGTTGCAGAATTTTGTGATCAGTGAATATGGTACATTTAGTGCCATATAAATAATGTCTCCGAATCTTCAATGCGAAGATTACAGCTCCCAATTCAAGATCATGAGTAGTGTAGTTCTTCTCATGAACTTTTAACTGTCTTGATGCATAAGCAATAACTTTATCCTGTTGCATTAGTACGCAACCAAGTCCTTGATGAGAGGCATCACAGTATATGACAAAATCATCACAGCCCTCTGGGAGAGATAGAATTGGAGCATTACATAATTTCTATTTCAAGGTCTGGAAAGCATCTTCTTGTTTCTGCTCCCAAACAAACGGTTCACTTTTCTGAGTTAGTTTGGTGAATGGCAAAGCTATCTTAGAAAAGTTTGAAATAAACCTTCTGTAATAACCTGCCAATCCCAGAAAAGACCGTATCTCCGTCGGTGTCTTTGGAGTGTCCCAATTCTTTATCGCCTCGATCTTGGCAGGATCAACGTGTATTCCCTCGCTGTTGACCACATGACCCAGAAATTGAACTTCTCTTAGCCAAAATTCACATTTTGAGAATTTGGCATAAAGTTTATGCTCCTTCAACAGCTCCAAGATTTTCCTGAGATGTTGTTCATGATCTGCTTTGCTCTTAGAATAAATCAGTATGTCATCAATAAAAACAATGACAAACTGGTCCAGATACGGCTTGCACACTCGGTTCATGAGATCCATGAAAACTGCTGGTGCATTTGTCAATCCGAAAGGCATCACCATGAATTCGTAATGCCCGTATCGGGTTCGGAATGCCGTTTTCGGTATGTCTTCGTCTTGAACTCTAAGCTGGTGATATCCAGATCGTAAGTCAATCTTTGAGAAGTATTGCGCTCCTTGCAGTTGGTCAAACAGATCATCAATCCTCGGCAACGGATACCGATTCTTGATGGTCAGTTTGTTCAGCTCACGGTAATCTATGCACATTCTGAACGATCCGTCCTTTTTCACGAACAAGACCGGAGCTCCCCAAGGTGAGTAGCTCGGTCTAATGAAACCTTTGTCAAGTAACTCCTGTAGCTGATTAGAAAATTCCTGCATCTCTGACGGTGCTAACCTGTAAGGAGATTTAGCAACAGGAGTTGCTCCAGGAATAAAGTCAATACGAAACTCTACCGGTCGCGCAGGAGGCAAACCTGGTAGGTCTTCAGGAAATACTTCCAGATATTCTTTCACAACTGGTACATCTTGAATCGTTTTCTTATCCTTCTCCTTCTCTACCACATGAGCCGAGAACGGCACACACCGCTTCTGCAGACACTTACGCGCCTTTATGCAAGAGATGATTTTGACACTTCGTTTTGCTTGATCCCCTTTTACTTCCAATACACGTTCACTCGGCAATGGAATTCGAAGCAGCTTTTCAGAACAGATGACTTCCACTCGATTAGAGGAAAGCCAATCCATTCCATCAATGATGTCGAAACTACCCAGCTCCATCGATATCAAATCGATGGTGAATGTATGACCGTTAAGTGTCAATGGGCAATTCTTATAAACTTTACTAACCGTGATCTGTTTCCCGTTAGCTACTTCTATGATGTAAGGGGAATCTAACTGTTCCTCTATAGAATCTAGTTGGCATGCAAAATCGGTAGAGATAAAACTCTGATCCGCACCAGTATCAAATAGAACAGATGCATAAAAGTCATGTAAAAGAAACGTACCAGTGACCACATTCGGGTCCTGGCGTGCAGCTGGTGCTCCAATAACAAAAGCTCTTCCACGAGGAGCTTGAACTGCCTGTTGTGCCTTCTTTAGGCAGTTCTTTGCAAAGTGGCCTTGTTCGCCACAACTGAAGCATCCACCGTTGTTCTGGTTTCCTGGTGGAGGGAGAGCCAAAGCAACATTGTTGACTGCTTGGTTAGGTGTCATCCGGCAGTGTTGGACCCAATGGCCCTTTCGCCCACATCCCGTGCATTGCTTACAGGGAGTGTTAGCAATATGATGATATTGACACTTAGCACACAGAGGAAACACGCCAGTGTAGGGTCTCTTGTTAGGCTTTTGTGGTGCTGCTGCTACTTGTTGGAGAGGTGTGGCCACCGTGTAGTTCTTGATGGTCTTCTGTTTCTTCTTCTGATGGTGGTGGGGTTTCTTTGACGACTCGGCTTTGTTCTTGCCGGAGTCAGCCTCTTTCTTTAAAACTCTAGAGGCTACCATCAGATCAGTGAGTTTCCCAGACAATCTCAATGCAGACTCGATAGTGGCAGGATTAGCTGTAACAACTAATCCCTGAATGCAGGCAGGAAGTCCACCTACATAACTATCAATTCTCTTCTCCAAAGTTGGTACCATGTCTGGTACCAAAGCAACCAACTCGTGGTAACGAGTCGTATACCCCATGTGATCAGCCCCCTTCATCACATGGTTGGATAGTTCAACCTCTAGTTTCTGCAACTCGTTCTCGAGGAATAATTTGGTTCTCGGTAGGGCTTTAAAGTCTTCCCAGGTCATTGACATCGCTTCTTCTCTTCCCCTAGCATTGATCTGGCCGTTCCACCAAGTCAAAGCCCGCTTGTTGAATGTTCTAGCAGAATAGCGAACTTTGTGATGCTCTGGACAGCTGCAGAGATCCAGAGTAGCTTCAATATTTTCAATCCATTGGATTAACCCAACGGCTCCTTCAGACCCGCTAAAACTGGTGGCTTACATCCCACAAATGACTTGTAGGAGTAGTGTGATGAACTACCAGTATTCCCACTGGCTTCTCCTGACGAGTTACCAGTGTTGTTGATTTCATTACGGAGACGAAGGAACATCTCCGGTATCGCCTCCTTCATCTGACTGGTCATCTGACTGCTCAATAGAGTCACCAATACGATAGTGGCAGGATCCAGCATTGGTCGTGTGCTCGGGCCTGGTGGTGGGTTGAGTAGAGGAGGAATAAATGGAGGAGGAGGTGGTGGAGGTGAGTCAGACGGTGATGGTGTAGACGAATGTGGAGCCAAGTCTTGTGGTGGTGGAGGCAACGAAGGAGACTGTCTTCTCGGCGGCATTCTGATCATAACCAATAAAGTTATCGGTTAGTGCTATGATCGAATACAGAAGACAGTATGCAAGTAAATCTTAAGTCCTATGTTCTCTACATGCAGGGTCCCTAGGTTATAATCTAGGCCAAACCATTTAAACAAGTGACCTGTATTTCTCTATAACCATGGCTCTGATACCAATCTGTCACACCCCGAGCCGGCGGGGTTGGATCGGAGTCCCCGTCGGGCGGAAGGTTCCCGGGGCGCGATATCGTGAATGATAATCGAAATGATCAGATTGTTACATTGCACATGATACATAAATGAGAAACTTGCTAAAATAAAATAGAATTACAAAGTTAAATTATATCAGTTAAGTTTATAATTTAACAATGTAAATCTACTATCACATCATAAATCTTCTATCTTGTATCTGCACAAGATATACAAAATAAACTGTATAATGATGCTTCAAAATATGCAGGTCCAAAAAAAGCTAGGTCCTCTATCAGATAACCTAGTCCAAAGAAATAACTCTTCAGTTGACCTGTTCGTCACCTGAGAAGTAATGCAAAAGTAAAGTCAACATATGGTTGGTGAGTTCATATAGTTTAGTAATTGAAAATGATTTGTAAACCTCTTTCGGTAAAGACCCTAACCTCATTAACATCACATGTAATATGCACATCGGTATGCTTATATATAGGGCATACCCCTGAGTCGAGCCTAGGACCCGCCCAGACGCCGTCCCACCACATACTAATACGCATATGACACTGTTCTTAATGATAATTAAGCATTTTTACCTAACATACTTTCATTCATAATAGTTCAAATGTACACTCAAAACCTTTGTTAAACCCTCGGGTAACAACCTTAATCTCATTAACATCACATGTATCATCCAGATCAGTATGCTTATATATAGGGCATACCCTTGAGTCGAGCCTACGACCCGCCCAGAAGCCGTCCCACCACATACTAATCCACATAGGACATTGGTGTTAATGAAAATTAAGCATTTTACCCCTACCATTAATCCAATGATTCTTCAGTTCTTTGTTCCTGTAAATACAACAATTTGGAATCTATGTTGATTCCTTAAGTTCATCACAATAATGATCAACCACAGTAATTGTAAAAACAGTTATAAATGCTTAATTAAATAAATAAATAAAGATTTAATAAAATCTAAGTCCTAATGATTGGGCCTTGGTCAACTCGAGTAGACTAGTCTGTCAATCAGGGTACTTAGTAGTTAGGGGATTCTGTAAATATTATCAAACATATGACCTACAAATCAAACGGTCTAGCTAGGACTTCTTGAAATGTAGGATTTTTGTTTCGTACTTGATTCGTTTTGTTTCGTTGGCATATGTTATCTTTGATATTTCCCAGACTTCCTTTGAAAATGATTTATTGATTCGTCTAGTTTCGTTAAAAGATGTACTTGATTCGTTGATCATGGAATACGAGATTCGTTGATCAAATGTACTCTTGATTCGTTGTTTGTCAAACACTTGATTCGTTGAACATCGAATATTAGTTTCGTAGAAGTAGTTTCGTTTGATTCGTTGAACTCATACTTGTTTCGTCAAAATAGTTTCGTTTTATTCATTGAACTGTTTAGTTTAACTCAATTATCCACTTAGATCTTAAGTAGATACACTTAGTAAAACCTGCATAAAATTTACCTAGACATGATCTAGGATATCATTCATATATGCAAAACATATAGAATTTAAAAGCATTTAAGTAAGTAATTTAAATAAAACAGTTTACGCATGCTTCTCAGCCCCGCGTTTTAAAACAAAATGTTTAGAAAAGGGGCAATGAACTCACCTGTGCTGCTATGTAGTTGGTCTATCACAAAATGCGCGCTCGTTCTGGTAGCTTAGGTTTCTTCAGTTCTTGAGTTGTTTTAGAAGAATTCGAATACTATAAGTACGCGTATTAGTCGTAGCACCCTAGGTTTGGTCTTTGTGTGTGTAACTAAGTGTCATATGTTACTAAGGTGTTTCTATGATTCAATCTCGCTAATCTAACTTAATTACTCATTGACATCCCGAATCCCAAGATTAATCATATCAACTTTAATTAATAAGTTTCACATATTTTCTACTTTAGTTAATATATCAATTCAATAGAATCATTTATTTTAGTTTACTTAAATTTATAAATCATTTCTTTTTAATTAAAATGTCATTAACTTATTTAAATTAACAATAGCATGTGATGGGCTTTAATTAAGCCCAATTGGGCCCATTTAGGCCCATTGATTGTCATTACTTCACATTGATCACAAGCAACTCCTTGAGTAATTCCATTTGTATTATCTAGGTTATTTATTCTTAAGTGTTAAACCCCCTTAAAGATAAGTTAACAAGTCATATTGAATTGTTAGTGTGTTTAAGAAGTCCATTATTGTTGACACTAACCCATGGTTGTATCAATGACCCTATATTACTTTGATAGGGCTTAATGGCCTTTCCATGCACCTACAAAATCCTCATGCACTCTCACACATGAGTTATGTAGTTTTCCCCCATAATTTACATGTTCTTAACTTCGCTTCTAAGCCTCTAGTTTCCGTATGTACATTCCCGTGGTTCTTTACTTCAATTCGTAGTCTTAAATTCATCACAACACTAATTCGATAGCAAGCTGGGTTCACCTAACACCTAGGTCTGCGAACCTATAGATGAGAAGTGTAGGTTCGGCTAAAACTAAGAACATTTCCTAGGTTCGCTGCTTTGATTGCGTCCAAGGGTTCGGCAAAGGGCATATGGTTCGTGTGTGAGTTTACAGCCCAAGGTTCGTGGTTTACAGCTTCTGATTGACAGGGTAGGGTTCGGCCATCCCATGCATGTAGGTTCGCCGCTTCATGCAAATGGTTCGGCAATGTGGTTCGACCAAACATCACTCTCTCACGAACCTTTAGGGTTTGGCTAACAGAATGATGACTACAGGTTCGGCTGCAGTGGCTACAGGTTTGGGACATGTGGCCACAGGGTTCGTTGCAGGAGGAGAAAAGTTCGGTGCAGGGTGGTTCGAGTGCCATATGTTCGGCTAAGGCAAATTCCTTGGTTCGTGAGTCATACACACAGGTTCGCCACCCTCTCTTTCGCTCCAGGAAGGTTCGGCCGTATAGATGAGCTACGAACCTGTGTCATCGTTCCTTTTCTTGTGGCTCAAACCTGTTACAACAACATCCTATCTACTACTACTCGTGGATTTCAACTTATTTTAAGGTTTTCTAGTGTCTTTAGCCGGTTAGGAAATCAACACCACACAAAATCGTGACACCCACACTCAAACTGAAAATGAAGTTAAGATTTACCCCGATTTTGATGGATGAATGCTTAAAATTTCTGTACTTCCTTGATACGCAGCAAGAGGAACGTTTTGACACCAACTATGCTCGAATCCGACTTGAATTAAGAGAGATCTTCTAGAAAGAAGGTGGAGAGGTGGGTTTTTAGAGAGAGGAGCAAAATGATGAAATGGGGAAGAAGGAGAGGGGTGGTGTTTGGTTGGTGTAGTCTTTAAGACTACATTTAATGGTTTAAATCACCCGGTGGTTCGGTCTTGTTTGGTTTCGCGTAAAACTTCGGTTTCTCGTGGTTTTTCGTCACGAAACGGCTCGATTAAGAATAGAAAACATAAAATTTATTTTAAGTTGTGATTCCTAATAAATTAACTAGTATCTTCTATTTATTTTAAAATTTCAGAAATATTTAATTAACTGTTTAAATCGAATCGTACTGTTTTCGTGCGTATTCGTTCGAATCGTCACCCGTACGAACACGGCGATAACTATACTTTTCAATATTGTTTTCTAATTATTGGATATTATTCAGAACGTTAAACTGTCAGATTTACTCGTACAGATCGTCACCCATACGAATAATCCGTCAATTTAGCATTTACATAACAACATCCGTGTGTTTTGTTCTATAAAGCTTCACATACGTTTATACATAATGAATCCTAACAAGTAATCACATAATGGTTCTGTGTTGCCAGATAATTATCTGACTCAAAAACCATAGTTCTGCACTTTGTTTTTGTTAGATGTTTATGAACTTGTTGATTAATAACACAAAATGATATTGACAATTGATTATGAATATGAAATGCACTAAAATGTATATAGTTTGTACCTGTTTACCGCTCACGTTACTGTTTAAAATCATTGTTCCGATGACAGTTCCGGCACTGATGTTACACTAATGGAGCACACGCTAGGACACTCAGGAGGATTACAAGAGAGTCTCATACATTTAGACTCTGGTCCTAGGCTTGTGTTATCATTGTGTTGAGATGTCTCTTTCGAAAAACAATTTATGATTATGTGGTGTCTAAACAATTTACTTTCCACTGCAACAATTTATATTTCTGTTGTGTAAACATTACAACTATTTTTCGCTGCGTATTTATGAAACTTGTATTATTTTACAAACTGTTTGATTGTGAAATCATATAGAGTCGTTCTATATGACCAATGAGCTGTGATCCTGGCCACGTCACACCCACGTAGACTGACACAACGAGTGGAAATTTGGGGGTCTGACAGGAGGAGGCGGCGACTGGGAGGAGGAGACCTGAAGTTGGAGACGGTGAGCGGAGGAGAAGCTAGGAGCTTCAAATGTGTGGTTGTCTGGAGAAGAAATTAGGGTGAAACGAGGTGGGATAGGTAGAAACGTTGGCTTTTATTTTCTCCCATTCTGACATGTATCAACATTTGAACCATTTAGAGGTTCATTTAGACTTCTTGTTCCATTTAGATGTGTTTTTTTCTTTCAAATAAACAACCTGAATCTGAACAATTCAGATTCATACCTATTCAGATGCTACCAAACAACATCTAAGTCTATGTTCTTACAAGTAATCTGGAAGCATGCTAAACCTAAAGAATTCATTACAAGTCATCACAAGTATTTGTCATTCAACATGAATAAGCATTGAAGTTCTTTCCAATGTTTTTGTCCTATACAATTGTCCTCAAACATGAGACATAACATGTAAATCAAGGTTAACAAGACCTTAATTAAGTTATTTAGACTACAAGTTGGAAAATGTACATATTTCACATTTTTAAAACAAAGACCAAAGTCTAAGTGAAGAAGGTATCTAACCATTCTTAGGCTACTTATGTGTATGATGAATAAGCATATAAGAATTCCATCTCATCGCATGTTCTATCGTTAAAGTAATTACACAACACTTAAGGCCAGTATACCAAACTAAGTAATTTGCATCATGTTTTGACTCTATGAATACATTGAGTTGAAATAAGGCATATGTGACATTCCTAAAACTTACAAAAGTAAAAAAAGGAAGTATGAGAATAAATCACATGTCTAGCTTTGATCCAAGAAGTTAGTGAGTAGGATGAGAGCTTGTGAAGTCCCCAATTCACCCTGTATTGTGATATGAATTTTGTATAAGTTTTAGAGTTCACATGAACCTAAAAAGTCTATGTCATTCCTAATGGATCTTCCTAAAAGACAAAAACCTAATTTGAATTTATAAACCGCTCTTTTATAATTATGAAAGAAAAGATTTTATTGTATGTTTTGTGTATTCAAATGTTTGTATGTGTATTATTTTATTTTCATAATACAAACAAAATATTTCTATATGTTTTTGAAATTCAAATCTATAACATCACTGTATTTCGGGTTGTCCGTACATGCTTGTTTGTACTGTACGACCTGATATGATAATTATTAATGATGATGAATTATTGGATGTTATTACTGATATTGGTATACATATTGAGAACATATTATTATATGCATAAACCATGGGAAGTTTCGTTGAAACCAACTAAATAGAACCAGAGAGTTTATCGCAGTTAAATTCACAGATATGGATTGTTGGTTTTGGAATGGAAGGAATTAGGAAGGTTGTTAGGGTTTTGTTGCTAAACATAGTCAAGGACACATGGTCATGGTTTATCGAAATAGCGGCGGGACGGTGTTGGGCAGGTTGCGATCTACCCCTGCATATGCCCTTTACATATGCATATTTCGGTCTATCATGGATGTGTCAGTGATATGGTTTAGTGGGTTTTGGATTGGGAAATAATAATATTCAAGATAATAAAATAATGGAAGCATTATTAGAAATAAATACGCGTTGGTGAGGTTACGATTAACAATTACACGCGAATGTTATTCCAGAAATATTAACTTGATAATGTATTCGTGTGGGTGACGATTTACACGAATATAATTATTAAGAATAATATTCTGAAACGATAATACATAAATCGTAAATCGAATCGAAATACGATACAAGCGTTGGATTCGGAAAGGTGACGATCTTTACGAATACGTATGTAAGTAACGCGTTTCGTCGAGATAACGAGATAATATCTAACGATATTAAATTAATAAATGGAAACTAATAACGTTTATTAGGAAACACAACCTAAAACAAATACAAATAAATTATTTATTTAAATAAATAATTGAACGAAATAACTATAATTAAATAAAATCATTTTTATGAAAACAAAACATAAATATTAAATGTTATGTGTTTAAAAACATTTTACGAGAATAACCGGACGATTTGTAATATTTATCGCGAAATAATCGAGACCGAGCACGCGGGGACTACGCGGTGTGTTTAAAGAAGAAGAAGCCTTCTTCTTCTTCTTCATTTTACACACACACTTTCTCTATCTAGCTCCACAAAAACACCACACCCTTCTCTCTCTAACTTCTCTCTGGCTTATCTCCCTCATTTCTTGTCGAAATCACGAGTTCTTGGTGCCAAAACGACCGCGTGATCAAAGAGAACAAGAATCCACGAAGAAATCTGCGTTTCGACCGAACTTTTGAGGTAAATTTGGATATTTATTTTCGGTTTTTCATAAACAAACTCTAGGTGTATGTGTTTGTCAACTTTTAAACGAAATTAGGGCTTGAGCTTGTTTAATCGGACTAATATAAAATGATGGGAGCCATGTATAAACCTCAAAGACTTAGGAACGTGAGAATGATGAGGAAAAGGAGCTGGTCAGCATCACAGCACGGGCCGAACCCTGCACCAACTCAGACGAACCTATTAGATGTGGCCGAGCATGTGAAGCCACCACCGAACCTCCTCTCCTTGCACGGACAAACCTAGGGTTTTCTGATGACATGGATGAATCCACGCTGGACGAACCTTAGACTAGCCACGAACCTGCTGTGCCACGAACCTAAGTACCCTGGGCGAACCTTAGTCGAACCTAGGAATGCCGAACCTTCATTCCCTTGGCCGAACCTTAGTAGACTTGGCCGAATCCTTGTCAGCCGAACCTGCTTGGGTTAGCCAAACTTTAGGATGAGGAAACCACCGAACCTGCCCTCAATCACACAAACCATTCTGGGCCGAACCTTCCTGGTTAGCCGAACCCTATTGACTGCCGAACAAGTGCCGGGAACCTAGGGGCTGCCACTTGGGAGGTTCGCTGGATTGAGAGGCTGCTCACTTGGGAGGTTTGCCGAACCTAAGGGGATTATCTATCTAAGGGATAACCGAACTTAGGACCATCGTGGAAGTCGGGGACTGTCGAAATTAATCTATGAATTCAGGGAAGGGATTACACAAGTACGTAAGAAAGTAAGGATAAACCAAGGAAATTGAGAAAATCTTTTAACAATGCATGCATGAGGATTTAAAAGAACCGCCACCTTTTTCTCACTCTAACCTAAGTTTTCATTAAAAATCTTAGGGTTACATAGGTATTGAAAGTGTTGTGTAAAACCTAACTTTTCATGTGGACAATCTAATTACAATTCTCTTAAACACAAAGTGGGTTTTATAAATTTAGATAATGGTGGTGGAATGAAGAAATTATGCAAATGTGGGTATAGATATGTTATATCAAGGATTAACACCTTAGATTATATACATAACCAAAGGGAAGGTACATGCGAGTTCACAAGTAATGACCATCATTGGATAATTGAAACTCACAAGTTTAAATCACATTTTTTTATGATGATCATCGATAAACTTTAGGTGTTACAAGTTAACTTAGGATAAATAAAATAAGTAACTAAACACTTAAGAAGCTGAAATGGACACTAATTTGAAATGAAATGCATATACTTACAAACACGATCACATATTGAATACAGGTTGTTGAGTTGTTTTGATTTCTCTTACGCGAGCGCGAATACTACAAGAACACTGATTCTAAGGACTCATGTGAGTTCTCATAACCTCCTTTTAAACTATTTTGTTTTAAACTCGGAGGTGGAACATGTATACCATTTTAAATATTATTTTGATAGCACATGGGTGTCACCTAGATTATCAATATGATATTCATATTAATGGATTATTATTGATTATGGATTGAGATTGATTATTACTTATCCGTGAGTCATGGTTGGTTGAGTTGACTTAGGTCCTCCGCGATGATTGAATTACTGTTGGTGAGTTGACTAACGTCCTCCTCGGTGATTCCACTATTGGTTGAGTTGACTGCGGTCCTCCGCAGTGCACGAAGACACTTATAGGAATATCGTTGGGTGAGTTGACTAAGGTCCTCCGCGATGATTCTGCCGTTGATTGAGTTGACTGAGGTCCTCCGTGGTAACTTATATTGATATGATTATGATGATTGATGCTGATTGAGTTTATGTGATTGGTTGAACTTATGTGGATAATTATTTGTGATTATTGTGTATGTGATTACTTTGATTGTTTGGATATTGTGTTTGTTGGATTTTGGCATAACTGAATTATTTCGCAGGTGCACATGTGGATTCTCCTGGGCAATTATAAACTTTTATAAACCCATTTATAAACTTTCCTAAACGTTTTTATAAACATTTTTAACATATAAAAACTTCTGATTTCTCACCAACTACTTCGTAGTTGACACTTGATTTTCTACATGTTTCAGGGAGCGAGGAGAAGTAGGTAGAGCAGGATAGCTCTACATCTTTTGGACTTCATCACTTAGGGTCTTAGACTTAGCTAAAGTAACTGAAATTCTAAAGACTAGAGTTTAGTTAATTTAGCTAAATCTTTTGTGTATTTGATGTAACTAATTCATGCTGAACATGATTTTTTATGTAATTAATTTGGTTGATTAATTGATATGTGATGAATTAATTAGATGCCCACGAGCTTATGAACAATCTACACATCCCTCGTGGCATCCCGACGTTTCTGCCATCGGTCGGGGTGTTACAAAATCTTTGAATTATATATTGTTTTTCATGTTTTAACAACTTAAATAATAATCTAGATAATATTTTACTAAAATACTGAATAAAATATTATTCTATGTAATCATGTATTTCAGAATATTAAATTAAAAATATTCAAAAATATTTGTATATGCATTTTCTTAAAATCTTCACCTTTTAAAATTTATTTAAACAATATTAATATTACTTTTATAAAAATAAAGCCCATTAATTCTTTAAAAATATTTTAGAATGTTTATAAATACAATATAAATCTTTACTTTTGGGTTATAAAATGAGTTTTGGTTTTTCTCGAATTCAAGATGGTGTGGTTCTCGAGTTTTATATTGTTCTTGAGTTTGATTTAGTTAGATCTCGAGTTGGGATATTTTGGTTC
Organism: Mikania micrantha; assembly: GCA_009363875.1. Lineage (NCBI taxonomy): Eukaryota > Viridiplantae > Streptophyta > Magnoliopsida > Asterales > Asteraceae > Mikania > Mikania micrantha. The sequence goes on from CM018697.1 coordinate 61,692,815, forward strand.
GATTAGTGGTGATGGGCTGAAATGCCTAGTATGTTAAGGGTAATATATAAACCCGTCTTTGGAGTCATTTGAGGGGTTCGTGGGTTTTTAGTTTGGTATTCTTGTTCTCTGTGACGAATTCTTTGCACCAGTCGGTTCTCTGAAACCGAGTGCAATTGAAACGATTAAACGATTTCATTCTTCATGTTGTTCTTAATTGTTCATGTTCTTGCACACACGTGATATCATTTCGCACTCTCACATCTGATTTATAATCGATATCAATTTTAGATCCTGTAGTGGGACTAACAATTGGTATCAGAGCCTCAGAATCAGTTTATGGCTCACAGTTGATATCGGTTTTGCAAGAAAAGACTGTTTTGAGAATTTTCAAGATTGTGTTCTTCGTATTCTTCGATTATTTTCTGTTGAAAAGGGTTGTTTAATTGGTGGGATTGCTATTCTCGAACGGATAAAGTGTTAAGGAAGATCAGCATAATTTTTTTTTCGTGATTGATAACATCTTGTTTAACTTTTAAATCTTCAGTTTTTCCGGATCTAATTCCCTACTTCCTTTCTCAAAGATTTCCTTGCATTTTCGAAAACATATTGATTTAATTCTAGAGTTCGTTGATTATTTTATTCTCGAGTTTTGACTATATTTTTATGATAAATACCCATTCTCGAATTGTGGTTTTCAAGAAAAGGTTCTCAAGTTTGTGATTCTCGACTGTGATTATGTTCTCGAACTTGAGGTTGTATCTTCGACTATGATTGTGTTCTCGAACTTGTGGTTCTTGAGAAGGATAGTTTTTTACTGTGTTTTTCAAACTCGAGATCTTTATTCTCTACCTTTATTTGATCAGTTACCTGTGTTCTCGAGGATATCGACTTGTTCTAGAATAGACTTATTTCGGACTCCTTGGATTTTCTTTTTAAGCCTGTGCAGTTTTATTCAATTTCAGAAATGGATTCTTCGAGTATACTTGCAGCTGCTCTAGCTAGTAAACAAAATGAGCTGGATGCAATCATGGGCACAACTACAAGAATTCCTAGACTTTAATATGCTGCCGGTTTTCCTGAATTGAAGTTTTGTTTTGAAAAGCATATCAGGACTAAAGAGCCAAAACTGTGGAGAGTAATTTTGAGAGGAAAGCGAAATATCACGTACAAAGATCTTGAAGGTAATGAGTTGATTAAGGATCCCAAACAATACACTGAAGTGGATATTCAGATCATTGAGGAAGATGAACAGACTCTTGGTTACATCACAAAAGCTTACACACCCAAGATCTCGCAGTGTTTTAGAGAAATTACTGATGCAAGGGAGCTCTAGAAAGCTCGTATTGATATGTATGAAGGGAACACTAAGATGAAAGAGTTGCGAAAAGAAATGTTAAATAACAAGTTTAATACCTTTAACTATGTGGTTGGTGAAAGCTTGGATGATAAGATCCAGAGATTTGTAACCTTGATTACTGAAATACGTACTTCCAAAATTGAAAACCAAGCAGGTGTGATTAAAAAAAAGTTTTTGAATGCTCTGCCTAGGAACTGGACATGAATGTTGGCATCATCAAATCAACCAAGAACTTGGACAATTTGAGTATGACTGAGATGGTGTCTGTTATTAAATCCTATGAAAAGATGATCAGTAGAGAGCTATGAATCACACAAATAGTTACAATGCTGCAGAAATCAGCAGTGTAAACAGTGCACTTATTTCTCAGCCTTCATCTGCCTATCCTGTTCACAAGGTTGCTTTGCCTTCTGCTTCATCTGGTAACTCTGTGTTGATATCTACAGCCAGTACCTCCTCTCCCACTGTTAGAACTTCTAAAAATGCATCCGGAAGCTCATCTGGATCATCTGGACCAATTGTGGAACAACCTGCAACACTGACCAAAGAAGTCCTGGAAAATATCGCTTTGGTTGTAGGATTTCTTCAGTGTTCAAATGCCATGGGATAGGGTGATCTTCTGCCACCATTTGCAGTTATGGGATCCGAACTTGAGCAAATTCATCCAGACGATATGGAAGAGATGGATATTACATGGCACATTGCCAATGCTATTTTAAGAGCAAAGAACTTTACTAAAGCTATAGGACGAAATCCTTGGAGCCAATATGATATTAATAAGGTAATGTTTACAAAAGAAAAACTTAGATGCTTCAACTGTCATGAGCCTGGTCATTATGCTCATGAATGCACTAAGCCAAAGAAACTGTTGACAACACTGAGCGTGTTTTGGTCCTTGTAAATGGGGCAACTGGTGGTGAAAATAAAGCAAATGACAACAAGTCGATGGTGGTGATGCAAGATGGTGTTTTTGGATGGGATGATCAAATCAAGGCTCTAAATCTTACTTAGGAGTCTACCGTTGCATTGATGGCTGAGATTGAGGACACTCACAAGGAGCATGCTTTCATGGCACATTTTTCTGCTGACTCTGATGTAAGTTCTTTTATGTGCACTCAAGCTTGCGTTGATAAAGTAACTAAGTACATGGTTCACAACACCAATCTTTTACTTGATATGACACGAATTGAGCAAGAGAACTTAAAATTAAAAAGGGATAATAAATGATTAACTAAAAAATGGATGCTCAAAAGATTGATATCATTGTTTTAACAATAGATTTAAGCAATGCTCAATGTGTAATCAAATCTTCTAAATCCATACTTGATAAAGCTAAATCTAAAGCAGAGCGATACAATAACAAATTTCAAAATGCTGAATTAAACTTTAAAAGGAGTAAAAAGAAATGGGTTTAAACAGAATAGAAAAGCGAAAAGGTATTAAGAATGGGTTTAAACGAACAATATACCGGCAATCATGATATTTAGTTCATAAGGGTTACTATTAAGAAAAAAGGAATTTTTTGACTAACTTGAGAATGATATGATCGCAAATAATGTTTTTGTTTGACTTTATCAGTTTCGTTAATTAAAAATGAAGCTTTTGGGTTTGTGGGCCGGATAATGGGTTTGCGTGGGTTGATTAAAAAATAAAATGAAATGAGGTAAATGGCCAAAACCAAATAATAATAAATTAAGAAATGCCCATTGTACTTACGTTTATTTATCATTCAACACAATTACATTTATAAAAAATCAAATGTTACAGTCTCTCATACTTTAGGGAATTTCTTCTCGAAATGATTAGGAAGACTCTTGATTAAACAAACAAGGGTACATGGTATTAATTTGATCCTCACTCTCCCAAGTGAGCTCTAGGCCGCATTTAGAATCCCATTTGTTGATGCATATTTTGGGAGTCAGCTGCTGGTTGTAACATCTATACATTTAGTCATGGTAGTCATAAACAGTGATAGAACAATGTGTATTAATATTCAATATGTCAATGTGATTCATGTGTTCATGTTCGTGTTTGTGTGTTATGGGATCTTGTGTAACATCACTGTAATTCAGGTCGTCCGAACACATGTACGATTTTACTGTTACGAACTGATGTGTAAATTATTAATGATTATGGACTATTGACTGTCATTATTACTATTTGGTATACATATGAGAACATATTACTTTATTCGTAAACCATGGGAAGTTTAGTTGTAATCCAAGTAAACAAAACCAGAGAGTTTACCGCAATTACATTTCTCAAGATTACGGATTTTTGAATGGAACGGGATTGGGAGTTGGTTATGGTTTGGTTACTAAACATAGTCAAGGACACATGGTCATGGTTTATCGAAATAGCGGTGGGACGGTGTTGGGGAGGTTGCGATCTACCCCTGCATATCACCTATACATATGCATATTTCGGTCTATCATGGATGTGTCAGTGATATGGTTTAGTGGGTTTTGGATTGAGATTTTAATATTAAAGTTAATAAAATAAGGGAAGTATAATTGGAATTAATTACGCGATGGTGAGGTTACGAACACAATTTAAACACGAATGTTAATCCAGAAATATTAACTTAATAAATGTATTCGCGTGGGTGACGATTCACACGAATATAATTATTAGGAATAATATTCTGGAACGATATTCCATAAATCGTAAATCAATTCGAAATACGATACGAGCGTTGGATTCGGAAAGGTGACGATCTTTATGAATGCGTACGTAAGTAACGTGTTTCGACGAGATAACGAAATAATATTTAACGATAAAAAAAATAAGATAAACAAATCAAAAACGTTTATTAGGAATTACAACCTAAAACGAAAACGAAAGAATTGTTTAAATAATTAATTTAACGAAAAATTAACGAAGACATTTTATTATAGACAATTTCATTTAAAAATCAATTTATTAAAACTAGACTCTTTCATTTAAATGTTTTATGTATTAAATGTGATATACGTTAAAAACCGAACATCGAAAATAAGTTATCGCGATAAAAACGAGACCGAGCACGGGGAAATGGAACGCGATATAAGGAAGAAGCAAAGCTTCTTCTTCGTCACTTCCCACCTCTCACTCTCTCTCTAAAACACACAAATCCGTCACTTTCTCACTCTAGGAACTTCTCTCTACGATAACTCTCTCGTTTCTTAACCGATTGGAGTGATCTTGGCACCTAAACGACCTCGTGATCAAGAGGAACAAGATCATACGAAGAAATCTCTAGTTTGGTCGACGAACCCAGGTAAATCTAAAGATTTCTTTTCGTTTTATGGTGAAAACTTTATATATACATGTATGCCAACTTGTAACCGGGTTTAGGGTTTTCCGAGTATAAAACAAGTGGGTTTGAACCTATGGGAACCTTTGACACACCTGCAAGCAATTGGAGCTAGATGGCATGAAGAGGATGAGGGGCTGGTTCGCAAACAGCAAGAGCCGAAACCTGTAACATCTGGCCGAACCTTCAGTAGCCACCTTAGCAGCGAACCATCCTTAGGGCCAAACCCTGGAACCATGAACGAACCTTATAGCTGGTAGACGAATCTTCAATGGGCGGGAAAAGATTACAAGCAGCCGAACCTCTCATGGAAGGGATGAACCTCATCCCTGGCCGAACCTTCATGATTACACGAACCTCCTTTGGACCGAACCCTCCTCATTAGCCGAACCTTAGGGAAACAGGCGAACCTCGAGTCTGGAATGAACAATGAGGTGACTTGGACGAACCTTAATGTGACCAAGCTGCTAGCCAAACCTTTGGCCTGCAACTCGTCACCTTGGCCGAACCCTAGGTTGTCACCACCCATAATAGCCGAACCTTAGCCTCCTCACGAACCATTGGCTAGCGAACCTAGGAGGAACGAACCTAGGGTCTTCATGCAAACATGATCGCTGGTCTAAGGGCTAGTCGAACATGAATCTCTTTAGAAATTAAGGGAGGGATTACATGGACTTGTACAAATCGAGATAAGCAAAAAGAGGTGGATTTAAACACACTCATGAGTGCATGGCTACCTTAGATTACCACCTCTATAATATATTTATATACATAAAATTTAAATTATGAATTAATACGGTTCGAATATTTTGTTGAAGTAACTTGAGTATGATTTCACTAAATTTAAAGTGGATTTTAAAATTTAAGTAATAATGATGGAATTGAGTAATCATGCGTGTATGTGTGGTGGTGTGTATGAATAAAGACAATATTTCTTTTAGATTACTTATCTATGAGAGGTAAACATACGAGATCATAAATAATTGTCAACCATATATAATTGAAAATATCAAGTTTGAATTATATATTAATGATGACTAATTATAAATTATTGATTGAATCATGGAACTTAGGTGAAGCAAACTAAGTTAATGACACGATTAAGATTAAAAGGGAACATGTAGGGATAATTAATTGTAATGAAAAGCATATGCTTATAAACCCGAAAACACGATAATTACAGGTTGTTGAGTTCCTTTGATTTCTTTTATGTGAGCACGCACTTCACAAGAACACTGATCTCAAGGACTCCGGTGAGTTCTCATAACCTCCCTTTTTAAACCTTTCTGTTTTTAAATCCAGAGGTGAAACATGTATACATGTTTACATATTCACTTGATAACATAGGGATGACACTTGTTTATTTGTATGAGATCCATAGTTATGGGTTATCATATTCCATGAGTTGTTACTATTGACTCTGGTCCTTCGTAACGACTGCATGTATTGTCACCATTCCATGAGTTGTAGCTAATGACTTTGTGTCATTTGCGACGACTGCATGTATTGTCACTACTCCGTGGATCGTTGTGGTTGATTTCGGTCTTCCTCAATGATTGCATGCATTGTCACGTGGATGTTTCCACAACTCCGTGTGTCGTTGTCATTGACCTCGGTCATACACAATGATACACGTATTGTCACATATACTAATTGAGAACATTGTTGGATTGTGATTGGTTGATTGAACATACGATTTAATTATCTATGAGTTATTGAATTATGTGATTATGTGTTTGGATTGTGTATTTGGACATTGTGTTGGATTATCTCACAGGTGATCATGTGGAAGTTATCAAGGAAATATAAACTCTTAAAACCCTTTGTAAAATATTTTTAAATATAAAAACTTATGATTACTCACCAACTACTTTGTAGTTGACACTTGATTTTCTACATGTTTCAGGTAATGAAGCTAAGTAGGTTGAGGAAGATGAACTCACACTTTTGGACATCATCATATAGGATCTTGGACTTAGCTGATTAACTGAAATTCTGGCCATTAGAATTTAGTTAGATAGCTAAATCTCTTTTGTAATTGATGTAACTAATTCATGATGAACATGATTTTTGTGTAATTAATTTGGTTGATTGAATGATATATGATGATTTAAATTAGATGCCCACGAGCTTATGAACAATCTACACATCCCTCGTGGCATCCCGACGTTTCCGCCATCGGTCGGGGTGTTACAGATTGGTATCAGAGCCTGGGTTATAGGGAATTAGGTTACTAGAAATGGTTGACCTATTCTATAAATGTAGGATACCCTAGTATGAAGAAATTCATACACTAGTTAGTATATTCAGGATTTCATGCTTATGTGTTTATTACATGTTAACTGAACTCCTGTTATACATCTGATTTATACATGCTGCTTACTAATTATTTGCTTACTTGTGCCCTAATGACTCGATAAGGACATACTCGTGATGTATTGTAAAGGTGGTGGGACGGTGGTTTGGGCGGTTGCGACCTACCCTTATCATATGCCCTATATATACCATTTACAGTACATCGGGTGGATGTCAGTATTGAGGAATAAGGGAACTACCCGTTTGGGAAATTAATTGCTTAAGAAATTAACTGCTTAGGAATTTATTTGCTTTAGGAATTATTTGTTAGATCTCTTGATCTCCAGACAAGGACACACTCGTGGTATACCACAAAGGTGGTGGGACGGTGTTGGGGGGATTGCGATCTACCCTTGCATATGCCCTATACATATACCATTTGTAGTATATCGGGGGTCTGTCAGTGTCGGGAACATAGGATATTATTAGGATACTATTAGGAATTGTTGTAAGGTTTTGATTGATGGATTGTTGTTGGTATATTGGTTAAGGTTGGGTTGGATTGACACTTTTGATGATCACATTTGATAAGCACATATAAATTCATTAACGGAGGCACTTATTGGACACGTGGGGTGTACAGGATCAACGAGTGATATGAATGATTAGTGATGGACTTTAGACTTGGGTGACGATATAGACACTTGGGGATAATATAAACGCATAGTGATGATACTACCACTTAGTGATGGAATGGACACTTGATGAGAATAAATTATAGGGAGGATATGAACACTTAGTGACAATAAAAGCACTCAGTGATGATATGAACCCTTATTGATAATTATGGACATTGGGATTAGTAAGGACTTTTAGTGAACTTAGACATTAGGAGAACTTTAATGTCAGGTAAACTTAGACATTAGGTGAACTTAGAAATAGGTAAACCTACATGTCAGGTGAACTTAGACATTAAGCGAACCTTATTGCCCAAGGGAACTAAAGACCACTTCACTCAAAATTATCCTACCTAGGATAATGTTTTTGAAGTGAGACTATGATAAAATACGTGATACACCCTAAATTCTAACAAGGGCATAATCGTGGTTTAATGAAACGGTGGTGGGACGGTGTAGGGGAGATTGCGATCTACCCCTGCATATGCCATATATATAAGCTTGTTGCATTGCATCGGTAGGTTGTCAGTGTTGGTATAGGGTGGGGAATGTATGGGACTTAGGAATATTTAGCTAATATTAGTTAGGACCAACTAGGACACTTAGTATAATATTAGGAAATTTATAAATGTTATGAGTAATGACAGATAGGAGAAAAATATAGTTCCTATATGTAATCCTAACTGTTGAAATGAACTCGTTTAACCATAGTTTGTATAACTTACGTTGAAAACGGTAGTAACATGTTTCTAATCTCTTCAGAAACATGATGCCACACCGTCACAACGGTGATGATACGAACTCTGAGGATGCTAACGGTAATGCCAACTCCGGCATACAAGAGTTAGCAAACCTTATTTCTGGATTGGTGAACCAATTTACTCAAGCCAATCAGAATATCAATCAGAACAGAGTTGGTGCAAACCCGCCAACTTGCACATTCAAACACTTCAAATCCTGTAATCCACTGAAGTTTACGGGTTCTGAAACTGCCACTGGTCTGCTACAGTGGTTTGAGAGCATGGAGAACACCATCATCAACAGTGATTGCCCCGAGAACTTGAAAGTTCGTTATGCCACTAGTTTTTTCCAAAAGAGAGCACTAACACGGTGGAATGGGGAGAAACGAACTAGGGGAGTTGATGTTGCCCTAGCACTGACATGGGCGGAGGTCAAGAACTTGATGACCACTGAATTCTGTCCTCGAAGCGAGATGAGGAAACTAGAGACTGAGTTCTGGGAACTCAAACAAGATAGTGGTGAGAATGTCATATACAATACTCAATTCCATGAGTATAGTCTACTGGTGCCTCATCTGGTGACACCTTTGGAGAGAGCAATTCAGAAGTATATCGGCGGGCTGCCGATGCAGATTCAGGATACTGTCTACGGGAGCAACCCCAAAACACTTGAGGCTGCGATCCGTTTATCTGCTACACTCACTGATAATCACGTAAAGGGCGGAACACTCACAAGGAAGGGAACGAAGAAGACTGAGGTGAAGACTACTACCAAGGAAACATAGACTGAAGTCAAGTCTGAAGCTGCTAGTTCTTCTAAAAGCAGCAACAAAAAGAAAAAGACCAGGAACCTCGTGGTCACTACTCCTACTGCAAAGTCTGTGCAGCAATCATCCAACAACACCACTGTGAGGAATTATATTGGAAATACTCCCCAGTGAAATACTTGCAGATATCATCACACGCCTAACGTGCCTTGCCGCATCTGCAACAACTGTGGCAAGTATGGCCATTTTGCTAATGTTTGCCAGAGTGCACAGCAAACACAAAGGATGCAACCTGTTCCGCTTGCACTGCCCGCTCCACAAGTTCAATCGATACAAGATGCACCTGTTCCCCAGGTACCTGCACAGACAAGAGCCTGTGATGAGTGTGGCGAAGTGGGTCACTTCAGAAATCAATGCCCAAAGTTGACTGGGAACAATCAGATGGTGGCAAGAGGCCGAGCGTTTCAACTGAATTCTCCAGCTGCTCAAGCCAACCAGGATGTGTTCAACGGTACATTTCTGATCAACAACTCTTATGCATCTGTCTTATTTGATTCTGGTGCCGATAGGAGTTTCGTATCATATGATTTTGAATGCATGCTTGGTAGAACACGTACATATTTAGATAAACCGTTTAACGTGGAGGTGGCTGACGGAAACACTATTGATATTGACACTGTTATTATTGGATGTACTGTGAACTTAAGTGATCACGTTTTTCCAATTGATCTCATACCTATGCATCTTGGTAGTTTTCATGTTATCATAGGCATGGATTGGTTAGCCACCCACAAAGCGGAGATAGTTTGTCATGAGAAATACATTCGTATTCCTTTACCTTCGGGTGATATCTTAAGAGTTTTTGGAGAAACTTCTAGTAAAGGTCTTAAGCTGATGTCCTGCACTAAAGCACACAAGTACCTTAAGAAGAAATGTATAGCATTCTTAGCGCACATTGTGGAGAAGAAAGAGAAAGGAAAGAGCATTGAAGACGTTCCTGTAATCAGAGATTTTCCTGAAGTATTTCCAGATGATTTGCCGAGTCTTCCACCAGAACGTCAAGTAGAGTTTCGAATTGACTTAATACCTGGTTCGAACCCAGTCACCAAAGCTCCTTACAGACTTGTGCCTTCAGAGCAGCAATAATTGGCGAGCCAGCTACAAGAACTAACTGACAAGGGATTCATTCGCCCGAGCCATTCACCATGGGGTGGACCGGTCCTGTTTGTCAAGAAGAAGGATAGGTCATTCCGAATGTGCATCGATTATCGTGAATTGAACAAGGTGACTATCAAGAATCGATATCCATTGCCGCACATCGATGATCTCTTCGATCAGCTTCAAGGCTCGGCATGGTTTTCAAAAATTGATTTGAGGTCTGGGTATCATCAGCTTTGCGTACATGATGATGATATTCCCAAGACGGCTTTCAGAACAAGATATGGCCATTATGAATTTCTGGTAATGCCTTTCGGCCTTACCAGTGCACCGACGGTTTTCATGGACCTCATGAACCGTGTCTGCAGGTCATACTTGGATAAGTTTGTGATTGTATTCATTGATGATATTTTGATATACTCAAAGACCAAGGAAGAACATGAGAAACACCTTAAGTTGGTTTTCGAGATCCTAAGAGAAGGGCGACTGTATGCCAAATTCTCTAAATGTGAATTTTGGCTTAAGGAAGTTCAATTCTTGGGGCACATAGTCAATGAAAAGGGTGTTCACGTGGATCCTGCGAAGATAGATGCGGTGAAGAATTGGAGTACACCAACAACACCAACGGAGATTCGATCTTTTCTCGGACTTGTCGGTTACTATCGGCGGTTTATTTCGAATTTCTCCTGGATTGCTGTCCCTCTCACTTTGTTGACTTAGAAGAATAAACCTTATGAGTGGGGACCAAAGCAAGAAGAGGCATTTCAGACTTTAAAAGCAGAAACTTTGTGATGCTCCTGTCTTGACACTGCCAGATGGAAATGATGATTTTATGGTTTACTGTGATGCATCCAACCTAGGTCTCGGTTGTGTTCTCATGCAACGGGGAAAGGTTGTGGCATATGCATCCAGACAGTTGAAAATCCACGAGAAAAACTACACTACACACGACTTGGAACTTGGTGCAATCGTGTTTGCTTTGAAGATATGGAGACATTATCTTTATGGCACTAAGTGTGTAGTCTTTACAGATCACAAGAGTTTGCAACATATTCTCAATCAGAAAGAACTTAACATGAGACAACGGAGATGGGTTGAACGAGTTGAACAATGATGACTGTGAAATTCGCTACCATCCTGGCAAGGCGAATGTAGTAGCCGATGCGCTTAGTCGCAAAAGTCATGTTCAAATCCAGAGTGTCCATGTGCGCACTAATCTCCATAATGATATTCTCACAGCCCAACAACACTCATTGGCTCAAGATAACTTGAAAAATGAGATGTCTTGTAGAGCTGAAATATTATTGGAAACTAAAGATGACGGGTTGATGTACGATTTGAATCGGTTGTGGATACCGAACCGGGATGATCTTAGGATGGTGATTATGGATGAAGCTCATAAGTCTCGTTACTCAATCCATCCGGGTGCTGATAAGATGTATCAAGACCTTAAGGTCTTATACTGGTGGCTTAGAATGAAGAAGGATATTGCTGAGTATGTGTCCAAGTGTCTTAACTGTGCTAAAGTCAAGGCGGAACACCAGCGACCTTCGGGATTGTTAATACAACCGGAAATACCAATGTGGAAGTGGGAGAATATCTCTATGGATTTCATTACTAAACTCCCACAAACCGCAAAGGTAAGGATAGTATTTGGGTGATAGTTGATAGATTAACCAAGTCGGCTCATTTCTTACCGATACGCGAGACGTACCCTGTGCGGAAATTAGCTCGTATCTACATTGATGAGATCATTAGCCGACATGGTATTCCCCTAAGCATAATATCGGATCGTGATGCTCGTTTCACGGCACGATTTTGGGAATCACTTCATGAAGCATTTGGAACAAGATTGGATCTTAGCACCACTTATCATCCTCAAACGGATGGTCAAACGGAGCGAACGCTTCAAACATTGTAAGATATGTTGAGAGCTTGTGTCATCGATTTCGGTGGCAACTGGCATAGCCACTTACCGTTGGTTGAGTTCTCGTATAACAACAATTATCACACGAGCATAGGTATGGCGCCGTTTGAAGCTCTTTATGGCAGAAAATGTCGATTACCTATTTGTTGGACCGAGGTCGGAGAATCGCAGATCACTGGCCCCGAGATTATTCAGGAGACAACTGACAAGATCCACCAAATCTGTGACAATTTGTTAGCTGCACGTAGTCGACAGAAAAGCTATGCGGATAAAGGACGAAAACCTTTAGAGTTTGAAGTGGGAGATATGGTGTTACTTAAGGTGTCGCCTTGGAAGGGCGTTGTACGATTTGGGAAGAGAGGTAAGCTTGCTCCACGTTATGTTGGCCCTTTTAAGATCCTCAAACGGATCGGGATGGTTGCTTATAAGTTGGAACTTCCTCCTGAACTTAGTAACGTGCACCCAACGTTTCACGTGTCCAATTTAAGAAAGTGCTTGGCTGATCAGGATCTTCAGGTACCACTCGATGACATTCGCATCGATGATACCATGCACTTTGTTGAAAAACCAGTTGAGATAATGGATCGTGAGGTCAAAAAGCTCAAACGCAGTAGAATTCCAATTGTCAAAGTACGTTGGGAATCGAAGCGGGGTCCATAATTCACCTGGGAACGGGAAGATCAGATGAAGCTCAAGTATCCACATTTATTCACTACGTTCGCTCCAAGTTGAATTTCGGGACGAAATTCCCTTAACTAGGGGAGACTGTAACATCACTGTAATTCAGGTCATCCGTACACATGTACGATTTTACTGTTACGATCTGATGTGTAAATTATTAATAATTATGAACCATTGACTGTCATTATTACTATTTGGTATACATATGAGAACATATTACTTTATGCGTAAACCATGGGAAGTTTAGTTGTAATCCAACTAAACAGAACCAGAAAGTTTATCGCAATTACATTTCTGATGATTATGGATTTTTGGAATGGAACGGGATTGGGAGTTGGTTATGGTTTGGTTACTAAACATAGTGAAGGACACATGGTCATAGTTTATCGAAATAGCGGTGGGACGGTGTAGGGGAGTTTGCGATCTACCCCTGCATATGCCCTATACATATGCATATTTCGGTCTATCATGGATGTGTCAGTGATATGGTTTAGTGGGTTTTGGATTGGGATTTTAATATTGAAGTTAATAAAATAATGGAAGTATAATTGGAATTAATTACGTGATGGTGAGGTTACGAACACAATTTAAACACGAATATTAATCCAGAAATATTAATTTAATAAATGTATTCGCGTGGGTGACGATTCACACGAATACAATTATTAGGAATAATATTCTGGAACGATATTCCATAAATCGTAAATCAATTCGAATTACGATACGAGTGTTGGATTCGGAAAGGTGACGATCTTTACGAATGCGTATGTAAGTAACGCATTTCGACGAGATAACGAAATAGTATTTAACGATAAAAAAAATAAGATAAATAAATCAAAAATGTTTATTAGGAATTACAACCTAAAATGAAAACGAAAGAATTGTTTAAATAATTAATTTAACGAAAACTTAACGAAGACATTTTATTTTTGACAATTTTATTTAAAAATCATTTTATTAAAACTAGACTCTTTCATTTAAATGTTTTATGTATTAAATGTGATATACGTTAAAAACCGAACATCTAAAATAAGTTATCGCGATAAAAACGAGACCGAGCACGGGGAAATGGAACGGGATATAAGGAAGAAGCAAAGCTTCTTCTTCGTCACTTCCCACCTCTCACTCTCTCTCTCTAAAACACACAAATCCGTCACTTTCTCACTCTAGGAACTACTCTCTACGATAACTCTCTCGTTTCTTAACCGATTTGAGTGATCTTGGCACCTAAACGACCTCATGATCAAGAGGAACAAGATCATACGAAGAAATCTCGAGTTTGGTCAACGAACCCAGGTAAATCTAAAGATTTCTTTTCATTTTATGGTGAAAACTTTATATATACATGTATGCCAACTTGTAACCGGGTTTAAGGTTTTCCGAGTATAAAACAAGTGGGTTTGAACCTAAGGGAACCTTTGACACACCTGCAAGCGATTGGAGCTAGATGGCATGAAGAGGATGAGGGGCTGGTTCGCAAACAGCAAGAGCCGAACCCTGTAACATCTGGCCGAACCTTCAGTCGCCACCTTAGCAGCGAACCATCTTTAGGGCCGAACTTTGGAACCTTGAACGAACCTTCTAGTTGGTAGACGAAACTTCAATGGTCGGGAAAAGATTGCAAGCGGCCGAACCTCTCATGGCAGGGACGAACCTCATCCCTGGCCGAACCTTCATGATTACACGAACCTCCTTTGGACCGAACCCTCCTCATTAGCCGAACCTTAGGGAAACAGGCGAACCACGAGTCTGGAACGAACCATGAGGTGACTTGAACGAACCTTATTGTGACCAAGCTGCAAGCCGAACCTTTGGACTGCAACTCGTCACCTTGGTCGAACCCTAAGTTGTCACCACCCATAATAGCCGAACCTTAGCCTCCTCACGAACCATTGGCTAGCAAACCTAGGAGGAACGAACCTAAAGTCTTCATGCAAACAGGTTCGCTGATCTAAGGGCTAGTCGAACCTGAATCACTTTAGAAATTAAGGGAGGGATTACATGGACTTGTACAAATCGAGATAAGCAAAAAGGGGTGGATTTAAACACACTCATGCATGCATGGCTACCTTAGATTACCACCTCTATAACATATTTATATACATAAACTTTAAATTATGAATTAATATGGTTTGAATCTTTTGTGGAATTAACTTGAGTATGATTTCACTAAATTTAAAGCGGATTTCAAAATTTAAGTAATAATGATGGAATTGAGTAATCATGCATGTATGTGTGGAGATGTGTAGGAATAAAGACAACATTTCTTTTAGATTACTTATCTATGAGAGGTGAACATACGAGATCATAAATAATTGTCAACCGTATATAATTGAAAATAACAAGTTTGAATTATATATTAACGATGACTAATTATAAATTATTGATTGAATCATGTAACTTAGGTGATACAAACTAAGTTAATGACACGATTAAGATTAAAAGGAAACATGTAGGGATACTTAATTGTAATGAAAAGCATATGCTTATAGACCCGAAAATACGATAATTACAGGTTGTTGAGTTCCTTTGATTTCTTTTATGTGAGCGCGCACTTCACAAGAACACTGATCTCAAGGACTCAGGTGAGTTCTCATAACCTCCCTTTTTAAACTTTTCTGTTTTTAAATCCGGAGGTGAAACATGTATACCAGTTTACATATTCACTTGATAACACAGGGATGACACTTGTTTATTTGTATGAGATCCATAGTTATGGGTTATCATATTCCATGAGTTGTTACTATTGACTCTGGTCCTTCGTAACGACTGCATGTATTGTCACCATTCCATGAATCGTAGCTAATGACTTTGTGTCATTCGTGATGACTGCATGTATTGTCACTACTCCGTGGATCGTTGTGGTTGATTTTGGTCTTCCTCAATGATTGCATGTATTTTTACGTGGATGTTTCCACAACTCCGTGTGTCGTTGTCATTGAACTCGGTCATACACAATGATACATGTATTGTCACATATACTATTTGAGAACATTGGTGGATTGTGATTGGTTGATTGAATATACGATTAAATTATCTATGAGTTATTGAATTATGTGATTATGTGTTTGGATTATGTGTTTGGATTTTGTATTTGGACATTGTGTTGGATTATCTCACATGTGCTCATGTGGAAGTTATCAAGGAAATATAAACTCTTAAAACCCTTTGTAAAATATTTTTAAATATAAAAACTTATGATTACTCACCAACTACTTTGTAGTTGACACTTGATTTTCTACATGTTTCAGGTAATGAAGCTAAGTAGGTTGAGGAAGATGAACTCACACTTTTGGACATCATCATATAGGATCTTGGACTTAGCTAATTAACTGAAATTCTGGCCATTAGAATTTAGTTAGATAGCTAAATCTCTTTTGTAATTGATGTAACTAATTCATGATGAACTTGATTTTTGTGTAATTAATTTGGTTGATTGACCGATATATGATGATTTAAATTAGATGCCCACGAGCTTATGAACAATCTACACATCCCTCGTGGCATCCCGACTTTTCCGCCATCGGTCGGGGTGTTACATCTTGTGTAGTGAAGAACAAGTATATATTATTTATTTACAGTCAAATACACAAGGCAAGAACAGTATTGTATTATATCAAAACAGTGGTGGGCTGGCGGCTGATAAGGCATGTAGCTAGACTCTAGGTATGCCCTATACATATGATGCGTTCGGTGTAATAGGATAGTCGTAGTGCGTAGTGTTATGACGGATATTATGAAAAACAAATCAATTAAACAAATCGTAATGCGTAAGCGAGACTGAGTATCATTATGGGTGACGATTCGTAAAGATATTAAGGTCGAACTTATAACTACGAATAGACATGAATAAATACGCAAAACGACCAAAAACGTACTTAATTACGGTATACACGTAATTATATTCTTTTAACGGTCTGATTACGAAAGAAAAGTAAAAATAAGTAAAATATTACATTTTCCGTCTTACAATTTTGAAACTCATCAAAAACAATTCAAGAAAACTATTTTACAACTCAAAATATTTAAATTCGTAATGGTAACGACACGCGCTCAAAATGCACGAAACAGACACCGAGCGAGACCGAATACGCGAGGAACCACCCGGACATATAAGCCCTTATTTCCTTCATTTTTCTCACAAAAGTTGCAGCCCTCACCTCTCTCTCTAAAAACACGGTTTCCACACTTCTCACTAGAAAACCTCCATTAAAACGACCATATCTCCTTCGTTTCTTTACCAAATCGAGCATATAATATATCAAAACTATCGTTTCAACGAGAGGAAGCTTGTAGTGCAAAGGATCGGAGCTGCTTCGAAGTATTTTCGCCAGAATCTTAGAAAGACGGTACGGTACTGTAGGGTGGTACACTATTCATCATTTTCTCCATTTTGAAATCGTGGTTCAGCAATTTTAACTTAGTAACCAGATCCCTAGAATGCTTGGAAAGCCTAGGAATATGGTTGTTAAAGGGATTTGAGGGCCGGAACAAGAGGATTAAGTCAATATTAGTGTCGGGAAGTTGCTAATATCGATGGGGATAGAGAACTTTAACTTAGCTGAGTTATAGTGTCGATATTAGAAATTCAAGACCAAAGACCATCATCAACCTAGTTTAAATCTCAAAACCGCCATCTCCCATAGCTGATCTATGTCTCGAACGAATGGCCGTACGAATGGGCCATCGTGCGAATGGAAGTGATTCGCACGAATCTATTGGTCGAAAGAGTTTCTTATTTGCCTACAGCTTGGTAGGAATGGACATATGGACGAATGGGTTTGCTACACGAATGAACTAGTTATTCGCATGACGAGCACATACGAATGAAAACACATTCGCACCATAACCTCATTCGGACTCAGTGTTCATTCGCACGTCTAGCATGAACGACTGAGACTCATTCTCATAGTTCTACCATGCGAATGAAGACTCATTCGTACGAGCAGGAAAGTTATGAAAAACCAAGTTTTAATGCCTAACGATTTTTCCACGTTACACAATTAGTAAACTTACGAATGATCAAGTAGCCCTAAGGGGTCGTTAAGGGTAATCTAACCCTAAACCGATCCTATGTGATTGTGGAATGATTGCATTTTAGATAAGTAAACTAAGCTTAATGTTAAAGTAATAACATAATCGCAAAGGCTTATATACATAAATCTTTTCAAAAAATACAAGGGAAATAAACACTTATCGTGAATCATCAACACATGTTACATATATGCATAACTAACCTCAGGCATGATGTAACATGAAACATGTTTTTCATAAATCAACCATCATTCTAAGGAATCAAATCATGTTTTTCAAGTTCATGTGACACATTTATACATGAGAACAAGTTATTCAAGAAGTAATCATTAACAAGTCAACATAAGTCAACCAAGTAACATGAGTCCACAATCAATCAATGTATTCAATATCATAAATCTTATATTATATGTATGATTTCAAAAGTATAGGAATCAGTTAGAAGTCCTGTTGCTTGCTACTTGTTCAGGTTCAGAGTCTACAGCTGTTAGGTGAGAACATTAGCCCCTCTTTTAGTGTTTTGAAATTGTTTTGGGGTGAAACACTTGACCAAACATCTTTTGAACAACAACTTATCAAATACAGTATCCACTAATCATTTACAACAATCAAAGGTTTATTCTTTACTTCTACTGTCTTTACAACTGTTAAACACATTTTGTTAAAAGGTTTCATAGAAGGGTTTATTAAATTTTTTACAACCTGTTTTAAATAAAATGTTTTATAAATGTTAAAAACTTTGAAAGATTAAGTTTTACAAACTCTTACAAGTTTTTAAAACTATAACTCGTGTTTTTAAATAAATGTTTTATTAAATGTTTTCGTTCAAACCTTGTATTTATACAAGGGTCTCCTATCACCGGATTCAATCAAGGGTTTTCAAATAAGGTATTCATTCAACGGTTTTCATAGTGGTATTCAATCAAAGGATTTCAAAGTCATGGAAATCAATCACGGGTATTCAACCAAAGGTTTTCAATCACAGGATTTAATCTTAAAGACTTAAATGCATGGTGTTCATCGTTGTGAACAAACTAATACACACATCAAGACACTTACTCAATCTTATTTTTATTCTCATAACGCTAGTACTGGGTGATCACAACATGGGAAGCGGGACACGTTATGGTTGCGCCAAGGCTGTGGTTATCATTTTAAATTTGTTTTAAAAACTAACTGCAGATTGGATGCATTACGGTAATATGGATTTGCTACTAATTAACTTTACCAACATAGGTCATATTGGCCGGGTACGTCAACACGGAGTTTGTCTTCTGAGTAAACTCATTAGTACAGCTCGTGTTGAATGCGTTTGCTGGCTACTATTTCTAACTCCAAACGTAGTTTGGGACTTGATTACATGCTGGCTTTTCTAGTCGACAGTCATTAGACTATTTGCACACGTTATTCTTACTTGATGTTAGTTTGGGTTGCAACTATCCATGTTATTTTCATTTGTTGTTTTATACATATGTTTTACAATGCAGATTTATATTTACAAATGTTAAACCTATTGTTCTCATCAACTACTTTTGTAGTTGACAGTTACTTTTTACGTGTTTCAGGTAATCAGGTTTAGAACTTCACAAGGACAACTAAGGAGACCATTGTTAAGATAGAACAAGATGAAGAAACAAGCTAGGATGGATTAGAAACTCCTATAATCCTGATTGTTTAATTGTTTTGTCTGAGTCTTATTTTGTAAATAATATTTTTGGGTCTGTAGTTGTCGTTCTTTTGGTAGATAGATAGAATGTCTGTAACTAAACAATTGTCTAAACTTTATTAAACTTAGTAATGCATTGTGGTTTGTAACATCAGTGCCAGAAACGTAATCGGAACAGTGATCTGCACAGTAACTTGCACAGTAACTCAGGTGCAAACTATGTGTATTATTTGTATGCTATTATCGTGTAATGCTTGACACAAAACTATTATGCAATTGTTTCAATAACATGATTCAAACTCACGGTTTAACAGTCAGAAACATATCAGACAACACAAGATTATCACATAAATGTTTGTTAGAATCCTATTATGTATAAACGTATGTGAGAAATTACAGAACAAAACAACAACGGACGTTGTTACGAGAATGCTAAATCGACGGATTATTCGTATAGGTGACGATCTGTACGAATATATCTGAAATTTTAATGTTCTGAATGATGTTCAATAATTAGAAAACCATATCAAAAAGTGTAGTTATCTTCGTATTCGTACGAGTGACGATTCGAACGAATACGCGCGACGACTATACGATTCGATTTAAACAATAAATCAAACATTTTCAGAAAATTTAAATAACTAAAGATATCTAGTTAATTTACTAGGAATTACAACCTAAAATAAATTTACGAACTTTATTTTTAGTACCGAGACGTTCGTCACGAAAACGAAACGAAACCGACGCTTCTACGCAAAATCGAGCGAAACCGAACGAGACCGAACCCACCCGGGTATTTTAAAGCGATTAATGTGGCATTTAATTGCCATTATTCCCACCACCAACCAGCTCCAACTTCCCCAAATCGTCACCCTCTCTCTACTTTCTCTCTCTACAACCCCAAACCCTAGTTTCTTCATTACTCAACCAAATCGAGCCATTTTGGTGTCAAAACGACCACCAAAACACGTAGATCTTGTAAGTACAACCGATCGGAGCTTTGAACCATCTGTTTTGAGGTAAAAACGAGTTCTAAGTTCGATTTTTAGGGTTTTCAAACCCCCTTTGTTCGGCCACCATTTTAGCCGGTTCTAGACCTCAAAACTCTAGGGAAAACCACACAAGACCATCCTAGAATGAGATAGAAACATGGGGTCCAACATGGGCTAAACATTTGATTCGAATTTGGTGCTGCACCTGGATGGGCCGAACGGCTGAACGGCTTACCTTCAGGCTGGCCGAAAAGCCACAGCCGAAGGAATAAAGGCCGAAAGGAGCCTCTCACTCGGTCAAGGCTTTCATTCGTTCAGACCAAGGGTTCATTCACACTAACTCATTCGGCCAGGATCTCATGGGCACCCTCACATTCGGCTGACTAGGTGAATCAGTCGCTCGGCCACTCTATTCGGCCATGACCATCATTCGGCTGCCCCTCTCATGCGACCCAGCTCCTTCTTCCACAGCCTCATTTGGCCAAACCCATTCGGCCAACACCTTTTCCGACTACACTGATTCGGCCAGGGCCCTTCGGCCAAGGACACATTCGGTCGGCCTCTTTTTCGCAGAAAACTTCATCTGGCCGAATGCATGGGTTATGTCTACCAATCGCGATCAAGGGGTTGGGGTGCATGGTATGCATGGGGACCACGTGAATTGCATGCATGGGTGAACATGTGTGTGTGCATGAGGAAACCTATTAGGGTTTATAAGTACAAATTGGTTTTGTGCCTCATCTAAGCTATGGGTTTCAATAATCCACCTCTTTAAACTAAGATAACATGCAAACATAGATTTTGTGTATCCAATGGGAATTGAGGTTAAGCAAAGATTAATGCAACAACATCAAGAGTTCTAACTAGTTTAACATAAAGCATGAGTTACAAAGAATCAAGGAAGTAACTAAGTGTGAGTGTTAGTTCATTATTAACACCCAATACTTAGTAAATGCCATACAATATACAACTAAGTTAGATAGTTCCATTGAACATTCTAAGCTAAGTTGTACTCACGAACGATCAAAGAACCAAGAGAAACGAGGATTTAACAATAGACTTAGAGTTAATCAAGTGAGATTAACTTAAGTCTAACAAGTTAACTTATAATTTCCTTAAAATAAATTATGGTTTTAGTAAATGAAATTGACTTACATACTTCTTTAAAGATTAATTAAATGATTCTAACTTAATGATTTGACCTAAATTGAATTGATTAAAATATTTTACTTAAAAGAACCTTGAATATAATTACCATAAACTTTACATAGCTAAAGTTTAATAGTCACTACCTACGGGATAAGGGTTACAAACAGGTAATGTATTTTGATTAGTTAGAAAGAATCATAGAAACTCATTAGTGACATACAACACTTAGCTGCACGCCGAGACCAAAACCCTAGTTTGCGTCTATTATAAATACTTATAGAATTCGAAACCTCTTAAAACAACACAGGTGCTGATGATACTTAAACTACAATTCACGAGCGCGCATTATCTGTTGTGATTTCATTTATAGCAACACAGGTGAGTTCATTTGTCCCTTTTCATACTATTTTGTTTTTACTTCGGGATCGAGAAGCATGTTACAAATTTTAAATAAATGTTCATATGTTTCTTAAACGCTTTTATACTTATTCATAATGCTAATGCTTTATACCGTTATCCTTAGGGCTAATACCTTATACACTTATTCTTAATGCTAATACTTCATACACTTATGCTAGTTTGCTTAAAACTCTAGATGCTTTTAAATGCTTAAGGGTACAAATGCTAAAACGCTGAAATGATTCTATAACCTATACTTTTGAAAGCATGAATACTCAAACACAGAAAGACTCATATGCAATGAAGTGCTTGATATGCTCGAAATGCTTGAAATGCTTGGAATGCTTAAAACTCTTGTATTCTGGATATGCTTGAAATGCTATGACAAACGGAATGGGATTCCAGTAGTGAGGCTAGTTCTAGCATGCGAATGAAGACTCATTCATACGAGCAAGAAAGTTATGAAAAACCAAGTTTTAAAGCGTAAGGATTTTTCCAAGTTACACAATTAGTGAACTTACAAATGATCAAGTAGTCCTAAGGGGTCGTTAAGGGTAATCTAACCCTAAACCGATCCTAAGTGATTGTGGAATGATTTCATTTTAGTTAAGTAAACTAAGCTTAATGTTAAAGTAATAACATAATCACAAGGGCTTATATACATAAATCTTTTCAAAGAATACAAGGGAAACAAACACTTATCGTGAATCATCAACACATGTTACATATATGCACAACTAACCTTAGGCATGATGTAACATGACACATGCTTTTCGTAAATCAACCATCATTCTAAGGAATCAAATCATGTTTTTCAAGTTCATGCGACACTTTTATACATGAGAACAAGTTATTCAAGAAATAATCATTAACAAGTCAATATAAGTCAACCAAGTCACATGAGTCCACCAATCAATCAATGTATTAAATATCCTAAATCATATATTATATGTATGATTTCAAAAGTATAGGAATCAATTAAAAGTGTCACACCCCGAGCCGGCGGGGTAGGATCGGGTTTCCCCGACGGGCGGAAGGTTCCCGGGGCGCGATATCGTGAGTGATAATCATGATGATCAGATTGTTTACATTGCACATGATATAAATGAGAAATGCTAAATATAATAGAATTACAAAGTTAAATTACATCAGTATTGTTTATAGTTTAACAATGTAAATATACCATCAACATCATAAATTTCTATCTTGTATTTACACAAGATATACAAAATAATTTGTATGATGATGTCTTCAAAAGTATGCAGGTCCAAAATACGAAGTCTTCTATCGGAAGTCCTAGTCCAAAGAAATGACTTCTTAACTGACCTGTTCATCACCTGAGAAGTCATGCAAAAAGATCAAGTCAACACATGGTTGGTGAGTTCATATAGTTTAATGTTTTGAAAAGGATTTGAAAACCTCTTTCGGTAAAGACCCTAACCTCATTAACACCACATGAGATATCCACATCGGTATGCTTATATATAGGGCATATGTAAGGGACAAGCCCTAGCCAACATCCCACCACATACTAATATGCATATGACACTGCTGTTAATGATAATTAAGCATTTTTACCTAACACACCTCTGATACAGATTATGCTTTCCAACATTTGATTCACCTTTGATTCTCTTGAGTTCACCATGGATACATGATTTCCCAAAAGTCAGTGATAGAAATAAAATGTTAAATATTTAATTAAATAAACAAGTAAAACATTTAAATACAACTAAGACATGATGATTGGGCCTTATTTAACTCAATCAATTAGACATAGTTGTTGGTGGTTGTCCAAGTTGTAACCTCTCACACGTGACCCATACCAGGCATAACTCACAAGGAGTATACCTGGGCGTGACGGGATTTTAATGATGCTCGTACAGCTGACCCAATGGTCTTCTGTACCTGAAGGGACTTTACGGATATCCTTTGATTCTTGATCTCTTTGATTCTCTTGATTTTGACTTTGATATTGATTTCCTTTGATAGTTCATGTTATTGCCCCTATAGCCTGACTACAAGAGTCTTTTATACCTGAAGGGACTTTATATATGTGTTACACGTGGTCTTGATTCCCTATACAACTGACATCCACCTTAACTCAAATATTAATGATTTCATTAGATTGTAATGATTTCATTATTTCAATGATTCACACACATTTATGATTTCTGATTCCTTGAGTCTCTTGATCTTGATCTTTAGAATTTCCATGATTCACAATGATAATTGATCTTTGATTACGATTCTTTGTTCTCAGATCCCACACTGATATTAGATTTCCTTTGAATATGATCTTTTGTTCGAGTTCATTTGATTTCACTTTGAATTTAGATTCTTGAATTTGAGCTTCATGGCCTATGGGTTTATTAAGAGTTTAAATTTAAAGTATTACTCATAAGAGTACTTTATTTAACTTGATAATTTGATCTGTTTAATAATTACCTAGATAAGAGTCTAGGAGTATCAACAAACATATATATGTAAAACATATAATAAATAAAAGCATTTAAATAAAAACAGTTTACGCATGCTTATCAGCCCCGCATTTTAAAACATAAATGTTAGAAAAGGGGCAATGAACTCACCTGTGTTGCTTTGTAAATGATCTAATACAAAATGCGCGCTCTTGTTTGTAGCTTAGTTTTCTTCAGTACCTGAGTTGTTTTAAGAGAATTTGAATACGATAAGTATATATATAGTAGTCATCGTATCTAGGGTTTGGTCTTGGTGTGCAACTACGTGTCCTAGATGCTAATGTGTTTCTAGGATTCATCTAGCTTAATCTAACTTATTACTCGTAAGTCTCCCATGTCCCAAGATTATTCATCAATAAACCCTAGATGAGTAGGGTTTATTCTAATTACATTACAAGTCTTTAATTCAACATTTTTAAGTTAGGCATTTATTTAAAAACCATTTACTTTAATTTAATAAAGTTTACAATTTAATTTCTTTTATTAAAACGTAATTTATTTAAAACTAGGATATAATTAACATGATGGGCTTGGGTTAAGCCCATTGGGCCACTCTCGGGCCAATGTATTAGACTTTGATCTTTAAACGATTTCTTGATAATTCTTTGCTAAACTAAGCCTAGATAGTTTATGAAAACTATCTAGTTTAGTTGTATGTCTTTATAGCGTTTTCTAAGTCTAGGTGTTAAGAATTAAATCAATACCCAACACCTTAGATTATCATTTGAATCCTTTATGATTTCTTCAATATTTATATACTTTCCTTTGATTATGAGATTTCATGTTTTAAATAATCCCCGCCCCATGTTTTCTTGAAAGGATTTTCTATGTTAACTTCAAAGTTACGTTTGCATGGGTACAAAACCCTAATGCATATTCCCATGCACGCACATACACACCCGGCTCCCATGCGCACGCATAACTCAATAATCCACCAGTGAACCACTTGATCCGACTCGATGATTCAAACACCCTGAACCGTATGACCTTGGGCCAACCCCCTGGGCTGATCAGGTGAACTTTGGGCCGAGTGAGTCTTGACCGAAAGTTTGCTTGGGCCGACTGAGGCTGCCGAATAGGACCCAACCGAATGCAGCTTGGCCGAAAGGGTTAGGTTGGGCGAATGAAGCTTGGGCGAAGGAATCTGGTTCGTGCGAAGGGGTTGAGCCGAAAGAGCATAGTGGCGAAAGAGCGGGGTGGTCGAATGGACTTACCCCGATCGAATGAGACCTAGGGGCGAAAGTCGTTGGCTGGCCGAAAGACCACCGATCGAATGGGTTTCATTCGGCCTTGTGACCATTCGGCGAATGAGAGTCTCATGCGGCCAAAAGGGACATTCGGCCTATCTGATGGCCTTCATTCGGCCACGGCGGCGTAGGGTGGTGGCTACACACAATTTTTCAGATTAAACGACTAGAGGTTGAAAGGGTTTGGTTCCTACATCATGCTAAGGTGTAATAGAGTGGATCCTAAGGGTTAGAAATGGGTATGACCGGCTCTAGATGTGTTCGATCAAAGGGTTTATAAGACCCTAAAAACCGAATTTTGGATATGATATTTACCTCGAATCAAGTGAATCTAAGCTCCGATCTGTTGTACTTCTAAGATCTACAAGGTGTGATGGTCATTTTGACACCAAGAACACATGATTTCATGGAGTATTGGGTGAGAAATCTTAGAGAGAGAGTGGAAATGTTAGAGAGAGAGTAGAGAACGAAAATGGTGATGTAAATTGGGTTGGTGGGGAGGGTAGGGGAATTAAATATTCTCATAAATGAGGGTGAAATACCCGGTTGTGTCCGGGTTCGTTACGTTCCGCGTGGTTTCGCGTAAAAACGCCGATTTCTCGTCATTTCCGTAACGAAACGACTCGGTTTTAAAAATAGAATTTATAAATTTATTTTAAGTTGTGATTCCTAATAAATTAACTAAATATCTTTTATTTATTGAAAATTTTCAGAAATAATTAACTTACCGTTTAAATTGAATCGCGTAGTTGTTGCGCGCGTTCGTTCAGATCGTCACCTGTACGAACACGACAATAACTATGCTTTTCAATCTGGTTTCCAAGTTATTAGACATCATTCGGAACGTTAAACTTTCAGATGTATTCGTACTGATCGTCACCTATACGAATACCGTCAATTTAGCATTCACGTAACGACATCCGTTGCTGTTTTGTTCTGTAAAGCCTCACATACGTTTATACATAATAAAATCCTAACACATAATCCTGACTTATGAACCATTGTTCTGAACTTTGTTTTCAGAATTGATTATGAATTTGTTCGTTGATGACATGAAATAACTATGAAACATGATATGAATATTATAAACAATGAAACACATATAGTTGTACCTGATTACTGTTCGTTTTACTGTAGTGATCACTGTTCCGGTGCCGGTTCCGGCACTGATGTTACAGTCTCCCCTTGTTATAGAAATTTCGTCCCGAAATTTAAGAGTTGTTATCGGGTACAGCTTCCTCTTCAAACAATTGGGGGTACTTTGACTTCGTGTGATCCTCATGTTCCCAAGTAAACTCGGGTCCGCGCCTTGAATTCCATCGAACCTTTACAATCGGAATACGGCTTCGCCTCAGTTGTTTAACCTTGCGATCCATAATCTCTAGAGGTTCTTCAATGCAGTGTAACTGTTCATCTATTTGAATTTCTTCGATTGGAATGATGAGTGTCTCGTCCGCAAGGCATTTCTTTAAGTTTGAGACGTGAAACACGTCATGCACACTACTGAGTTCACCTGGTAGTCTCAGTCTATACGCTACAGGACCAATACGTTCGATGATTTCGAATGGTCCCACGTATCGTGGTGCTAACTTGCCTTTCTTTCCAAAGTGAACTACGCCTTTCCATGGAGAAACCTTCAACATGACACGGTCTCCCTCTTGAAATTCCAATGGTTTACGCCGTTTATCGGCGTAGCTCTTTTGCCTGTTCCTAGTAGCTTGTAGTCTTCTTTGAATCTGAGCTATCTTGTCAGTGGTTTCCTGAATAAGTTCTGGCCCAGTTATTCGATTGTCTACGACTTCAGTCCAACAGATCGGTGATCGACATTTCCGACCATAGAGAGCCTCGAATGGTGCACATCCGATACTGCTGTGATAACTGTTATTGTAGGAGAACTCGATCAGTGGCAAATGGGAATCCCAGTTCCCACTGAAATCCAATATACAGGTTCTTAACATGTCCTCTGAGGTTTGATAGTACGTTTGCTTTGACCATCCGTTTGTGGGTGGTAAGCTGTACTCAGATTTAACTGTGTCCCTAGAGATTTCTGTAGTGAATCTGCTGTCTCGATCAGAAATAATAGACAATGGCACACCGTGGTGTACCACTATCTCGTTTATGTACAATCTTGCCAGTTTATCCATTGTGAATGTCTCGCGCATAGGCAAAAAGTGAGCAAATTTTGTTAAACGGTCAATGATCACCCAAATTGTATCGTGACCACTGGAAATGCGGGGTAGCTTGGTAATGAAATCCATAGCTATTTGTTCCCACTTCCAGAGCGGAATCTCAGGCTATTCCAGTAAACAAGACGGCCTCTGGTGTTCCGCCTTTACCTTCGCACACGTTAGACATCGACCGACATACTCGGCTATGTCTTTCTTCATTCCCGACCACCAAAAAAATCCACGCAAGTCTTGGTACATCTTATCAGAGCCGGGGTGAACAGAGTATTTAGTCTTGTGTGCTTCATCGAAGATAAGTTTTCCCAAATCATCTACCGCCGGAATCCATATACGTTCCCGGTACTAGATCATTCCATCAAGCTTCGTGTCAAATTGTTTCTCTGCTCCACAGTCAAGTTCTTTCTTAAAGTTTCCTCTATCAACTGATTCTTGTTGCGCTTGAATAATCTTGTCTTGTAAACTAGTCTGTACAGTCATTCCCATTGCTCTAACGCGCAAAGGTTTGACCCGTTCCTTCCGGCTCAAGGCATCAGCTACAACGTTCGCCTTTCCCGGATGATACTTGATCACACAATCGTAATCATTCAGAAGTTCAACCCAACGGCGTTGTTGCATGTTGAGTTCCTTCTGATCAAAGATGTGCTGAAGACTCTTGTGATCAGTGAATATGGTACATTTAGTGCCATATAGATAATGTCTCCAAATCTTCAATGCGAAGATTACAGCTCCCAATTCAAGATCATGAGTAGTGTAGTTCTTCTCATGAACTTTTAACTGTCTGGATGCATAAGCAATGACTTTATCCCGTTGCATCAGTACGCAACCAAGTCCCTGATGGGATGCATCACAATACACAACAAAGTCATCACAGCCTTTTGGGAGAGAAAATTGGAGCATCACACAATTTCTGTTTTAATGTCCGAAAAGCATATTCTTGTTTCTGCTCCCAGACGAACGGTTCACTCTTCTGAGTTAACTTAGTGAGAGGCAAAGCTATCTTAGAAAAGTTCGAGATAAACCTTCTATAATAACCTGCCAATCCCAGAAAAGACCGTATCTCCGTCGGTGTCTTCGGAGTGTCCCAGTTCTTTATCGCTTCAATCTTGGCGGGATCTGCGTGTATTCCCTCGCTGGTGACTACGTGACCCAGAAATTGAACTTCTCTTAGCCAGAATTCACATTTAGAGAATTTGGCGTAAAGTTTCTGCTCTTTCAACAGCTCCAAGATTTTCCTGAGAAGTTCCTCGTGTTCAGCTTTACTCTTCGAATAAATCAGGATGTCATCGATGAATACAATGACAAACTGATCCAAATACGGCTTGCACACTCGGTTCATGAGATCCATGAAAACCGCCGGTGCCCATATCTGGTTCGGAAAGCCGTCTTCGGTATGTCTTCGTCTTGAACTCTAATTTGATGATAACCGGACCGTAGATCGATCTTCGAGAAATACTGAGCTCCTTGTAACTGATCAAACAAGTCATCAATCCTCGGCAATGGATACCGATTCTTGATAGTTAACTTGTTTAGTTCTCGATAGTCGATGCACATTCTAAACAATCCATCTGTCTTCTACACGAACAAGACCGGAGCTCCCCAAGGTGAGTAGCTCGGTCTGATGAATCCTTTATCCAGTAACTCCTGTAACTGGTTTGACAATTCCTGCATCTCCGAAGGTGCTAACCTGTAAGGGGATTTAGCAACAGGAGTTGCTCCAGGAACTAAGTCAATTCGGAACTCTACCGGTCGCGCAGGTGGCAAACCTGGTAGATCTTCAGGGAATACTTCTTGATACTCTTTCACTACTGGTACCTCTTGGATCTTTTTCTTGTCTTTCTCCTTTTCCACCACGTGAGCCAGGAAAGCCACACATTGCTTCTGTAAACACTTACGTGCCTTTATGCAAGAAATGATTTTGACACTTCGTTTTGCTTGATCCCCTCTGACTTCCAATACACGATCATCTGATAATGGAACTCGAAGCAGCTTCTTAGAACAGATGACTTCCACTCGGTTAGAAGAAAGCCAATCCATTCCAACAACGATGTCGAAACTACCCAACTCCATCGGTATCAAATCGATAGCAAATGTATGACCATTAAGTGTCAACGGGCAATTCCTGTATACTGTACTAACTGTGATCTGTTTTCCGTTAGCTACTTCTATGATATAAGGGGAATCTAACTGTTCCTCTATAGAATTTAGTTGGCATGCAAAATCGGCAGAGATAAAACTATGATCCGCACCAGTGTCAAATAGAACAGATGCATAAAAGTCATGTAAGAGAAACGTACCAGTGACCACATTCGGGTCCTGGCGTACTACGGGTGCTCCAATAACAAAGGCTCTTCCCCGTGGAGCTTGGGCTGCCGGCTGTGCCTTCTTTGGGCAGTTCTTTGCAAAGTGGCCTTGTTCGCCACAGTTGAAGCATCCACCGTTGTTCTGATTGGCTGGTGGAGGGAGAGCTAGAGCAGCATTGTTGACTGCTGGATTTGGTGTGAATCTGCACTGTTGGACCCAGTGCCCTTTTCTTCCACAACCTGTGCATTGATGGCACTGATTGCTTGCAGCATGGTGGTACTGGCACTTAGTACATAGAGGATGTGGGCCAGTATACTGTTTCTTGGGCACATTTTGTTGTGCCGCCGCTACTTGATTGAGGGGAGTAGCCATAGTGTAGTTCTTGATGAATTTCTGCTTTTTCTTCAGTTGTTGCTGGTGATGTGGCTTCTTTGAAGACTCTTCCTTGCGTTTGCAGGAGTCAGCCTCTTTCTTTAAAACTCCTGAAGCTACCATCATATCCGTGAGCTTTCCAGACAAACTCACCGCAGACTCCAATGTGACAGGGTTTGCAGAAACCACTAATCCTTGTATGCAGATGGGTAATCCACATACAAACCTGTCAATCCGTTTCTCCAAAGTCGGTACCATATCCGGCACCAAAGCAACCAACTCGTGGTAACGAGTCGTATATCCCATGTGGTCTGCTCCTTTCATCACATGGCTAGACAGTTCCACTTCCAATCTTTGGAGCTCGTTTTTGGGGCCAAACTTTGTCCTTAGTAGAGTCTTGAAATCCTCCCATGGCATTGCCATAGCTTCATCTCTTCCTTTGGCACTAACTTGGCCGTTCCACCAAGTTAAGGCTCGCTTTTTGAATGTTCCAACAGAGTAGCGAACCTTGTGATGCTCTGGACAACTGCAGAGATCCAGAGTGGCTTCTATTTTCTCTATCCATTGGATTAATCCAACGGATCCTTCACACCCACTAAAGCTGGGTGGCTTACAGCCCATAAAGGACTTGTAGGAGTGGTTTGAAGTACCACCAGTGTTTCCACTGACTTCTCCTGATGAGTTGCCAGTATTGTTGATCTCGTTACGGAAACGGCTGAACATTTCCGGTAGTGCTTCTTTCATCTGGCTGGTCATCTGACTGCTCAGAAAAGTCACCAATGCAATAGTGGCAGGATCCAGCATTGGTGTTGTGCTTGGGCCAGATGATTGAGTTATCAGTGGAGGAGGAGGAGGAGGCGGTGGAGGAGGTGGCGGTGGTGAATCAGGTGGTGATGGTGTCAAAGAGTGTGGAGCTTGGTCTTGTGTTGATGTCAACAGGGGAGGTTGTCTTCGTGGCGGCATTCTGATCATAACCAATAAAGTTATTGGTTAGTGCAATGATCGAATACAGAACACAGTATGCAAGTAAAGTCTTAAGTCCTGTGTTCTCTACATGCAGGGTCCCTAGGTTATAGTCTAGGCCAAACCGTTTAAATACGTGACCTATATTTCTATATAACCATTGCTCTGATACCAATCTGTCACACCCCGAGCCGGCGGGGTAGGATCGGGTTTCCCCGACGGGCGGAAGGTTCCCGGGGCGCGATATCGTGAGTGATAATCGTGATGATCAGATTGTTTACATTGCACATGATATAAATGAGAAATGCTAAATATAATATAATATAATTACAAAGTTAAATTACATCAGTATTGTTTATAATTTAACAATGTAAATCTACCATCAACATCATAAATTTCTATCTTGTATTTACACAAGATATACAAAATAATTTGTAAGATGATGTCTTCAAAAGTATGCAGGTCCAAAATACTAAGTCTTCTATCGGAAGTCCTAGTCCAAAGGAAATGACTTCTTAACTGACCTGTTCATCACCTGAGAAGTCATGCAAAAAGATCAAGTCAACACATGGTTGGTGAGTTCATATAGTTTAATGTTTTGAAAAGGATTTGAAAACCTCTTTCGGTAAAGACCCTAACCTCATTAACACCACATGTGATATCCACATCGGTATGCTTATATATAGGGCATATGTAAGGGACAAGCCCTAGAAAACATATCACCACATACTAATATGCATATGACACTGCTGTTAATGATAATTAAGCATTTTTACCTAACACACCTCTGATACAGATTATGCTTTCCAACATTTGATTCACCTTTGATTCTCTTGAGTTCACCATGGATACATGATTTCCCAAAAGTCAGTGATAGAAATAAAACGTTAAATATTTAATTAAATAAATAAGTAAAACACTTAAATACAACTTAGACATGATGATTGGGCCTTATTTAACTCAATCAATTAGACTTAGTTGTTGGTGGTTGTCCAAGTTGTAACCTCTCACACGTGACCCATACCAGGCATAACTCACAAGGAGTATACCTGGGCGTGACGGGATTTTAATGATGCCCGTACAGCCTGACCCAATGGTCTTCTATACCTGAAGGGACTTTACGGATATCCTTTGATTCTTGATCTCTTTGATTCTCTTGATTTTGACTTTGATATTGATTTCCTTTGATAGTTCATGTTATTGCTCGTATAGCCTGACTACAAGAGTCTTCTATACCTGAAGGGACTTTATATATGTGTTACACGTGGTCTTGATTCCCTGTACAACTGACATCAACCTTAACTCAAATACTAATGATTTCATTAGATTGTAATGATTTCATTATTTCAATGATTCACACACATTTATGATTTCAGATTCCTTGAGTCTCTTGATCTTGATCTTTAGAATTTCCATGATTCACAATGATAATTGATCTTTGATTATGATTCTTTGTTCTCAGATCCCACACTGAAATTAGATTTCCTTTGAATATGAACTTTTGTTCGAGTTCATTTGATTTCACTTTGAATTTAGATTCTTGAATTTGAGCTTCATGCCCTATGGGTTTATTTAGAGTTTAAATTTAATGTATTACTCATAAGAGTACTTTATTTAACTTGATAATTTGATATGTTTAATAATTACCTAGACAAGAGTCTAGGAGTATCAACAAACATATATATGTAAAACATATAATAAATAGAAGCATTTAAATAAACAGTTTAAATAAAAACAGTTTACGCATGCTTCTCAGCCCCGCGTTTTAAAACAAAAATGTTAGAAAAGGGGCAATGAACTCACCTGTGTTGCTTTGTAAATGATCTAATACAAAATGCGCGCTCTTGTTTGTAGCTTAGGTTTCTTCAGTACCTGAGTTGTTTTAAGAGAATTTGAATACGATAAGGATATATATAGTAGTCATCGTATCTAGGGTTTGGTCTTGGTGTGCAACTACGTGTCGTAAATGCTAATGTGTTTCTAGGATTCATCTAGCTTAATCTAACTTATTACCCATAAGTCTCCCATGTCCCAAGATTATTCATCAATAAACCCTAGATGAGTAGGGTTTATTCTAATTACATTACAAGTCTTAAATTCAAAATTTTTAAGTTAGCCATTTATTTAAAAACCATTTACTTTAATTTAATAAAGTTTACAATATAATTTCTTTTATTAAAACGTAATTTATTTAAAAGTAGGGTATAATTAACATGATGGGCTTGGGTTAAGCCCATTGGGCCACTCTCGGGCCCATGTATTAGACTTTGCTCTTTAAACGATTTCTTGATAATTCTTTGCTAAACTAAGCCTAGATAGTTTATGAAAACCATCTAGTTTAGTTGTATGTCTTTATAGCTTTTTCTAAGTCTAGGTGTTAAGAATTAAATCAATACCCAACACCTTAGATTATCATTTGAATCCTTTATGATTTCTTCAATATTTCTATACTTTCCTTTGATTATGAGATTTCATGTTTTAAAGAATCCCCGCCCCAAGTTTTCTTGAATGGATTTTCTATGTTAACTTCAAATTTACGTTTGCATGGGTACAAAACCCTAATGCATATTCCCATGCACACACATACACACCCGGCTCCCATGCGCACGCATAACTCAATAATCCACCGGTGAACCACTTGATCCAACTCGATGATTCAAACACCCTGAACCGTATGACCTTGGGCCAACCCCTTGGGCTGATCAGGTGAACTTTGGGCCGAGTGAGTCTTGACCGAAAGTTTACTTGGGCCGACTGAGGCTGCCGAATAGGACCCAACCGAATGCAGCTTGGCTGAAAGGGTTAGGTTGGGCGAATGAAGCTTGGGCGAAGGAATCTGGTTCGTGCGAAGGGGTTGAGCCGAAAGAGCATAGTGGCGAAAGAGCAGGGTGGTCGAATGGACTTACCCCGATCGAATGAGACCTAGGGGCGAAAGTGGTTGGCTGGCCGAAATACCACCGATCCAATGGGTTTCATTCGGCCTTGTGACCATTCGGCGAATGAGAGTCTCATGCGGCCAAAGGGACATTCGGCCTATCTCATGGCCTTCATTCGGCCACGGCGGCGTAGGGTGGTGGCTACACACAATTTTTCAGATTAAGCGACTAGAGGTTGAAAGGGTTTGGTTCCTACATCATGCTTAGGTGTAATAGAGTGGATCCTAAGGGTTAGAAATGGGTATGACCGGCTCTAGATGTGTTCGATCAAAGGGTTTATAAAACCCTAAAAACCGAATTTTGGATATGATATTTACCTCGAATCAAGTGAATCTAAGCCCCGATCTGTTGTACTTCTACGATCTACAAGGTGTGATGGTCATTTTGACACCAAGAACACATGATTTCATGGAGTATTGGGTGAGAAATCTTAGAGAGAGTGTTGAAATTTTAGAGAGAGAGTAGAGAGAGAGTGTAGAGAACGAAAATGGTGATGTAAATTTTGTTGTTGGGGAGGGTAGGGGAATTAAATGTTCTCATAAATGAGGGTGAAATACCCGGTTGTTTCCTGGTTCGTTCGGTTCCGCGTGGTTTCGCGTAAAAACGGCGATTTCTCGTCGTTTCCGTAACGAAACGACTCGGTTTTAAAAAGTAGAATTTATAAATTTATTTTAAGTTGTGATTCCTAATAAATTAACTAAATATCTTTTATTTATTGAAAATTTTCAGAAAAAATTAACTTACCGTTTAAATTGAATCGCGTAGTTGTTGCGCGCGTTCGTTCAGATCGTCACCCGTACGAACACGACAATAACTATGCTTTTCAATATGGTTTTCAAGTTATTAGACATCATTCGGAACGTTAAACTTTCAGATGTATTCGTACAGACCGTCACCTATACGAATAATCCGTCAATTTAGCATTCACGTAACGACATCCGTTACTGTTTTGTTCTGTAAAGCCTCATATACGTTTATACATAATAAAATCCTAACACATAATCACATGATGGTTCTGTGTCGTCAGATAATTATCTGACTTACGAACCATTGTTCTGAACTTTGTTTTCAGAACTGATTCTGAATTTGTTCGTTGATGACATGAAATAACTATGAAACATGATATGAATATTATAAACAATGAAAAACATATAGTTCGTACCTGATTACTGTTCGTTTTACTGTAGCGATCACTGTTCCGGTCCCGGTTCCGGCACTGATGTTACAAAAAGTCTTGTTGCTTGCTACTTGTTTAGGTTCAGAGTCTACTGTTGTCAAGTGAGAACATTAGCCCCTCTTTTACTGTTTTATAACTGTTTTGGGGTGGAACACGTGACCAAACATCTTTTGTACTACAACTTATCAAATACAGTATCCACGAATCTTTTACAACAATCAAAGGTGTATTCTTTACTTCTACTATCTTTATAACTGTTAAACACATTTTGTTAAAAGGTTTTATAGAAGAGTTTATTAAATTATTTTATAACCTGTTTTACATAAAATGTTTTATAAATGTTAAACACTTTGAAAGATTATGTTTTACAAACACTTACAAGTTTCTAAAACTATAACCCGTTTTTTTAAATAAATGTTTTATCAAATGTTTTCGTTCAAACCTTGTATTTATACAAGGGTCTCCTATCACCAGATTCAATCAAGGGTTTTCATAGTGGTATTCAATCAAAGGATTTCAAAGTCATGGTAATCAATCATGGGCATTCAACCAAAGGTTTTCAATCACAGGATTAAATCTTAAAGACTTAAAAGCATGGTGTTCATTGTTGGGAACAAACTTATACACACATCAAGACACTTATTCAATCTTATTCTTATTCTCATAACGCTAGTACTGAGTGATCACAACAAGGGAAAGTGGGACACGTTATGGTTACGCCAAGGCTGCGGTTATTGTTTTAAATTTGTTTTAAAAACTAACTGTAGATTGGATGCCTTACGGTAATATGGATTTGCTGCTAATTAACTTTACCAGCGTATGTCATATTGGCCGGGTACGTCAACACGGAGTTTGTCTTCTGATTAAACTTATTAGTACAGCTCGTGTTGAATGTGTTTGCTGACTACTATTTCTGACTCCAAACATAGTTTGGGACTTGGTTACATGTTGGCTTTTATAGTAGACAGTCATTAAACTGTTTGCACACGTTATTCTTACTTGATGTTAGTTTGGGTTGCAACTACCCATGTTATTTTCATTCACTGTTTTATACATATGTTTTACAATGCATATTTATATTTACAAATGTTAAACCTATTGTTTTCACCAACTACTTTTGTAGTTGACAGTTACTTTTCATGTGTTTCAGGTAATTAGGTTTAGAGCTTCACAAGGACAACTAAGGAGACCATAGTTAAGATAGAACAAGTTGAAGAAACATGCTAGCATGGATTAGAATATCTGTAACTAAACAATTGTCTAAACTTTATGAAACTTAGTAATGCATTATGGTTGTTCTTATTAAATACTTGTGCATGATTCAACCATCGATCATCACCGCGCCGTGGATTTCGCACGCGGCACATGGGGTGTGACAGGTTGGTATGAGAGCCAAGGTTGTAATGAACTAGGAAAAACCCAATAATTAATGACCTAGACTGTAACCTAAGCTAGCCCATAGGACTAAGTGTTATAGGCTCGAGGATACTTAGGATCTAAGTAAACTTAAGTAAGCATTAAGTCTACACTAAGCTTGGCAGATCTTAGGGATAAACTTTTCTAAGAATTGATATCAAGTCAAGGAATTTGGATTGGATTCTATAATTTTAGAACCCGAACTAAATTTCTAAATACATATCCATCAAAGGATTTCAGAGGCAAAGATCTGTATTCTTGGTATCTTTGATCTGAAATTCTCATCATGTTATCATCATCATTAGAACTTCCTAATTTAGAATATGTTTAACATTATTCTTTAGTTGAAGTTCACACCAGGAGATCATTATGTTTAATACTGTAAGTATTGGGAACCTAGGATAATTAACCTAGGACCCATATATGTAACATCAGTGCCGGAACCGTCACCGGAACAGTGATCTCTACAGTACATGAACAGTAAAACAGGTACGGATCATATACATTTCAGTACTTTTCATATTCATATCAATTATCATTATCATAGTGAGTTGTCATAGAACAGTTTCAGAAACATTTAACAGAAACACAGTTCAGAACAATGGTTCTTAAGTCAGACAATTGTCTGGCAATACAGAACCATCATGTGATTATTTGCTTAGGATATATTATGTATAAACGTATGTGAGACTTTACAGAACAAAACACACAAATATTGCTATGTGAATGCTAAATTTACGGGTTATTCGTATCGGTGACGATCTGTACGAATAAATCTGAAAGTTTAACATTCTGAGTGATGTTCTTTAATTAGAAAACAAGATTGAAAAGTATAGTTATCGTCGTGTTCGTACGGGTGACGATTCGAACGAATACGCGCGACAACCGTACATTTCGATTTAAACAGTTTATTAATATTTTAAATTTTAATAAATGAGAAGATATTAGTTTATTTATTAGGAATCACAACTTGGAATAATATTATAAATTATATTTTACGAGTCGTGTCGTTACGTCGCGAAAATCACGCGAACCGACATTTTACGCGAAACCGACCGAGACCGATCAACCGGGTAGGGTGAAACATTTATTATGGCAATTGAATGCCATAACCACACTTCACCAACC
Source organism: Mikania micrantha (assembly GCA_009363875.1). Lineage (NCBI taxonomy): Eukaryota > Viridiplantae > Streptophyta > Magnoliopsida > Asterales > Asteraceae > Mikania > Mikania micrantha. Next base: position 61,731,140 of record CM018697.1, read on the forward strand.
TCTCTCTCTCTCTAAGTCGTCACTTTCTCTCTCTAAAATTTCCAAACTTCTCTCTAAGATTTCGTGGCCATTTCTCAACGGATTCAAGCATAGTTGGTGCCAAAACGATCATATTGTGGTGTAGATCAAGGAAGTACAAAGAAATCAAGCTTTTACCCGTCGATTTTGAGGTAAATCTTCATTTTATTTTCGGTTTTAGTGGGTATCACGAACCCATTTCGTTTTGATAGTTTATTCGGTCCAAACACTTAGAAGACACATGGATAGACACGTTTGAGTAACTAGTATGTTTTAGAAACTAACTTGTAACAGATTCGGATTGAAATGATGAGAAGATGATGCAGGTTCGTGGACAATTTCGATCGGCCGAACTTTTTTTTGTCTTAGCCGAACCTTATGGGCCACGAACCTGTGTCCCTGCAACGAACCTGTCAACCTGACCACCCTGCAGACGAACCCTGTGCCAGCCTGCACCGAACCTTTGGGTGCCGAACCTCTCAAGGTTCGCCGGACTGGTTCATGGGCCGAACCTTACGTGAGACGAACCTAGGATGAACGAACCTTGGGTCACGAACCTGATAGCAACGAACCTAAGCCTTATAGGTTCGCCGAACCTAATCAGTTAAGGTTCGCCGAAACTAATGCTTAAAGGTTCGCCGAACCTATACCCATATCCTAATAGGTTCGCTGCCCTGAGTGGGATTGAACTCAAAATGTTGGTCAATTAAGGGAATTCAGTACCTAGGGCTATTGAAATTAGTTGTAAGAACAAGGAAATGACCATGCGAATACTCAAAGCTTTGAAATGGACTAAGGATCATGCATAAAGGGTTGGTGTTAATCTCAACATCTATACCTAACACTTAGAAATCCTATTCAAATGTATACAACTAATTTGGATTGTTCAATTATGCACTCCAAGCTAAGTTGTAAATTTGGGAGAACAAGAATCAAGTTGGGAAACAAAGAACAATCAAAGGACTTGGAATTGACCTAAATTGGGTTAATTCAAAGTTCTAACATGTTTAATTTATATGTTTCATGAAAATAACTTGTGTTTTAATAAATTAAATGACTTTAAATAATAGCTCATTGTTGCATTTTATAAATGTTATTGGTTTCTTCTAAAATTTGTTTATTATAATTGATTGGGATTTTGTTATAAGATAGACAATATAATTGTCTGGATTTGCTCTAAAAACAAAGGAAACTCTGCCGAAATTTTCTAAAATATAAAAGTAATGTTGTATAACAAACCATGGGATTTGGGATCATAAAAAGGGTAGCTAAGATAGGTTAGATCTTAGATACACTTAGTACTAAGACACTTAGTTGCACACACACAACAAGACCCAATCTTAGGCACAACGACTACTACGTTTACTTATCAAATCCGACTTCTTATAAAATAAATCAGGAACTGAAGATACATAGCTTACATACAAGAGCGCGCATTTTGTGCTAGATCAATTTACATAGCAGCACAGGTGAGTTCATTGCCCCTTTTCTAACATTTTTGTTTTAAAACGCGGGGCTGAGAAGCATGCGTAGACTGTTTACTTAAATTGTCTACTTTAAATGCTTTTAAATTGATATGTTTCATATATATAAATGTTATCCTGAACCATGTTTAGGAGGATTTTATGCAGGTTTTACTAAGCTTATTCACTTATATATTAAGTGAATAAACGAGTTAAACTAAACTTTTCAATAAGTCAAAACATTTCAAAGGAATCAAATCAAACATTTTGGGAAATCAAGTGGGTGAATTCAAGGGAATCAAATCAAACATTTTGGGAAATCAAGTGGGTGAATTCAAGGAATCAAATCAAACATTTTGGGAAATCAAGTGGGTGAATTCAAGAAATCAAATCAAACAGTTTGACAAAACAAGGGTGGGACTTCAAGACATCAAACAAAACAATCTTTGCAAAGATAACATTCAATGTTCTACAAACCAAGTGTTTGTTGGAAAATGAATCAAGTGTACAACCGATCAATGAATCTTGTATTCTATGATCAACACATCAAGTACATCTTGTGACAAAATCAGACGATCATTAAATCATTTTTAGGGGGTAGTATGTGAAATATCAGAGATAACATTTGCCAACACATTGAACTCAGAAATCCTATATTTCAAGAAGTCCTAGCTAGACTGATTGACTTGTAGGTCTTATGTTTGATGATATTTACAGAATTCCCTAACTACTAAGTACCTAGATTGACAGACTAGTCTACTCGAGTATGACCATAGGCCCCAATCATAAGGACTTAGATTTTATTAAATGTTTATTTACTTGTTTAATTAAGCATTTATTAAACTGTTTCTACAATTTCTGTGGTTGATCACTATTGTGATGGACCTAAGGAATCAACATAGATTCCAAATTGTTGTATTGACAGGAACAAAGGACTGGCGAATCATTGGGTTAAAGGTAGGGGTAAAATGCTTAATTTTCATTAACACCAATGTCCCATGTGGATTAGTATGTGGTGGGACGGCGTCTGGGCGGGGTTGTAGCCTCGACTCAGGGGTATGCCCTATATATAAGCATACCGATCCGGATGATACATGTGATGTTAATGAGATTAAGGTTGTTACCCGTGGGTTAAACAAAGGTTTTGTGAGAACATTAGAGTCATTGTGAACAAGAGTGTGTGATAGGTAAAGATGCTTAATTATCATTAACAACAATGTCCTATGCGGATTAGTATGTGGTGGGACGGCGTCTGGGCGGGGTTGTAGCCTCGACTCAGGGGTATGCCCTATACATAAGCATACCGATCTGGATGATACATGTGGTGTTAATGAGGTTAGGGTCTTTACCAAAGAAGGTTTTCAAATCATTTTCAAATACTAAACTATATGAACTCACCAACCATGTGTTGACCTTTATTTTTGCATGACTTCTCAGGTGACGAACAGGTCAATTAGGAAGTCATTTCTTTTGGACTAGGACTTCAGATAGAAGACTAGTATTTTGGACCTGCATACTTTTGAAGACATCATGATATAAATTATTTTGTATATCTTGTGTAAATACAAGATAGTCATTTATTGATGTTTTACAATAGATTTACATTGTTAAATTATAAACGTTACTGCTGTAATTTAACTTTGTAATTCTATTTTAATTAGCATTTCTCATTTATATCATGTGCAATGTAACAATCTGATCACTCCTGATTATCACTCCCGATATCGCGCCCCGGGAACCTTCCGCCCGACGGGGACTCCGATCCTACCCCGCCGGCTCGGGGTGTGACAGATTGGTATCAGAGCCATGGTTATAGAGAAATATAGGTCACTTATTTAAACGGCTTGGCCTAGACTATAACCTAGGGACCCTGCATGTAGAGAACATAGGACTTAAGACTTATCTGCATATTGTCTTCTGTATTCGATCATTGCACTAACCGATGACTTTATTGGTTATGATCAGAATGCCTCCACGAAGACAACCTCCTTTGATACAGCTACCACCACAAGACTTGGCTCCACACTCCTCCACACCGTCTCCGAATGACTCTCCACCACCACCTCCTCCACCTCCTCCTCCCCTCCTCCATTGATTACTCAAGCATCTGGTTCGGGCACAGTACCGACCATGGATCCTGCTACTATCGCTCTGGTGACGTTACTGAGTAGCCAGATGACGAATCAGATGAAAGAAGCCATACCGGAGATGTTCCTTCGTCTTCGTAATGAGATCCTCAATACTGGCAACACATCAGGGGAAGCCAGTGGAAACACTGGAGATTCATCTCACTACTCCTACAAGTCCTTCGTAGGATGTAAGCCACCCAGTTTCAGTGGGTCTGAAGGCGCCGTTGGATTAATCCAATGGATTGAAAAGATTGAAGCTACTCTGGACCTCTGCAGCTGTCCAGAGCATCATAAAGTACGCTACTCTGCTGGAACATTCAACAAACGGGCTCTGACCTGGTGGAACGGTCAGATCAACGCTCGAGGAAGAGAAGAAGCTATGGGCATGCCGTGGGAAGACTTCAAGACACTGCTACGAACGGAATTCTGCCCTAAGAATGAACTGCAAAAGTTGGAGGTCGAACTATCCAACCATGTGATGAAGGGGGCTGATCACATGGGTTACACTACTCGTTACCACGAGTTAGTTGCTTTGGTGCCAGACATGGTACCAACTCTGGAGAAGAGGATAGATCGTTATGTGGGTGGACTTCCCGCCTGCATTCAGGGTATGGTTGTTTCAGCCAACCCTACTACTGTTGAATCAGCAGTGAGATTGTCTGGCAAACTCACTGATTTGATGGTTGCCTCTGGAGTTTTAAAGAAAGAGGCTGACACCGGCAAATGCAAGGAAGAGTCTTCCAAGAAGCCTCACCACCATCAGAAGAAGAAACAAAAGACTATCAAGAACTACACAGTGGCCACACCTCTCCAACAAGTAACAGCAGCACCACAAAACCCCAACCGCAAGCCTTACACTGGCACGTTTCCTTTGTGTGCCAAGTGTCAGTATCATCACCCGGCTGACGCTCCGTGTAAACATTGCACAGGATGTGGAAGAAAGGGCCATTGGGTCCAATACTGTAGGATGACACCTAACCAAGCAGTCAACAATGCTGCTTTGGCTCTTCCTCCACCAGCAAATCAGAACAATGGTGGATGCTATAACTGTGGCGAACAAGGCCACTTTGCGAAGAACTGCCCAAAGAAGGTTCAACCAGCAGTTCAAGCACCCCGTGGACGAGCCTTTGCTATCGGAGCACCAGCTGCACGCCAGGACCCAAATGTGGTCACTGGTACGTTTCTCTTACATGACTTTTATGCATCTGTCTTATTTGATACTGGTGCGGATCAGAGTTTTATCTCTACCGACTTTGCGTGCCAACTAGATTCCATAGAGGAACAGTTAGACTCCCCTTACATTATAGAAGTAGCTAACGGGAAACAGATTTCAGTTAGCACAGTTTATAGAAATTGCCCATTGACACTTAGTGGTCATACATTTGCCATCGATTTGATACCGATGGAATTGGGTAGTTTTGACATCATTGTTGGAATGGATTGGCTTTCCTCTAACCGAGTGGAAGTTATCTGTTCTGAGAAGCTGCTTCGAATTCCATTGCCGAGTGATCGTGTATTGGAAGTTAAAGGGGATCAAGCAAAGCGAAGTGTCAAAATCATTTCTTGCATAAAGGCGCGTAAGTGTCTACAGAAGCGGTGCATAGCATTCCTGGCTCATGTGTTGGAAAAAGAGAAAGACAAGAAAAAGATTCAAGATGTACCAGTAGTGAAAGAATATCCTGAAGTATTCCCCGAAGACCTACCTGGTTTGCCACCTGCGCGACCGGTAAAATTTCGTATTGACTTAATTCCTGGAGCAACTCCTGTTGCTAAATCTCCTTACAGGTTAGCACCTTCAGAGATGCAGGAATTGTCAAATCAGTTACAGGAGTTACTTGACAAGGGTTTCATCAGACCGAGCTACTCACCTTGGGGAGCTCCGGTCTTGTTCGTGAAGAAGAAAGACGGATCGTTCAGAATGTGTATAGACTACCGTGAGCTGAATAAATTAACCATCAAGAATCGGTATCCATTACCGAGGATTGATGATTTGTTTGACCAACTGCAAGGAGCTCAATACTTCTCTAAGATTGACTTGCGGTCTGGATATCATCAGTTGAGAGTTCAAGATGAAGACATACCGAAGACGGCCTTCCGAACCAGATACGGGCATTACGAATTTATGGTGATGCCCTTCGGATTGACAAATGCACCAGCGGTTTTCATGGACCTCATGAACCGAGTGTGCAAGCCGTACTTGGATCAGTTTGTCATTGTTTTCATTGATGACATACTGATTTATTCCAAGACCAAAACAGAACATGAACAACACCTTAGAAAGATCTTGGAGCTGTTGAAAGAAGAGAAACTCTATGCCAAATTCTCTAAATGTGAGTTTTGGCTAAGAGAAGTTCAATTTCTGGGTCATGTGGTCAACAGTGAGGGAATTCATGTAGACCCTGCCAAGATTGAAGCGATAAAGAATTGGGACACTCCGAAGACACCGACGGAGATACGGTCTTTTCTGGGATTGGCGGGTTATTACAGAAGGTTTATCTCAAACTTTTCTAAGATAGCATTGCCTCTCACTAAGCTAACCCAGAAAAGCGAACCGTTTGTCTGGGAGCAGAAACAAGAAGATGCTTTTCAGACATTAAAACAGAAATTGTGTGATGCTCCAATCTTATCTCTCCCAGAGGGCTGTGATGACTTTGTTGTATACTGTGATGCTTCCCATCAGGGACTTGGTTGTGTGTTAATGCAACGGGACAAAGTCATAGCCTATGCGTCCAGACAGTTAAAGATTCATGAGAAGAATTACACTACTCATGATCTTGAACTGGGAGCTGTAATCTTCGCACTGAAGATTTGGAGACATTACTTATATGGCACCAAGTGTACCATATTCACTGATCACAAAAGTCTGCAGCACATCTTTGATCAGAAGGAGCTCAACATGCGTCAACGCCGTTGGGTTGAACTTCTGAATGACTACGATTGTGTGATCAAGTACCATCCGGGAAAGGCGAACGTAGTAGCTGACGCCTTGAGCCGGAAGGAACGAGTCAAACCCCTACGTGTTAGAGCAATGGGGATAACCGTGCAGACCAGTTTAAGAGACAAGATTATTCGAGCACAACAAGAAGCATTAGACCGAGGAAATCTGAAGAAGGAACTTGATTGCGGAGCAGAGAAACAATTCGACACGAAGCCTGATGGAATGATCTACTACCGGGAACGTATATGGATTCCGGCAGTAGATGAATTGAGAAAACTTATCTTCGATGAAGCACACAAGACTAAATACTCTGTTCATCCGGGTGCTGATAAGATGTACCAAGACCTGCGTGGATTTTATTGGTGGCCTGGAATGAAGAAAGACATAGCTGAATACGTCGGTCAATGTCTAACGTGTGCGAAGGTAAAGGCGGAACACCAGAGACCGTCTGGTTTACTGGAACAGCCTGAGATTCCTCTCTGGAAGTGGGAACAAATAGCTATGGATTTCATTACCAAGCTACCCCGCACTTCCAGTGGTCACGATACGATCTGGGTGATCATTGATCGTTTAACAAAATCTGCTCACTTCTTGCCTATGCGTGAGAACTTCACCATGGATAAATTGGCAAGATTATACATCAATGAGATAGTGGTACGCCACGGTGTGCCATTGTCTATTATCTCTGATAGAGATAGCAGATTTACATCCAGGTTCTGGCAATCATTGCAGAAATCTTTAGGGACACAGTTAAATCTGAGTACAGCTTACCACCCACAAACGGATGGTCAAAGCGAACGTACTATCCAAACCCTAGAGGATATGTTAAGAACCTGTGTATTGGATTTCGGTGGGAATTGGGACTCCCATTTACCACTGATTGAGTTCTCCAACAATAACAGTTATCACAGCAGTATCGGATGTGCACCATTCGAGGCTCTTTATGGCCGGAAATGTCGATCACCAATCTGCTGGACTGAAGTTGGAGACAATCGAATAACTGGGCCTGAATTGATTCAGGAAACCACTGACAAGATAGCTCAGATTCAGAAAAGACTACAAGCAACAAGGAGCAGACAAAAGAGCTACGCTGACAAACGGCGTAAGCCGTTGGAATTCCAAGTGGGAGACCGAGTCATGTTGAAGGTATCCCCATGGAAAGGCGTTGTACGCTTTGGAAAGAAAGGCAAGTTAGCACCAAGATACGTTGGACCGTTCGAGATCATCGAGAGTATTGGTCCTGTGGCGTATAGACTGAGATTACCTGATGAACTCAGTGGTGTGCATGATGTGTTTCACGTCTCAAATCTAAAGAAATGCCTTGCTGACGAGAGTCTTGTCATTCCAATTGAAGAAATTCAAGTGGATGAACAGTTACACTTCATTGAAGAACCTTTAGAGATTATGGATCGCAAGGTTAAACAACTGAGGCGAACCCGTATTCCTATTGTAAAGGTTCGATGGAATTCAAGACGCGGGCCCGAGTTTACTTGGGAACGCGAAGATCACATGAAGTCAAAGTATCCCCAGCTGTTTGAAGAGGAAGCTGTACCCGATAACAACTCTTAAAATTTCGGGACGAAATTTCTCTAACAAGGGGAGACTGTAACATCAGTGCCGGAACCGTCACCGGAACAGTGATCTCTACAGTACATGAACAGTAAAACAGGTACGGATCATATACATTTCAGTACTTTTCATATTCATATCAATTATCATTATCATAGTGAGTTGTCATAGAACAGTTTCAGAAACATTTAACAGAAACACAGTTCAGAACAATGGTTCTTAAGTCAGACAATTGTCTGGCAATACAGAACCATCATGTGATTATTTGCTTAGGATATATTATGTATAAACGTATGTGAGACTTTACAGAACAAAACACACGAATATTGCTATGTGAATGCTAAATTTACGGGTTATTCGTATCGGTGACGATCTGTACGAATAAATCTGAAAGTTTAATGTTCTGAGTGATGTTCTTTAATTAGAAAACAAGATTGAAAAGTATAGTTATCGTCGTGTTCGTACGGGTGACGATTCGAACGAATACGCGCGACAACCGTACATTTCGATTTAAACAGTTTATTAATATTTTAAATTTTAATAAATGAGAAGATATTAGTTTATTTATTAGGAATCACAACTTGGAATAATATTATAAATTATATTTTACGAGTCGTGTCGTTACGTCGTGAAAATCACGCGAACCGACATTTTACGCGAAACCGACCGAGACCGATCAACCGGGTAGGGTGAAACATTTATTATGGCAATTGAATGCCATAACCACACTTCACCAACCTCTCTCTCTCTCTAAGTCGTCACTTTCTCTCTCTAAAATTTCCAAACTTCTCTCTAAGATTTCGTGGCCATTTCTCAACGGATTCAAGCATAGTTGGTGCCAAAACGATCATATTGTGGTGTAGATCAAGGAAGTACAAAGAAATCAAGCTTTTACCCGTCGATTTTGAGGTAAATCTTCATTTTATTTTCGGTTTTAGTGGGTATCACGAACCCATTTCGTTTTGATAGTTTATTCGGTCCAAACACTTAGAAGACACATGGATAGACACGTTTGAGTAACTAGTATGTTTTAGAAACTAACTTGTAACAGATTCGGATTGAAATGATGAGAAGATGATGCAGGTTCGTGGACAATTTCGATCGGCCGAACTTTTTTTTGTCTTAGCCGAACCTTATGGGCCACGAACCTGTGTCCCTGCAACGAACCTGTCAACCTGACCACCCTGCAGACGAACCCTGTGCCAGCCTGCACCGAACCTTTGGGTGCCGAACCTCTCAAGGTTCGCCGGACTGGTTCATGGGCCGAACCTTACGTGAGACGAACCTAGGATGAACGAACCTTGGGTCACGAACCTGATAGCAACGAACCTAAGCCTTATAGGTTCGCCGAACCTAATCAGTTAAGGTTCGCCGAAACTAATGCTTAAAGGTTCGCCGAACCTATACCCATATCCTAATAGGTTCGCTGCCCTGAGTGGGATTGAACTCAAAATGTTGGTCAATTAAGGGAATTCAGTACCTAGGGCTATTGAAATTAGTTGTAAGAACAAGGAAATGACCATGCGAATACTCAAAGCTTTGAAATGGACTAAGGATCATGCATAAAGGGTTGGTGTTAATCTCAACATCTATACCTAACACTTAGAAATCCTATTCAAATGTATACAACTAATTTGGATTGTTCAATTATGCACTCCAAGCTAAGTTGTAAATTTAGGAGAACAAGAATCAAGTTGGGAAACAAAGAACAATCAAAGGACTTGGAATTGACCTAAATTGGGTTAATTCAAAGTTCTAACATGTTTAATTTATATGTTTCATGAAAATAACTTGTGTTTTAATAAATTAAATGACTTTAAATAATAGCTCATTGTTGCATTTTATAAATGTTATTGGTTTCTTCTAAAATTTGTTTATTATAATTGATTGGGATTTTGTTATAAGATAGACAATATAATTGTCTGGATTTGCTCTAAAAACAAAGGAAACTCTGCCGAAATTTTCTAAAATATAAAAGTAATGTTGTATAACTAACCATGGGATTTGGGATCATAAAAAGGGTAGCTAAGATAGGTTAGATCTTAGATACACTTAGTACTAAGACACTTAGTTGCACACACACAACAAGACCCAATCTTAGGCACAACGACTACTACGTTTACTTATCAAATCCGACTTCTTATAAAATAAATCAGGAACTGAAGATACATAGCTTACATACAAGAGCGCGCATTTTGTGTTAGATCAATTTACATAGCAGCACAGGTGAGTTCATTGCCCCTTTTCTAACATTTTTGTTTTAAAACGCGGGGCTGAGAAGCATGCGTAGACTGTTTACTTAAATTGTCTACTTTAAATGCTTTTAAATTGATATGTTTCATATATATAAATGTTATCCTGAACCATGTTTAGGAGGATTTTATGCAGGTTTTACTAAGCTTATTCACTTATATATTAAGTGAATAAACGAGTTAAACTAAACTTTTCAATAAGTCAAAACATTTCAAAGGAATCAAATCAAACATTTTGGGAAATCAAGTGGGTGAATTCAAGGGAATCAAATCAAACATTTTGGGAAATCAAGTGGGTGAATTCAAGGAATCAAATCAAACATTTTGGGAAATCAAGTGGGTGAATTCAAGAAATTAAATCAAACAGTTTGACAAAACAAGGGTGGGACTTCAAGACATCAAACAAAACAATCTTTGCAAAGATAACATTCAATGTTCTACAAACCAAGTGTTTGTTGGAAAATGAATCAAGTGTACAACCGATCAATGAATCTTGTATTCTATGATCAACACATCAAGTACATCTTGTGACAAAATCAGACGATCATTAAATCATTTTTAGGGGGTAGTATGTGAAATATCAGAGATAACATTTGCCAACACATTGAACTCAGAAATCCTATATTTCAAGAAGTCCTAGCTAGACTGATTGACTTGTAGGTCTTATGTTTGATGATATTTACAGAATTCCCTAACTACTAAGTACCTAGATTGACAGACTAGTCTACTCGAGTATGACCATAGGCCCCAATCATAAGGACTTAGATTTTATTAAATGTTTATTTACTTGTTTAATTAAGCATTTATTAAACTGTTTCTACAATTTCTGTGGTTGATCACTATTGTGATGGACCTAAGGAATCAACATAGATTCCAAATTGTTGTATTGACAGGAACAAAGGACTGGCGAATCATTGGGTTAAAGGTAGGGGTAAAATGCTTAATTTTCATTAACACCAATGTCCCATGTGGATTAGTATGTGGTGGGACGGCGTCTGGGCGGGGTTGTAGCCTCGATTCAGGGGTATGCCCTATATATAAGCATACCGATCCGGATGATACATGTGATGTTAATGAGATTAAGGTTGTTACCCGTGGGTTAAACAAAGGTTTTGTGAGAACATTAGAGTCATTGTGAACAAGAGTGTGTGATAGGTAAAGATGCTTAATTATCATTAACAACAATGTCCTATGCGGATTAGTATGTGGTGGGACGGCGTCTGGGCGGGGTTGTAGCCTCGACTCAGGGGTATGCCCTATACATAAGCATACCGATCTGGATGATACATGTGGTGTTAATGAGGTTAGGGTCTTTACCAAAGAAGGTTTTCAAATCATTTTCAAATACTAAACTATATGAACTCACCAACCATGTGTTGACCTTTATTTTTGCATGACTTCTCAGGTGACGAACAGGTCAATTAGGAAGTCATTTCTTTTGGACTAGGACTTCAGATAGAAGACTAGTATTTTGGACCTGCATACTTTTGAAGACATCATGATATAAATTATTTTGTATATCTTGTGTAAATACAAGATAGTCATTTATTGATGTTTTACAATAGATTTACATTGTTAAATTATAAACGTTACTGCTGTAATTTAACTTTGTAATTCTATTTTAATTAGCATTTCTCATTTATATCATGTGCAATGTAACAATCTGATCACTCCTGATTATCACTCTCGATATCGCGCCCCGGGAACCTTCCGCCCGACGGGGACTCCGATCCTACCCCGCCGGCTCGGGGTGTGACAATATACTAATACCTAAGGTCCTGATTTCAAGTAAATTAAGAACCATGGTTTACACAATCATAATCATATTCATAGTGCAAGAGACAATCATGAATCAATCATGAATCAATCAAGAGTTGGGATCCTAGCTTCGAATATAAACGGCGGCCTAGCTCTGGCATACTGAAGTGGTGGTGGGCTGGCAGCTGGGCTGGCAGTTAGTCAATCATATGAGATACAATCATGTGTGATACAATCATAATGTTAGTCAACCATAGGTGAAACAATCATTGTGTGAATCAAGTTGTGAACATTCTTTAAATGTAAAGCTTAAGTGAAATTATTAAGTGATTACATGTTTAGTACTTACTAAAATATATTAACCAGAAAAATGTAGAGCACACGTATGATTTAGTTCTACATGTTAACAATTTTTATTAGGTGCACACATGCTTTCAATCATAATTCAACCTTAGATTCAATTACAGTTCAGTTGATCAAAGATCGTGGGATTCTTTATCAATGGAACATACATATACATCAAAACAATCGTGTTGCCAAATGCTAGCAAGGGCACGATGGTGGTATATCGAAGCGGTGGTGGGCTGGTGGCTGGGCTGGCAGTTTGCTTGACCCTACGTATGCCCTATATATAAGCTATCTTCGGTAAACTGGGAAAGTGTCAGTGTGTAGGTTTGGTGGGGTAATCTTATGAAACATTGTACACAATCATTTGAGAAGTATACTAACCGGTTAAATGTTATATGTTAACTACCTTTTAGCTATACTTGTGCATATTACAATTGAATGATATTTTTGGTAGCATGGATATATTACTAATTTTATTTTATAAATTCAATTGTAAAATTTATCATTTCTGACCCACTTTTGACTTTCTCTTCATAGAATGCCTCCTCGACGTAACACTAACGGCGAGGATTCAACAAGTGGCAACGATGATGAGATCAACAAAATTGCCCGAATTATCGCCGTACATATGAAGGAGGTTATTCCTGGCATGGTCCCTGATATTACCCAGAATCTTCGGGGAAGTACCAGTGATTCAGCAAACAAACACCAACCCTACGAGAACTGCTACTTTCACTTTCAAGCAGTTCAGTGATGCAATGGCTGGAGAGCATCGATGATATCCTTGACTTCACTGGATGCCCAGAAAACCTGAAGGTAAATATGGCCTCAAGCGCTTTTCACAAGGGCGCACTCACCTGGTGGAATTCTAAAAAGAACACAAGAGGACGTGAGGTTGCTTTAGCCTTAACGTGGGAGAATTTCAAGAAGCTACTTGTGGAGCAGTTATGTCCACGCCATTAGTTGAAAAAGGTGGAGGCCGAAATGTCGATTTTGGCCCAAAACAGTGGCGAAAATGCAAAGTATACAACTCGTTTTCATGAGTTGTGCATCCTGGTGCCACATCTGGTTACTCCTCTATCTCGCAAGATAGAGAAGTACATTGAAGGTTTACCCCTAGTCATTAGGGGAAGTGTTTTGGGAAGTAATCCTACTACCTTGAAGAAATTCACCCCACGTTTCACGTGTCTTACCTGAGAAAATGTTTATGGGATGAAAAATTACGAGTTCCTTTGCAAGATATTGTGGTGGATGCTAACCTGAATTATGTTAAACAACCAACCCAAATAATGGATCATCAAGAGAAGAAGATGAGGAACAAAAGTGTAAAATTAGTCAAATTACTATGGGGACGTTGAAAGAGGTCGGAAGCTACATAGGAGACCGAAGAAGAAATGCGAGCACTACATCCATACTTATTCGGTACGGAAATAGTTTTGGGGATGAAACTCTCTTTTAGGGGGGTAGAATAGTAACATCCGTAAATTCTTGTTATGATAAATAAAAAATTATAAACATTAAATAATAAATATTTTGAATTTAAAATATGGGGTTGTCGTATTCAGCAGAAGAAAGGACGAGGGAGTAATATTTAAAGTCAAAGTGATGTTGATTTGTCATCAGAACCGTACTACTAAATATAGTAAAGATTCCAAACCATGTGGTATACTGTAAAAAGAAAAAGTGGTAAAAGAGAGTAGGTAGAATACAAACCATTAAAACCAAATCAAACTAAACAGTAAAAGGATAAGGTTTTGGGGTAGAAGTGTAAATGGAAAGAAATACTAATTCGGGTAATAAGACCGAACACGTGAATCTTTACCGATCCGCTTGGTTTCCAAAATTAGTATAAAAAGGGAAGCCACCACCCCTCTCCTTCATTCATAACCAACCAAAATTAAGAAATACACACAGTTCAATAACTCTCTCTTTCCGGTAGAGTAAGAACTGAGAAACCCTGTTTCTTTAAAGACGGAAGCTGCGACGAAGCTTCCGACAAGTCCGATCAAGGGGAATTGTTATTGCATGTCTAAGTCTCTGCTTGAACTACCAAGATTCCACTTCTGGGTAGGTAGAAGCCCGAACTATAACCCGCACAGTGGCAGGACCCATCTCTATGGTGACGGGGTGAGGGGTTGTTATTGCATGTCAAGAATTTCAAAGCCCTAGCAATTATGACACCGTAAGAAACTGCGGGGTCATGCCTTAACCTAGGGTTTGCATCTAGATTATACAATTAAGGTTGAGGAATTCTTATTGCATGTCACATCTCCTTTCAAATTCTAACCCTAAAAATAATAGAGAATAATGGGGGTTTAAGATACTTGAAAGATTGGGGTAAAGACCCAAGTCTAAAGAGAAGATGGTGACAGGGGTCGGAAATAAATGATGCCAATATTCCATTCACAGATCTACCAAATTGGACTGAATAATTTTGTAACAACTATGAGAGTTAGGGCAAAAATTTAGTTACTTGATTGGTGGACCAAACCTGTGAACTGGAGTACTTTTCATCAAAGAAGGGAAAATTTAGGAAGAGAAAACCAAAAAGAATTAATTATGTATAATTTGGGTGTTTTATCTTGTAACAGGTTTTAATTACTTTTCAAATGTATAATTACTGAAAGCAATTGTTTGTTGTGTAAGATGAATTTAGAATTATAAAATAATGATTTGGCAAAATTGATAAAATTTAAAGAAAAAGGGGGAAAGTTAATTAATGATTAAATTTGGTAAAATTTCATTAAGTTGATAAGACAAATGTAAATAAGTACTGAGAAGTATTTGTTAACAGACAAGGTATACTTGGTATCAATATAAAAGAATAATCGCAAAAAAGATTCATGAAAAGTGAACAAAGTAACTAGTACTTGGAACATTTGCGAATGAGTAATCCGAAGTGATTGCGAACAAGTAACTAGTACTTGGGACATTTACAAATGAGTACTCTTGAGTGATTGCGAAAGTAACTAGTACTTGGAACATTTGCAAATGAGTAATCCGGAGTGATTGCGAACAAGTAACTAGTACTTGGAACATTTACGAATGAGTACTCTTGAGTAATTGCGAACAAGTAATTAGTATTTAAAAACAATTGCAAATGAGTAATCTGGAGTGATTACGAATAAATAGATAAATACCTGGGATATTACGAATAAACATTTGTGAACATTTGCAAATAAATGAATTACCCATAATATGATTACGAATAACTATTCACAAATAATTAACAGATTTGCGAATGAGTAACAATAAATTTGCGAATAAATAAATTCTTAACTTTAGCACTTCTGCGAATGATCAAGACATTCGTAAAAAATTACAACACTGAATAAAACCCTTTGGATATTATTATAGGTCATTGATACTTGGTTGATAACTTAAAGGAAGCAAGTTGAAAGGAACAACCAGGTGAGATCTCGATCGGATGCTCCACTTTAAATATGTTTTGAGCTGGCACATAATGTTAAATATACATGTTATTGTAAATACGTAAAGTATAGTTTTAGATTTTTATTGTGGCTTATGCATCGACTAATATAGTCACAATACTGTCGGTCTCATAGTGTTGAGATTTTACCTATTCGCTCGGGGAGGAATATCCCTAACACTTGTGTCATGTAAAGGGAGTTAATTGATCAGTTAGCTTAAGGTGGCTGGTGACGACTGGCCTGGTAGAGGGTGAACGTGACCCTAAGACAGTGACTCATTTATATGTTGCCTCGTTAATTTTACGATCTTAATATATATGTGAATGAATGATAGTTCAAGAATTTTTTTTCTCTTTATGATTGGGGTTCTAAAATAAAAATCATTGAGCTATCTGTATTTATTATACCCACTTTCACATATATTGAATCTTAAATATGCAAAAAAAACTTAGAACTCACCAGTGTATGCTGAACCTATCTTCGTTATGTGCGAGGTAACACATCCGGGAAAGGGAACAAGGGAAAAGCAAAGATGTAGGATAATGGTGCAGATGAGCGAAATAACTCGTTAGGAAAACCATTGCGAAGAAGTCTCATCTCCATTATTTCCTTTAAATGGTTATGTTTTGTTGTATATACAGATTAATTCTTGTTATATCAAAATTTGGATTATAAATACTCTGTCTATTTGATGTGGCTAGAATGTATGGTCTGAAATCATGAATGGTAAAATAGTCCGCTGATTGTTGAGTTAAAATCATTCATGAGTTGTGATTAACTAATGAGTGGTAGCACCGGAAGTCGGGGCTCCAAAATGATCTTTATAGGTTTCTAAACAAAGTGCATTGTCTCGTCAACACTCACTTCATCGAGAGGTATATGAAGATTTTCATCGGCTATACATTTTTTCAGATTTGAAACATGGAATGTAGGATGCACATTTGAGAGTTATTAAGGCAATTCGAGTCGATAAACTGCTTTACCAATCCTTTCAGAAGTAAATGGATCAGAGCAACAACCTGTTACATGGAGTTGCAAAAACATAAAACCATCAATTTGATTAAAGGTACCATTCAAAGGTTTCGTCCTTCTACAGTTCGCTCTAGTTGAACATACTCCTTCAGCCAAAAAACTGAAATCGAACAACCTGCAATACAAAACTAAAATTTAGAATATAACCTATCAAATAAGAAATTTAGAATATAACCTACAATATACATACATATTAGATCGTCGCATACCTTCCAAATGTTGTATGAGATTGAAGACCAGTGGTGTTTCGAATTGTTGTCTGAGATTGAAGAGCATTGGCATGTAATGCACATATGTTTGCAGGGAAGTATTAAACAACCGACTATGATCACAAAAATCATGGCACATATATTTGCAATTGTCACAATCAATTGAACAAACATGCTCTGCCACGAAAAACAAAGAACTTTAAGAATTAATAATAAATAAATAAATACAACATTAAAATGACTACCTCCTTGATTCCAGCACATAATAACCCTGTAACAACAAACGCTAAAATTGTTACACCAGATAATTATTTTTTAAAATAAATGACAACTCATGAGATTTGTATAATGTCAAATGAATGCACCAGATTAGTTGAAATAGAATGAGCAACTACTTATCCACCAATTATATATTCCATAAACAAAGCCCAGCCGATTATCCAAGCAAGGCTGAAATATTACAAGATACTAATATCAGCATCCAAAAGTTTTGCACCAGAGATAAGCAAGATACTAATGGAGCATACCCAAATCATTTAGTTCTAAATCAACAACACAAAATTAGGAAAACCACTTCTCATAACCTGGAAGAAAAAACACAACATAAATGTGTTGATTATTCATGTAATTATTAATTAAAGTATATTTAATCCGCACGATGCGAAAGAGGTGACAGTTTAAAAACACAACGATCTGCATCTACTATTCGACAGCCAGAGTAGAGTCATCAGCCATTAAACAATAGTTTGATAAAACTAACCTAGTTATGTAGGTTCAAAAGGCATTTAGAACACAAATTGCAACAGTGAGCTAGTTGCCATGTTTTTCTTCCATTATATCTTCAATTAACATAAACCCAATTTAACAAAAAAAAAATAACAATAAAAGTTATAAATTTCGATCACATCATCTTGATCTACCAATTCACATTTAAAATTTCCGATAATTTTGAAAAGATAATATATAACAAAAACTCAACTCAACAGAAAAATAAAAAGAAAGATAAAAATAGATCCATAAAGCCCTAAATAACACTAAAAGTTGCACATGATGATAAGAAAACTAAAATTATACAATTATTGATCAAGAGTGTTAAACAACTTAAGATTATAGAAGAGAAATAAAGAAAGCCAGAAGAGAAAAATACCACACATAGGTAGTTGGTAGTCTTATCCATCAATCATCTAATAAACAACCCCAATTCCCTTTGGTGTCTCACCTAAAATGCTAAAGCATTTTACTTGTCTCGAATTGTATAGCAAGTTGAGCTTGTTCAGGACCCCTTCTTTCTTTCCATAATTATTGAATTGACATATTGTTGTCGTGCTTTATACCCTTCCTAAAACAATTATATTGAAAATTGCAATTGAAATTGAGCTCAAAATCAACATGAAACGTGAAACCAACAACGTTGTTCACAAAAAACAAGTTAATCAATGAACCAAAATACCATCAAGTTATTAGAAAATCAAGCATTATGCGTTTGCTTTAGAACAAAATAACAATCTAAATAAATCATAAAACATAAGTGATGAAATCAACAATGCTTTCCTCAAAAAATAGGTTCATCCTTTTTTGAGTTAAAGATTATTTACAATTCAATTCGCAAATAGAAATTGGAAAAAATTGGCTCTACAATTCTTGACTGCCTATTTTAATACCTGCAAAATATAATCAAAATTTCAAGTAACATTTGCATAAATCCACAATCAAGATAATCAATCACACATTTACACTACATAATTCTCAAACATAATTGAAAATTTTCTTAAGAAAATTGATTTGAAAAAACGAAAACATACTTAAGGCCGCTAGATGTTGGCCTTTAGATCCCGTATCATTTCCGTTTCCCGGTTTCTCTAGAGCTAATCACGGATATGATTATCTTAGGCATCGGTCAGAACCATCTTAAAAAAATAAACCCTAGAAATATATAGATAGGAGAAGATCAAAACCAAGGAAGCGAAAAACATACAGAGTTTAGATCAAGAACACGATGAACAGTAAAGGATCAAAGGTTAGCATCCATAGTCAATCGTAAGAAGATATCTCCTATATTCCATGTGGATGCAGACGTCAACGACGGTGTAAGGAATGGGATGTCGAAGGGCACCTGAATCGGAGAGGTGGTGGTCTGTGATGCCTAACTCACCATAATCGGAGATGCACCTGAATCGAAGATCGAGAAGCTCCGGAAGCGACGTGGGAAGAAGCAGATCGAGAAGAGTTTTGAGGAGTGTGTTTGAATTTGGGTTGCATTTGAAATGAGTAGGTTTTTATCCCGCTTGTTTTTCAGGGGTTAGAATGTGAAAGGAGGCTTGTACCTCAAGCTTAATAACTTATACATTTCTTAATTTTAAGACATCCCACTTTCTCTCACCAATATGCATTATATATAGTTATAAGATATATATATATATATATATATATATATATATATATTTGAGTATTGATCTTGAAATAGACAAAATAAGTGGCCCTTGATGGCAAGTAGATAGTCACAGCAGACAACTATACCCTGAAAATGACAAAATACCAAGTTCGTGACAAAATTCGTTGCGTCAGTAATAAGGTTATCTTTAGTACATTTTATCGACTAAATGCATTTGGTTGGCAAATCGATTTGTCATCTTATGTGCAATTAATTGGGTCATTAATACGTATTGCTTTTAATAACTTTATCTTTATTTTATTGCTGTTAATTTCAGTCTAGCATTATCGTCGTGTGCAATGAGTTATTTGTATGCCATGAACATTACTTTTCTACAATGCGTAGTCTTTAATTATTATTTTATTCTATCATTTCTATTACACAATGAAAAGTTCATTTAATCACCGAGAAAAACCCAAAATCTAGAGAATTTGAAGTTTAAAGGATTGTTTGCTTTATTAAGTGTTGAGTTAGAAATCTGAATCATTGAAACTCTGGTTAAAATTTAATGATTAAGAGACTTTCTAATTAATAAATAGGTGTTTTTTTAGAGAAATAAACAGTACAGCCTTTGATTGAATTAAAGGTAGCCTCTTAATGAAATATTTATTAGATTCTCTTGTATAACCGGAAATGTATTTGATAAGATTACTACGTATCTGGCAGTGTAAGTGCAACTAGAAGGCCGGCATGCTGCTACTTAGGAGAACAACACAGAGATCAAGATCTGTAGTTACTTTGTCTTCAATGAAGCAAAAGTGGAGGAGGATGTGGCTACTCGAATTCTGACTTTTGGTCAAGCCAGGGGATACAAAGAAAATTCCGTGTCTCTATATACTAGTGGCCACATGTTAATAATCTCTAGCTAGTTGTCTTATATTACTTTAAAATTTTAATTATATATCTTACGTCACCCCCAGAGCCGGCCCCGAGAATGAAAAAAAATTCCGGGGCCTGGGTCGAGAAAAAAAATGGGCCTTTTTAGGGCGGTCCTGAAAATTGAGGTGCCCAGAATCGAACCGTATTTGTAACTGAAAATCCCGAACCAAATTCGGTTTGGTTTCTAATTGTATCCGAATTCTGAATTCGGTTCCTAACCGTATCTGAATTTCGGTTTTTGGTTCAGTTTTCGTTACAATTTTTTTTAATACGGTTTGTTTGATTAACCGATTAAACCGATTCTGATTTAAATTTTTTTATCTTATTAATAATATATAAGGTTGAATTCAGTTTGTTCGTTTTTAGCCAGTTTATTGGACTGAATTCAGTTTATTTAGATAGGTTTATTCAATTTTTAACCGGCTTACTTGGTTTTTAATCGGTTTATTCGGTTTGTTCATTTTTGATTGAAACCGAACTAAACCACTTCTAAAATTCGGTTCGGTTTTTAGATAGGGAAAAAATTGAAAACTAATTAAACAATACCAAATAAATCATTAACAGAACTGATGAACACTTTTAGTTTAAAATGACTGAAAGTGTAAGAAAATTACCTTTTGTACCCTTTAAACAATTATGTGTTTTTAGATGGTTATTTACACATTTTTTATATAATATATAATAAAATTAAAATTTCGGGCCCCCTAAAATGTCGGGCCTAGGGCGGTCGCCCACCTCGCCCCTCCCGAAGGCCGGGCTTGGTCACCCCTAAACTTAAACTCAAATACGCCAACATGAACATCAAATGCCCGTTTATCGAAAAGCTCAAACGCCTGTTTAACCATGGTTGGGCTGTGTATGATGACTGGTTTTAAAACAGTGTGAGATTAGACAAATTTTCGTGGTTTCAATTCACTTAAAGTAATCTATCTTTTGTTTCCATTTGCTCAATGTTTAATATACGTAGTACTTGCTTGTTATGTATAATCAAACGTAAAATTTTAAGGGGTGGTCTATTCTCACACCACTTTTCTTATCGCATATTGTTTCTATAAACAACAACAACCTTACCCAGTATATTCCCATTTTTCAGTATGGTCTGGGAGGAAGGATAGATACAAACCTTACCCCTATCCCAATTGGGATAGAGAGGCTGCTCTGAAAGAGTCTCCGATTCAAAGTTATCGTTTGAAGTTGATTATCCCAATAATTTTAACGTTATTTTCACAAATAACTAAAATACGTTAAAATTAGTGCACTTTTACTTTTGTCCCTTAAGGGCCCACACATATATACATTATATGCGTGCACCGCAAATGAGGCGTTTTTATAAACATCTTGATTAAATAACGACTTTACTTTTTTAAAAATTTGAAAATATCAAAAAGTTTAAAAGTCCAACCGAAGGATTGTTGGGTGTAATAAACGAAAAACACAAGAATTTTTTAAAATTACAAGTTAACGAAAGCGGAATTTATGTTAATAAGATATCACTATCAATTGAACAATAAATAAGAAAAAAAACAAAACATAATTAGTTCAAGCTTTTAGTACATTCTCTGAACTATTGTAAAAGTTGAAAGATTCATACAACTTTCATCTACATATTACAAATGAGAGATTATACATACAAGGAAACATATTTACACTCGTAAGTATGCAACACTAGACTACACTAGAAACAAAACAAAAGTTATTCTAGTATATTGTGTGATTTGACAAGAAAAACTAAATTAATTAAAATTAATGCAAATTGAACTACTTTGACTCTACATTTATTGCTCTTGATACAAAAGTTTTGAATAAGTCTTCATCAATATATAAGATCTTAAGATAATATTTTGGCTATCATAGTTGTCCTGAAGGTTGATAGCTCCATTCAGACTAAGAGAAGAATGTTACTTGTCTTGATTAGTGTTAAGAAAATTAGTTTTGCCAAAAGTTTCAAATAGTATTCAAAATGGTAGAGAAGTTTTGGTTGGATCAGACTAGTGTAGCGGAAACCATTTGTTGTCAAATGTTGTTAGGCATTTGAAACTTCATGTCTTCGGAAGATTCATTTTCTTTTAAAGTTGCATGTCTTCGTAAGCTTCATTGCAAAATCGCAAGAGTAAGGTTTTTTTTTTGGAAACTATATATTTTCCGAAGGTTTAGTTATTCCTTTTGATTACCAAAATCTTGAGAAGGTTAAAACTATCCTTCTGAAGCTTGTTTGGACATAAGGGATTTTGTCACACCCCAGGATTAGTTATTCCTTTGGACATAGCACATTATAATATGAGAACTCTAATCTACATTGACAAAATAAAGTTAAGTTACATGTCTTAATAATTTAAACCTATTACAAATTGACTTGGACATCTAGGATGTGGCCCAGATGTTTCGGTAAATTTCTTGCAAAAGAGCAAGTCTTAAATCTTATAGACTAAGAGGCCTTGTAAGATTTCATACAGGAGTTGTAGATTCCTCTAATTGATCCTATCTTTCTCTCTCTTAAAGGAATCTTGCTAAGAACATGTAAAATCTGTCAACAGTAGGTTGGTTAGTTCACGCGAGTTTTAAAATATTAGGGTTTAAGAAAATTCTTTCTGTTCGCAACGGTTTTCAATATGGTGTGTGAACGGTGTTGAAAATGCGAATGGATTACACAAGTGTTTAATTCTAAACCTAATTACTGACGTCATCTCAAATCATCGAAGGTAGTTTATATGTAGGGCATAACAGAGCCGAGACTCAGCCGACATCCCACCACCCCTTCGATAATCCACGAGGATGTCCTTAACAGAAACCAGACCTCTTCACTTCTGTACTTCTATTCGACAAGACAAACGCTTTAGAAAAAGAAATGTCTTGAGGAAAGAGTGTATGCTTTATCTCCTGATATAGGAAACTTGTTTTGTTTTGCTCATTGAAAATCACATAGTCACACTCCTTTCCTATTGGTTTTATCAACGTATGTTTTGTACTCATTTCAAAATCGTTCAAGCATGGTTTTGAAAATTGTTTGCCTTAAAACCTCAAACTTGATGCTTGATTTAGGTTATTAGCGTGATCTGTCCGTAATATCACACATGTGATCATTTACCAAACCTAATTGATATGCCTTTGTTGATCCGATCCAATGGATCTGATCCGATATTTGACTTTTGTATGTATGCGTGTAACGTACCAGCCTCAGCATTGAAGGATGGTCAGACTTATGGTACCATCTACGTTACCGTCGGTTAACCCGCGTCAACTAATGGTAAATGACTCTTGAAAGAGACTTACTTTAGAAATGCTCTGCGAATTCTTGATGTGTATGTAGTATGGAAACATATTCTAGTGATTTAACCTCGACAGATACTATACTAAACTTGTTTGTTTGATTTGGATGTGTAACTTCTGCTCTCAAGCTGTGTTCGTTTTCTAACTGCGTCCAAATTCTCAAATATCAATGTTTGAGTTTGAAAAATGTTGATGATGATGCAATGAACGCTGAGTAAAATGAATTAAAATACACTTATTCGAATATCATTCGCATAAGAGGTTGAGGGTTGTTTTCTCTTTTTAAGTCTGAAAATAAATCTTATTCGAATAAAATTTGAATAGGAGGGTTCATGTTCTCAGCATGAAATGATTTGCAAGGCAGAAAATTGAAAACATAGGGGGTCTATGAACTCACCTGTGGTTATGTGTCACACCCCGGGCTGGCGGGAACGGATCGGGTTTTCCCGTCGGGCGGAAGGTTCTCGGGGCGCGATATCTTAAGTGATAATCGAATGATCAGATTGTTTACATGGCACATAATAAATAATGAGAAATGCTAGCATGACATATAATTATAGAATTACAAAGTTAAATTACACAGTACGTGTTCATAATTTAACTAAGTAAATCTACTCCAAAAGAATCGTGTAGTTTCTATCTTGTAACTGTACAAGATATGCAAAAAGATTCACAATGTCATCAAAATATATGCATCCAAAAGTAAGCTAGGTCTTCTAAAAGTCCTCTAGCTTAATCACTGATGCTGGTTAACTTGACCTGTCCATCACCTGAGAAAACATGCATTTAAACAAAGTCAACACTAGGTTGGTGAGTTCATAAGTTTAGTAACTGAAAACCATTGAATGTATGTTAGTCGTTCACAATGTTTCACACAAATTGTATTGATAATTGAATCCCATGTTTCACACAATGTCCTCTCCATGGTTATATGTACAGATGATGTCTCATCCAATCAAGACATAATTGTCTCTGTTAGCTATTCCTTTCGGATTAGCCCGGCGTGTAAGATATCATACTCGATATCAAGAGCGAGACCTAGTAGTCTCGGTGACTGTCAGTACTAACCAGTCCGGCGTGTAAGATATCATACTCGATACCTAGGTAGGGACATAATAGTCCCAGTAGCTGTCACCCCTGTCCAGCCCGGCGTGCAAAGTGTTCTACTCATGATTCCTAGTTTGAGACGTAATAATCTCAGTAGCTGTCATTAATGACCAGCCCGGCGTGTAAGATATCCTCCCACAATATCTATTGGAATGAATACGTTCCCTAGGTTTGATGAATGTTATCAATTAGAATGATAGCACCCCTCGTGCCCGGTGTGACTTCATTAAATTACCCCAATCCCTGGTGATTAGTATTCATAGTTTACCCATCTAATCTATGGTTGTGTAACTGGCATCCTATGACGGTTATAAGCTGTACTCTATAGAGTCTTAATAGGTAGTGATAGTATGTGTGGGAAAACCATCCCAAAAGTGTGCGCATGCGATATCCTCCTCGATATCACAAGTAACGGTCTCAACTGTTATCTCGTTGTTGAGTGCTATTACTAACTTGAACAGAGTGTTATAAGAACTCGTCTTATACACAATGTTAGTAATGTGTGAATGATCTTGTTATCATGAAGTTACATTACCATGATTGTCATTCTTGTTATCAGTAATTGTTATTGGCATGTTATCCCTTGGTTTCCCCGGTGTCCTATCGTGTAAGAATAATGCACGGTTGTAAGATATATTCTTAGCAACGTACATTATTCTATTGTGTTTATGTATCATGATTCTAGATTAGCATGTAGCATCCTCGCTATTTCAGGTATGATCAATTCAAGCAAGCATGTATGTAATGATAAACGATAATAACGATAAACAATTATTATCTAAATGATAATATAAGCAATATGTAAATAGAAACTTTTAGGTAATTAAAAGTTTAGCATGTTTCTCAGCCCGAGCTTTGAAATCAGTAAAGATTAGAAAAGTGGCATATGAACTCACCTTGTTGTTGTAGGGTTGACTTAGCTTAAAAGAATGAAGACACGCGCTCCTTGATTGAATTTGTTGTATGTTCAAGATCCTGTATTGATTTCATGTTGTAATTGCCTTGTAAGTATTGAATTATTGTAATTTGTGCGAGTGTAGGTGTTAACCCTAAAGTTGGTTAACACTTGTGAGTCTCAGTCCTTATTCGGCCCCGTTTACTTGGTTTGATTCATTTGACCTAACACTCAAAATCATTTGTTAATTCATTCAAACCCATTGTATTAGGTGTTGTGAATAGAAATCCACCACCTTGTCAACTTGTAATAACTTAGTTTGATAACCTAGTGCAGGTTATCATAGTTAAATAGTCTAAAGTGTTAATTTTTCACTTTAATATTGTTATCGAGTGTGGGTCTTGGGCCGAGTAAGTCATGATGAGTCGTGTGATGGTATTGGGCTACGTAGATCAAGGTGTACAGTCGGGCCGATTAAGGGCCATAGTGGCCAAATTCCCTATGTTGGGCCGAATTCCATAAACTGTTGGGCCGGCTGTTGGACTTTAACAAAGTGAACCGAATCCACTCCCTGGGCCGGTTGAGCTCTTGTGTGGGACTAAGGAGATCATGGGCCGATTAATCCCATCTCGTCCCTTGGGCCGAACCAAACCATTGGGCCATGTGATATTATCGGGCTTTGCAATCGTATGGGAATGGATCGGTTATGCCTCATGGGCCGATTGATGAGAAGATTGGGCTGCACCAAGAAACTAGGCATGTTTATAGGTGTTGGGCCGAAAGAAAACTCATAGGTTTAATAGTTGGACCGTGAAAATGAGATGGGCCCCAAACCACACTGATTCAATAAAACAAGACACTGGCTACGTGACTTAGAATGATCCGGAGGAAATTTTGGGCCTGAATCTATCATGGGCCTGCTGTTCACCGAATAATTCAATGGCCCAGAAGGTTCGGTCGAAGGAACACACGTTGAGGCAAGTTCGGTTGGTGTGTCTGGGTTCGGTGGCTGAATGTCCAAACAGAGAGCGAAGGTTCGGCTGTGTTGATGATGGTTCGCTTAGTGTTTGCCATGGAAGGTTCGGTGAAACCAACAGGTTCGTCTGATGATGATGAAGGTTCGGCTTGGCAGGAGATTCGCAGCAGCTCCATGGTTCGTCTAAGAAGCTGATTCCCTGCTCAGGGTTCGGGACTCCCTGCATGGCAGGTCCATGATAATAGCAAGGTTTGTTGTCAGTTAGGGTTTCGCAGAAGGGTTCGTCACTCATGGAAGGTTCGTCAAAGTTGGTTCGTAGCCTACATGCGTGAAACAAGGTTCGCTTGTGTGGGGCTCGACCACACCAAGGTTCGGTAGGCCTACGCCCCTCACCCACGAACCTGTACCCATCATGTCATCATCATCGGTTCTCTGCATACACCGCTACTCACCCGTAATGATGTTTAACAGCCGGCCGTATTGGATATTGTCCGCTCTGCCCCACCGGGCTCACGGATTTGCTTTTGGTTATCCGGGTGAAAACTTCTCAGGGAGGTCACCCATCCCTGGATTGCTGCCACCTGAGCACGCTTAACTGTGGAGTTTTCATGTGCTCCACAGCCAACTAAGCCCAAAACGCGTCCAATAGAGAAGGTCTCCACTCCCTCTTATAAGGAAGTTTCGTTCCCCATGGATGAATCAAGAAGAACACTGATTGACTAGTAGGGGTTGACACATAGGTCAACACGCGGCGGCCAATCAGTCTGTCTTACATGACTCTGACAATGAAGAACACTGATGACTAGTAGAGGTTGACACATAGGTCAACACGCGGCGGCCGACAGTCTGTCTTACAATGTCCAAAAGTTTATGCATACAAGTCTCAAGCCTTCACATAGTTTCACTGATGACTAGTAGGGGTTAACACATAGGTCAACACGCGTCGGTCAATCAGTCCTTGGTTTAAGCATTCAACGTTTCAAGCATTCGAGTGTTCAAGCATCCAAGTGTTCATGTATTCCCAGTATATTGTGCATTCAAGTATTCATGTATCTCAAATGTATCAAGCATTCACGTGGTTTCAAGTATCTCAAAGTATAACAAGTATTCACGTGTTTTCAAGTATTTCAAGTGTGATAGCATCCAATTGTTTCATGTATCTCACGCATATAAGTATTTCTAAGCATATATGTTTCAAGTTAAGTTTAAGCAATCATTGTAAGTGTAAAGTAATTTAATACTTTACTAAGAGTCTAACACATTATCTTTCTGAAATAATTGTATAAAGCATTAGTGTTTAGCATTGAGTATTTTCAAAGCCTTAAGAGGTTGTATATATATTTAACCATAGAGTTTATAAGTTAAACCCCCATTGTATAGTTGAGCACGCAACTCATAACCTAAGTATTTAGCTCAAAGTTTAAGTGATAAGTTTATGTTATAAGCGTTTAGCATCAGATTTAGGCTTCAAGTCTATAATGTAAGCCTCAAGTATATAGTTTAAACTTCTTGTTTATAGTATAAGTATCAAGTTTATAGTTTCTCAAAGTATACTAGTTTCCCATTTGATCACCCAGGGTTTGTGTAATGTAATTACGTATAAAGTAAATAGCGTTAGCTATTTACACTATGGTCTTAGTCTTTGGTTTCCCACCCAAGCATTTCAAATTCAAGTATTAGTATAAGCTTTGTAAATATGCGGAAAAGAATTTAATAAACATTTCAATAATTGTTTAACATTCTTCTCAGTCCCGAAGTAAAACAAGAGGTTTAAAAAGGGACAAATGAACTCACCTTGTAGTTGTTGTAGTTGACTTAGTCTCAAACAAGAATGCACGCGCTCTTTGTTTTAATTGATATTGTTTTCACGATCCTGTATTTATTTACGATGTTTGAACTTGTAAGTATAAGTTTGTAGGGGTTTTGTGTGTGTATGTGTAGGTGTTAGCCCCAAAGTTGGCTACACGCGTAAGACTTGGTCATGATCCCCGTTCGGTCCCGTATATTTGATTTAAGTCAATAACATTATAAGTTATCATCTTGTTATTAGTTATAATCCATTTGCTTTGATATAAGACTTAGTGCTTATTTTCCAATTCCACTTTGTTGATCTTGCACATTTTGAGCATTTATTGCATAATTATGAATTAATTAAACAAACAATCTTTTGACATATATTGTTTTGATCTTATGAAATGTATTAAATCCATGTGGGCCTAAAATGGAATGTGGACCGAACAATGTGACCAAGTTACTTGTTGGGCCTCCGTGTAACAAGTTGGGCCTTGGGCCCAAACCTATGGGCCTTGGAATAGTCTTGAGCGATTGAGAGTTGTTAGGCCTATTTGGAATGTGTGGGCCAAAATCAAGAACTCAAGGGCCATTTAAGTGAGTGAGCTAAGTGTAAAGGCCAGGTTAGTCCAATTAGGTTGAATGATCAATTGGACTCAAGTTGGGCAAAGGTGGATCAAAATCAGGAGTTGGGCCAGCAATGGGCCAAATGGGCTGGCCTAACTGTTGGATTTAGCCCAATAAAGGGTTGTTGGGCCTAATATCAGGTTGGGCCTGATAAATGGGCTGATTTATGCGTGGGCCTAAATTGTATCATATGGACTCATCTTTTAAATATGTTGGGCCTGAAATAAATGTGTTGGCCCAAGTAGGTGAGATGGGCCTCGATCAAACTGGGCTATGACAAAAGGCCTTGGGCCAAATAAAATCGGTGGTCGCATGAAGGCCTGCTTGGAAAAAAGATGTGGCTGCCGAATGAAGATAACCACCGATTGAATGTATTTCGGCCGAATAGGTGCGACTGGCGAATGACAGAAAGGTGGTGGTCGAATGGTGGTGCTCATCGAATGAGGGAAGGTCGAATGGTTCTTGTTGACTGGCGAATGAGGATGGTCAGTCGGTCGAATGAGGCCATTCGACACTGGCCATTCGGCCTAACTGGGCGCACCCCTTCGGCCATTCGAAGCCAAAACCCAGCCCCTCCTTTCGAGCTTCAATCTTGAACCAGGATGTATTCTCAAGTTTCTAAGGTGTAATAGGGTGGTTCCTTATCGGTTTTGAGGTGGTTTACCGGTTGGAGGGGGTGGTTCAAGTAGAGGGTGAAAACCCTAAAAATCGCCCTCTTTGAGCTCAGATTACCTGAGATGTAGTGGATGTTAGGACGGATCCTTTGTACTTTCGTGTAGAGGAGATCAATACCTTCGATCTGGTCCAAAGATGGGATGATTTGGCCAAGAAATGAGTGAGTTATGAGAGTTTAAAGGTGATGAAAACCCTAAAATGGAGATGGACGGAAATGAGAGTAGGAGAGAGGTTGAAGGTGATGGAAATGAGAGAAACTCTCATTTTTGGGTTTTTATATCCCGTGCGGGGTTCGGGTTCGTTTTTGTCGCTCGGTTCGCATTTCCGTCGCGCAACCGGAAAATTACGCGTAATTAAATTGTAGCACGTAAAAGAGAGTTTATTTTATTTATTTGATGAGTTTCAAAATTGTAAAATGTTAAATATTTTATTTTATTAAATTTATTATCGTTCGTGTCGGGTTTCGTTTATGTTTCGTCAGATCGCGTCACTTACGCGCGTCTTCGCACAGAGCGCTCACTGTACGAACACGATCGTACGTTTCACTTTCTGATTTTGTTTTCTACATTTCAGTCATCGTTTCAGATCGTTAAACCTCAGATTTATTCGTACAGATCGTCACCTATACGAATGGTTCGTGGGTTTAGCATTCCGTAACAACAACTGTTATGGTTTTTGTTCTGTTTATCCTAACATACGTTTAAATCTAACAATACAAAATCAAACATGTTTTTATCTGCTAATAATTGTCTGATGTGTTTCTGACTTTTTAAACCATAAGGTCTAATTCAGGATTTCAGAAACATCTTGTAATAGTTTATGTCTAACATCGAATGTCAGTAGCTTCTATGTGTTTCTCCTAGTTTGCCCTGAGTTACTGTACATTTTACTATACAGTTTACTGTTCCGGTAATGATTCCGGCACAGATGTTACAGTCTCCCCTTGTTAAAGAAATTTCGTCCCGAAATTTAAATGTTATCATCGGTAACTATTTCTTTTGTAACAAGCGGAAGACTTTGTGTTATATGATGTCCTTATGCTCCCAAATAAACTCTGGGTCGCACTTGGAACTCCTATGTATGACCTCCTTGCTTTCACTAGTCTCAATGCTCATGGTTGTCTTATTGTTATGGCTTGCTAAGTCTCCGTATGTTCCTAATACCTTATTGCTCATAACCAACCGATGCTGTGAGCATCAATTGTTACACAATCTTAGTATTAGTTGTGGTTTCCCACATATGTGATATGTATTAACCAAGGATTCCTTCATTATTTCGATTGCAATAAAAGAATTCCTAAGTTCCATAGTTTACTCGTGTGATCATACTAATAGGAATGAGATAACTTTCTCATTCATACTAGTATCAAAATAAAATAAGGTCTTATGTGTAAGTAGATACTACATACCAGTACCCGTCTCCGGGTCTTGGCGTGCAGCAGGAGTTCCAATCATGAAAGCTCTTCCCCTTGGTACTTGGTGTCCCGATTGTGCCTTCTTTGGACAGTTCCTGGAGTAATGACCTAGTTCTCCACAGTTGTAGCATCCACGATTGTTGTTGTTGTAGTTGCCAAGGTTTTGTGGTGGTGGTTTTGCAATAGTCGCATTGTTCCCAGCCGGTGCCGGTGAAGTTCGACAGTGTTGAGCCAGATGGCCTTTTCGGCCACAGCTGGTACACTGCCTACACGGCATATTGGCAGCATGATGAAACTGACATTGTGCACATTGAGGATGTACACCAGTGTAAGGTTTGCGTGCAGCGTTAGTAGATACTGCAGCAACTTGATTGAGTGGTGTGGGCATCGCGTATTGTTGGATGGCCTTTTGTTTCTTCTTTGGTTGTTTCTCCTTAGTCTTGTCCGAATCATCTTTCAATTCTCCGGACTTCACCATTACATCAGTAAGTTTAGCTGACAAGGAGATAGCAGATTCTAAAGTTGCAGAGTTTGCAGCAAGTACAACGCCCTGAATGCAGGACGGTAATCCTCTCACATATCGATCAATTCGCTTTTCCAGTGTTGGCACCATCTCAGGCACCAAGGCTACCAATTCATGATAGCGAGTAGTGTATGCCATGTGATCAGCTCCTTTCATCACATGATTTGAGAGTTCAACTTCCAAGTTCTGTAGTTCGTGCTTAGGACAGAATTCATTCCTGAGGAGGGTTTTGAATTCTGCCCAAGGCATGGCTAATGCTTCATCCCTTCCTCGAGTGTTTATCTGTGAGTTCCACCAAGTTAGGGCACGCTTACTGAAAGATCCGGCAGCATAGCGGACCTTATGTCTCTCCGGACAACTGCTTAGGTCTAATGTAGCCTCCATTTTTTCTAACCATTGGATCAATCCAACGGCTCCTTCAACACCGCTAAAGCTTGGTGGTTTGCATCCTACGAATGATTTGTACGAACAGTCTGATTTAGCGCCGGTGTTCCCACTTGTTTCCCCCGTAGTACGGCCGGAGTTGTTACCGTGGTCTCGAATCCTGTTAATCATTTCCGGAATAATATCCTTCATCTGGTTAGTCAACTGGCTACTCAGTAATGTTGCCAAGGCAACAGTAGCAGGATCCAGAACTAGAGTTGCAGTCGGGTCCGGAGGAGGACTATGTGGAGGAGGAGGAGGCGGCGGTGGTGAATCTGGTGGTGATGGTGTGGAAGAGTGAGGTGCAGAAGTCTGTGGTGTAGGTACCAGTGTCGGTTGTTTTCGGGGCGGCATTCTGATCATAACCAAAAGATATTGGTTAGTGCAGTGATCGAATGCAGAAAACACAACGTAACTTAAGTCTTACGTTCTCTACATGAGGGTCCCTAAGTTATAGTCTAGGCCAAACCGTTTAAGTATGTGACCTATTATTCTCTATAACCTTGAGCTCTGATACCAATCTGTCACACCCCGAGCCGGCGGGGTAGGATCGAAGTCCCCGTCGGGCGGAAGGTTCTCGGAGCGCGATATCGTGAATGATAATCGTGATGATCAGATTGTTTACATAGCATCAATGTTAAAAATAATTAAGCACAGTAACATAATAACTAGGATTTACAAAGTTAAATTACAAATGTCAATGTTTAGTAATTTAACTAAGTAAACCTATTCAAAAGAATCAAATATATCTATCTTGCATTTGTACAAGATAGCAAAAAGAGATTCGTATCGATCTCAAAAGATGTGCTTCTTCAAAAGTCAACTAGGATCTAAGTCTGGACATCCTAGTATGAAATCCTGAATCTTAGCTTAATCCTGTGCGTCACCTGAGAAAGCATGAAGGAAAAACAAAGCCAACACAATGGTTAGTGAGTTCATGTAGTTTTTGTGTAAAAAAAATAGTTTGTAAAATCCTTTGAATGACAACCTTAACCTCACCATTAACCACCTATACCATCTGATTCAGTATGCTTATATATAGGGCATATGTAGGGGACAAGCCCCAGCCACCGTCCCACCACATACTGAACCACATGATATATTGTTCCTGATGATAATTAAGCGTCTCATCCTACCCGTATGATTCCCAAATTGTTTGATTCCCAATGTTTGATTCCAAGTGTTTGATTCTTGAATTAGATTACCCTGTAATTGTTTACCTTGATCCCCTGAATGACAACCTTAACCTCACTAACAACCACCTGTGCAATTCAACCAAGTATGCTTATATATAGGGCATATGTAGGGGACAAGCCCCAGCCACCGTCCCACCACATACCGGGCTGCTTAACATATTGTTGTTAATGATAATTAAGCATTTCATTCCACTACTTTGATTCCATGACATATGATTCCTAGCATTTGTTTTCCCTGCCCATGTTTACTTAGTTTCCCTCGAAATGACAACCTTAACCTCACTAACAACCACCTATGCTATCCAACCAAGTATGCTTATATATAGGGCATATGTAGGGGACAAGCCCCAGCCACCGTCCCACCACATACCGGGCTGCTTAACATATTGTTATTAATGATAATTAAGCGTTTCACTCCCCACCATTGATTCCACAACGTATAAGTATTAAGTTTAAGAGACATCATTATGGACAGTTGAAAACCCTAAGGAATTCAACATCCATCCATAATGATCCTAATATGACTTGTGACATGTTTTGATAGAGGAACCTTCAAGATAACACAAAGTCACCTTGAATAACCCAATCATTCTAGTCACTTGTCATACCCATGGATGAATCAAGAAGAACACTGATTGACTAGTAGGGGTTGACACATAGGTCAACACGCGGCGGCCAATCAGTCTGTCTTACATGACTCTGACAATGAAGAACACTGATGACTAGTAGAGGTTGACACATAGGTCAACACGCGGCGGCCGACAGTCTGTCTTACAATGTCCAAAAGTTTATGCATACAAGTCTCAAGCCTTCACATAGTTTCACTGATGACTAGTAGGGGTTAACACATAGGTCAACACGCGTCGGTCAATCAGTCCTTGGTTTAAGCATTCAACGTTTCAAGCATTCGAGTGTTCAAGCATCCAAGTGTTCATGTATTCCCAGTATATTGTGCATTCAAGTATTCATGTATCTCAAATGTATCAAGCATTCACGTGGTTTCAAGTATCTCAAAGTATAACAAGTATTCACGTGTTTTCAAGTATTTCAAGTGTGATAGCATCCAATTGTTTCATGTATCTCACGCATATAAGTATTTCTAAGCATATATGTTTCAAGTTAAGTTTAAGCAATCATTGTAAGTGTAAAGTAATTTAATACTTTACTAAGAGTCTAACACATTATCTTTCTGAAATAATTGTATAAAGCATTAGTGTTTAGCATTGAGTATTTTCAAAGCCTTAAGAGGTTGTATATATATTTAACCATAGAGTTTATAAGTTAAACCCCCATTGTATAGTTGAGCACGCAACTCATAACCTAAGTATTTAGCTCAAAGTTTAAGTGTTAAGTTTATGTTATAAGCGTTTAGCATCAGATTTAGGCTTCAAGTCTATAATGTAAGCCTCAAGTATATAGTTTAAACTTTTTGTTTATAGTATAAGTATCAAGTTTATAGTTTCTCAAAGTATACTAGTTTCCCATTTGATCACCCAGGGTTTGTATAATGTAATTACGTATAAAGTAAATAGCGTTAGCTATTTACACTATGGTCTTAGTCTTTGGTTTCCCACCCAAGCATTTCAAATTCAAGTATTAGTATAAACTTTGTAAATATGTGTAAAAGCATTTAATAAACATTTCAATAATTGTTTAACATGCTTCTCAGTCCCGAAGTAAAACAAGAGGTTTAAAAAGGGACAAATGAACTCACCTTGTAGTTGTTGTAGGTGACTTAGTCTCAAACAAGAATGCACGCGCTCTTTGTTGTAATTGATATTGTTTTCACGATCCTGTATTTATTTACGATGTTTGAACTTGTAAGTATAAGTTTGTAGGGGTTTTGTGTGTGTATGTGTAGGTGTTAGCCCCAAAGTTGGCTACACGCGTAAGACTTGGTCATGATCCCCGTTCGGTCCCGTATATTTGATTTAAGTCAATAACATTATAAGTTATCATCTTGTTATTAGTTATAATCCATTTGCTTTGATATAAGACTTAGTGCTTATTTTCCAATTCCACTTTGTTGATCTTGCACATTTTGAGCATTTATTGCATAATTATGAATTAATTAAACAAACAATCTTTTGACATATATTGTTTTGATCTTATGAAATGTATTAAATCCATGTGGGCCTAAAATGGAATGTGGACCGAACAATGTGACCAAGTTACTTGTTGGGCCTCCGTGTAACAAGTTGGGCCTTGGGCCCAAACCTATGGGCCTTGGAATAGTCTTGAGCGATTGAGAGTTGTTAGGCCTATTTGGAATGTGTGGGCCAAAATCAAGAACTCAAGGGCCATTTAAGTGAGTGAGCTAAGTGTAAAGGCCAGGTTAGTCCAATTAGGTTGAATGATCAATTGGACTCAAGTTGGGCAAAGGTGGATCAAAATCAGGAGTTGGGCCAGCAATGGGCCAAATGGGCTGGCCTAACTGTTGGATTTAGCCCAATAAAGGGTTGTTGGGCCTAATATCAGGTTGGGCCTGATAAATGGGCTGATTTATGCGTGGGCCTAAATTGTATCATATGGACTCATCTTTTAAATATGTTGGGCCTGAAATAAATGTGTTGGCCCAAGTAGGTGAGATGGGCCTCGATCAAACTGGGCTATGACAAAAGGCCTTGGGCCAAATAAAATCGGTGGTCGCATGAAGGCCTGCTTGGAAAAAAGATGTGGCTGCCGAATGAAGATAACCACCGATTGAATGTATTTCGGCCGAATAGGTGCGACTGGCGAATGACAGAAAGGTGGTGGTCGAATGGTGGTGCTCATCGAATGAGGGAAGGTCGAATGGTTCTTGTTGACTGGCGAATGAGGATGGTCAGTCGGTCGAATGAGGCCATTCGACACTGGCCATTCGGCCTAACTGGGCGCACCCCTTCGGCCATTCGAAGCCAAAACCCAGCCCCTCCTTTCGAGCTTCAATCTTGAACCAGGATGTATTCTCAAGTTTCTAAGGTGTAATAGGGTGGTTCCTTATCGGTTTTGAGGTGGTTTACCGGTTGGAGGGGGTGGTTCAAGTAGAGGGTGAAAACCCTAAAAATCGCCCTCTTTGAGCTCAGATTACCTGAGATGTAGTGGATGTTAGGACGGATCCTTTGTACTTTCGTGTAGAGGAGATCAATACCTTCGATCTGGTCCAAAGATGGGATGATTTGGCCAAGAAATGAGTGAGTTATGAGAGTTTAAAGGTGATGAAAACCCTAAAATGGAGATGGACGGAAATGAGAGTAGGAGAGAGGTTGAAGGTGATGGAAATGAGAGAAACTCTCATTTTTGGGTTTTTATATCCCGTGCGGGGTTCGGGTTCGTTTTTGTCGCTCGGTTCGCATTTCCGTCGCGCAACCGGAAAATTACGCGTAATTAAATTGTAGCACGTAAAAGAGAGTTTATTTTATTTATTTGATGAGTTTCAAAATTGTAAAATGTTAAATATTTTATTTTATTAAATTTATTATCGTTCGTGTCGGATTTCGTTTATGTTTCGTCAGATCGCGTCACTTACGCGCGTCTTCGCACAGAGCGCTCACTGTACGAACACGATCGTACGTTTCACTTTCTGATTTTGTTTTCTACATTTCAGTCATCGTTTCAGATCGTTAAACCTTAGATTTATTCGTACAGATCGTCACCTATACGAATGGTTCGTCGGTTTAGCATTCCGTAACAACAACTGTTATGGTTTTTGTTCCGTTTATCCTCACATACGTTTAAATCTAACAATATCAAACATGTTTTTCATCTGCTCATAATTGTCTGATGTGTTTCTGACTGTTTAAACCATAAGGTCTAATTCAGGATTTCAGAAACAACTTGTAATAGTTTATGTCTAACATCGAATGTCAGTAGCTTCTATGTGTTTCTCCTAGTTTGCCCCTGAGTTACTGTACATTTTACTGTACAGTTTACTGTTCCGGTAATGATTCCGGCACAGATGTTACATGATGCACCAGATAGAGTTTTCGAGGGGTGTGGTTCAAGATAACAGATGGGTTAACCGGTTGTGGGGCTTGGTCGCACAAATACCCATATAAAACCCTAAATCCGTGACTTTCAAGCTTCGTACCTCGAAATTTCGTGGGTAAATTTCCAGATCAGTTGTACTTTCACGTAGAGGACGTCGAGAGCTTCGTTTAGGCACAAGATTCACCCAAATCCGTTAAGTTTGAACAAGATATGGGGTTTTGAAGGTGTAGAATGGTGGTAGAAGGTGGTGGCCGGGATTTGTAGGTGGAGAGAGAAGGAGAAGGTGTAAAATGAGAAAACTCTCTCATTTAGGGTTTTTATATCCCGCGTGGTGTTCGGGTTCGTTTCGGTTGCTCGGTTTGTAATTTCGTCGCGTATCCGTAACGTCACGCGTAATTAATTGTAATAATTAAGAGAGAAGACTATTTTAATTAATTTGATGAGTTTCAAAATTGTAAAAATGTTTAATATTTTATTTTATTAAATTTATTATCGTTCGTGTCGTGTTTTCGTTTCGTCAGAAAACGTTACTTACGCGCGTTTTCGTACAGAGCGCTAACTGTACGAATACGATCGTACGTTTCACTTTCTGATTTGGTTTTCTACTTATCAGTTATCGTTCAGAATGTTAAACTCACAGATATGTTTGTGTGAATCGTCACCCACGCAAACACGCTGTCAGTTTATTATTCTGAAACGACGCTGCAATATGATTTGAATTGTGTTTCCTCACTTTCGTGTAGTTACTCATTCCCCAGAGGTTCACTCTGGTGAGTTTCTTAGGCGAATGGGGTATCTCATTCGTACGAATGAGCCCTTCGTTCGGCTCATTCGCCTATTCACCAAGAATGTCATTTTTGAAATCGTGGGTTGTTTCTGGTGTTTTTACGGCAAAAAATGATGGAAAAATGTTTTGGAGTGTTTTGGTGCAAAGGATCGAAGCTAATACTAACTGTGGAACTCGTTTTTACAAGAATAGGTTGGAAATGGGTGAAATCTTGAAATAGAGTTGTTGGGGATGAAATACACACGATTTGGAAGCTAGAATGGTCCGATTTCGTGTGGAAATTGTCGAAAATCTGAATGGGGTTCGGAGAGGGTTTTCATGGGCGAAAGGGGTGAAAAATGATAGAAAAATCGTAAGTGTTGCTTTTATACCTGTGTTGTCGCACGAATGAGTTATTCATACTAAAGACTCCCATTCGTTCAAATGGCTCTGTGGTTGCAAAGCTTCACTGAATTTGCCTATTCGTGCAAATAAGTGCCCACTCATTGTAAGATTCACGTTTGCATTGGTATGAGTCGTCACCCATACAAAAGCGACATTCGCTAAACTGGTGACATTGTTTTGTACTGTAAAGATATCATTTAATGTATCAAGTCTAGCAACATATCCATATGGATCGTCACCCATGTGGATATATTGTTAGATTGATACTCCAAATGTTATCCATTCTGGTTTTTGATTCATTGTTTTCCCTCACAAGGTGTTTGTTTTTTTCTTTTGATTCATTTTTATGTAATTCAACGGATTCCCCTAATTGTCTTAGGAATTATACGTGTATTTTGGTTTGGTGTTTGTTATCGTTATAGTCGCTCACCTACTACTCTCTTCTCTGATGTTGTCACAGTCTCCACATGTTGAAGAAATTTCGTCCTGAAATTTTGAAATGCGTTATAGAGACCTCCTTTCCTTTCTGAGTTTGGAGGGGAAGACTGATCTGCGTTGAATACTCATGTCTCCAGGCAATCAGGTGACTTACCTTGAAAAAGTATTGTTATTGTTTCGTATCCATTGGTGTACATCATCACTTCAGTTCTTGATCCGTCAACCTATGGTTGTTGACTTGTGATTTTATCCTCAAGAATGAGTTTGGGCATTCAGCTGAGTTCCTATCGTGTGTATGATCATAGTTTTTGTTGACTCAGCATCTCCATGGTAGTTAATGCACACTAATGTCATGATGCTACGGATATCACCATATCATTCATTTAGTTGGAGGGTGATTGAAGTCTATATCTAGGCTGATGTATGAATTCAATCAGGTTTTCATGATAACTCATGGGGTGTTATCTTTTACCGACTGAACGAAAATTCTTTTGTTAACATCCACTTAGGCTATCTCGAGTGATTCCTGACTCAGGTCATGTTGTCTACGTCGGCACCAAGCTTCATTATCTTTGTTTGAGGTATCGACACCTCTCGCCGATGTATGATAGCACTGTATGTCTGTACTACATTCCTCTGTCGATATAAATCTACGACCTTTCGTGCTTTGTTTGAGGTATCGACACCTCTCGCCGGTTCGAGTTTCATTATTTCAATCAAAGTGGTTCCTATTAGGTAATTGGATTAGACATCTCATGTAGAGGACGCTTCCATGTCACCATGTGGGAATGACGTTGATCTTCTACTGTGAGTTTGTGGAGGATAGTTTCCGTGTTTTCTAGTGTTGAGTTGTTGAAATCTCTACTCATTCTGGTGGTGAAGACATTTTTCGTATTGACATTCATGTTTATTCTCTTACCATAAACGAATTTACTTCTTTGGTAAAATGTGGCTGAGAACCGACTCACCTTGATTGCCCTTAAGATGACTCTTTAGTGGCTCTCGAAACCCACTAAAACCACGGATGCTGGATGTATTCTCTTCTCGATTGCCTTCTCCATGGTGTCTCAATTGTTGAGAGTTTTGCTTTTATTTTTTTGGGGAGTATTTAGGATAGTCTTCACAATCTGTAGACCCTTGGTGGTTAACTTCAGTCCCCAGCATGCTTTGTAGTTTTCCAATGAAGGTTCTTGTAAGTAATTCTCGCACCGGTGCAATTGTAGTCGTGTTGACTTTAGCGATGCGAGCGGACTTAACTACACTGCCATTCTCTTGGTTCTGGCTCATAAGGAAATCAAAAGGAACGTCTTTACTTCTTCAAGACAACCTCCTTGATTTCTCTATTACCGATGGCATGTAGTGTCGCTTCACTAAGACATTGTCACCTAGGTGTGTAGGTATTCGCTTCTTTCCGTTGTACATGATTAAGGTTAACACTACCTCCTCAAAAGAACGAATGATCAGGTGTCTTGAGGATTTATCATTATCCCTTCTCACAAGGGTTGAAGTCACTCAGGTTGTTTCCTCATTTCACTTCCAAAGTTGATAACTGTTGGGCTCACCACGGTGTACGGCGGTGGTGAATTTGATTTTAGTTGTATGGATATGAAGTTTTTATGTGCTTTCAAATCCAAAGATTAAGGATAATGATTCATGCCATGAAACGAGGTTAGTGGCGTTGAGTGACTTTTTGAGGGTGCAAGAAATAGAATTCAAGATTAAGTGTAGTGTTTAAATGTGGTTCATTTAACCAATTGGGCAGCCCTAGTATTTAATACTAGTTCTTGATAATCCATTTTTCGTGGTTTCCGTGGTCAACGTTCATCGGTTTGGACTCCCGCTCCTGTACGGAAGAGGCTTGAAGTTTCCAATGCAATGGAATCCAATTGAAGGGATTTCAGGCTCTAATGACTCCCTTGACTATTTGAATAATTCCTGCTCTTTCAGGAATGTTGACCCCTTGTAGACATTAGGTCATCGGGGTTTTTTTTGGAATTGCGTTGACAAGGCATTGTACTGATTCACATCTCTCCTCATGTCCTCATTACCTAGTGGTGACTGAGGTTGTTATCTCACTCTCTCCATAAGTCCTCACAAAACTCTAGAACTTATTTCATTTTACGGTCTTCCAGAGTTTCGCATAGTTGAAAGACTAGGAATGGGTGGACACCTTGTAATGCATACGTCTAAACTATATACATTGTGTCTATTGAGGGTTTAAGAGAATGTACGTGTGTCCCTGTGCCGTTGGAAATAGTCAGCGTGCGTTGACGCGGCAAGAGCTTCACTGGAATTTATCTTCCAGTTAATTACACTCTCTTGGGGCACTTCTTATTTAGGTGGCCAGGATCACCACACGTGTAGCAACGCTTGACGTTACTCGGTGGAGGGCATGTCGTCACAATGTCACCGTGGCACTGAGCAACTGGAATCCTGCAGCTTCGGCCATCATGACCCATCATCACGTAATTTGTGCATTGTTTACACTTCTTGCTTGCAACATGATGGTGCTTGCACCTGACACACAAGGGAGATGTGCCAGTGTACCGACATGCTATTGTAGCCTTTGAGAAATTCTTAAACAAATTTTAAATTTAGTTGTGTTTCTGTTGAAATAAACTAAAAATTTAAGGAATTTCTAAAACATATTTTTAATTAAATTATTACTCTGATAAACTTTAATGATATTTAATGCAGTTTAAAAAAAAGACAATTATATTTTTATACAAACATTTTATATATGTATATGTATGCATGCATGCGTTCGTGCGTGCATGCATATGTATATATATACATTAGCATAACAAAAGTTTCGTTTGAATATAATAAAAATTTGGTGTTATTAAAAAATTTATTTAAAGTAAATAATATTAATAAAAGACTTTATAAGTTACTGAAATCATAAACCTTTCTAAGTAACTAATAAAAGAAAAGTTTTTTTAAGAGTTTATAAATAAATTAATAATAAAAATAACAAGGAACTAAAGTTTTATAAAATTTATATACTTTGATAAGTTATAAATCAGTAATAATTAGGTTTACAAATTATTGTAAACAATGTTTACATAAAATAATAAGATGGTTTAAAGGAAGGGCTAAACTTGTACATCTTAATAAATTGATTTTCGTTAAACAAACCTGGATTATATTTAGAAGATTTCAGAAAATGGAAGGACCATTTGGGTAACTTTTGAAAGTTTCTTTTTCTATTCATTCCTTCCCAAATAGACTCCATGTTTGTGCCATTTCCACCTGCATTTTCGATTGAATCCGACCAAAACATTTGCATTCGAAATATTTATTAGATGTGATACGTTTAGGGCATACTTACGACCATAACCAAACAATCAATTGGGGTTTTAAGTTTTTAAAAAATGGCTTAACCATACCAAATGTTCGTGACATCATTCTGAAACTGATAACACCAAAAACCTTCCCTAAAACTCTATGCATTGTCAAATCGGATTCAAGAACAAGTTGCAACTGGAGTGGTACTCTAACTCGACAAGTCTAAAACAATATTTGAAAAACGGCACAAATTCAGGTTCTCTTTTAGCTAACTCATCAGATATACATTAACCTTTACCGATGAATCGAGGGGAGGATAAAAATGAATAAATTCTAACCATTTAACTCAATAGCTATTTATATGTATTAAATATGACAATTTTGTTTAGTGAAAGAACTCAACAATTTAAAGCCAACTAGCAAATTTTATAGCTATATAACTACAAATAAACCACCACCTTATCCTCACAAAAATAAAATATAAAGAAGACAAACATGACAAATGTTAAGGAATTCATCTATCCAATCTACATTAATATAAAGTATATATAGATATGTGCATCTATATATATTCATACATATGATGAAAAAAAAAGAAAAGAAAGACGAAACACACAAAATCCAAGTACAAGTACAAGTACAAGTACATACCCCTTTCCGCCAACCTAATGTCTAATATGAAGCAAGAGGTAGCTATAGCTCCCAATTTCCCATGCTCTTTACTAGCCACAAACAAGTATGTCAACTGCACTCTTTTAACTTTTCCCATGGAGCTTGATTTCCTCCTTCACCACCATGATCGATCAACTCTCCAACTACCCCTTTCACTTCCAAAATGACGACCCACAAGGAGCATTTCTCTAGACCATAACTCTAATTTGGACCATCACCAAACTTAGCCAAACCATCATGAACATAGATGATAAATCAAATCACCATCATTGGATGATTAAATTGATCGACTAGCCCGAAACACTCCACTTAAAAGACTAAAAACACTACCTATAAACGGAGGGCCAAAGACCAATGGATCCCCACCCATGACAACCAACACATCCTCATACCTTTTTCCTCGTGAGATGCTAGCTGAATCAAATAACTCCCAACCAGCTCTCTAGCTTTCTGCATCAG
The DNA here is from genome assembly GCA_009363875.1 of Mikania micrantha. Classification (NCBI taxonomy): domain Eukaryota; kingdom Viridiplantae; phylum Streptophyta; class Magnoliopsida; order Asterales; family Asteraceae; genus Mikania; species Mikania micrantha. The sequence goes on from CM018697.1 coordinate 61,774,488, forward strand.
CCACACACTACAACCCTTTGGGTATCATTCTTTCCTCCTTTTGGCTGCACCTAAGACCTCCACTTTTGAGCCACCGCCAGACTGTCACCCGGCAGCTCCTTAGCCGAGCGCCACCCAACAGTTGATAAGCCACTTAACGATCTAGCAAGACCTTTGGTAAAGAAATGATGGATTGTGAGGGAAGATTATATGTAGCAGCAGCAGCAGCAGTAGTAGTAGTAAAAGTACAAATAAGACACCATAAAATGTTGTATTTAAAAGATGAACTCCTACATCTGTGAATATATCCTGTACACATAAGAACTATGGTGTAGGTCCCAAAGCCGGTCAACATCTGAACTTTATGACATCAAACAACATCAAAGGGCTTCTATTGAGTGCGGAATCCATAATAGAAGATGTAAAAAACAATTTCTTATTAATAAAAACGTGACATTTACAAGGAGACTTCAATACGTATAGAAGCTCTGCTTTGGGAATCTAACCCTAGAACAATATACAATGGGTCTATATATATTATTCTAGGAGTACGCAAGTGTAAAGTACACGAAATGCAAAAGTACATAAAAATTAAAGTACACAAACATAAAGTATACGAAAATGTAGAGACTTGAACTTCAGTTTGATCAGATCTTGATTTTTTCAGTCTTTGTCTTTAGTCGGGCTCTACAAACTCCCCCTACACTGGTGAAATCAATCGATATGTAGCGTCTTCTTGAATGAACCAGCACCAGCATAAAGGTTATGAGTTATTGTCAAGGCAACTACTCTAGTGAAAGACTTTGCCTCCTGATCATATCCTCCTGCTACTCTAATAGTATTCTGGAACATAATATTCATATTAGTCCTGCCAAAATTCAGTAAGTCCGTTGGATCTAGAATGAAAAAGTCGTCAGAGTCACGAATGATAACAACTTCATATGTCACCTCATCAAAACACAAGAACTTAAACTCCTTGAGTGTGTCATCGGGTACTCTCATATGGACAGGCACTGATTTCTCTTTGTTTGGAGGAGAATACTTTGTATAAATCCATGGGTCTATCCTTACTGGATCCAAGATATACTTGTGCCTAAACCGTCTTCCTTTCACAGGCTTCATAACTGTATAGTCTCTGTCGCATTGTTCCTTAAAAAGTTTCGCGAGCAAATCGGCCTGATTGTCTTTAGAGACATTCTTGAATACTGAATTGTTGATGTTCCTTAGATCTATCTTGGGTAAGGAGGAGAAGTCCTAAGGTCTTCGGAAATACTCCAACTTCTCGTTAAATCGTTTCATCACATACATCTGCTTCTCTTTATCATAAACATCACGTGATCTTGAAGGGCATAGGTACTCTGGATCCTCAACATCTTCGTCTTTGTCTGAGGAAATCCAGGATTGCTGCACTGCTTTGGGATCATACTACGATTTTTTCTTCTTATCAAAGCAGCTTTAAATGACGTTGTAGAAGCATGTGACCTCGTCTATCAAAGCGTCGACATACTTGTGAGCATACAAGTAGTCTAGGTATGGATCGGTAGAGACATCCCCAAGTAATACGTGCAGGACCTAAGAAACCCTCGGAAACCACTCAGTTCCTTGCAGAATCTGCTCGATAGGCCCTTGAATAGTGCGGAATCGTATTCAAGGGTTTTCCAATCGAAATCACCAAGCCCTGTGGCGATCTGATGATGAAGAATCAACATTTTGATCGAAATCGAAGCACCACAGGGTGAGAATCGAACTTGGATAGGAAGAGGCGGCTCAAAACCCTAAGGGAATGACTTGGGATGCTGAGGGGTCAGAGGAATGATTGAAAAATTCTTGAAACATTATGTTTGCAGTCCTATATATAAGCTGTACTCATTCGGCCGAATGAGTAGCGCGGAACACTCATTCGGCGAATGGCTCAACCGAATGAGAATCGAATGAGTCGTGCGGATGACTCATTCATTCGCCTGAGTCATTTGCTAGGCGTTCATTCGTCCGAATGAACTCATTCTTAGGTATCATTCGCACGAATGGGTCTGTATGATAGGAATAGTCAAAGTCAAACATATATAAATCTTGAATAAACATTAATAAACATTATAGAATAGCTGATTTCATTACTAATACCAACTTTATACATCAAAATCATACTAAATACAGAACTAGGGACATTACATGCACCAACAAACTCCCCCTTGGACCTAGTTCTTTATTGATCAGCACTTTTCTTGAAATATTTATCTAGAAATAGCCTTCCAGTCAGAGCCTGCATGAATTCCAAACAATATGCATATCCGTATAACTCTCATGAACTGTAGACCCTGCTCCATATCTTCAACTTCAAAGAAAATCTGACATCTGTACAGGGCCTTCACATCTTTATGTGACAGATTGGTCAGCCACATGGGATCAAAAATACGTACAGTATCTCATGTGGTTTCCTTGCATAGAACAATCACCACCTCTGCAGTTCTCCCGTCATAGTACCACCATCTGAAACTGTCCAAAAAGTCTTGAGGCATCTTCCGTAATGGAATCTTCTTCATGACTATAGGAGGCAGCCACTTCAGGATCACTATATGTCTTCGGGTATCTACATCAATCTTCGGTAGATAGTATCTCTCCGGTTGCTGTGGCTTGAAGTTGATCCATGTTTTCCTGTACTCGAACTGGATTTGCCTTGCAAACAAGGACGACATCCACGAATCCTCACAGTATAGCATCTTCAGACGTGCAAGTTGATTAACTTCGAATCCCGGCAACGTCTTGAAATCATGGGGAAATCTGAAGTACTGGATCCCTCGCTCTCTCTTTACTGCATAGCAGTGCAAGTCATGAAAGTATGCCCAACTCAGAATTTGACCTCCAGATTTATATCATTTGGTCCTGTAAACTTTTGTGTGTGGAGTTGGCATAGGAGAAGCACTTTCTTTCTTCAACACTTGCCAATAGGCTGCCCATTCCTTTTTCCTCTTCTGAATGTCTTCTGCTGAAGACTCACTGCCACTGATCTTTTCGTCTATCTTTCGTTTCAGCTCCTCCTCAGAATGTAGACCGAATAAGTCAGTAAAAGTAGGTGGCAACTCCTCTTCAGCTGAAGTGTACTTTATGCCCTCTTCCTCGGTAATGTCTTCTAGAATCACCTAATCAATATCATTGAATGCTTCTGGAGTAGGAAGATCAGAAACAGGAATGGGAGCATCATCCCATATCACCTCATCAGGATTTTACCTGAATAGCTTTGCGATTTGCTCCTTTGTCAGGCAATGAATGATTTCGCCTTCTTCTTTATCATAGCTGATAGAGTGTGGAATGATGCCCTGAGCGTCTAGTATCATCGTCAACTTTTCGTCCAGGAGCCATCTCATAGGCATCGCTTCAACCTCTTCAGTGGCCTTCGGCTCATCAGTTTGACTTTGAGGCTGTTGGGGAGCTTTGTCATGTTTGGTCTTGGTTCTGACTTTGGTGGGTAGGGTTGGCTCTTCTGCACTAGAGGAACTCGCAGAGCCACTCCCACCACCACCACCATCATCACCAGAGTCATCATCATCTGTACTATCATAATCCGCCTTCTCCTCATGAGACTCTTCTTCCTTTTCTTCGTCGTCTTCTTCTTCTTCATCCTTCTCTAAATCATTGGAGACAGGCTCAGACCCCTCAATCCTAGGTGTAGACTCCTTGAGGCTTTCAACTTGCTCGGCTAGACGCAAGTTTTCATCCTCAAGAGCTGAAATTCTATCATTGAAGCCAACATCCATCAGGGCCAGCTGATTGTACTCATCCACAGACTTGAGTAATCGCTCCACTAGATCAGCAGATCTGGCTCTCAAATCAGCTCTCTGATCAGCATCCTGCAACAACAGAGCATCCTGCTCCCTAACCCTCTGAGTAAGCTGAGAAATAGTCTGATCTTGCTCATGGTTCCTCTCTATCAACCGAAGAACTAGATTGTTCAGTGTGCTAAGCTGATCAGCAACTAAAGCAGTCATAGTGTACGGATCTGATCGTGTGACAGAAGGACCAGAGGAAGCAGCAGTAAAACACAACTGTAGTGGCCACAGAAGAGGTTAGAGGGGCAATAGTAACACATACTGGAGTTGCCCTTTACTTGGTCAGTGAAGAAGTTGCAACTGTTGCAGCAGATGTAGCAGTGGTTGCTGCAGCAGAAGTCAACGTTGACCGTCTCTAGAGAACGAATCTAGCCCTTCTCTGTCTCTTGGCTAAAGGAGAGGAAGTCTCAGCGACTATAGATGCAGCAAAAGTGCGAGGGATAAGGTCAAAATCAAACCCTAGAATAAAGGACGGATCCCTGATCTCCTCCATATCAACAGAGGCCTGCTCTATAGTCCCTGTCTCAAGAAAGACTACTTGAGATCTAAAGCAGGTAGTCACAACTTGCGGCCCAGTGTCCTCTGAATCAGAATCATCTTAGGCATCCTCAGCCTCATCATCAACATCATCCATCTGCTCATCCTCCCCTTCACCGGCAAAAGTGGTACCGCCCATCTCTAATGGAGTAGAAACAGTGGATATCGAAACAATAGATGCCTCAAGGTCATGAATATCATCACCTACATCACCACCAGCACCACCACTCACACGTGCACCACTAGCATCACTAGCACCACCAACACCACCACCTACATCATCATCATCTCCATCATCACCTCCTGGAACAATGATATCCTCCTGATCAGAATCAGAATCCTCGTGTCCCCACCTCCTCCCAATAGGTGCAACATACTTAGGATTGAGGGAGGTGGCCGAACAGACGACGAGTAGGAGGCTTCCTCTCCTTTCCCTGATAAAAGAGAACTCTGTTAAGAGTGATGTCATTCATATGCTCCAGTCTGATGATATCTGAATTGGCCTTAGGTAGATTCGGCACTTGTGCATCGAAGATCATCTGGAGAAACCTCGGGTACATCAAAAACTTCTTGTCTCCCTTGAGGCACACATTCTCCTTCATATGCGTAAGAACCATCTCAGAGAAGTTGAACGGGATGTTCAACACTAAGTGTTAGTGCATTAAATGTCCCTAGTTCAGCTTTAAAGTTTATGTTATCGATAAAATCAGTCTCTCTATATTGTTCTTAATGTTTATTCTAGTTTATATGTGTTTGATTATGTTTAACTTTGATTAGATATGCCTTTTAGACCCATTCAAACAAATGACCCTAAGAATGACGTAATTCAGCCGAATGAACGCTTACAGAACGACTATGGCGATCGAATGAGTCATCCGCATGACTCATTCAGTTGACCAAGCTCATTCGGTTGAGCCATTCGCAGAATGAGTTGTTTCGGCCACTTATTCTGCCGAATGAGTATACTCTATATATACTTGTTCAAATAGATTCAAACCTAACTTTCCCGAGCCCCTCTCTTCCCAGAGCACTCTAGTGACAAACCCTAAGGGTTTTGAGCGGTTCTTGCCTGTCCAACTTAGATTATCATCCCGTGGTGTTCGATCTTGATTCAAACGTTCATCTCTCACCTTCGGATGGCTACGGGAGCTGTTGGTTTCGATTAGAAAACCTTGGAATAGGATTCCGCACTATTCCAGAGGCTGTCGGGCAGATCTCCATAGGAACCGTGTTGTTTCCGGGCTCCAAGTTGGTCCTACAAAGTGGTATCTGAGCTTTGGCTCTTGATTCTGTTCGATTTCCATTCCAAATCATCAAATCAGAGATTGGGTGTTCGAAATATCAGAAACCCTAAGTTTCTTGCCCTTCAAGTTACTGTTTCATTGAAAATCTGTGGGTTTTTGTGGTTGTTTTATCAAATCAATCATCCCAATTGTTTAGTAATGATGTCCTGATGTTTTGTACCAAATTTGGTGTTTAGATTTGCTCTAAATAGAAAGTTATCGTGATTTTTGTAGCTGAAAACCCCAGATGGTCCGAATGAGCCTTTCATCCGAATAGGTCGTCTGAATATCCCTCATTCGGCCGAATAAGCTTCATTCGCTGAATAGCTATCCTTCGGCCTACTCTTTCGGTCTTCTGCTCAGTTGGTCGCCTACTCATTCGCCAGTTTCATTCGTTCGGTCCTATTGTCATTTGGTGGTCTAGTCATTTGGACTTGAAGTTATTCTGCCGTCATTCATTCGGCTGATCCAGTTCATTCACCAAGTTCAAACCCATTCGATCCCCGACATTTGGTCCTATTTCTGTCATTCGACCATCAGATTTCAAATTTTTCTAAGTGTTGGACACACTTGTTCTTGACATCATGGAGGATTTAGCTTTGATGGCAAACCAGAATCATCAGATCCTGACTTTATTATTCACTGAGACAGAGACAGGGAACCTAATTAAGCTCCTAAGCTGCTTTCATTAGATGACTACCCTCACTGGAAGTACAGATTCAAGATCCATATCAATGGAGTTGATACAAACTTATGGATGATGATAAAGGGTGGTTATCTGAGACTTCTTAATGAAGATGGAACTCCAATGTTAGTCACACGGATGACTAAACCACAGATGAAATTATATGATTATGAGAACAAAGCTTATGCTATTATGTCCCAATCCATTGCAACTTATATCTTTCATCAGTTCAGACAGTTTACATCTTCTAAGTTTCTGTGGGATGTGTTGCAGCAGAGATACGAGGGAAATGATGCTTTGAAGAACATCAAGTCCAAAGCTTTAAGGAAGGAGTTTAACAATTTCATGTATGTGGGAAACGAGTCACTAGATGATCTGATTGCAAGATTCTACCATCTGTTGAGTGAGCTTTTTAATCATCAGGTCAAGAAAACAACTCAAGAGAAGATTAAGTGCTTGGCAGATGCTTTACCTCCCAAATGGGAGTCATTTCTCATGGTCTTGAAGCAAAATGAGATGATCGCAAGTATGGACAAATGATTTTATCCAGAAGATGAAAGAGCAGGAAATTGAGAACAAGTGAAAGGCAAAAAGAGTTGCTCAAGTTCAGTACCTTCATTGTATTATTCTAGTCCTACTGTAGAGAGAGCTTCTTCTCATGCTCCACTGAAGACAACCTTTGCTTCTCAAACCAAAGAAGCTCCTTCTCCTAACCAGATTCATTTCAGTCAATCATCTTCATCTTCAACCTCTCAGAAAGAAAGTAGTCATCCAGTCACTAGTCTAAAGATAGACAACTTTGATAAAGTGACTGTAGAGGTTGCAAAAGAGCATATGGGGCTTCTGTCTACTCTTGTTAGCTTTTATGATGGATTGTTAGCCGGACAGATTGGCAATCCTTACTTGACAAATGATGATTATTCTCATATAGACCCGGATGACATGGAGAGGATGGACATCATGTGGGCTCTAGCTAGTGCCGTGAGAAGAGCAAAGGATTTTGCTAAAAGAACTGGAAAGGATATAAATTTGAACAAGGATTCAAAATTTGGCTTTGATATGGCATCGGTCACTTGCTACAATTGTGGAGAGAAGGGACACTTTGCAAGACAGTGCAAACAACCAAAGAAGACAGGCAACAAGAATCCTTTTCAGAATCAGAGATCTTCTGCATTAAATCCAAAGAGAAGACTTGTACCCATCGATACTCCTGCTCATGCAACCTCTTCAAATGCAAGCAAAGCTTTGATGGTACAAAATGATGAAAGTGAGAATTGGGATTTTAGGTTCAATCCTGATCAGGGAGGACCGGATAAAGCCTGTGTTGATGAAATCAAGAAGACTGATGAATCAAGTGAAGAAAGCACTTCTGAAGAAGCAACGATCAGTCTAGAGGAATCATCTATTTTAGAGTCAGAAAGCACTTCAGACTTAGACACTCAAGCAGATTCTGATGCTGATCTTGAAGAACCCGCTACCCATTTTGCTCTGATGGTGAACACTTCTGCTACTTCTCAGCCAGATCTGGTATCTGATGAATGTTCTTCTTCTCATTCTAGATGCTTTAACTGTATTGATCTTGAGAGTAAGGTATTGGCTTATCAGAAGACAATGCTGATTTGATCAGCAATCTTAACCAAATGATTAAGGCAAACATAATTTTAAAATCTAATGAAAAATATTTTCAAGATAAAATTAACTTGCTAAACAGACAGTTGCATGAGGCTGAGATCACTGTGCTCAACAAGCAGGATGCAGTTACTTTTTATCTCAACACCATAAATGAGACTAAGAAGAAACTTGCCATAGTCGAGTGTGACTATGACACATTAAGCGAGAAGCTCAAGAGCTATGAGAGGTCATCATAAATTATTGAGCATATGATCAGTAATGAGACTGATCAGGATGGGAAGGGGGTAAAGAAACAAGATACAATCATTGTCCCCCACCGGTCTTATATAGCTTTGTCAATTCCCCAAATGACAAAGAGATTGAAGATTTTCAGGTGAAAACTCCATTAGTAATTGATCCTATTGGGATAATATCTGATGAGGGTTCCTCTATGTCTGAGGAATATGGTTGCAGATTGGGTGTCTGATTCAGAGGATGAGTCTGATGTTACTCCTCAAGTGTCTTGTGGCAAGAATTAGACATCTGTTGCCAAGAAGGCTGACCCAATCTTACCCAAGGCAGACATGGCTTCAAAGTTATCCATAACCCAATCTGGTTAAACCTTTGGATAAGGGCAAAGGGAAAGTGGTGAACTTGAAAGTTCCCAAGTATGCCTGCCAAAATGGGTGAGTTGGGTCGGGTTGGGTAACGGGTTAGAACGGGTTCGGGTCAAGATGGGTGCGGGTCAGAACAGGTTTTAAGCAAAATCATTTCGGGTCTAAATGGAATGTTCTTAAAAAACATCAATTTAATTTAACTTTAGATGTGTTATAAGTAAAAAAATAGTTCATTTGGATAATTTTTAGTGATTTTTTCATCAAATATGTTATTAATCATTGTTAAATGTTTGAATCCATTGCATTTACAAATTTTTTTGGTTACCCGTCTTGATCCGCATTGTGTTCAAGTGCTACCCATCTCAACCCATCTAATATTATGATGTTACCCATTTCAACCCATTATCCTACAATTATTTACCCAAACCAACGCATTTCCTTTTACATGGGTAAAGATTGCCACCTCTATTCCCAAGGTTGTTAATTTCAATCAATCAAAACCATCATCCATTTACTTGAAAAACTCTTTCAGTAAAAACACTGTCTGGAAAGTTAAGTCTTCTGAGAATTCTGTTTTAAAAACTTCAGACAAGGCAACCCCCGATGGTAAATGGATTGATGTTTGGATCCGAGACTCATTGGGTCAACCCAAGACTGTAAAGGCTTGGGTTCCCAAATTGAATTAATTGTTTGTGTTTGTGCAGGTTTCCCCAACAGCTGCTCTTAACAGCTCTTGGATCGTTGATAGTGGGGCTTCAAGGCACATGACTGGAGATATTTCGCTGCTCACCAATGTTAATTCTATCGAGGTGGATATGTAGCGTTTCCTTTGATGACTCCAACTGCTACATACTCAAGCAAGGCGTCACTATTCCTGAAGATTGGATTTTGATCTCTGCACCCCGTAAGCAGGACTTGTATGTACTCAATCTTCTTTCATTTAATCAAAAACTCAAAAAGATTTTCTGTTTTAGGTTTTTAGGGGGAGAAAAAGGACATTAATTTGAAAAACCAAAAACATTTGAAAATTTTAAAAATCCAAAAACATTTTAAAACGTGTAAAAATGAGAAAGTCTTGTTTGAGAAAGTGATGTGTTAACCTATCATGTCTTAAAAGAAAAAGTGAATGCATAAACTGAAAACACATGAGATTTGTGATTTGATGTACTGATAGGCCAACTTTACAAAATATATAGACTATTTGAGATAGCTTAGAAAGTCTGACTTGTGGGATCCATTTTAGGAAACTAGCTAAGTGATAAATAGTTTTTGACTAAAATCAGGCATACACCTGTTATCATAGGATCTAATAAGGTTTCCAACGATTCATGAATTCAAGTCTGTACACGTGCCATACTGCTTTGTAAAAACCTAGCTAAAGCCGTCCATTCAGATGAGAATGATTGAATCACAAGAAAATGAAAATAAATCCGATTATGTACACGTGCCATATTGTTGGGTTGCAGCCTAGCTGAAGCCGTCCATTCAAATATGATAAGCTAAGTAAAATACAAAATTAAAATAAGTTCGATTCCATACACGTGCCATATTGCTTTGTAAAGACCTTGCTGAAGCCGTCCATTTGGATAGAACAAGTTAATCATGTCAACACAGTTATATATACGTGCCATATTGATTTGTAAAGACCTAGCTGAAGCTATCCATGAGAATGTGTTGAACATGAGAGACAAATCAAAAATAAAAATACAAAAAGAGAATAAATTGGAACCTTATAGAATTTATGATGTTAGGTATTAAGTTATGCAGAGATGAGTTACAAACTGGTTTTGATCTTCATTGGTTAAATAAAATGGGTAACTCAGTCAGAAAATATGAGTGTTCATCAAATTTGTTTAGAAGTGATGTATTGTCAGGCTTAAAGTGGACAAGTATATCAGTAATCATATCATAAGACAAATATGTCTGAAGTGTAACATTCAGTAATGCTGATTTGATGTGATTAGGTGTATGTGTTATTTTCTTGATAGACTGCTCACAAAAACATGTGCTTCTTAACTATTTTAGTTTGGTTTGTTAGTTGTATAGTTGTATTTCATTTTAGAAAAATACAAAAAGAGTTTACATTCAAATTTATTTTAGATGATCATTTGTGTGTTCAGATGTTCAGTCATATCTGAATACATCACCAACCAGACTAATCTTCACAATTGCACTTGTTTAACTGATCATAGTGTTAAATTTGAAATTAAGTTGTGTTTGTGAATGCTAAGCTTCATTTGTGCGAATGAACCAGGAGAATAGCTCATTCGACCGAATGACTTCATTCAAGCAAATGAGTCATTCGGCCGAATCAATCTGAGCCGAAGAAACTCATTCGGTTGAGTCATTCGTCGAATGAAAATTCCTATTTAAAGGGTTCTTTCGGCCAAAACAACTCATTCCCCCCAAAAAGCCTCTTTCGGTTACTGTGTGTTTTCTTTCGGCCGAAACACCCTCTTTCATCTGTTCATCAAGTTTTCTTCGATTAACCCAAATTTTGTGATGATATTCCTTCGTGTGACTATACAGGTACTTGTGGATCCAAGATAATCAAGTTTTGTCCATGGATTTGTTGTAAATGGACCTGAACTTAGGGATTTAGGGCTTGCAACTGTCGCCCTTTAATAAATGGCAAAATCGAACACAAAATCACCTAATACCTTTCTAAAAACCTTAATCGGCTTTTTCTGAACATATTGGAGTAATTTTTGTGGCCTGATTTGTGTTTTTGTTAACATGGGATTTTGAATTACTTCGGCCGACCAAATGACGCCTTTCAGACTTCAGGAGCCGACCGAATGAGTGTAGCGACAGAATGAAGTCATATGGCCGAATGAGGCTCTTTCGGTCTCTAGCCTCATTCGCCAGTCAGACGGTTTACTTGATTCCTTTGGTTATTGGTCAAACCGAATGAGCTCTTTCGGTTGCTATTCTCATTCATTGGTCATACGGTTGACTAGACTCTTTCGGTCAAGGGTTCCACTGAATGAGTTATTTCGGTTGACATTTGGTCGACTTAGCCCATTCGCTCAATGCAGTCTCATTCGCCCATTTTCATTTGGTCGTTAAATCTCATTCGAACAAGTTTTAAACTTGTGAAAATTTTTTGATTTTAGCCAATTGATTAACTGAATTGTACTGACATGTTTATTTTCTTGTTTTTCAAAATGGCTGATTATAAAGCATTGTCGAAGAACAACATTTGTGCCCATTTGGATCTTGCCACAAAGAACGCCAAGCATTTCAGAGAGATTATCACTTTTTGCAGGCAATCTAGGATCTTTCCGGCTATTTCCACTGTTTATGAGCCATATCAGTCACATCAGCGGGATTTCTGGTGATCCGCGAATATAGATTGTGAGGTTGATCCACCGGTTATTAGAGGCAAGGTGCTCGGGAATGATGTGATAGTCTCTGCAGAGCACATCAGGAGGATCTGTAGATTTCATGATGCACCGGATCACCCCATTTTACTTGATCGCTATCTCGTTCAAGGATGCTTCATGCGATGCAAGTATGACGGTGACTTAGGAGTATGGGTCCTCAACAAGGCATTTCTATCTCCTCAGTTCAAGTACTTGGCACATGTACTTACTCATTGCCTGGGCTCGAGGAGAGGGGGATTTCATGAGTTGAGGGAGACCATACAGTGTGCATTTGTGGCGTTGGTGCTGAATCTTCCCTTCAACTGGTGGTGCTGCTGGAGTTGGTGTTAGTGTTGCAGGTGTTAGTGCTGGAGGTGTTAGTGCTGCTGGTGTTAGTGGATGTGGTGTTAGTGGTGGTGCTGATGCAGGTGTAGGAGGTTTAGGTGCTGGTGAGGAGGATGTAGATGTTGATGCATTATTAGATCTGGACTTCATGGCTACTACTCAGGCCACCGTCTCTACTCCACTAGAGATGGTTGGGACTACATCTGCTGAGGATGAGTAGATGGAAGAGGTAGATGAAGAGGATGAGGGTGAGGATGTCTCAGATGACTCTGATTCAGAGGATGCAGGGCCTTAGGTGGTGACAACATGTTTTAGGTCTCAGCTTGTTTTTCTTGATACTGGAGACATAGAGCCTGACAGGGAGGAGATCAGGGATCCTTCATTGGTACCTGAGTTTGACTTCTTTCCTCCCCCTCGTACTTCCACTTCCATATCTACTATTGCTGCTGCTCAGTCCACATCTTCCCCACCGGTGAAGAGAAGAAGGACAAGGTTTGTCCTATAGAGGAGGTCATAACTGTCAACTGTTGCATCATCCACTATTACATCAACTGCAACAGTTACAGTTTCTTCACTGACCAGGTCACGGGCTATTCCTTCACGCGTTTCGATTGCCCCTCTGACATCCTCTGGTGTTCATGCTCCTATTTACACTGCTTTTTCTTTTGGTCCCTCCATCACACGAACTGATATGCTTATTCCTACTGTTTCAGTGATTGAACAGCTCAGTACACTGAACAGTTTGTTGCTTCGGTTGATGGAGAGGAACCATCAACAGGAGGAAGCTATTGCCCAGCTAATGCAGAGGGTCAGTGAGCAAGATGCTCTACTACTCCAGATTGCTGACCAGCGTGCAGACTTGAGGGCCGGATCTGCTCAGTAAGAGGAGCAGTTGCTCAAGTATATCGATGGGCATAACTAGTTGGCATTGACTGCCTCTGGTTTCAGTGATCGGATCATGACTCTTGAGGCCAAAAAATTGCGGCTCATCGAGCAAGTTGAAAGCCTCAAGGAGGCCACTCCCAAGATCCAGGAAACTGAAGCTGACTACGATGATTCAGATCAGGAGAAAGAAGAAGATGAAGATGAAGAAGAAGATGAGGAGTCTGATGAGGAGAAAGTTGATTTTGAGGATTCTGACAAAGACAATCATTCAGATGATGATGATGGTTCGGGAAGTAGGTCTGCCAGTTCTTCAAGTGCAGCAGAAGAGCAGTCCCCTCCTACTGAGATGCGGACCAAGACTAAGCACGAAAAGAGTGCTAAGGCTCCTCCTCCTCCTCAGACTGATGATCCTAAAGCTACTGAGGAAGTCCAAGCTATGCCTCTGAGACGTCGGTTGGATGAGACGTTGAATATGATCTTAGACGCTCAAGGCATTATACAGCACTCAGTCAGCTATGATAAGGAGGAAGGAGAGATTAGTCACTTCTTAACGAAGGAGTAGATTGATGAGCTGCTCAGGTTAAATCCTGACGAGGTTGTGATTGATGACACCTTTGCTCCTGTTTCTGATATGCCTTCTCCTAAGACTTTTGATGATGTGGATGAAGTGATTTTGGAGGACATCACTGAAGAAGAGACCGAAAAGTATACTTCATCTGAGGATGAACTATCGACATTTACTGACCCTTTTGGACAACTCACTGAAGAAGAGCTAAGTAGAAAGGTTGAAGAAAAGGTCAGTGGTAGTGAGTCTTCAGCAGAAGACATTCAGCAAAGAAAGGAAGAATGGAAAGCATACTAGGAGATTCTGAAGAAGGAAAACGTTGCGAAGATGCCGGCTACACACCAAAGTTTATAGGACCAAAGGATACAAGGCTGGAGGTCAGATACTTATTTGCGCATACTTCCATGATCTGCAATGCTATGCTATCAAGAGAGAAAAGGGAATTCAGTTTTTCAAGCACCCCCACGACTTCAAGACGTTGCCTGGCTTTGAAGTCAATCAACTAGCACGTTTGAAGATGCTTTATAGTTCAGATTCGGGGATTTCCGCTTGGTTCTCTCGACAGATTCAGTATGAGTACAGGATGAGGTGGGTTAACTTCAAGCCTCAGGAACCAGAAAGATATTATATGCCATAGATCAATCCAGATACCCGCATGCATAAGGTTATCCTGAAGTGGCTGCCTCCAAAAGTCATGAAGAAGATTCCTTTGAGGAAGATGCGTCAAGACTTCTGGGACAGCTTCCGATGGTGATATTATGATGGGCGAACTGAACGTATCTTTGACCCGATGTGCTTGACGAATCTGTCACACAGCGATGTCAAAGCCCATTACCGACACTAGATTTTCTTTGATTTAGAAGACACGGAACAGGCACTACAGTTTATGAGGGTGATCCGGATATGTATTGTTTTTAGGATTCATGCTGGATCAGACTGGAAAGCTATATCAGACAAACACTTCAAGAAAGATGCTGCAAAGTGAGGAACTAGGTCCAAGGGGGAGTATGTTAGTGCATTAAATGTCCCTAGTTCAGTTTTGTATGATATTTGATGTATAAAGATTATGTTATCAATAAAATCAGTCTTTCTATATTGTTCTTAATGTTTATTCTAGTTTATATGTGTTTGATTATGCTTAACTTTGATTAGATATGCCTTTTAGACCCATTCGGATGAATGACCCTAAGAATGAGGTCATTCGGCCGAATGAATTCTTACAGAATGACTAGAGCGATCGAATGAGTCATCCGCATGACTCATTCTGTTGGGCAAGCTCATTCGGCCATTAGTTCTCCAAATGAGTTGGTTCAGCCACTCATTCGGCCGAATGAGTACAGTCTATATATACTTGTTCAAACAGATTCAAACCTAATTTTCCCGAGCCCCTCTCTTCCAAGAGCACTCTAGTGTCAAACCCTAAGGGTTTTGAGCGGTTCTTGCCTGTCCAACTTCGATTCTCATCCTGTGGTGTTCGATATTGATTCAAACGTTCGTCTCTCACCTTCGAATTGCCACAGAGCTGTTGGTTTCGATTGGAAAACCCAGGAACAGGATTCCGCACTATTCCAGAGACTGTCGAGCGGATCTCCATAGGAACCGGGTTGTTTCTGGGCTTCAAGTTGATCCTACGCTAAGGCCACAAAGGCACCCTGAAGAGCCTCTCAAAGGTCATCAAATCCTCCACGCTTGGATCGCAGACAATGAGTACCTGACTCAGATACTTGAACTGTGGGCATAGGAAAGCCTTGTTTAGTACTCCAGCTTCCAAGTCTCCATCATACTTGCACCGCATGAAACATCCTCGAACAAGATATCTATCAGGATGGAAAGGATGATCTGGTGAATCCTTGAATCCACACACTCGTCTGATGTGCTCAGCGGAGACTACAACATCGTGTCCTCCGACCTTCCCTCTGATCACTGGAGGTTCTACCTCACAGTTTATGTTAGCTGTACTCCAAAAATCCCTCTGATGCGATAAGTATGAATCATGAACAGTGGAAATGGCTGTGAAAATCCTTGATCGTCTCAGAAATGCTATAATCTAAGTGAAATGGCCACCGTTCTTCGTAGTAGCATCCAAATGAGCACATATGTTGTTCTTTGGGAAAGCTTTGTAACCTGCCATACTGAAACACAAAAGAATGACAACATATCAGTTCAGTTTAGTAAGCAATTGAACAAAATCAAAAAGTTTAACCAAAGTGTTAAAATGGTACGAATGACTCAATAACACACGAATGAGACTCAAACGATTGAGAATGATGGCCGAATGAAAGGCATCATCTGAATGACGCACGGATGGAGTCCTTCGGTTGAACCCACTTGTTCGCATGACTAGATGGCCCGAATGACCTCATTCGGTCCACCCTTTGACCGAAAGACTCTCATTCGGCTGATTTCACTCATTCGGTCGACCATGTGGTGCGAATGAGTCTCATTCGGTCGACCGATGAACTTCAAAAACCTTATTTCCCAAAATATCCAATCAGACCCTAAAAATTGTAGCATTCAACTCAGAGGGCTCCGATTAAGGATTTAGAACTTGTTTCAAGTTGATTAGTGTTCATTTTGACTGGTTATTTGACTTGCACAAGTTCGAACCCTAAAACCCTAAACATTCTAACTATTTCGGATCAATCTGCGGTCAAAATAAATTGATCTTGCTCCCAACGGTACCTGTAACAATCACAGGTTGAATGATGATCAGAAAGTAGTAGATTTATGGTGAAAATCAAAGAAGATGAACAGGTGCATGTTTCGGGCAAAAGAGAACACACACAGTGTGGCCGAATGGAAAAATGTGGTGAATGACTCATTCGGCCGAAAGGCATTCAATAAATAGGAGAACTCATTCGGCCAAAAGAAGCGAATGGTCCTATTCGCATGAACGAATCAAGCGAATGACTCATCCGCATGAATGAGTTCATTCACTCGGTTTAGTCATACTCAAGACTCATTCGGGCGAACTAAGATCAACACCCAAAACACTAACTCATTTTCAAATTTTTACATTTTGACCATAAAAAGAGTATTGTTATGAAGTTCAGTCTGGTTTGGTGATAGGCAGAGATGAAATTGAATATCTGAACTGACAAAAGATCATTTAAAAACAAAATCAAATGAAAATGCTTTTGTATTTTTTATATAATCAAACAATTGTACAAACTGAAACTGAAATAGACAAAACACACATATTTTGGTGAATAGCCTTTCAAGAAAATGACACATACACCAGATCATGTCAAATCAGCACTCAAGAATGTTTATACTTCTGAAACATTTGAATTATGAAGTGATTACTGATAAATTGTCTACTTTAAACCTGACAGTACTTTGTTTCTAAACCAATCAATGATCACCCATGTTTTCTGGCTGAGTTACCCATTATACTCAACCAATCTAGGTCAAAACCAGTTTATAACTCATCTCTGCATAACTTAAGACCTATTGTCATAAGTTCTATAAGGTTCCAATTTATTTTCTTTTTGTATTTTTCTTTTTGATTTGTTTCTCAAGTTCAACACATTCTCATGGACGGCTTCAGCTAGGTCTTTACAAAGCAATATGGCACGTATACAGAACTGTTTTGTCAAGAACAACTTGTTCTATCCAAATGGATGGCTTCAACTAGGCTGCAACCCAGTAATATGGCACATGTATGGAATTGAACTTATTTTACTTTTGTATTTTTCTTTGCTTATCCTATATGAATAGTACGGCTTCAGCTAGGCTGCAACCCAACAATATGGCACGTGTACAAAGTCGGATTAACTTTTATTTTCTTGTGATTCAATCATTCTCATCTGAATGGGTGGCTTTAGCTAGCTCTTTACAAAGCCATATGGCACATGTAAAGACTTGAACTCATGAATCATTGGAAACCTCATAAGATCTTATGATAACAGGTGTATGCCTGATTTGAGTTAAAAACTGTTTATCCCTTAACTAGTTTTCTAAACTGGATCCCACAAATCAGACTTTTTAAGCAATCACCAACAGTCTATTAACTTTGTAAAGTCGGCCTATCAATACATCCAATCATAATTCCCAAGAGCATTCAGTTTATGCATTCAATCTTGCATTTAAGACATGACAGGTTAATACATCACTTTTTCTAATAAGACTTTCTCATTTTTACAGTTTTTCAAATGTTTTTGGTTTTTCAATTGAAACTACTTTTTCTGCCCCAAAAAACCTAAAAATGAAAATCTTTTTGAGTTTTTGAATAATTGATGTAAAAATAACAGAAGTACTAAAAAGTAAAAAATAAAACAAAAGAAACTAACTAACAAAATAATGATCATTTGTTTGATTTAGATGAAGGAATGACTTCATCCTTTTGGAAAACACCATTAACTGATAACAGATATAAAAATCTGGGTTTGTCAAACCCTTTAGTGTAAAGATCAGCTTTCTAGTTATCGGTGTGAATCTTAACAACATCGATCAATTTCTTTTCAAAACAATCACGTATGAAGTGATATTTAATGTCGATGTGTTTTGTTTTATAGTGCTGGACATGATTTTTAGTGACAGCAATGGCAACAGTGTTATCAACAAATATAGGATTGTTAGAAAATTGTAACCCATAGTCCCTGAGTTGTTGCTGAATCCAGATTATTTGAGAGCAACAACTAGCAGCTGCAATGTATTCTGCTTCACATGTTGAAGGAGACACCGACGTCTGCTTCTTGCACTGCCAGGTCACTAGGCGTTTCCCAAAGAACTGGCACCCCGCAGATGTTGATTTGAAGTCTCTTTTGCATCCACCATAATCTGAATTATTGTAAGCGGTTAGGTCAAAGTTATCATCATTAGGGTACCATAAGCCCAGATTCGGAGTACCGTTTAGATAACGTAAAATCCTCTTCACAGCAATAAGATGAGAGACTCTTGGCTTCGACTGATAACGAGCACACAGACAAGTAGCAAACACGATGTCTGGAAGAGAAGTTGTGAGATACATAAGAGATCCGATCATTCCTCGATACAGAGTGGCATCGATTAACTCCCCCTTTTCATCTAGAGTAATCCCGTGATTGACAGCCAGTGGGGTACCAGCATGTTTTGCATCCAACATACTGAACCGACTCAGAATGTCACCAACATATTTGGTATGATGAATAAAGATCCCTGCCTCAGACTGATCCACCTGCAATCCCAAGAAAAATTTCATCTCTCCCATGGAACACATCTCAAACTTATCTTTCATGACTTTTTCAAAATCCTTGCACAGAACATCATTTGTGGATCCAGAGATGATATCATCCACATAAACTTGCACCAAGAGCAATTCCTCATCCATATCTCTAATGAACAAAGTGCAGTCAATGACACCTTTTCTGAACCCGTTGTTCAGAAGGTGAGTAGACAGTGTCTCGTACCACGCTCGCGGAGCTTGGTGCAATCCATACAAGGCCTTATCTAGCTTGTAGACTTGGTCACGATGCAATGGATCTTCAAACCCGGGAGGTTGATTGACATATACAACTTCATTAATCACACCATGAAGAAATGCACTTTTAACATCCATCTGATAAACCTTGAACTTTTTGAAGGATGCATAAGCTAGAAAGTTTCGGATTGCTTCAAGACGAGCAACTGGTGCAAATACTTCATTGTAGTCAATCCCTTCAATCTGCTTAAAACCATGCACCACCAGACGTGCTTTGTTGCGAACCACAATGCCATGATCATCTCTTTTGTAGCGCAAAACCCATCTTGTGCCAATAACTTTTGCACCCTTGGGTCTATCAACTAGCTGCCAAACTCCAAGTTTCATAAACTGTAGCAACTCCTCTTGCATGGCATCTACCCAAGATTCTTCTTTCAAAGCTTCAGTGATGGTTCTTGGTTCCACTTGGGGGATAAAACATGAATGGGCACAAAAGCTTACATCTGCAAGATCAAGAATGTCAGCAAGACCACCTGAAGATAACTGATTTCTGGTCTTCACTCCATTAGTTGGATTTCCAATAATATTGTCTTGAGGATCAATTCTGTTAATTCTACCAACATGATGAGTAGGCACCTCAACTTCTGGATCAAGATTGTTTATATTGAGATCCTCAAGAGCAGGTAGAATATTATAAACATCTGGTTCTGGAACATCTGGATGAGAGTGATTATCATCTGAGTCTGAACTGTCATCATTTGCCAGCACTGGAGCTTGGACTGAAGAAGGTTGCTCTGGTTCATCAGGTGCATTTTGTGCATCATACATCATTTGAACATCAACATCTTCATCAGAATACATGGGACGCATGTTGAAAGAGTCAAATAAATTAGAATCATTGAACATCCAGTCAGGACCCTTCCCAGGTGGTGGCAAAGAATATTTCTGGACATCTACATGGTACCACTCCTCCACATTGTGAGTTGATCTGTTGTAAACTCTCTTATTTGGAGTGCTGTACCCAAGAAAGTAGCCTTCTTCCACCTTTTCATTAAACTGGCCTTGCTCATGTTTCTTAAGCATCGTGCATGGAGCACCAAATGGTTCAAGGTACTTAAGACTTGGCTTTCTGTTATGGAGCAATTTAAAGCAAGTCTTCCCATGTCTCTTCACAATCAACACCCGATTCAGAGTATAACACGCATTAGCCGTAGGGAGGAATCATCAAGCATAGTCCGAGCAGCCTCAATTAATGTCATGTTATTTCACTCAGCAACACCATTCATCTGTGGGACATATGGAGCACTGAACTGCTGAATAATGCCACGTTCATTGCAGAAAGTCTCCATATTGTGATTCTTGAATTCAGTCCCATTATATGTTCTAAGAATGCGAACCTTGAGCTTATACAGTGATTCAAGCTTAGTGACCAGAACTTGAACACATTCAAACGTTTAAGATTTCTCCTTCATAAAGAACACCCAAGAGTATCTAGAGTACACATCAGTAATGACTAAGCAGTATTGATCATCTCCAGCAATGTTCTTGCGATTGACAGGACCAAAAAGATCAATGTGATAAGCTCAAGTGGAACAGTAATCGAATGATACTTCTTAGGTTTGTGAGACTACTTGGTTTGCTTTCCCTTCTTGCATGAAACATAGACATCAGACAGCTTGAAGTTCTTCAAACTCACTCCCTCAACCAGATTGTTGTGAACCAGATGATACATCTTCCTCAAACTCAAATGACCTCTCTTCTTATGCCAAAGGATATAATCTTTCTTTGTAGCCTTGGACATAAAACATGAAGCTGTAGAAGATGTAGTTGAAGCTATGGCCATGTTAAGAACATACAGATCTTGCTTTCTTGGAGCAGACATCAGAATCCAGTCTTCAGGAATTGTAATGCCTTGCTTGAGAATGTAACAGCTGGAGTCATCAAACACAACTTTGTACTTCTTGTAACAAATCTGTGAGACTAAAAGTTGATTGTTCTCTAGCTGCTTCACATATCTGACCTTGTCAAATGAAACTTTGCCATTTGAAAGAATTCCATCTTCAGTAATAAATCCGCCTTTGTCACCAGCAAAAGCCACATACTCTCCTTTATTTGAATGAACATCGGAAAGAAGAGATATGTCTCCAGTCATGTGCCTTGATGCCCCACTATCAACAATGCAACTGCTATTAAAAGCAGCATTTGAGGCAACCTACACATACACAAATCATTTGTTGAATTTGGGAACCCAAGCCTTTACAGTCTTGGGTTGACCCAATGAGTCCAGGATTTTCATCTCGATCCATTGTCCATCTGAGTTTAATTTTTCTGGAGGTTTAGAAACAGGAGTTTCAGTGTAGTTGGCCATCCAAACAGTGTTTTTGCTAAAATATTTCTTTAAATACACTGAAGTTGGCTTGGATTGTTTCTCAAAAACAACTTTGGGTGTATCATGATCAACCATAACCCGTTAACCCTTATCTTGAGATTTGATGGGTGAAAGATGTTTGGGTTTAACTTGAGATGATGAACAAACAGATTTGACATCTTTAACAAAATTCTGATTTTGTTTTCGATGTGGTGCAACTTGTGGTCTAATCAAATGACAAAATCAAGCAAAATGTCCAGGAGCACCACACTTAAAACAAACTCTTTTATTTTGGTGATAAAACTGTTTGAGTTTAAAATATGACCTTTTGTTTTGAGGAAAACCATTTGTTTTTGTTGATCTACTGATTTTGGTCTTGATCGTACAACAGAATCCTATTAACAATCAAATATATGCGGAATCTATATTTGATCTATATGAATCAAAGATGAAACAAGCATTCCAATAATCACCTCCATTTCATTAATCAATCTGAACTGATTATAATGAAATACAATCTCACATAGAGAAATCTCACACACAGAGAATCACTCAGAGGTTTTTAAGAAGTTATGACAAAATCAGACAAACCTCCAATACATACTAGATTGTCAGCCGAACCTAGCCGAACCCATAGGTTCGCCAGCCGAACCTTGAGGTTCGCTGGACGAACCTGTAGAGGCAAACCTACTAGGTTCGCCGAACCTGCTAAGATTCGTGGGCCAGACGAACCTCAGCCAAACCTCAACTAACTCTCTATAAATTACATGTTTTGATAATCTATCTAATACAAATATGTACTAACAAACTCCCCCTTAATAGTTGCTTTCAAAATCTTCAATCTTCAGCTTTATCTCCACTTGTCTCTCCACACACATTATCAACAGCACGAATTACAACAGATCTTGGAATCTTAGATAATCTTTCAGCTTCCAGTTTAGCATCTCTATCATCTATCTCCTTTTGTGCTTTCATCAGCTCTACATACAAATAATCAACATCTTCCCAGTTACATCCAGAATGTATACCCAGAGTATAACACATCCGAGCAATTGTTTGAAACTGAACTGCCATGTCTTTATAACTAATTCTAACATCATGATATCCCTCATTAGCAAAGATCTAAGCTACATTCAACAAATCAATATCATCCTTTGAACAATTTACAATCCATACAGGATCTAACATCCTATTCACCCTACATTTTTCTTCTTGTCTCAACAAAATAACAGCTTGAGATGTATTTTCATCATAGAACCAGAACTTGAAATAAGGATTCCAATTCTATTCTGTCCTCCTCAATCTTGGTCTTTTAAAAACTTTAGGCTTTGAATATTCATGCAACTTATCTTTTACTTGTGGACTCAACCAACTCCACCCATACTTAGCCTCTTTCTTTAACAGCTTCTCAAATGTGTCATTATGTTTAGTCTGAATTGGCTTTATCATCTTCAATCGAGATAACTGCATACATTCAAAAGATGGTAAGGACATCATATCTAATGCTTTTACAAAATATTGGCATCCATCAGTCCTTTACATAACACCTTTATCCTTTATGCTTCCTGGAATATTGTGAAAGTAACCATAGCTAACAATTCTTCCTTGCATCTTTGACTTAGATCCAATCTTGAATCTTGTGAATTGTTTAGCTTGGTCTTCTTGAACTTTTTCTTCTATCTTTTCAATCATTTGTTTAAAAATATACAAATGATCAACTATATAGTTGCTATCATCTTGATTCTCCTTCCACAACTCCATGTAAGTATTTTCTTGCATCTGAGCCACTAATGTTTTTGGAACACATCTTTGAACTTCTAAATCAAATATCTTCTTCAAAGTTTATAGATTATACAAATTTTCATCCATTGGATCATCTTGTTCAAAATCAAATAACTCTAGCTGATCATCTTGTTCAAAATCAAATACCTGATCTAAATCAACTTCAAACATGTCATAGAAGTCATTCCCTGAATAACCACCAACAATTTCTCCTTCCTCCAAGTCATTCTCTTCTGATATTTCAACAAACATTCTCTGCAAATGAATATCAGAATGTTGTTTAAACAAATCAAGAAAAGTAGGAAAAGAATAATCAACAATCTTCTTTGGATATTCTATTTTAGTCAAATCCTCGATATCAACATCTTTACAATCTTTAGCTTTATCAGAAGTAACAACTTAAATAGGAGTAGCATCAAAAGAAATCCCTGAAGGATTGTAAATCACAATGGCACCAGTCCTAGAATTCAATCCACCTGAGCTACCTACACCATTCACATCACCATCATCTTCTTCATCATCAAAATAAGCATTAAAGCTTGGATGTTCATCAACATCTGAATCCTCATAATCAATCTTCTCATCTTCCTCTTCCTCATCATCAGTGTCCACAAATACAGGTTCAGAAGTATCACCAGCAAACTCAACTTGATTTTCCTTTACTTGAATATCATCAATCTTTTTCTTCAAGTTTTGATTTTCCTTCTTCAAAACATCAATATCAACCCTTTGTTGAGCAGTCAGAGTTTCCAAAGAACTAATCTTTTCAGTCAACAACTTCTTCTCAATTGCATCTTCTTCTTTCCACTTCATTAACTGAGAAATTTCACTTTTCAGAACATCAAGATCACTTGAGCTTGAAGAAGAAGGTTGATCAGCTACTACTTTCTCCTTTTCCATCTTATACTGATCAAACTCTTTTGACAAAATAGATATCCTTCTTTTAATCTCAGAGTCATCATAACCTATAGAGAAGTTTAGATCCAAGTCATCTAAACCTTCAAATAAAGACTCTCCTCTGGAAGTAGAAGCATCTTGAAACGATGTAGTTGCCTGAAAAGATGTAGTCACTGTTGTAGCATCCATGAAAGAAGGAACAAAAGTAGCAACATTCACAAACTCAGGTGTTTGCACAAAAGAATCTGTCTGCATGTGAACCGGTGATGTAAAAGTTTCTGCTTGAACTGCTGAAGCAATAGAAATGGGTGTAGACACAGAAACAGAAGCAGGTGAAGTAGAAACTACCACAGGAGATGTTACAATGATCCTGGGAGTCCTTGTCTTCTTTTTCTTAGGCACTTTTGCCATCATTTTCTTCTTCTTCAGCCTTGAAGTCTCAGGCTCTTCCACTATGAAAATAGGATCATATGCTTCTTCCCTATCTTCTTTACTTTGCTGTTGAACTGATCTTTTCTTCAATCTTTTAATCACAGTACTACCTCTTACAATAGTCTCCAATTCAGACTCTGTTTCAGTAGACTCTTCATGTTCATCATCAACTTCAACATTCTCAGTATCTACATGTTGAGAAGCAGTAGCCTCTTCTTGTCTTGAAGCATCTTGTTGACCTGGATATATTACATCAAGAAGAACCAATGTAGAAGGAGTTACACATGGCCCTTGAGTCTGTTCTTGAATTTGTGACTGTGATTGTGAAGACTGAGCTTGTGATTTCCTTGCTTGTTGTCTAGGAGGAGAAGGAGGTGGTGGTTGTTGTTGATTATCATCATTTCCCAACTGTTCTGTATCTTAATCTGAATTATCATGCCTCCAAGCATCATTATAACGAGCAACATAGTTAGCTCTTGCACAATGACATACTAAATCTTTAGTCAACACATCATCACTACTCTTCTGATAAATCTTGACCTGACCAAGACTTGAGTCAGTCATATGCTTTAGCTTGAGAAGATCAGCAACAACTCTAGGTAGATTCTGCTATGGAAATCTCTCATCAATAAGCATCTGGATGAACCTGGGATACATATAGAATCTATCTTTGCTTTGGTGATATTATCAGACATGTATCTGAAAATCATTGTTGAGAAATTGAACGGTTTGTTCAATATCAAAGCCACCATAGCAGATCTCATCAAATCTCTAAGCTCATCAAACGTTCCCTTCCTCATACTCAAACAATGCAACAATACATGAGCCAGCAGCTTGTACTGTAGAGGAATTTTTCCATTCTTGATAGAGTTCTCACTGTACACTCCAAAATAACAAATCCTCATGAAGCATCCCTTTATACACCTTTCAGGAATGAGTGTCATTCCTGCAGGTTCTCCACCGAATTGTAGAACCCTTCTAATATCAGCCTCAGTAATCTGAATAGCTTGACCAAGCACATTCGCCTCAATCACATAATCTTCATCCACACTGATTAGCCTTGCTGAATCCCGGAAGCTTTGTATATGAGATCTATAAATCTGACACAAGTTGGAAATAGCATGATAAATCCTTGAACGCCTCAGATACTCAATCATAGGCCTGAAATCTTTGCCATTTTTGGTTGTAGGATCAAGATACGCACAGAGATTATGTTTATCTCCAAATGTCAAATTCGCCATTTCTACAATCAGAAATAAAACAAATTAAAATCAAAAATTAAAAATTAAAAATCAAAAAATATTTCTGTGTTGAAAGCAGTGAACCCCTGTGCCGAACCTAAGCATAGACGAACCTATTATTCAGACAAACCTGTTAAATCTAACGAACCTGTAATGAATGAACCTTGATATTCACACGAACCTTCTTGGTCAAACGAACCTTGACCAATAAAGATTCGGTTCTATAACATACAGAGGTTCGGGAAGAACCTCTAAAGTTCAAACGAACCTTAGAAATTCCAGCGAACATGTACTCAGTCTACGAACCTAATCCATTTCTACATCAAATTTTCAAATCTATGAATTAGATCAAAAAATTGATATCCAGAGGTTCGCCAATAACAAATGAACAAGATTAATAAAAAATTTTTGTCCAGATCTTAGATTTAAACAGATTTTATCCTAAAATAACAGGTTCGACTAAACCTATTTTAAAATCAACAAATTTCTCAAATTAGCCGGTCAATCTTCAATATTTTTACCTAAAAATGATCACAATGCAATTCTGAATCTGATGATATAAGAAAAGCCCTATCTGAGATCCAAAATCAAAAAATCTAAAAATTCTCTTTTGCAGGTTCGTGAATGAAGTCTGATGAAAGTGACGAACGTATCACACGAACCTGTACTTATACGAACCTTTTGACAAACCTTTGAATGAACCTTTGACCGATTATGACCAAACCTATCAAACGAACCTGTCTAAAACCTCTCAGACGAACCTGTTCAAAACGTCTTGAACGAACCAGTTCAACAAACCTCTCAGGCGAACCTGTGAACAAACCTATTAAACGAACCTGTTGGACGAACCTGGCCAACGAACCTATTCAATTAAACTTACAACCGAACCTCCAAGCAAATCTTTTGAAATTCAATTTTATTTTAAAAATTTCAAACAAAAACAAATGTTTAATATTTCAAAATCAAACAAATAATCAAAAATTATTGATTTAACATCAGATAAAAACAAAAATCTTTTTGTATTATTTTTTTAAAATTTTAGAACAAACTAACTACAAATCTAACTATGAAATATAAACTAACAAAACAATCACATATTTTTGTTTAAGAAAGATCCTGACATGAGATCATATTGTATTACAATCATCAACACATCTTATTGGATTAATGAATATATTTATTAGCAAATTACAATTCAAAGATGATTGTCAGTATAATTATCCTCTTTAAGTTTAATTACTTGGTTAAGATATCAATTAAAAACAAAATCATCAAATACCTTATAATATCCATTTACTTGAACACATCCCCGTTTTGTGAATAACTAATTAAACACAAATGTTCTTGAAATTAATTACTTCAATTTTAACTAGCTTGATCATGTAAAAACAAAATAGAATTTCTTTTAAAAAACAAAATGTTAAACAATTTGAATTTGTTCAAAATCTTGGAATCAAGGTTGATACTTTCGTATACTCAGATGATCCAAAAAATGAACTAAACAATAATTTAAGATTAAGCTTTTAACAATCAGATCGATACTTTCATATACGCAGAGATTGTCCAAATCATAATCAGAACCAAGAAAACAAATTTGAATTGTTTAAAGCTATAACAATCAGGTTGATACGTAAGTATACGCAGAGAATGTTTCAGCTTTAAAATAAAATAAAAGAAAAACAAATTCAGAATTTCTTTTGAAAAATAAACACATGATCAAAACTAGTAGCTTGACTTTTGTTCAAGAAAAATTTTGTAAAATTAATCACCACTCATTTAAGACAAAACTAAGTACTGTATTCTAAGCATCTGTTTCTCATAAAGCATATATCAAAATTTTGTCTAATGTTATCTTAACTAAGTTATAAACCTACTAACACACCATACTAAGTAATTATATATGCTCTTTATGTTTAAGTTTTTGTATGATACAGATGTGCTTCAAATTGCAAACAATGTACTATCATTTCTCACTTGATCAAATCAATTTCTCAAAATTTTTAAATTTTTTAATGTTTTTGTGTTTTTGATTTTTCAAATGTCTTTGTATTTTTCAAAATTTTCTCCCCCTAAAAACTAAAACCCAAAACAACAAAAATTAAAATATCTGACGTTAATTCAATAAAAATTTATTATGAAGGAAGTTGATTTAAAATTACCTCACCCATGACCCGAATGCCATTTAATTTGAGCAAATACTCAAAACGGTTTTTATCAAAAGCCTTGGTGAGAAGATCTGCTCGTTGCTCATCTGTATGTATCTTCACCACATCAATAAGTTTCTTTTCATATCAATCTCGTATGAAATGAAACCTAATATCAATGTGTTTTGAACGTGAATGATACACATGATTCTCTGTTATAGCAATAGCAGCCTCATTATCAACATGAATGGGAGTAGTCGGAAAATTCAAACCATAGTCTCTCATCTGTTGTTGTATCCACAAGACTTGTGAACAACAACTGGCAGCAGCTACATACTCAGCTTCACATGTAGAAGTAGCAACAGATGTTTGCTTTTTACACTGCCAAGAAACTAATCTTTCTCCCAAAAATTGTGCACCTCCTGTTGTGGATTTCGCATCTGTTTTACATCCTCCATAATCGGAGTCACTGTAGGCATTGAAGGAAAAGTTATCATCTTTAGGATACCACAGATCGGTGTCTAGTGTACCCTTTAGATAACGAAGAATTCTTTTGACTGCAATCAGATGTGACACTTTAGGTTTTGATTGATATCGAGCACAGATACTTGTAGAATATACAAAATCAGGTCTTGAGGCAGTCAGGTACATCAAACTTCCAATCATTCCACGATACAAAGTAGCATCAATTATCCCCCCCTTAATATCAGGCTCAATCCCGTGATTAGGCTGAATGGGCATGGAAATCGGTTTTGAATCAAGCATGCTAAATCGTTCTAGCACATGTTGAATATATTTTGTTGATGAATGAAGATTCCATCATCAGTTTGATCAATTTGTAAACCCAGAAAAAATTTGATGTCTGACATGGCACTCATTTCAAATTTCTCAACTATCACGTCTTTAAACTCCAAACACAGTTGTTCATCGGTAGATCAAAAGATAATATGATCTACATAGATCTGAAAAAGAATAATATCTTTGCCCTTTTCCCGATAAAAGAAGGTTTTGTCAATCTGACCCCTATTGAACCCGTGTTCAATAAGGTGAGTCGATAATGTCTCATACCAGGCACGCGGAGCCTGATGTAGACCATATAGTGCTTTGTCCAAGAGGTAAACCTGATCATGGTGGATAGGATCCTCAAACCCTGATGGCTGAGAAACATACACTGTTTCCTTCAAAGAACCATACAGAAATGCAGACTTGACATCCAACTGAAAAACTTTGAATTTCTTGTGAGCAGCAAAAGCAAGAAAAAGTCTAATTGCTTCTAGCCGTGCCACAGCTGCAAACGCTTCATCGTAATCAATTCCTTCAACTTGTTTGAAACCTTGAACCACTAAATGAGCTTTGTTTCGAAACGCCTCTATCATCTCGTTTGCATCTTAGTACCCATCTAGTACTAATTTTCTAATCTCCTTTTGGCAAATCAACCAAATGCCAAACCCCCAATTTCTTAAACTCATTTAACTCTTCTTGCATAGCCTCCACCCAGGCAGGGCCACGCAACGCTTCAGTCACAGTCTTTGGCTCTATCTATGAAATAAATGCAGAATGGATCCAAAGCTCTTGACTGCCATGAGTTCTTTCTAACTCCACATACAAACTCTCCTTATTTGTGACTTGATGTCGTGTCTGTACTCCAGCAGATGAGTTTCCTATGATCTGATCAACAGGATGATTTACATGAACTCTTGTGACAGGCACTTGCGGAACACCCACATTATGATCAAGATTTGTAATATTCTAATTAATACCTTGATCATGAGAAATAGCATCTTCAAAAACATCAGGATCATCATCAGATGACCAATCATCACTAATTACTTCTGAAATGCCTTCCTCATGTGGAGTATAATTACCATCTTCAAAATTATGAGAAATACCTTGATCTTCAGAATTCTGCAAATCATATAACATTTGTAAGGTTATTTCATCATCAGAAACATTTGGAGACAAATTAAAAGATTCAAACAATTTATCATAATCAAAAAGCCAATCTGGTCCTTTTCTGTCTGGTATAGGTGTATGTCTTTGAACATCCACATGATACCATAATTCCACAACACCCGTACATTTATTAAACACACGTTTGTTAGGAAGACTATAGCCAAGAAAGAAACCCTCTTCAACTTTAGAATTGAATTTTGAATCTTTCTTTAGCATGGTACAAGGAGCCCCAAAAGGTTCCAAGTGTTCCAAATTAGGCTTTCGATTTTGAAACAATTCATAGCATGTTTTATTGTGTCTTTTAACAATCAAAACTCTGTTAAGAGTAAAACAAGCTGTAGCCACATCTTCACTCCAAAATGTAATGGGAAGTTTATAATCAGCTAGCATTGTTCTTGCAGACTCAATCAACGTTCTGTTCTTTCTTTCAGTTACATCATTCAACTAAGGTTCATACGGTGCATGAATTGCTGCTGAATGCCTTTGGAATTGCAAAATTCCTTCATTTGATTATTCTTAAACTCAGTCCCATTATCTGACCTTACGCGTCTCACTTTCAACTTATACAATGTCTCCAACCTATTAATCAACAGCACAAAGTTTTCATAAGTATTTGATTTATGCTTTAATAACATGACCCATAAAAATCTAGAAAAGTCATCAATCATCACAAAACAATACGATTCACCACCTATACTTTTCACATTAATAGGTCCAAACAAATCCATGTGAAGAACTTAAAGTGGCTTATCAATAGAAAACATTGTCTTTGTTTTGTGTGACTTCCTTTTCTGTTTACCCTTTTTGCATGACACACCCACATCATGAAGCTTAAAATGTTTAACCGGTACACCCTGAACAAAATTATTGTGTACAAGATGATTCATCTTCCTAATATGAATATGTCCCATCCTTCTGTGCCAAGAACATGTATCTTGCTCTGCTGCCTTGGACACCAGACATGTCTCCACTTTATTCACCGTCTCCGTCTTTTCCATGTCAAGCACATACAAATCCTTGCTCCGATCAGCAGTCATCAGAATCCACTCCTCAGGAATCTGAAATCCTTGCTTAAGTACATAACACCTGTCTTTATCAAACATGAACTTGTATCCTTTATCACAAATCTGCGAAACACTTAACAAATTTTTATTTAATTCTTTATAGAAATTAACATTATCAAATGAAACCTTTCCATTCGTCAAACTACCCAACCCAGTAATTTGACCTCCTTTGTCTCCTGCAAAGTTCACATAACATCCTTTGATTTGCCTGAAATCCATCAACAAATTCAACTCTCCAGTCATGTGCTATGAACATCCACTATCAACAATCCAACGACTATTGATATGGCCCATGGATGCCACCTGCACAATAAATTAAAATTTTATCAGTATCAAAAGGGATGACCCCCGCCATTTCGGCGTCGAGTCTCCCTGAATGGACCCCTGCCATTCTGTTGTGATGAACTGCTTGAAGACCCATCTTCAATGTTTTCATCTTTTTTCCCAGAAATTTGATCACCTGACCTGCCTCTCAGTTTCCAAAAAGATGTTGACTTACCATTTTGTTTTGAAAATGATTTTGAAGAAAATTTGTCAAAGAAATCATCATCAGATGATGTCACCATTTTCACAAGCTTTTTCACATTCCTTTTGTTATCAAAAACTCTTTTCTTCTGATTCTTTTCTACTGATTCTTTTCTTCTTTTACCCAAACACAATCAGGATCAAATTTCCTAAGAACTCTCATTTCTTCTTCACTAGTTTTCACTTTCCTAGCACTTCCACTATACTTACTCACCCAACTATCATTATTTGAACTCTTCCTGATCTTATTGTTTGGACAGTTTGCAGAAATATGTCCTTTGCCACAACAAGTAAAACACTTTCGTGTTTCTCTTGGTGTAAAGGACCTAAAGCTGCTACAATCAGTAGAACTGACATCCAAATCACAATCAGCAATCAAATGACCAAATCTACCACATCTGTAACATTTTCTTTGCAGATGACTCTGTGATCTTGGTTCATCATAATACTTAGATGAACTGAAAGGTTTAGAAGCAACCTTTGCAGATGAAAATCTGTTCCACAAACCAGTTGATTTAATCTTTGAATTAGTCATTTTATTTTGAAAATTCTTTTATTTGTCTTTATGTCCAACCCCAAACTTATCAAAGAAAAAATCCACTTTGTCAACCATTTTAGAAAACACATTTTGCTTTTGAATAATACCACTAGACTCTCCTTAATGTGTAGTAGATGACTTTACATACACAATAGGTTTGAGAGTAGTAGTTGGTTTAGTTTTCATCACTGGTTTGGAAACAAGATTTGGTTTAATCACCACTTTCTCAACTGGTTTCATCTCAGCTTTTGACTTCTGAGGCTTTAGACTCTTTTTATCAACCGTTTTAACTTGATAACCATTTTGTCACAAGATATCAAATGAAAATTTTGATTCAGTGATGTCTTCAATGATAGGAGCATCACTATCAAGAGACATTTTTTCATCAGTAGATGAACATTCAACATTCTCAACTACCTGTTCAGACACACGTTCATTCAGAGAAACAGATTGAACTTCCAAATCTGGATCAATTTGTGGTCTGGAAACATAACTGGGAGGAGGTGGTACAGAATGAAAGCCCGAGCCGGTAGTATCATTTAATGATCTTTGCATGGCAGCAAAGTAATCAATGACATACTTAGAATTCTGATAATTCGCCAGCTTGCTCTTGTTCATTTCTGCTTATGCTCTTGATGCTGATAATTTAACCTTTAACTTTTGCACTGATTCGAGATGCACTGAAACTACATGATTATTTTACAAAACTTTGATTTTTAACTCTTCATTTTCTTTGCCTAGATCAATTGTCTTTCTGTCACAAGCTTTTTCTCTTGAAATTAACTTCTTGTTAGCTTCAGTGCACTCCACCAGTTCAGCAGTCAACTGAGCATTAAGTTCATTAAATTTATCAATGATCTCTAAAAGATCCTCATTTACCTTATGAACCTTCTCTTTGCCTTTACTAGTGTCTTCATCCAAAGAAGCCATAAAAGCACCCATCAACTCATCATACTGCTTTCCCCAATCGTATCCTTCATCAGCTTGACTAACTAAAGCTTTTGATGACTCTTCAGGCTTTTCTTTCTTTTTCTGATAAGTTTCTTTTGGCTTGAACATGTTTAAGTTTCCTTGTTTCTTCAGATTCGTACACTCTCTAGCAAAATAGCCTAACTCACCACAGTTGTAACATTGAGTAGTCTTTGGATTAAATCCAAACTTGGTGTTTCGATCAAAAGTGAACTTCTTTCCAGTCTTCTTTTCATATCGATTGATTCTTCTAATCACACTTGCCAATGCCCATTGAGTGTCAATCAACTCCATCTCGTCAACATCAATTTGCTCATAATCTTCAAATGTAAGATTTGTTGTATTCAACTGAACAAGAGTTGTTGTTGAGTCAGACTTCTTCTTTTTCACATAATAAGATGAACTAGAACTCACAGATGCAGAAGGTGCAGGAGTATATCAGAAGTACTAGAAACAAATGATGTCTGAATCTTTGGAGAAGAAACATATGGTGTCACCACAGATGCACCGTATAAAGAAGGATCTTGAGTAACATTCACTCTTCTTGCTTCTAAGTTATCCTTCATCTCATGTTCTCCTAGCTTTTGAATAAATTCCACCAATGTCATTCCTGGTAGATTTTCTCTCAATATTAGCACCAATGAATTCCACTTTTCAGGCAACGCATCTGCAAAGCAATCTATCTTTTCCTCTTCAGTGTATCCAATTCCACACTTCCTCACTTCAGTCAATAAATGCCTATATCTTGTTATTAAGTCTTCATGACTCTCATTGCCAAAAAAATTGAAGTTCTCAAACTCTTTGAGTATATCAGTGGCTTTCATCTTCTTTAACTTGGTATTTCCCTCAATCCTTGCTTTCAAAGCATTCCACAAACCATATGAGGTTTTGTGTTCATCAAATTGATGAAGTATCTGATTAGGGATTGCTTGGCTCAGCATCCAGTAAGCTTTCTTCTCAGAATCGTATTTCTTTCGTTGATCAACATCCAATCTCTCAAGGGTTTGATCCAAATCTGTCCCCACCACCTTAGGTCTTTCATAAGGTGATAAAATCCTTTCCCACAAATTAGTGTCAGTTCCATTTAGATGTGTTTCAAACCTTCCTTTCCAGTTCTAGTAATCTGTTAAATCAAGTAACGTTGGAACTTTGTTCTTCCAACCTCAGTTTCACTAATCAGAATGCGATGTATCTTAGAATTCAGACTAGTTACAGCAGCAAACATCTCAGCCATGATTCTTGAATTTTATCAGCGAACATCTGAAGAAAAAGTCACTTCATGAACCTTACAACCAGACGAACCTTCTACACGTCTTGAATTTTATCAGCGAACTTTATTTGTCTCAGATCACGAACCTGAGACAAATCTTTTCCCTCACGAACCTGAGACAAACCTGATGTCACGAACCTAAGACAAACCTGATGTCACGAACTTTTGTGGAAAACCTTCAACGAACCTCTGCAAAATCTCAAAACGAACTTCATAAAAGTCTCATTAACAGCGAACCTCTTGCTTCAGCTACTCACAGCTTCGGCTCACGAACATGTTCTTCAAAATTCAAAATTTTGGAGGGAAAACCTTCCAAATTTGAAGAAAATTCTTCAAAAATCACCAAATTACACCACAAATCTCTTAATTTTTATGTTCCACAGCAATAGATGTTGCGATGACACTCAATTCAGCAATCAAGCACAAAGAAAACTTTAATTTTGATCCATTTCTTGATCTCTTCAACGCCAAATGCTTGTAGATCTTTGAAAATCTTGTATTGAACTCCACCAATGTCTCTAATACCACTGTTGATCTACTGATTTTGATCTTGATCATACAACAGAATCCTTTTAACAATCAAATATATGCGGAATCTATATTTGATCTATATGAATCAAAGATGAAACAAGCATTTCAATAATCACCTCCATTTCATTAATCAATCTGAACTAATTACAATGAAATACAATCTCACATAGAGAAATCTCACACAGAGAGAATCACTCAGAGGTTTTTCAGAAGTTATGACAAAATCAGACGAACATCAAATATATACTAGACTGTCAGCCAAACCTAGCCGAACCCATAGGTTCTCCAGCCGAACCTTGAGGTTCGCTGGACGAACCTGTAGTGCCAAACCTACTAGGTTCGGCGAACCTGCTAAGGTTCGTGGGCTAGATGAACCTAAGCCAAACCTCAACTAACTTTCTATAAACTACATGTTTTGATAAGCAATCTATTACAAATATGTACTAACAGTTTTTGTCTTGTCCTGCTTAAAGCCCACACCCTTTTTGGACTCACTTGCTTCACTATCATGTGAAGACTTCACAAAGCATATGGCTTTGGATAAATTTGAAGACATGTTTGTCTTTGATGAGATTGGGTCAGCCTTTTTGACACCAGATGTCTGATTCTTAACACAAGACACTTGAGGAGAAATATCAGACTCATCCTCAGAATAAGAGACCCAAATTCAACCATTCCCTCCACAAAAGATTCATCAGACAGTGAGGAACCCTCATCAGAAATGATTCCAATAGGATCAATTACTAATGGAGTTTTCACTTGAAACTCTTTAATTTCTTTGTCATTTGGTGAGTTAACAAAGCAATTTAATACTGGTGGGGGACAATGATTGTATTTTGTTTCTTTTCCCTTACCTTTAGATCAGTCTCTTTGCTGATCATGTGCTCAATGATGTATGAGGAGCTTTCATGGCTCTTGAGCTTCTGACTCAAAGTTTCATAGTCACACTCGACTATGGCTAATTTTTTCTTTAACTCATTGATGGTATTGAGATAAGAAGTGATAGCATCTTGCTTATTAAACACAGTGATTTCAGCTTCATGCAATTGCCTGTTTAATAGCTCAATTTTAGCTTGAAAATATTTTTCATAAGAATTTAAAATTTTGTTTGCCTCAATGCACTGGTTGAGATCGCTGATCAAATCAGCATTATGTTGCTGATAAGCCAACACCTTACTTTCAAGATCAACACAATTAAAGCAACTAGAATGAGATGAGGAACAATCATCATACACCTGATCAGACTGAGAGGAAGCAGAAGTATTCACCATCAAAGCAAACTATGTAGCAGATTGTTCTTCAGACTCAGCATCTGGCTCTCCTTGAGTTTCTGAATTTGATGTGCTTTCTGATTCTGATCCTTATGATTAATCCAGACTTGTCTTTATGTATTCTGAATTACCTTCATCACTGGATCCAACAGCTTCTTTCATCTCTGCAACACAAGCTTTATCTGCTTCACCCTTTTCCGAGTTGAATATGAAATCCCAGTTTTCTCCCTCATCATTCTGAACCATGAGTGCCTTGTTTGCACTAGATGAACCGGCTTGAGCAGGAGTGTCAATTAGTAGCAATCTTCTTTCTGGATTAGCAGCTGATGATCTTTGGTTCTGAAAAGGATTGTGTTTACCCATATTTTTAGGCTTGTTGCATTATGTTACAAAATGACCTTTATCCCCATAGTTATAGCAAGTAACAGATGACATGTCAGATACAAACTTTGAGTCTTTGTTTAGATTGATGTCTTTCCCAGTTCTTTTGACAAAGTCTTTTGATCTTCTAACTGCACTTGCAAGAGCCCACATAATGTCAATCCTTTCCATATCATCAGGATCAATATGAGAGTATTCTTCATTTGCCAAATGTGGATTACCAATCTGCCCAGCTAACAGCCCATCATAAGAACTCACAAGTGTAGACAACAAACCCATATGCTCTTTGGCAACCTCCACAGTTACTTTGTCAAAATTGTTTGTCTTCAAATTTGCGACAGAATGACTTTCTTCTTTCTGAGATGTGGAAGTTGTAGCTGACTGACTGAAATGTGTCTTGCCTGAAACAGGAGCTTCTTTGGTCTGTGAGACAAAAGCTATCTTCAATGGAGCATGAGAAGAAGCTCTTTCCATAGTAGGAGTAGAGTAATACAAAGATGGATCTTGAACTTTAGCAACTCTCTTAGCTTTCCACTTGTTCTAAATCTCTTGTTCCTTCAGCTTCTGAATGAAATCATTAATGTCCATGTTAGCAATCATCTCACTCTGTTTCAAAACCATCAGAAAGGATTCCCACTTGGGAGGTAAGGCATCAACCAGACACTGGATCTTCTCTTGTGTAGTTGTCTTGACTTGATGATTGTAGATCTCACTCAGAAGATGATAAAATCTAGCAATCAAGTCATCCAAAGACTCATTACCCACACACATAAAACTATTAAACTTTTTCTTCAAGGCTTTAGACTTGATGTTCTTCAGTGCATCATTTCCCTCGTAGCTCTGCTGCAAGGCATCCCACAATGATTTGGATGAAGTAAACTGTCTGAATTGATGAAAAATATCAGTAGCAATGGACTGGGATAATATTGTATAAGCCTTCTTCTCAAAATCATACAACTTTCTCTGAGGCTTAGTCACTCGTGTGACAAGCATAGGTGAACCATCCTCACTAAGTGGTCTCAAGTACCCACCCTCAATCATCATCCAAAGATTGGTATCCACTCCATTAATGTGAATCTCAAATTGATATTTACAATGCAGATAATCATCTAATGAAAGTAACTTTGGAGCTTTGTTTGAATTCCCGGTCTCAGTCTTAGTAAGAAGCAGGTTCTGAATTCTGTTGCTTTGGTTAGCCGTCAATGCAAGTTCTTCCATCTTGTCAAGGGTAAACTGATCCAACACATAGAAAATTTTGCAAAAATTGTTAGCCGAATGAAGCTTTATCAACCGAATAACGGGGGCCGAATGAGTCCGAATGAACTAAGTTGGCCGAATGAGTGTCCTAATGCGAATAAAGAGTCAGCCGAAAGACTTCACAACCGAATGAATCTGGAACAACCGAATGAGGAGCTATTCGCACTAACTCTTGAACTGAATGAGACCTATTCGGCCGAATGACCTATTCGCACACTAGCTATTCTCCCAATCGACTCATTCGCATAAACTAGGGTTTTCAGCAACAAAAATTTGATATGTCTGGATTTTGATCGAATCTAATTACCAAATTTGGTATGGAACCTCAGGACAATATCTCCAAGCTATAGGAATTCTCGATTTACCAAAACAACCAGAAAAACACATTGATTTTTAATGAAACAGTAACTTGGAGTGCAAGAAAATAAGGGTTTTCAAAAATCTCGAAACAACAATCTAAAATAAGATGATTTAGGTCGAAAATCGAGCAGAATCACGAGCCAAAGCTCTGATACGACTTTGTATGACATAAGAAACCCTCAAAAACAACTCGGTCCATGAGGAATCTGCTCGACAGGCCCTTGAATAGTCTGGAATCCTATTCAAGGGTTTTCCAATCGAAATCACCAAGCCCCGTGGCGATCCGATGATGAGGAATCAACGTTTTGATCGAAATCGAAGCACCACGGGATGAGAATCGAACTTGGACAGGAAGAGGCGACATAAAACGCTAGGGGAATGACTTGGGACGCTCAGGGGTCAGAGGAATGATTGAAAAATTTCTTGAAACATTCTGTTTGCAGTACTATATATAAGCTGTACTCATTCGACCGAATGAGTAGTGCGAAACACTCATTTGGCGAATGGCTCAGCCGAATGAGCTTAATCAACCGAATGAGTCATGCGGACGACTCATTCGTTCGCCTCAGTCATTCGCAAGGTGTTCATTCGTTCGTATGAACTTATTCTTAGGTATCATTCGCACGAATGGGTATGTATGATAGGAATAGTCAATGTCAAACATATATAAATCTTGAATAAACATTAATAAACATTATAGATTAGTTGATTTCATTAATAATACCAACTTTAAACATCAAAATCATACTAAATACAGAACTAGGGACATTACATGCACCAACAATATGTCTTCGTGTTCTTCCTCATTTGATGCTCATAACGATGTGGTGGGAGTCTCCTCAAGTTCTGAATCCACAATAGCGTCAAAAACCAAATCCATACTTACATCTTTAAACATGTCATTGAATCATCAATTCTTCATGTTTTCGGCAATCCCTTCATAGGTTAGATCTTTAGGAAGATCATCAAATTAGTAACCATCAAACTCCTGAGTGGGCTTTCTTGAAGATGCATTTCCTTTATCACTGACACCTTTGTCAGCATCCCCTCGTTTATCATTTTTATTTTTAGCTCCAACTTTATCAGCACAATCAATATCATCATCATTCATCAACATCATCATCATCAACATCAATATCATCATCATCATCATCACCGTCGTCGTCGTCGTCGCCGTCATCATCATCCTTCTTATCATCTTCATCGTCTTTCTTTTCTTCATCAGCCTCATTATTATCATCATACTTATCTTTCTAGATCTCATCATCTTTCTATTGTTTTTCATCTGTATTTGCACTTTTGAGAGCAGGCACTTCCTTTCTTTAAATAGCATTCTCATTAAACAGATATATGATGTGATTTTCTAGACTCTTGATCTTTTCCATAGCAATCAGAATAACAGATTTCAGATGCTCAATATGTAGATCTTTCTTTGTTGAATCTTTTTCAACAGTAAAGACCCAAGACTAAAAAAGATCAAGATCTATAGGCACATACTCGGGCTGATATGATGATGATGTTCCCATGGGAGCCTTTTTTCAGCTTTCGCCTTTGGTGGAGACGGAGGGTGAGAGAAGTGAATTGGTATGGGTTATTGTGGAGGTGAGCTTGATTTGTGTTGGGGTGCTGATGGTGTTGTTTGTAGTGGCTGGGTGGATGAAATGGTTTGTTGTGGTGGTATAATAGTCTGTGATGGTGGTGATTTAAGTGGCAAGGTGGTTTCAGTGGTGTAGGTCCAGATCTGGATCTAGACACGGGCTTTATCACTCCAATCGACACCAAAAGACTAATGTGTGCGGAATCCAGGTTAGAATCAACAGAAGAGATGTAAAAATGCAATCTTTGTAAAAATCTTTAACTTCTCAAGAACAATGCCTCAATACGTCTAGAGAGCAATTGCCTCGGGAAATCAACCCTAGAACAGTACAAAATACGTCTATTTATACTACTCTAGGAGTACTCGAACCTCAAAGTACACGAAAACTATTGTAAACAAAAATACAAAAAATCTGGTCTTCATCTGGTCACTGGTTTACTTTCTCAGTCTTTGTCTCTGAATGGCCCCTACAAACTCCCCCTAGACTGATGAAGTCAACAAATAGGAAGTGTGACCAAGTGAGGACCCACACCAGCATATAGCTTCATCTCCATGGCAAAGGCAACAACCTGTGTGAACGGTTTTGCTTCCTCGTCCCAATCTCCATAGACCTTGATCGGAGTATCATGAAGTTTCTGCATGTCTTCCTTTTCGAACTTTAGAAGGTCTATGGGATCCAAAATCAGTTCTGTGTCGTTTATGTCACTCTTTGTTCTAAAAATAATAGCTGCATGAGTCTTTTCCTCAAAGTACGAGAAATCAAAGTTCTGCAGCGAGCTGTCTGGGACTCTGGTGGATACTGGGACTTCCTTCTCGGCTGCTGGTGAAGGATATTTGTAGTAAATGTCAAGAAAATTAAACGCAGCCGTATCCCGATCGTAAAAGTACGATGGGAGGGCAAACGCGGTGCTGAGTTCACCTGGGAACGTGAAGACCAGATGAAGCTTAAGTACCCTTATCTTTTTACAGTATCTTCGGCTAGTTAATTTCGGGACGAAATTTCCTTAACTAGGGGAGACTGTAACATTTGTACATTTAGTCATGGTAGTCATAAACAGTGT
The DNA here is from genome assembly GCA_009363875.1 of Mikania micrantha. Classification (NCBI taxonomy): domain Eukaryota; kingdom Viridiplantae; phylum Streptophyta; class Magnoliopsida; order Asterales; family Asteraceae; genus Mikania; species Mikania micrantha. The sequence goes on from CM018697.1 coordinate 61,815,226, forward strand.
TAGAACAGTGTGTGTCAATGTTCAGTTAATCAATGTGATTCATATGTTCGTAATGTATGCTTGTGTGTTACAGGATCTTATTTGTTTAGGAACAAGTATGTATTATTTATTTACAGTCGAGTGCACTAGGCAAGAACAGTATTGTGTTATATCGAAACAGTGGTGGGCAGCGAGAGTGAGCCCTATATATATACTGCGTTCGGTGTAACAGGATAGTGTTGGTGCGTAGTGTTAAGACGAATATTATGACAATTAATTAATTCAACAAGAATCGTAATACGTAAGCGAGACTGAGTATAGTTATGGGTGACGATCCATAATGATACGAATGTTGAACTTATAATTATGATTAAACGACTTTAATTATTAATACGATCGAAAAATGTACGCGATTTCGGGTATACACGTAATTGTGAATGTTTAACGATCTGGCAACGCACGAAGAGTAAAAATAATTAAATTAATTATTTTATATTTTTACAATTTTGAAACTCATCATTTTAATGAGTTTAACAACTCTTTTATTTTAATTCGCGTAAAATACGCGTTACGTTCCGGAAACGCGAACCGAGCGACCGAAACGGACCCGAATACCACGCGAGCTATAAAAGCCTTGAAAGAGCCATTTCTCTCATTTATTTCCAGCCAACAACCTCTCTTCCTCTAGATTTTCGGATTCCATCTTCTCACACTATAAATCACCACAAAAATCTTTGTATCTTCTTCGTTTCTCAACGGATTTTGGTGATTCTTGAACCCACGCGAAGCTCTCGACATTCCCTACACGAAAGTACAAGTGATCTGAAGTTTCAGCCGGCCAAAGTCGAGGTATTGGTGCTTGAATGTTCACAAAAATAGGGTTTTCTTGTGTGTTTTGTTCCAACCCGACCAAAAACCGGTTCTAGCACTTCATTTTCTGATTTCGCAACCCTAGCAACTTTATCTGATGTTGAACTAACCTAGATCGTGGCCTAGAGATGAGGATTCGATGAAGGTGACGATGCAGGTGTACAGGTTCGTGGTGGTCATGGAGCCGAACCCATTAGGGTTTTCTGGCCGAACCCATCTGCCCAAAGCCGAACCCCAGCGAACCATTGGAGTCTCTGCGAACCATAACGAAGCCTGCATGGTTCGTTTCATTGTCAGCCGAACTATAGGGAACCTACACGAACCCTACATGGCTTCACGAACCCTGATCATCATGCAGCGAACCTTCATAGGTGTGAGCATCTTCGGCGAACCTCCCATGCATGCCACGAACCCTACATGCCGAACCTAGCAAGGTTTCACAGCCGAATCTTTGCATGGGTGGCGAACCCACAAGGTTCCACGAACCCTAGCATCCACGAACCAGTTGGCAACGAACCCTCATGTGTATGATTGATTCCCGAACCCTCTTGCTTGACTTGCGAACCCTAGTTGTCGAACCTATGGCCGAATCTATGTCTTATCATTGGGGGCAGAACCTTGTTAGTCGCGAACCAACTTCCATATCATGCGAACCCTTAGCCATGCAACGAACCATTGGACCTTGAACTACTTCAGTCGAACCTTAGGAGGAAGAGGAACAAGGTTTGCTGCCTAAGATGGCAGCCCATAGCTCCTCGGCCCAATCCAAAACCCATTCGGCCCAACTCAATGCTACAAGGCCCAATTCCATTAACAACATGGCCATAGGTTTAAACCAAGCACAATAGAGTTAGATTGGCCCATTATGGTTTTAAATTGGCCCATTATTGCCTTGGAAACTTGTGTGGCTTACATACACATTAGTGGGACCAATTAAATTCTTTAGACCTAATCCAAGCCCATTAGGCTCACTATTATCCTAATTGGCCCAACACCACACTCAATTGGCCCATCGTTAACTTAAGTGGCCCATGGACTTGGTTGAAGGACCATCATGGTTACATAGGCCAAAGGGCCAATGTTGGATCATAAATTCGATAATTGTGAATTGATCAATTTTGGTTTAAGTTGCAACTTAACCTAATCATGGGATCAAGTCACAATTACAAGGATTAAACAATTGAACATTTATTCGCAATGCATGGTAATCGATGGCTATCAAGTTCACAAACAATTATTATTTTATGCATAAGATTTATGCACAAAAGGTCATTACATATTCTTTTCATGGACCCATGATCAATCAAGTGACTCAAATCATAACTTTCAAGTTTGCACAACAATCTTAATCATGAGAACAAGTAATCAAGTGTTAATCTATTTCAAGAGAACACAAGTCAATCAATGAATCAAAGTCTATACAACTATAAGTCTTATATCTTATGTATGATTACAATGATATAGGAACCAATTAGAAGTCCTGTTTGCTACTTGCTATTTGTTATAGTTCAGAGTCTACTGCAGACAGGTGAGAACATTAGCCCCTCTTTTACTGTTTTATAACTGTTTTGGGGTGGAACACGTGATCAAACCCGCTATTTACAATTGTATTTCATTACACAGGATGTGTGTATTCTTATAAACATTACAGGTTCATTTTACGAATCCAAGGGATTCATCAACTGTTTTAAAGGAATTGTCAACTGTTTTAAAGGATTTATTAACTATTAAACTCTTTTTATTAAAAAGGTTTTATAAAGACCCTTTGAACTGTTTATAACAGATTTACTCAAATGTTTTTATACAGGATAAACACTTTTAAATAATGGATTTTATAAACTCTTTTGTTATAAACCTTGTTATTATACAAGGTCACTATTTCATGGTATTTAAATCAAGAGGTTCATGTCATGGTATTCAAATCAAGAGGTTCATTTCATGGTATTCAAAACAAAGGATTTAATTCATGGGATTAAATCAAGGTTTTCAATTCATGTCATCAAATAAGGCATTAACACGTTCGGTTAAAGTAAGGTTCATAAACATGGTGTCTATTGTTGTAAACAAGCTTGTAAACGCATCAAGTATCACATTCATTAGCGTTAGTACTGGGTGATCACAACAAGGGAAAGCGGACACATTGGTTCTTATCCAGGATGGAGTTAGCTTTTAAATTTGTTTTAAAAGCTAACTGCAGGTCTGGTGTCATTATGGTTTTCAAAAATTGCTGATACTTTATCTAACTCCAAACGTGGTTTGGGACATGATATTACATGATGGCTTTCGTACGAACAGTGATTGGACTGTTTACACTCATTTTCTTACTTGATGTTAGTTTGGGTTGCAGCTCATCCATGTGAATCATATATTACTTTAACATACCTATGCCTTATATCACATATTCATGATTTCATATGTTAAACCTATTGTTCTCACCAACTACTTCTGTAGTTGACAGTTACTTTTCACGTGTTTCAGGTAATCAGGTTTAAGACTTTCTCAGGGACAACTAAGGAGACCATTCCAAGATAGAACAAGATGAAGAAACATGCTAGGATGGATTAGAAACACACAAAATCCTAATTGTTTAATTGTCTTGTTTGAAGTCTTATTTTGTAAACTATATTTTGGGTCTGTAGTTGTCATTATTTTGGTAGATAGTTTGTCTGTAACTAAACAACTGTCTAAACATTATGAAACGTAGTAATCCATTGTGGTTGTTCTTATTCAATACTTGTGCATGATTCAACTATTCATACGTCACCGCGCCGTGGATTCCGCACGCGGCGCAGGGGTGTGACAGGTTGATATCAGAGCCAAAGTTGTAGAGAACTAGGAAAAACCCAATGTTTAATGAGCTAGACTATAACCTAAGCTACCCAATAGGACTAAGTGCTATAGGCTTGAGGATACTTAGGATCTAAGTAACTTAAGTGAGCATTAAGTCTACATTAAGCTTGAAAGATCTTAGGGATATTTTTCTAAGATTAGACATCGAGTCAAGGAATTTGAATCGGAATTCTATAATTTTAGAAACCGAATTAAATTTCTCACACGTATTCATTTAAGGATTTCAGAGGCAAGGATCTGTATTCTTAATATCCTTGATTTGAAATCCTTGTCATATTCATTATAGGAATTCAAAGGTCAAGATCTATTAATTTAGAATCTTGATTTGAAATCCTTGTCATATTCATTATAGGAATTCAAAGGTCAAGATCTATTAATTTAGAATCTTGATTTGAAATCCTTGTCATATTCATTATAGGAATTCAAAGGTCAAGATCTATTAATTTAGAATCTTGATTTGAAATCCTTGTCATATTCATTATAGGAATTCAAAGGTCAAGATCTATTAATTTAGAATCTTGATTTGAAATCCTTGTCATATTCATTAAAGGAATTCAAAGGTCAAGATCTATTAATTTAGAATCTTGATTTGAAATCCTTGTCATATTCATTATAGGAATTCAAAGGTCAAGAGCTATTAATTTAGAATCTTGATTTGACGTCCTTGTCATGTTATCATTATCAGGTGTTCATTATCATAGGAACTTTATAACTTAGAATCTATGTAACAGTATTCTTTAGTTGAAGTTCTCACAGGAGATCATTATACTCGATACTGTAGGTATTGAGAACCTAGGTTAATTAACCTAGGACACACATGCTGAAACCTAAGATTTTAATTTCGAGTAAATTAAGAACCGTGGTTTACACAGTCATAATCATATCCATAGTACAAGAGGCAATCATGAAACAATCATAATCAATCAACAGTTGGAATCTTAGCTCCAAATACAAACGGCGGATTAACGCTGACGTGCTGAGGTAAGTGGTGGGTCGGTGAGAGCTTACCCTATATATAAGCTTATTTCAGTATGTTAGGGGGAATCCGGCGTTCGTATTTGAAGTGGGGATTCGGGAGCAACTGGGAACATTGAACATTAGTCAAACACATGGGATACAAACATTGGGGACATAATCATTGGTGAATCAAATCATAGTGCAATTCAAACTTGGATGAACCAAACATTTTGGTGAATCAATCAAGTTGTGAACATTTTCAATGTAAACCTTAAGTGAAATTCTTAAGTGATTACATCATTAGTACTTACTAACGTAGTTTAACAATAACAATGTAGAGCACTCATATGACTTAGTTCTACATGTTAACAACCGTTAGTAGGTGCACACATAACATAATCATAGTTCAATCATGGATTCTATCATAGTTCAAATTGATCAAAGATCATGGGATTCTTAATCAATGGAACACACTTGGAAATCAGTACAAACATGTTGCCAAATGCTAGCAAGGACATGATCGTGGTATATCGAAGCGGTGGTGGGATGGCGTCTGGGCTGGCAGTTTGCTTGACCCTTTCGTATGCCCTATATATAAGCTATCTTCGGTATATTGGGAAAGTGTCAGTGTGTAGGTTTGGTGGAGTGAGATCATGGAACTTTATACACATTCACATGAGAAGTATGCTAATGAGCTGATTGCTTATATGTATACATGCTCATATTACAATTGAATGATAATACTAGTAGTATGGATATATTACTAAATTTTATCATGCAAATTCAATTGTATCCTTTCTCGTTACTGACCCACTTGTGGCTTATATTCGTAGAATGCCTCCCCGACGTGATCCTAACGGAGGGGGTTCGACAAGTGGCAACGACGATGAGATCAACAAGATTGCCCGAGCCATCGCTATACACATGAGAGATGTCATTCCGGGCACGGTCACTGATATTACCCAGAATCTTCGGGGAAGTACTAGTGATTCAGCACATAACTCAAATGCTACAACTACTGGAACTGCTAACCTCACTTTCAAGCAGTTCAATGATGCTAAGCCTCCTGAGTACGCTGGAACCGAAGGAGCTACTGGTCTACTACAGTGGTTAGAGAGCATCGAGGATATTCTTGATTTCACAGGATGTCCTGAGAACCTGAAGGTCAAAATGGCCTCGAGCGCTTTTCACAAAGGCGCACTCACCTGGTGGAACTCTGAGAAGAACACCAGAGGACGGGAAGTTGCTTTAGCTTTACCGTGGGACGGTTTCAAGAACTTACTTGTGGAGAAGTTTTGTCCACGTCACGAGCTGAAGAAACTGGAGGTGGAGATGTGGAATCTGGTGCAAGACAGTGGTGAAAACGCCAAGTATACAACTCGTTTTCATGAGTTGTGCATTCTGGTACCACACTTGTTTACTCCTCTATCCCGCCGGATAGAGAAATATATTGAAGGTTTACCTCTGGTCGTTAGTGGAACTGTTATGGGGAATAACCCCACTACTCTGGAAGCAGCTATTCAACTTGGTGATACTCTTACTGAAGAGTATGTAAAATCTGGTGTGCTCACCCGAAAGGGATTCAAGAGATCACAGATTGAAGAAGGCAAGAAGCCTGAACAACACCATCACAAGAAGAAGAAGAAGCAAAAGACGATCAAAAATTTTGCAGCGTTGACTGCAGCTGCACCTACTCACGCTACACCTATTACTGATATGCCACAACCTGCTAATGCCAGAAAGCCTTATACTGGCCCATTTCCACTTCGCACCAAATGCCAGTGTCATCATCCACCCAACACTCCTTGCAAAAAGTGTCTCTAGTGTGGGCGTATAGGACACTTTGCAGCTACATGCCGAGCTGCTCATCTTGCTGCTGCAACAACTGCTACCCCAACTCCTACTGCTACAGGTGGAAGGGCCTGTTATAATTGTGGAGCAGAGGGACACTTCAGAAACCAGTGTCCAAAACTCAACAACAATACTGCTGCTGCTCGTGCTTTTGTTATTGGAACTGCCGAAGCACGTGAGGATCCGGCAGTCATCACGGGTACATTTCTTATCAATGATCACTATGTTTCTATCATATTTGATACTGGTGCTGATAAAAGTTTTATCTCTGCTCATACTGCTTCTTTACTTGATATGCAACTATCCACACTTACTGCTCGCTATACTGTAGAAGTAACGAATGGTAAGACTATAGTTGTAGATTCCATAATACATGGATGTGAATTAAGATTAAATGACCATCTTTTCTCCATCGATCTCATTCCTATGACTCTCGGAAACTTCGAAGTTGTAGTAGGAATGGATTGGTTATCCAAGAACAATGCTGAAATCGTATGCTCGGAGAAACTCATGCGAATTCCCCTACCGTCCGGCAAAACGATGATAGTTTACGGCGAGAAACCCTGCCGCGGATTGAAGATTGTATTGTGCATTAAAGCGAGGAAATACCTGAAGAAGAAATATTATGCATTCCTGGCTCATGTGGTAGAAAAGAAACCTGAAAAGAAAGCAGTTGGAGACGTTCTAGTTATCAGAGATTATTCAGACGTATTTCCAGATGACTTGCCTGGGCTACCACCAGTCCGACAAGTGGAGTTTAGAATTGATCTCGTCCCTGGAGCAAACCCAGTGGCGAAGTCACCGTATCGATTAGCACCGTCTGAGATGCAAGAACTGTCTAGTCAGCTTCAAGAACTTTTAGACAAAGGTTTCATAAGACCGAGTTTCTCTCCATGGGGAGCTCCGGTTCTCTTTGTCAAAAAGAAAGACGGTTCATTTCGTATGTGTATCGATTATCGTGAGCTGAACAAGATGAAAATCAAGAATAGATATCCTCTGCCCAGGATCGATGATCTGTTTGATCAATTACAGGGAGCAACTTGTTTCTCTAAGATTGATTTATGATCTGGGTATCATCAGTTAAGAGTAAATGATGAGGATATACCAAAGACTGCGTTTAGGACTCGATATGGACACTATGAGTTTGTGGTTATGCCATTTGGGCTGACCAATGCACCCGCAGTGTTCATGGACTTGATGAATCGAGTCTACAGATCGTATTTAGATCAGTTTGTTATCGTCTTTATTGATGATATACTGATCTATTCAAAGTCAGAACAGGAGCATGAAGATCATTTGAGGAAAGTCCTAGAACTACTAAGAGGAGAACAACTTTATGCTAAATTCTCAAAATGTGAATCTTGGCTAAAGGAGGTTCACTTCTTAGGACATGTCATAAACAAGGATGGAATACATGTAGATCCAACAATGATTGAGGCGATTAAGAACTGGACTACCCCATCTACTCTAACAGAGATTCGTTCATTTCTGGGTCTGGCAGGTTATTACAGGAGATTCATTGCGAATTTCTCTAAGATTGCCTTGCCACTTACCACATTGACTCCGAAAAGTCAAGCCTTTATATGGGGACAGAAACAAGAAGATGCATTTCAACTTCTTAAACAAAAGTTATGCAATTCCCCTATCCTTAGCCTTCCAGAAGGCAGTGATGATTTCATTGTCTACTGTGATGCTTCAAACCTTGGTCTCGGTTGTGTACTTATGCAACGAGACAAGGTCATTGCTTATGCTTCAAGACAACTTAAGGTTCATGAGAAGAATTATACTACTCATGATCTTGAGTTAGGGGCTGTGGTCTTTGCATTGAAGATTTGGAGACACTACCTGTACGGTACTAAATGCGTTATCTATACAGACCACAAGAGCCTGCAACACATTCTCAATCAGAAAGAACTCAACATGAGACAACGGCGTTGGGTTGAGCTTCTAACTGATTACGACTGTGAGATTCGATACCATCCGGGTAAAGCCAATGTGGTGGCGGATGCTCTTAGTCGTAAGGAACCAGTCAAACCGATTCGTGTAAGAGCCATGGAGATCAACACACAGCCAAACTTGAAAGACTTGATTCGTATTGCACAACAACAAGTAGTAACAAATAATCAACTCAAGACAGACTTGGACTGTGGCATTGAGAAGAAAGTAGAATCTCGATCTGATGGGGTGTTATATCTCAATGGCCGCATTTGGATTCCAAAGTCTGAAGAATTGCGCACACTCATCTTTGATGAGGCTCATAAGTCGCGATATTCAGTTCATCCTGGAGCCGATAAGATGTATCAAGATTTGAGGACGTCTTACTGGTGGCCTGGAATGAAGAAAGACATAGCACTGTATGTGGGAAAATGTCTTACATGTTCAAAAGTCAAAGCGGAACATCAAAAGCCTTCGGGACTTCTACAGCAACCTGAAATTCCTTAATGGAAATGGGAACAAATTTCCATGGATTTCATAACTAAGTTGCCGAGAACTCCGCGAGGTTTCGATTCGATTTGGGTGATCGTTGATCGACTCACCAAATCTGCTCATTTTCTCCCGATCCGAGAGGATTACAAGATGGAGAAGTTATCCACATTGTACATCAACGAAATCATTGCGCGTCATGGTACACCAACATCAATCATATCTGATCGTGATAGTCGCTTCACTTCTCGCTTTTGGCAATCATTGCAAAAGACTTTGGGAACTCGTGTTAATCTTAGCACGGCGTATCATCCCCAAACCGACGGTCAAAGCGAAAGGACTATCCAAACACTTGAGGACATGCTTCGTTCTTGTGTCATTGACTTCGGTGGAAGTTGGGACACTCATCTTCCACTCATTGAGTTTTCATATAACAATAGCTATCATACAAGCATTCAATGTGCACCATTTGAAGCTTTATATGGTAGAAAGTGCCGATCACCGGTCTGCTGGACCGAGGTTGGTGACTCACAGGTCGTAGGACCAGAACTCATTCAGGAAACATCAGAAAAAATCACAATCATTCAATCACGGCTTAAGGCCGCACAAGATCGGCAGAAGAGTTATGCGGATCGACGTCGGAAACCACTTGAGTTTCAAGTCGGTGACCGAGTCTTACTCAAAGTTTCTCCCTGGAAAGGCGTTGTCCGATTCGGGAAGAAAGGGAAACTTGCACCCAGGTACGTTGGACCTTTTGAAATCCTGGAACGGATTGGTCCCGTAGCCTATAAACTCAAACTTCCGGTGGAGCTAAGCAATGTTCATGATACTTTTCATGTATCAAATCTTAAGAAATGCTTAGCTGATCATGATGTTCAGATTCCACTGGAAGACATTCAGATTCAGAACAACATGCAATTCATAGAACGTCCGGTTGAAATCATGGATCATGGGGTCAAGAAAATTAAACGCAGCCGTATCCCGATCGTAAAAGTACGATGGGAGGGCAAACGCGGTGCTGAGTTCACCTGGGAACGTGAAGACCAGATGAAGCTTAAGTACCCTTATCTTTTTACAGTATCTTCGGCTAGTTAATTTCGGGACGAAATTCCCTTAACTAGGGGAGATTGTAACATTTGTACATTTAGTCATGGTAGTCATAAACAGTGTTAGAACAGTGTGTGTCAATGTTCAGTTAATCAATGTGATTCATATGTTCGTAATGTATGCTTGTGTGTTACAGGATCTTATTTGTTTAGGAACAAGTATGTATTATTTATTTACAGTCGAGTGCACTAGGCAAGAACAGTATTGTGTTATATCGAAACAGTGGTGGGCAGCGAGAGTGAGCCCTATATATATACTGCGTTCGGTGTAACAGGATAGTGTTGGTGCGTAGTGTTAAGACGAATATTATGACAAATAATTAATTCAACAAGAATCGTAATACGTAAGCGAGACTGAGTATAGTTATGGTGACGATCCATAATGATACGAATGTTGAACTTATAATTATGATTAAACGACTTTAATTATTAATACAATCGAAAAACGTACGCGATTTCGGGTATACACGTAATTGTGAATGTTTAACGATATGGCAACGCACGAAGAGTAAAAATAATTAAATTAATTATTTTATATTTTTACAATTTTGAAACTCATCATTTTAATGAGTTTAACAACTCTTTTATTTTAATTCGCGTAAAATACGCGTTACGTTCCGGAAACGCGAACCGAGCGACCGAAACGGACCCGAATACCACGCGAGCTATAAAAGCCTTGAAAGAGCCATTTCTCTCATTTATTTCCAGCCAACAACCTCTCTTCCTCTAGATTTTTGGATTCCATCTTCTCACACTAGAAATCACCACAAAAATCTTTGTATCTTCTTCGTTTCTCAACGGATTTTGGTGATTCTTGAACCCACGCGAAGCTCTCGACATTCCCTACACGAAAGTACAAGTGATCTGAAGTTTCAGCCGGCCAAAGTCGAGGTATTGGTGCTTGAATGTTCACAAAAATAGGGTTTTCTTGTGTGTTTTGTTCCAACCCGACCAAAAACCGGTTCTAGCACTTCATTTTCTGATTTCGCAACCCTAGCAACTTTATCTGATGTTGAACTAACCTAGATCGTGGCCTAGAGATGAGGATTCGATGAAGGTGACGATGCAGGTGTACAGGTTCGTGGTGGTCATGGAGCCGAACCCATTAGGGTTTTCTGGCCGAACCCATCTGCCCAAAGCCGAACCCCAGCGAACCATTGGAGTCTCTGCGAACCATAACGAAGCCTGCATGGTTCGTTTCATTGTCAGCCGAACTATAGGGAACCTACACGAACCCTACATGGCTTCACGAACCCTGATCATCATGCAGCGAACCTTCATAGGTGTGAGCATCTTCGGCGAACCTCCCATGCACGCCACGAACCCTACATGCCGAACCTAGCAAGGTTTCACAGCCGAATCTTTGCATGGGTGGCGAACCCACAAGGTTCCACGAACCCTAGCATCCACGAACCAGTTGGCAACGAACCCTCATGTGTATGATTGATTCCCGAACCCTCTTGCTTGACTTGCGAACCCTAGTTGTCGAACCTATGGCCGAATCTATGTCTTATCATTGGGGGCAGAACCTTGTTAGTCACGAACCAACTTCCATATCATGCGAACCCTTAGCCATGCAACGAACCATTGGACCTTGAACTACTTCAGTCGAACCTTAGGAGGAAGAGGAACAAGGTTCGCTGCCTAAGATGGCAGCCCATAGCTCCTCGGCCCAATCCAAAACCCATTCGGCCCAACTCAATGCTACAAGGCCCAATTCCATTAACAACATGGCCATAGGTTTAAACCAAGCACAATAGAGTTAGATTGGCCCATTATGGTTTTAAATTGGCCCATTATTGCCTTGGAAACTTGTGTGGCTTACATACACATTAGTGGGCCCAATTAAATTCTTTAGACCTAATCCAAGCCCATTAGGCTCACTATTATCCTAATTGGCCCAACACCACACTCAATTGGCCCATCGTTAACTTAAGTGGCCCATGGACTTGGTTGAAGGACCATCATGGTTACATAGGCCAAAGGGCCAATGTTGGATCATAAATTCGATAATTGTGAATTGATCAATTTTGGTTTAAGTTGCAACTTAACCTAATCATGGGATCAAGTCACAATTACAAGGATTAAACAATTGAACATTGATTCGCAATGCATTTTAATCGATGGCTATCAAGTTCACAAACAATTATTATTTTATGCATAAGATTTATGCACAAAAGGTCATTACATATTCTTTTCATGGACCCATGATCAATCAAGTGACTCAAATCATAACTTTCAAGTTTGCACAACAATCTTAATCATGAGAACAAGTAATCAAGTGTTAATCTATTTCAAGAGAACACAAGTCAATCAATGAATCAAAGTCTATACAACTATAAATCTTATATCTTATGTATGATTACAATGATATAGGAACCAATTAGAAGTCCTGTTTGCCTCTTTTACTGTTTTATAACTGTTTTGGGGTGGAACACGTGATCAAACCCACTATTTACAATTGTATTTCATTACACAGGATGTGTGTATTCTTATAAACATTACAGGTTCATTTTACAAATCCAAGGGATTCATCAACTGTTTTAAAGGAGTTGTCAACTGTTTTAAAGGATTTATTAACTACTAAACTCTTTTTATTAAAAAGGTTTTATAAAGACCCTTTGAACTGTTTATAACATATTTACTCAAATGTTTTTATACAGGATAAACACTTTTAAATAATGGATTTTATAAACTCTTTTTTTATAAACCTTGTTATTATACAAGGTCACTATTTCATGGTATTCAAATCAAGAGGTTCATGTCATGGTATTCAAATCAAGAGGTTCGTTTCATGGTATTCAAAACAAAGGATTTAATTAATGGGATTAAATCAAGGTTTTCAATTCATGTCATCAAATAAGGCATTAACACGTTCGGTTAAAGTAAGGTTCATAAACAGGTGTCTATTGTTGTAAACAAGCTTGTAAACGCATCAAGTATCACATTCTTTAGCGTTAGTACTGGGTGATTACAACAAGGGAAAGCGGACACATTGGTTCTTATCCAGGATGGAGTTAGCTTTTAAATTTGTTTTAAAAGCTAACTGCAGGTCTGGTGTCATTATGGTTTTCAAAAATTGCTGATACTTTATCTAACTCCAAACGTGGTTTGGGACATGATATTACATGTTGGCTTTCGTGCGAACAGTGATTGGACTGTTTACACTCATTTTCTTACTTGATGTTAGTTTGGGTTGCAGCTCATCCATGTGAATCATTTATTACTTTAACATACCTATGCCTTATATCACATATTCATGATTTCATATGTTAAACCTATTGTTCTCACCAACTACTTCTGTAGTTGACAGTTACTTTTCACGTGTTTCAGGTAATCAGGTTTAAGACTTTCTCAGGGACAACTAAGGAGACCATTCTAAGATAGAACAAGATGAAGAAACATGCTAGGATGGATTAGAAACACACAAAATCCTAATTGTTTAATTGTCTTGTTTGACGTCTTATTTTGTAAACTATATTTTGGGTCTGTAGTTGTCATTATTTTGGTAGATAGTTTGTCTGTAACTAAACAACTGTCTAAACATTATGAAACGTAGTAATCCATTGTGGTTGTTCTTATTCAATACTTGTGCATGATTCAACTGTTCATACGTCACCGCGCCGTGGATTCCGCACGCGGCGCAGGGGTGTGACACCTGAGAAGTCTTGCAAGAAAACAAAAGTCAACACATGGTTGGTGAGTTCATATTGTTTTGTTTGAAAATGAATTTGTACAAACCTAACCGAATGACAACCTTAACCTCACCAATAACCACCTATACTATCTAATCCAGTATGCTTATAGATATGGCATACGTAGGGTCAAGCTTACTGCCAGCCCAGCCGCCAGCCCACCACATACCAAACTGCATAGTATATTGTTCTTGGTGATAATTAAGCATTTCGTCCCTTACATTGAATTAGCGTCCTTTGAACCACCTGAAAATGTTAACACTGAACATCCGAAATGACAACCTTAACCTCATCAACAACCACCTATACCATCCAGCCAAGTATGCTTATAAATAGGGCATACGTAGGGTCAAGCTTACCACCAGCCTAGCCGCCAGCCCATCACATACCAAGCCACATAATATATTGTTGTCAATGATAATTAAGCATCTCATTCCCCATCATCAACACACTTGTTTTTAGTTCTTAGTTCTTTGTCAGTTTCAACAAAATGTTGGAATTCTCTTGATTCCTTAAGCTCATCACGCACATATGATCAACCATTGCAATTGTAGAAACAGTAAACTAAATGCTTAAGTAAATGAATAAATAAACATTTAATAAAAATCTAAGACCTAAGGATTGGGCCTTGGTCATACTCGAGTAGACTAGTCTAGCAATCTAGGTTCTTAGTAGTTGAGGAAATCTGTAAATATCATCAAACATGCAACCTATAATCAATCAGTCTAACTAGGACATCTTTTGATGTATAAGATTTTATAGTTCGTTCTAGATCGTCCATGTTCATTATTGTTCGTACAGATCGTTAGTTCTTCGGCACATGTTATCTTTGAATATTTCCCAGACATTCCTCTGAAATTAGATCGTCGAAAACAGTTCTCCGTACTAGTTCTTTAGTTCTTTGAAAATAGATTGTTGTATACAGTTCTTCGATCTTTAGTTCTTTGAAAATAAAATGTTGAAAATAGTTCCTTGATTTAGATCGTTAGTTCTATGAAAACAGACCGTTGAAACTAGTTCTTTGATTTAAAGTAGTTATTTATTCATTATGAATTGTCACACCCCCAGCGCCGCATGCGAAATCCACGGGGCGGTGACGATCGACGCTTGAATAGTGCACAAGTATTGAATAAGAACAACCACAATGCATTACTAGATTTCATAAAAATTAGACCATTGTTTAGTTACAGACAATCTATCTATGTTACCAAAAGAATGACAACTATAGACCCAAAAATAATGTTTACAAAATAAGACTTAAACAAGAAAATTAAACAATTAGGATTAAGTGTGTTTCTAAATCCATCCTAGCTTGTTTCTTCATCTTGTTCTATCTTACAACGGTCTCCTTAGTTGTCTTTGAAAGTATACTAAACCTGATTACCTGAAACACGTGAAAAGTAATGTCAACTACAAAAGTAGTTGGTAAGAACAATAGGTTTAACATTTGTAAATATGAATCTGCATTATAAGGCATATGTATAAAACAATGAATGAAAATACATGGATGGTTGCAACCCAAACTAACATCAAGTATGTATAATGTGTCCAAACAGTCATCAGACTGTTTGCTAGAAAGCCAGCATATAATCAAGTCCCAGACTACGTTTGGATTCAGAAAATTAGTCAGCAAACGCATCAACACGAGTTGTACTAACGAGTTTACTCAGAAGACAACTCCGTGTTGACGTAACCCGGTCAATATGAAGTATGCTGGTAAACTAAATTAGCAGCAATTTCATATTACCATAATGCAACCAATTCTGCAATTAGCTTTTAAAACAAATTTAAAAGCTAATTCCAGCTTTGGCGTAACCAAATGTGTCCGCTTTCCCTTGTTGTGATCACCTAATACTAACGCTATATGAATATGAATATGTAACTTGACGTATGTATAAGTTTGTTCACACCAATGAACACCATGTTTTTGAATACTATGAATTGAAACCATTGATTGAAATGCCTTATTTGATTATCATGATATGAAAACCTTGCTTGAATACCATGAATTGAAAACCTTGCTTGAATATCATGACTTGAACTCCTTGCTTGAATACCATGAATTGAAATCCTTTGATTGAACACCGAGAATAGAGTCCTTGTGTAATAACAAGGTTTAAAAATATCATTTTATGAAAACACAAGATTTTAGTAAAAGAGTTTATAAAACTTATTCCTTAAAAGTATTTATCATTTATAAAACCATTTATGTAAAATTGGTGTAAAACAGTTTAGTGAACCTTTTATAAAAGCTTTTAGTAGAACTTGTTTAATGATTGATAAAATCATTATAAACAGTTGATAATTCTTTTGAAAATAGTTGAGAAATCCCTTGGATTTCTAAAGTGAACCTGTAACAATTGAACAGTAGCATAACTCTTGTATATGAAATATGATTTATATAAAGAATGTTTGATCATGTGTTCCACCCCAAAACAGTTGAAAAACAGTAAAAGAGGGGCTAATGTTCTCACCTGACAGCAGTAGAGTCTAAACCAGACAAATGGCAAGTAGCAAACAACAAGACTTCTATCTGGTTCCTATATCATTGTAATCATACAGATAATATAAGATTTATGATATTGTATTCTTTGATTGATGAGTTGATTGTATGGACTTTGATTTGATGGTTGCCTTATGTTAAGCGGTTGACTTATGAGAATATTGTGTCATATTCTTTTATGCACAAATAGTGCACATAAAAGTAAATATGTTTATGAATGTGATAACCCTTGTTTAACATGTGTAATTACCCGTTGATAGAATCCCTTGAAAGTTAACCTAAGTCATAGTTATGACTTAGGTTTATTGTTTCAAGTTTGTCATGAATTCTTTGTTGTACGCATTATGCCCAACAATTTTATGCATACCATGACCATTACCCTCAATATTGATTTCAAGTGATAGTTTTCATTCAAACTTAATTAAACCAAACAATGTGCTCATGGGCCATGTAATGTGCCAAAGGCAACTTAGGTCGAATAGCATGGGCCAAAAGTTATGGATGTGGGCCAATTATGGGCCTTAGCCAATTGGACCGAATCACTACAATGGGCCGCAGCCAGGAAGGGGGCCGGTTAGCATTGCTTGGACCATGTGATTGTGTTGGGCTGCTAAGTGTCTCGGTCGAGAGAAAAGTGAAGGGGGGGTTGATCCGATTAACACTCCAGCGAACCTATTGGTTTTAGAGGCTGAGGTTCGGTGGTGGTTTCATGTACACAGGTTCGGCAACCCCCACTAGGTTCGTCACTCTAGGAGTTCGGCTAGAGACAAGGTTCGCCGGGGTTGGGTTCGGTGGTTCTAGGTTCGTGGACATCCGATGGTTCGTAGGTGCCCTGAGGTTCGGAGATGTCCTTAGCAGCAAATAAGGTTCGGCGGTTTCGAGTGGTATTAGGTTCGTAGGGGTTCGGCCATGGCAACCCTAAGGTTCGGCAATATGTTATGCATGGAAGGTTCGTGCCATGCAGAATGGTTCAGTGCAGGTTCGTGAAATGCCCTAAGGTTCGGCTAATGATCAGTGAGCATGCAAGTTCGTCTGAATGAAGCCTCATGGATTCGTAGCCATCAGGGTTCGCATGAGGGTTCGCTGGTTGATAGAAGGCTCGGCTTTATGAACAAAAGGGTTTGGCACTCATAGGGTTCGGCAGGGAGCATGGAGGTTCGTCTGTGATGATCGTCGGCCCAATGGTTCGCCTGGGATGCCTTGATCGATGGGAGGTTCCGCTGTGGGTGCAGCACAAGGTTCGGCCACCTTGCATTCTAGCAAGAAGGTTCGGCCAGTAAGCAGCCATGAACCCTGTGTGTTTCCCTCCAACCCTCAGCTCCAACCTTCGACCTAGTTGTCCCCATGGTGTGTATAGGCATGGACCGGTATTCGGTGATGTTGGGAAGGTGTATGTCGAGGTTTTTACACCGGTTACACGCATGGGATTGAACAAACATAGAAAACCCTAAATTTCGAACTTTTCAAGCTCGAATACCTCGAGATTCCGTGGATACAACTTCATATCTGTGGTACTCCCTTGTAGAGGATTTTGAGAGCTACGCGTGGACACCAAGAACACCAAAATTCGTTGAGAAATGAACAAGTTAGGCTAGTTTGAAGGTTGAAGATGGTGGTGACTTTCTAGAGAGAGAAAGGGACGGTTTGGGTGATTTAGAGAGAGAGAGAACAAGGTGGGAAATGAAGTAAAATGCTTCATTTGGTGTTTATATACTCTCGGGGTATTCGGGTTTGCTTCGGTTGCTCGGTTCGCGTTTTCATTGCGTTTCCGGAACATAACGCGTAATTTACGCATTTTAAATAAAAGAGTTGTTATTTTCATCCTTATTGATGAGTTTCAAAATTGTAAAATGTAAAATAAAATATTTTACTCATTTTTACTTGTTCGTTCAAAATCCGACCGTTAAACGACTACAATTACCTGTATACCCGCAATCAAGTACGTTTTTCGATCGTATTATTTATTTATTATCGTTTACTCGTAATTATAAGTTCAACATTCGTATCTTTGTGGATCGTCACCCACAACTATACTCAGTCTCGCTTACGCATTACGATTTTGTTTATTTAGTTCGTTTGTCATACTATTCGTCGTAACACTACGCACTAACAATATCTCATTACACCGAACGCAGTATATGTATAGGGCATACCCAGAGTCCAGCTAATTGCCTTATCTACACCAGCCCACCACTGTTTCGATATAATACGATACTGTTCTTGCATAGCGTAATCGACAGTAAATAAATAATACATACTTGTTCCTAATTAAATAAGATCCTAGATCACACAAACACAATCATGAACACTTGAATCACATTGTAAATACTGAATCAAATATGCATTGTACTAACACTGTTTATGACTGCTATGACTATGTGCATAGATGTTACAGTCTCCCCTAGTTAAAGGAATTTCGTCCCGAAATTAACTAGCCGAAGGTACTGTAAAAAGATGAGGGTACTTAAGCTTCATCTGGTCTTCACGTTCCCAGGTGAACTCAGCACCACGCTTTCCCTCCCATCGTACCTTTACGATCGGGATACGGCTATGTTTGAGTTTCTTGACTCCATGATCCATGATTTCGACCGGACGCTCTATGAATTGCATGTTGTTTTGAACTGAATGTCTTCCAGTGAAATCTGAACATCATGATCCACCAAGAATTCTTAAGATTTGATACATGGAACGTATCGTGAACATTGCTTAGCTCCACCGGAAGTTTGAGTTTGTAGGGTACGGGACCTGTCCTTTCCAGAATCTCAAATGGCCCAACGTACCTTGGTGCAAGTTTCCCATTCTTCCCAAATCAGACAACGCCTTTCCAGGGAGAAACCTTGAGTAGAACTCGGTCATCGACTTGAAACTCAAGCTGTTTCCGACGTCGATCGGCATAACTCTTTTGTCGATCTCTTGCGGCCTTAAGCCTTGATTGAATGATTTTGATCTTGTCTGTTGTTTCTTGAATGAGTTCAAGACCTACGACCTGTGAGTCACCAACCTCGGTCCAACAGACCGGTGATCGGCACTTCCTACCATATAATGCTTCGAACGGTGCACATTGAATGCTTGTAGGGTAGCTGTTTTTGTACGAAAACTCGATGAGTGGAAGATGAGTGTCCCAACTCCCACCGAAGTCAATCACACAAGAACGAAGCATCTCCTCGAGTGTTTGGATAGTCCTTCGCTTTGACTGTTGGTTTGGGATGATACGCCGTGCTAAGATTAACAAGGTTTCCCAAAGCCTTTTGCAATGTTTGCCAAAAGCGAGAAGTGAAACGAATATCACGATCAGAAATGATTGATGTTGGAGTACCATGAAGAGCGATGATTTCGTTGATGTACAAGGTGGCTAACTTCTCCATTTTGTAATCCTCTCGGATTGGGAGAAAATGAGCAGATTTGGTGAGTCGATCAACGATCACCCAAATCAAATCGTAACCCCGCTGAGTTCTCGGCAACTTTGTTATGAAATCCATGGAAATTTGCTCCCATTTCCATTGAGGAATTTCAGGTTGCTGCAGAAGCCCCGAAGGCTTTTGATGTTCTGCTTTGACCTTGGAACATGTTAGACATTTCCCCACATACAGTGTTATGTCTTTCTTCATTCCCGGCCACCAGTAAGATGCCTGCAAGTCTTGGTACATCTTATCGGCTCCTGGATGAACTGCGTATCGCGACTTATGAGCCTCATCACAGATGAGTGTACGCAATTCTTCTGAATTTGGAATCCACATGCGACCATTGAAGTATAAAACCCCATCAGCTCGAGTATCTAGTTTACCTTCAAGTCCGCAGTCTAAATCTGTCTTCAGTTGATTGTCGATCAATACTTGTTGTTGGGCAATACGAATCAGATCTTTCAAGTTTGGTTATGTGTTGATCTCCATGGCTCTTACCCGAATTGGCTTGACTGGTTCCTTACGACTAAGAGCATCCGCCACCACATTGGCTTTACCCGGGTGGTAAAGAATCTCACAGTCATAATCAGTTAGAAGCTCAACCCAATGCCGTTGTCTCATGTTGAGTTCCTTCTGATTGAGTATGTGTTGTAGGCTCTTATGATCCGTATAGATGACACATTTAGTAACATAAAGGTAGTGCCTCCAAATCTTCAATGCAAAGACCACAACCCCTAACTCAAGGTCGTGAGTAGTATAATTGTTCTCGTGAACCTTAAGTTGTCTTGAAGCATATGCAATTACCTTGTCCTGTTGCATAAGTACACAACCAATTCCAAGGTTCGAAGCATCGCAGTAGAAATTGAAATCGTCACTGCCCTCTGGAAGACTAAGGATAGGGGAGTTGCATAACTTCTGTTTAAGAAGTTGGAATGCATCTTCTTGTTTCTGCCCCCATATAAAAGCTTGACTTTTCTGAGTCAGAGTGGTAAGTGGCAAGGCAATCTTTGAAAAGTTCGCGATGAACCTTCTGTAGTAACCTGCCAGACCCAGAAATGAACGAATCTCTGTTGGAGTAGATGTGGTAGTCAAGTTCTTAATCGCTTCAATCTTTGCTGGATCTACGTGTATCCCATCTCTATTTATAACGTGACCTAAGAAATGAACTTCCTTTAGCCAAAATTCGCATTTAGAGAATTTGGCGTACTGCTGTTCAGTTCTTAGCTGTTCTAAGACCTTCCTCAAATGATACTCATGTTCTTGCTCAGTCTTGGAATAAATCAGTATATCATCAATGAAGACGATAACAAACTGATCTAAATATGGTCTGCAGACTCGATTCATCAGGTCCATGAACACTGCCGGTGCATTAGTCAGTCCAAATGGCATAACCACGAACTCGTAGTGTCCATATCGAGTCCTAAAAGCAGTCTGTAGGATCAGATGTTCTCATTTGATCAATCTTAGGTTATAGCAGCGGAATTCAACGATGAATTAGCTCAAAATTAGCAAGAACAAGGTTAATATAATAGAACAGTAAAGTACAAGTTGTTATAGAAAGAGAATTCTGCAAAAGGAATAATCTCATTCAATTCGCACTAACTTCGTTAAAGATACAGTAGGTCAACTGCCCTTATATAGAAGCAGTGACGTCTGATGATGTCACATGATGTTGACACCTAACAGACAAAAGATAACTACTGAAATAACCAAAACTACAGAGGATGTTTACAACTACTGAAGACATCCTCTTACAACTACTGAAGAACTAAAACTACTGAAATTAAACTAAAACTACTGAAGACAAAAATTAACATCACAACATCTGAAGACTAACACTTCAGCTGTTGTGAACAACATCTGAAGACTTGTTCTTCAGAGCTTGTAACTCTTCAGATCTTCTCTTCAACAGTCGTTTGTCTTCAGCTGTTGTGCTCTTCTTAAGTGGTTGTGTGCTTGTGGGACTTAGAGGATTTTCTGATCAGGCTCATTGGTTCTTTTGGTCCAACAAACTCCCCCTGAACCAATGCAGCCAAAACCTCTAATTATTAGTTGTCCCACTTATTGTTGATATTCCAGGCAGAAAGATGTGTCTTTTTCCTTAGAGATCAGCTTCTAAGATGACCAATTAAGTGTAGGCCTGGATGACAGCAGCTTCAGAAGATCTGACAGTTGAAGGATGAGAGAGAACTCCAATTGGGGAATGGACTAAGAGTTGTTGCCTCTCTCATTGAAGCTACTGCCCATGCACGAGTCTAAAAGATTCTCTGACATAGGCTTCCAGAAGGACTACTTGATCTTCAATGGTTAGTAGCTCTGGCTCACCTTCAAAGAAGAACTCAGGTCCATAGTATTCAGATAGGTACCTGCTTGTAGACCCATTGTGCAATTCAATCCTTGTGATTTCTCTGTATACAAATTCATCTGGATGTTTTCCTTCCAGGAACAATTGTAGCTCATTCTTCTTTAACCCTTCCATTCTATTGTATACCAGCCCCTTCTTGATCATTTTGTTTTCCAATAGCTTGGGAACTGGCAGTTTAGCATTGTAAACCTTCTTAAAATCTTCAATGATTTCCCAAGGGTCCATCACAAACCCAGCCATAATGTCAGCACTTATCACCTTTTTGATTCTTCCTCTGTAGGCTTGTGGAATGTTTCTTTTGTGTATCCTGTGCTGTACCCTTGGGTCAGGCCATACCCGGATTACTTCTTTCCTGTATTGGAAGGTATGCCTTAGTGCAAATAACCTTTGTGCTTCCTTCCTCATGGCTGTTAGTGAGGAAGTCTGAGGGTAGTCTTTGTCTACCAATCTCAGAATTTTGTCATCATATAGTCTCTGACTTTCCTCTTCTTCTATCTTCACTTTTACAGCTTGCATCTGAGATTCAGGAGTCATTACAGGGACAATGGAAGACTCAGGCTTTTTCAGTTTTAGAACAGTTGACAGTGGTTTCCTATCTTCATCATCTTCCTCCTGAATCATCAGCTTTCTCCTCTTCTTGAGAGGTGCAACAATTGTTTTGACAGGTTTTGATTTTGGGATGGATGTGGCTGATTTTGGAGCAGGTTTATGCCAATTAAGCATGCTGGAAGTGAGTTCCTGTTGAGACTTTTTAAGCAGCTCCTTCTTTTTCTTCAGGCCCACCACATCCATTGCTTCAATTATCAGCTCTTTGTTAGGAGTCTCAGAGCTGCAGATCTTTGTTGTAACTTTGATAAGATTATTCCTATCCCAAGCCCTGATCTCAGCAACTGATCTCCCTAAGAATTTGGCTACAAACCTAGCCATGACATGAAGTCTCTCACTTTCTTCCTTGTCATATTGCTTCCAAATATTGTCTATGTGATTTATTTCCAATTCCCTGATCTTCTTATTCAGATCTTCAGTTTCAGCATCCTCCTTGAAAAGTTGGCTTATGATTTCATCCATGGCTTGAAAATGGACTTGATCAGCCTGTTGTACTAGCTTCTGAAGCTCAGACATTTCAGGCTCTATCACATCAGCAGCCTTTTCAACTATAATATTTTCAGCTTTTTCACTTGCAATCTCTGTCTCTACAGCTTTTTCAACCACATCAGCCTTGGAAGATTTCTTCTGCCTTTTGTAGGTAAATTTCAGAGGAGAGGCAGGCTTTTCAAAGTCTATAGCTTCAACCTGTATACCCACTTCCTGTACATCATCAGAATCTTTCCTTTTTGTCTCTATGACAGAACTAAACTCCCCCTTTTTGGCTGCAGTTGGTGTAGGAGGTTTAAGGCTAGAAAGAATTGTTTGAACTGCACCATCTATCATTGTTTGGATTTGTGGTTGTGAGGGAAGTAGCTTGTCAAGAGATTGGGAAATAAGGGTTTGGAGGATGGGAGTGATGAGAGGAAGAGCAGCAATGAAAGCAGCAACAAATGCTTCTGGGGGGTTTGAACCCAGAGGATTTGTGCCTGAAGCAGAGGCAGGTGGCTGTTGTTGTTTTTGTGTGGAGGATGAAGTGTTTTGGGGACCTTCAGAAGTTGAAGGTGCCATCTGTGGGTTAGAAAGGGCAGATGGACTTTTATCCTTGGACATTTTGGTGAGCAGCTCATTGAGTCTGCAGACCTCAGCCTCAAGGAATTTGTTCCTTGATAGAACATTTGATAACAATGTTTGGTCATCATCAGCTTTGGCTGAATCATCTGACCTCCTGATAGTATCAGGATTTACCTGAGTTGAGTGTGGCTCAACATTTTCAGGTGCCCCTTTTTCTTGGTACTAGGGACTTCCAACTTCAGGGATAAACCCTTCATCAGTTGTTGCCTCTGGCAGGGTCTTAGATATATTACTACTATCAATCACTCCAAATGATGGAGGTGATGAAGTAGCAGCCCTGTCAGATGTCAGAATCTCTCTTTCCACACTAGGAGATCTGATATGGTAGTCAGAATCCTGTGGGTTATCAGAAACACTTTGATCCTCCCCTTCAATGTTGGTGCTAATCCCAGTTTTAATAGGTGTCTGGGTAGGGATATGAGTGTTTAGCTGATCCAGGATTTGTTCAATTACAAAAGTTGGGCTTTGTTGGGTGGTTTCAATAGTAATAGGCTGTGAAGCAGAGTGCACCCGGGGAGATTGGTGCTGTTCAATAGAAGCCTGTTCAAATGAAAGAGGCTCTAGAAGTGTGTCTACCCCTTCCATGGTTGCACCAAGTTCCTGTTGATAGGAAGCCTGGGCGGTTTCAGCTGGTGGAGTCTGATGGACCACTGGCTGACTACTTCCAGTGGCCATGTCATGCCTTGGTGAGGCATGGGCAGACTCAGGGGACTCATTTCCCTGAGCAGCCTTTTTGGGCTTTTTGGAATGTGGTTTGGTGGGGACTTTGAATTTTGATTTGGAAGTTGAGACTGTGGGTTCCCTATGCTTGGGTTTTAGCTTTCGGGCAGCCTCTTTGAGTGTGAGGTTGGAGTTGTGCCGGGAATATACTTCCAACAAGACTGCTGGAGCATCTATTCCCTGGCCAACAAGGCCGTCCTGTTTTAATTGCGTTTCAATGATGGCCATTACAAAGCGAGGGTATAACAGCCATCTTTGTGCCGCAGGTTTTGCAGCATGTTCCGATAATTCAGAAAATATAATTTGTGAAAAATTTAGTTTTTGAGATTCGAGGATTGAAAAGAATACCTGCTGCCACTTGAATGACATCTGGTCCCATGAAGAAGACTTTGGGGCTAGGCAGATGTTTATCATGTGGTAGATAAGGCGCTCTGGATCATTAAAATGTTTCTTGAACAGTGTGGAGTCGCTCAAATCACCCTGGTATTCATGGCGTGTGAAACAGAGATCGGTCATGCTCTTGGGAAAGGATGTTGGAAGTTTGGCATCATCAAGATTCAACACATCCCGTAGCTCTGCAGTGCTGATGTGCACGTTCTTCCCATTGACAGATGATCGGATGGAGATGACTCCAGTGCCGACATTGATGAGCTCAACATTTTCCCAAAACTGTTGAATAGACTCGACATGGATCTTGGGATTGAGAAGGAATGCAGTTTGATATTGCGAGGTATTCATGAGGTCGACAGCCTCATCAAACTTCGACCAGAAGGCAGATTTGGTGAGGTATGCGACTGAGTTATGACGAGGTTTAAGGTTCATTGTCTCCATGGAAGCAGAGACTTGAGAGGGAAGATAGGTTTTTGAAAAAGATAGAAAGTTCTGATGAAGTGGTAATGAAACAACTGAAGAGGGTTTGGAATAAATAGAGTATGGGAAGTTGTTCTTCAGATGTTATAAAGAGAAAACAGCAGTGGTTGAAACATCTGAAGAGTAAATTTACTCATCAGGTGTTGTCGACATTGGGTGTTCATCAGCTGTTTTCATCAATTGCTCATCAGACTTTATGAACCATCAGAGTTTCTCATCAGATTTTGTGAAAAATTTGTCATCAGACCTTGTGAACAAAAGTTGTTCATCAGACTTTGTGAAATATTTTTGACCTTCAGTGCTTTGTCAACCAAAACTCAT
This sequence comes from Mikania micrantha, assembly GCA_009363875.1. Taxonomy (NCBI): domain Eukaryota; kingdom Viridiplantae; phylum Streptophyta; class Magnoliopsida; order Asterales; family Asteraceae; genus Mikania; species Mikania micrantha. The sequence continues at coordinate 61,840,857 of CM018697.1, forward strand.
CAGTACTTTTAACTGATAATATTGGTAAAGGTCAGATGTTTCCTTGAATCAGTACTTCTGATACTTATCAGTATTTACTGAAAATATCAAGAGTTGCAAGGTGATACAAAAATTTGAATTTTTAGAAAGATGAATATTTTTGTATATTTTTTTTTTGAAAATTTTATCTGGTGGATGGAATTTTGTTAGTGTGAAAACTAAGTTATTCAAGTTGCAGCATACCAAGCCTTAGAACTAAATTTTGAAAAGTTGAAGTGTCTAAAGGCTTAGTAAAGATATCTGCAAGCTCATCAGCACTAGGAACAAACTTTGGATCAATCAGACCCTTTTCAAAACAATCCCTTATAAAATGATGTCTGATTTCAATATGTTTGGTCCTAGAGTGCTGAACTGGATTCTTGACAATACAAAGAGCTGAGGCACTATCCATTAACAATGGTGTCTTAGACTCTTTGATGCCATAATCCAAAAGTTGAGTCTGAAGCCAGAGAATTTGTGAAGTACAGCTCGCAGCAGCAATGTACTCGGCTTCAGCTGTTGAAGTGGCCACAGATGTTTGTTTCTTACTTTGCCAAGAAACCAAACAATTTCCTAGAAACTGACAACCACCAGAAGTTGATTTTCTGGAGAGTTTGCATCCTGCATAGTCACTATCAGAGAAAGCAACAAGTTTGCAGGAATGTCCAATGGAATACCAAATTCCCAGTGATTGAGTGCCCTGCAAGTATCTGAAAATTCTTTTAACGGCAATCAAATGAGATTCTTTAGGTGCAGCCTGAAATCTAGCACAAACACATGTAGCAAACATAATGTCTGGCCTAGATGCTGTGAGATACATCAAGGACCCAATCATACATCTATAAGGAGTTTCATCAACTGATTTACCTTTCACATCTGCATCAAGTTGTGTGGTGCTGCTCATGGGGTTAGAACATTGTTTACAGTTTTGCAAATCAAATTTCTTTAACAACTCTTTTGTGTATTTGGATTGATGAATGAAAATACCATCAGGACTTTGTTTGATTTGAAGACCCAAGAAAAATTGTAATTCCCCCATGGCACTCATTTCAAAATTCTTGGTCATTAACTCAGTAAAATCAGCACACAACTTTGGATCAGATGAAGCAAAAATTATGTCATCAACATAAATTTGAACAAGGAGCTTATGCTGTCCTACTTTCTTTATGAACAAAGTTTTATCTATGGAGCCTCTAGTGAAATTATTTTGAAGAAGAAAAGTGGATAGAGTGTCATACCAGGCTCTAGGTGCTTGTTTCAGCCCATAAAGAGCTTTGTCAAGCTTATACACCCAATCAGGATGTTTATTGTCCTCAAAACCTGGTGGTTGACACACATACACTTCCTCTTTTATTTTACCATATAAGAAAGCACTTTTGACATTCATTTGAAAAACTTTTAGTTTGTGTAAGGCAGCATATGCTAAAAACAATTTAATTGTTTCCAGTCTGGCTACAGGGGCAAAAGTTTCATCATAATCAATACCTTCTTCCTGAGAGAACCCCTGTACAACCAGTCTGGCCTTGTTCTTAATTATTTGACCATTTTCATCAGTTTTATTCCTAAACACCCATTTAGTGCCTATTTCAAACTTACCTTGGGGTAAAGGAACCAGCTCCCAGACTTGTTGTTTCTTGAACTGCAACAACTCCAACTGCATAGCCTCCACCCAGCCATTGTCTCTGAGTGCTGTGTGATAGTTCTTTGGCTCTTGCTGACAAACAAATAAGGCATAGAGACAAAAGTTTGACAATTGACTTCTTGTTGAAACACCAGCAGAAATGTCACCAAGAACTTGAGATAATGGATGATCCTTCAGTTCTTGATATGGAATAAGATAAGTGCAAGTGTTTGCTGGGGGTCCAGTTGCTGCAGATGTTGATGAAGATCCAGGAAACAGTTCAGCAGGAATTTCAAATGATGTAGAAGATTCCAGAATTTCATCAGCATTTGTATTAGGAGGAACAACTGGAGCAGGAGGAGCATCAGATTTAGCAGACATAGGCAGATTGTCACTAAATCTGAACAAATGAGTACTTTCATCTTCATCATCATGACATCCTTGTGTGGTTGCTGTAGAAGCTGTTGGTGGAACTGCTTTAGGTGCATCATCTTCCACACCAATAGTCTCAACTTGGGATGGATAGGATTCATGTTGCAAGATGTCTAGATTAAACAGCTCAACCGGATTTTGTGAAATAGAGTCTTTTGGACATTCATTGAATTTGACATGAAGAGTTTCTTCAACCATCTTTGTTCTGCAATTGAACACTCTGTAAGCCTTGCAAGTTGAAGAATAGCCAACAAAATATCCTGCATCAACTTTGGAGTCAAACTTTTTAAGTTGATCTTTGGTATTGAGGATATAGCAAGGACACCCAAAAGCTCTGAAGAAGGAAATCAAAGGAGTCAAATTATGAAGCAGTTCATAAGGAGTTTTCAACCATCTTTGATTAACTAAAACACTGTTGTGCACATAACAAGCAGTATTGACAGCTTCTGCCCAGAAGGTCAATGGCAAGCCAGAATCAGCCAGCATTGTTCTGGCAGCTTCAATCAAGGTTCTATTTTTCCTTTCAACTACTCCATTTTGTTCAGGAGTTCTAGGGATGCTGTACTGCCTCTTGATTCCCTTTGACAGATAAAACTCATCCAGAATATGATTTCTGAACTCTGTTCCATTGTCACTCCTTACACACTTGACAGGAAGAGAATATTGCTTCTCAACATACAACACAAAGTTTATAATGGACTTGGCAACTTCATCTTTTGAGTGCAAGAAGAAGGTCCAGACAAACCTTGAGTAATCATCAACAATTACTAAGCAATACTTCTTCTTTGCCATACTCATGACCTTCACTGGTCCAAACAAATCCATGTGCAACATTTGCAAACAACTAGTGGATTTGGGATCACCAATTGGAGGAAAAGAAACTTTATGTTGCTTCCCTTTCAAGCAAGCAGTGCAATTCTCATCACAACTGAAATCCTTCATTGGAAGACCTCTAACCAACCCATGTTTCACCAGTTGATTCATGTTTTTGAGATTCACATGACCTAATCTTCTATGCCACAGATTTGATTCCTTGAAAGAAGCCTTAGAGAATAAACAAGGATGACCTTTAACAGAGATTTTCTTTGACAAATCAAAGGCATAGACCTTTCCCACTCTGTTAGCCTTAAGGAGAGTATACTCATCTAAGACTTTGCCAATCAGAGGCAACACTTCAGAAGACAGTATTCTGCAGTCTTGCATGGTGAAAAGAGAAATGTGCCCCTTATCACACATCTGACTAACACTCAGAAGATTATACTTAAGATTCTCTACATAATTCACATCATCAAACCTTATCTCACCATTTGTCACATAACCTTTCCCTATAATATAACCCTTAGCATCATTTCCAAAAGACACAAATCCCTTCCTTCCTATAAAATAGTCATTAAGAAGAGATCTGCTCCCAGTCATATGCATGGATCCTCCACTGTCAACATACCAGATGCTATTTTGGCATGCTGAAGGACCCTGCATACATCAACACACTCAGTTAGACTTTTGGACCCAAACCATTTTGGTTTTGGGTCTGTTAACACATGAAGAAACAAAATTAGTATTGTCAGTTGAAGCAACACTTGAAGCATTCTTATCAGAAAATTGAGCCTTTACTTTTGATTTTGGTTTCTTCTTTTGAAATGAAGCAACAGATACCTCTGCTAGATTAACTCTTCCTAGCAGTTGTTGCATCATTAACATCAGTTGATTATGGTTTTGAGTCAAAATTTTGATTTCATCAGACACATAAGGACTTGACTTTTGATTTTTGTGTTTTGTCAACTTAGTTTCTTTAATTGAAGAAAAATCTTTCAAGTGTTGTTTCATTGAATCTGGAACAACCCCTTTACCTTTCTTGGATTTATTTGATTCATTTCCTTGTGAGGTTTTTCCAGATTTTGAAACTACTGATGATTCTGGTACAAACTTGGAACTAAATTCATTTTTCATTTTGAGGATGTTCTTGTTTTTGTGCTTAATTTTATTGAATTTAGAACCTTTTCTGTACCAGCATTCATCAGAGGAATGATTAAACAACCTACAAATTTCACAAGGCACCCTCTTTTGCTTTCCCTTGTGAGTATCTACAAGTACTGATGACATAGATACTGAATTTTTGTTCTTCAGAACCTTTGGAACATCAGTATTTGTAGACATGTTAACAACAGCTGATGTGTTGACAACCTCTGAAGAGTTATTCTTCAGCACTTGTCTATCAACACATTTCATATTATCAGTTGTAGCATTATCAGCTTTTTCTACAACTGCTGATGAGTGACTATGACTTATCAGAAGCCGTGCATCTTTCTCTCCAGTGCCATGCCCATCTGACTCAATCAGTTTTAAATTTAATTCATTGGAAACTTTTTCATCAGGATTAATTTCAATTAAAACACTATCTTGACATGTGTCACCCTGAATGACATTTGTACGTCCAATAGAATAAGAATATGTCTCAATAGCCACAGTTTCAGACTCAGATTTGCATGCACTTAACTCACTTTCAGAGGATTCTTCAGCATCAGACTTTTCTGAAGATTTGGTGTATTGGTATACACTGTCCCCGTCAGACTCACAATCAAGATTTTTTGGTGTACAATCAGCTGGGGGGCAGTGTGATTGTATCCAATACCAAACTTCACATTTGATGTTGTTTGTTTGTTTAATAACATCTCAAACCCCTTGCAAGACTCAACCCATTTTTCACACTCTATTTGGGTTGTTGCAAGTGTTTGTTTCAGATCATTGTGTTTTACAAGCATGACTTCCACCCTAGCCTTTTCATCAGACAATTGACACTTGAGTTTATAAATTTCAGACTCTTTTTCATTCAAAACTTTCTCAAATTCAGTTTTATTCTTAGTCACAACCTTTTCTAAATCCAACTTCTCATTGATTAATTCAACATTTATTACTCTAATGGAAGCAAATGCTGAAATACATGATTCTGAACACAACTTGGCTTTTGATTCAGATGATACCTGTGATGTTGAAGAAGTTTGACAAGAATTGTCAGTTGAATCAATAGCCATCAAAGCAAGATTTCCAAATGGATTGTCTCCACCATGTGGACCAGCTTCAGAGTACAGCTGCATATTAAAATCAGATAAGTCATCAGGTAAACTACTCCAATCAACTACTCCAGGGGTGAAAAAGCTCTGATGTTGTTGTTGAGGCTGTTGATTTGTTTGAGATTTGCTGGGGTCAGGAAGAGCAGGTGATTGAGAGGGTATTAGTGCTGGAGTGTGAGTGGATTGTGGCATATAGAAGCAAGGATATGGATAAGGCATGGGACTTTGTGGTACAAAATGAGCTAGATAAAATTGTTGTTGACCAGACCCAGAGGATTGTTGTCCTTTGTTTTGTGGGTTATTGCACGGAAAGGTCACAAAGGGTGCAGAGGAACTAGGTCCAGTAGATTTGCACTCTCTAGCAAAATGACCAAGCCTGTGACACTTGTGGCACCTCAACTTCCCTTTGTCAAAACCAACTTTGGTTTTGCCAGATAATCCGAGAAATTTTCTTCCAGTTCTTTTGTAGAATTTTTGAGATCTAATGTTGATTAATGCCATCTGACTTAATATATCCATCTCCTCCAGATCATCATCTGGAGTTCCTTTCAAATCATCCATCACAAAACATAGATTATCACCATAATTTCCTGCATTTCCATCAACTCCCACAAAAGCATGTTCAACATTGTTAGTAGAGAAATCAATATGTTCATCATAAGAACATTCAGACCCATTAAACTCGGACTCTTGACCAATCAAAGTAGTATTGCCGGGAATAAAGTCATCAGTGAGCTTGCCAGATGAAGACAACTTTCTTTTCTGTTCTACCTCTCTCTCAAATGTTAAGAGTTTCCCATGGAGTTGGGTGAGGGATAGATGTTCTAGATTTGCACTGGAGCGTAGGACAATAGTATAAGTATCCCATCTCTCAGGCAATGATCTAAGAAACCTGTTGTTCATCTGACTATTGGTATATTCCTGTTTAACCATTTTCAACTCAGAAATCAGACAGGAGAACCGCTCAAACTATTGAGTCAATGACTCACCCTTCCTATGAGAGAATGTCTCATACTGTTGGGCAAGGATTTCTCTTGTGTTTGCTAAAACCTCATCGGCTCCACCGAATTGTTCTTTCAGTTCAACCCAGAGATCATGAGCAGTATCATGATGCATCAAGCCTGAATAAATTTCATTCGGCAAAGCCATGGCTAGAATACCATGAGCTTTTGCATCAATTTCAAACAATTTGATATCCTCATCTGAATACATATCCGATGGTTTCGGAATCATGATTTTAGTTTCAGGATCAGTGATCATGGGTTTATATGGACCATGCACTACAGATTTCCAACATCCTGCACTGTTAATTGACAGGTGATGTAGCATTCTACGTTGCCAAATGTTGTACTCACTCCGAACCAGCATCGGAGGCTTGGTTGCGGAGCCTGTGTTGTGCGGATCATTGTTTGGAGTTGTCATGATCTCAGATTCAATCAATATCAACAAAATTCAAATGAATTAACACAAACTTCAACCAATTGATTCAAAATAAATTGATATTGAAAAACAAATCAATAGAAGTTATCAGAAAACTTCAATCTATAACAAATTCTTACTAATCGGCTAATTCGATCAACCAGAGAACTGAATTGAGCAGTTTCAGAGATCAATTGTTTAATCGATCAATGATTAACCTGCTCTGATACCAATTGTAGGATCAGATGTTCTCATTTGATCAATCTTAGGTTATAGCAGCGGAATTCAACGATGAATTAGCTCAAAATTAGCAAGAACAAGGTTAATCTAATAGAACAGTAAAGTACAAGTTGTTATAGAAAGAGAATTCTGCAAAAGGAATAATCTCATTCAATTCGTACTAACTTCGTTATAGATACAATAGGTCAACTGCCCTTATATTGAAGCAGTGACGTCTGATGATGTCACATGATGTTGACACCTAACAGACAAAAGATAACTACTGAAATAACCAAAACTACTGAGGACGTTTACAACTACTGAAGACATCCTCTTACAACTACTGAAGAACTAAAACTACTGAAATTAAACTAAAACTACTGAAGACAAAAATTAACATCACAACATCTGAAGACTAACACTTCAGCTGTTGTGAACAACATCTGAAGACTTGTTCTTCAGAGCTTGTAACTCTTCAGATCTTCTCTTCAACAGTCATTTGTCTTCAGCTGTTGTGCTCTTCTTCAGTTGTTGTGTGCTTGTGGGACTTAGAGGATTTTCTGATCAGGCTCATTGGTTCTTATGGTCCAACAATAATTAGAGGTTTTGGCTGCATTGGTTCAGGGGGAGTTTGTTGGACCAAAAGAACCAATGAGCCTGATCAGAAAATCCTCTAAGTCCCACAAGCACACAACAACTGAAGAAGAGCACAACAGCTGAAGACAAACGACTATTGAAGAGAAGATCTGAAGAGTTACAAGCACTGAAGAACAAGTCTTCAGATGTTGTTCACAACAGCTGAAGTGTTAGTCTTCAGATGTTGTGATGTTAATTTTTGTCTTCAGTAGTTTTAGTTTAATTTCAGTAGTTTTAGTTCTTCAGTAGTTGTAAGAGGATGTCTTCAGTAGTTGTAAACATCCTCAGTAGTTTTGGTTTTTTTCAGTAGTTACCTTTTGTCTGTTAGGTGTCAACATCATGTGACATCATCAGACGTCACTGCTTCTATATAAGGGCAGTTGACCTATTGTATCTTTAACAAAGTTAGTGCGAATTGAATGAGATTATTTCTTTTGCAGAATTCTCTTTCTATAACAACTTGTACTTTACTGTTCTATTAGATTAACCTTGTTCTTGCTAATTTTGAGCTAATTCATCGTTGAATTCCGCTGCTATAACCTAAGATTGATCAAATGAGAACATCTGATCCTACACAGTCTTTGGTATATCCTCGTCATTTACCCTGAGTTGATGATACCCGGATCGTAGATCAATTTTAGAGAAGCAAGTCACACCCTGTAATTGATCAAACAGATCATCAATCCTAGGCAGAGGATATCTGTTCATAACTGTCAACTTGTTTAACTCCCGATAGTCGATGCACATACGAAATGAACCATCCTTCTTCTTGACAAAGAGAACCGGAGCTCCCCAAGGAGAGAAACTCAGTCTACTGAAACATTTGTCTAGAAGTTCTTGGAGTTGACTAGACAGTTCTTGCATTTCAGACGGTGCTAATCGGTATGGCGACTTCGCCACTGGGTTTGCTCCAGGGACGAGATCGTTTCTAAACTCCACTTGCCTTATCGGTGGTAGTCCAGGCAAGTCTTCTGGGAATACGTCCGGATAATATCTGATGACCGGAACGTCTCCAACTGTTTCATTTCAGATTTCTTTTCTACGACGTGAGCCAGGAATGCACAGTATCTCTTCTTTAGGTACTTCCTAGCCTTGATGCACGACACAATCTTCAATCCGCGGCAGGGTTTCTTGCCGTAAACTTGCATCATTTAGCAGGATGGTAGGGGAATTCGAATAAGTTTCTCCGAGCATACCATCTCGGCGTGGTTTTTTGATAACCAATCCATTCCTACTACGACTTCGAAGCTTTCGAGTGTCATAGGAATGAGATGGATAAGGAAAAGATGATTGTTCAATCTTAATTCACAATCACGAATTATTGAATTCACTAATATGGTCTTACCATCCGCTACTTCTACGGTGTAAGGAGCGTTAAGTACAGACGGTTGTTTATTAAACAGGGAAGCAGTATTAGTAGAGACAAAACTTTTATCAGCACCAGTGTCAAATATGATAGAAACGTAGTGATCATTAATGAGAAATGTACCCGTGATGACTGCCGGTTCCTCCCGTCCTTCAGAAGTTTCGATGACAAAGGCACGAGCCGTAGCAGTTGTAGCAGCATTGTTAAGTTTCGGGCACTGGTTTCTGAAGTGTCCCTCTACTCCACAGTTGTACCAGGCCCTTCCACCAGTAGTAGCAGGATTAGCGGTGGAAGTTGTAGCAGCAGCCAGATGAGCAGATCGACATGTTGCAGCCAAGTGTCCAAATCTTCCACACTTGAGGCATTTTCTGCATGGAATAGTGGGTAGGTGATGGTATTGGCATTTGGTGCAAAGTGGGAACGGACCAGTATAGGGCTTTCTGGCCGTAGCTGGTTGTGGAACAGCGGTAATGGGAGTGGCTTGAGTGGGTGTAGCTGCAGTTAAGGCTGCATAGTTCTTGATCGCATTTTGTTTCTGTTTCTTCTTTTTGGAGTGATTCTGTTCAGGCTTCTTGCCTTCATTCGTTTGTGGCCGTTTGTATCCCTTTCGAGTAAGTACGCCAGCCTTGACATTTTCTTCAGTGAGAGTGGCGCCAAGATGAATTGCCGCTTCCAGAGTAGTGGGATTACTTCCCATAACAGTTCCCCTGATGACTAGGGGTAAGCCCTCAATGTACTTCTCTATCCTGCGGAATAGTGGAGTAACTAGATGTGGCACCAGAATGTACAACTCATGGAAATGAGTTGTATATTTAGCGCTCTTGGCACTGTCCTGGACCAAATTCCACATTTCCACCTCAAGTTTCTTCAGTTCATGACGTGGACAAAACTATTCCACCAATACCTTCTTGAAATCTTCCCATGGTAGGGCCAAAGCAACTTCTCGTCCCCTAGTGTTCTTCTAAGAATTCCACCAGGTGAGTGCGCCTTTATGAAAAGTGCTTGAAGCCATCTTGACCTTTAAGTTTTCTGGACATCCCGTGAAGTCTAGGATATCCTCAATGCTCTCCAGCCATTGTAGTAAGCCGGTACCTCCCTCAGTACCAGCGTACTTAGGAGGCTTAGCATCATTGAACTGCTTGAAAGTGAAAGTAGCAGTTCCGGTGTTGTTGGTTTTTGAATTGTTTGCTGAATCACTAGTACTTCCCCGAAAATTCTGGGTGTAATCAGTGACCATACCCAGGATGACATCCCTCATGTGTATAGTGATGGCCCGGGCAATTTTGTTGATCTCATCATCGTTGCCACTTGTCTAACCCCCTCCGTTGGGATCACGTCGAGGAGGCATTCTACGAATAGAAGCCACAAGTGGGTCAGAAATGAGAAAGGATACAATTGAATTTACATGATAAAGCTAGTAATATGTTCATACTGCTAATATTATCATTCAATTGTAATATGGACAAGCATACAAAGTTGGTTAACATGAAATTAGTTAACCTTTTAGCATGCTTCTCATGTGATTGTTTATGATGTCTCATGATTTCACTCCACTAAACCTACACACTGACACTTTCCCAGTATACCAAAGATAGCTTATATATAGGGCATACAAAAGGGTCAAGCAAACTGCCAGCCCAGTCGCCAGCCCACCACCGCTTCGATATACCACGATCATGCCCTTGCTAGCATTTGGCAATACGATTGTATTGACTTCCAAGTATGTTCCATTGATTAAGAATCCCATGATCTTTGATCAATTGAACTGTGGTTGAATCTATGGTTGAATTACGGTTGAAATGGGTCATTTCTCCCGCAACTGTCCAAAGAAAGTGCAACCTGGAGAACAAGCACCTCGTGGACGAGCCTTTGTTATCGGAGCCAATGCAGCACGCCAAGATCCAAATGTGGTCACTGGTACATTTCTTTTACATGACTCTTATGCATCCATATTATTTGATACTGGTGCAGACTAGAGTTTTATTTCATCTGATTTTGCACGACAACTTAGCCTTACTGAGGAAACTTCAGATTCCCCATATATTATTGAGGTAGCAAATGGAAAGCAAATTACTGTTAGCACTATACTTAGGAACTGCCCACTTACACTCGTAGATCACACATTTGCTATCGACTTGTTGTCGATGGAGTTGGGCAGTTTCGATATCATCGTGGGGATGGATTGGCTCTCACTCAATCGAGTTGAAGTCATCTGTTCCGAGAAGCTACTTCGGATTCCAGTAACGGATGATCGTGTATTTGAAGTTCGTGGGGATCAAGCAAAGCGAAACGTAAAGATCATATCATGCATAAAAGCGCGTAAGTGTCTGCAAAAGAAGTGCATAGCTTTCTTGGCTCATGTGGTGGAGAAAGAGAAAGACAAGAAAACAATACAAGACTTACCGATAGTGATGGAATATCCTGAAGTGTTTCCGGAAGATCTACCTGGTTTGCCTCCTGTGCGACCGGTAGAGTTTCGTATCGATCTGGTTCCTGGAGCAACACCTGTTGCTAAATCTCCTTACAGGTTAGCACCTTCAGAGATGCAGGAACTATCTAATCAGCTACAGGAACTGCTAGATAAAGGTTTCATTCGACCGAGCTATTCACCTTGGGGAGCTCCGGTTCTGTTCGTGAAAAAGAAGGATGGATCTTTTCGCATGTGCATAGACTACAGGGAGCTAAACAAACTAACCATCAAGAATCGGTATCCATTACCGATGATTGATGATTTGTTTGATCAGTTGCAAGGAGCTCAGTACTTTTCGAAGATCGATCTACGTTCCGGATACCATCAGCTTAGGGTGCAAGACGAAGACATACCAAAGACGGTGTTTCGTACCAGATACGGGCATTACAAATTCATGGTGATGCCTTTTGGCTTGATGAATGCACCCGCGGTCTTCATGGATCTCATGAACCGTGTGTGTAAGCCGTACTTAGATCAATTTGTTATTGTTTTCATTGATGACATATTGATCTATTCTAAAAGCAAAGCAGAACACGAGCAACATCTTAGAACAATTTTGGAACCGTTAAAGGATGAGAAGCTCTATGCCAAATTCTCAAAGTGTGAGTTTTGGTTAAAAGAGGTTCAATTCCTAGGCCACGTTGTTAACAGTGAGGGAATACACGTTGATCCTGCCAAGATCGAGGCAATAAAAGATTGGGACACTCCGAAGACACCTACGGAGATACGTTCCTTTCTAGGCTTAGCAGGCTATTACAGAAGGTTTATTTAAAACTTTTCTAAGATAGCGCTGCCACTCACAAAGTTGACACAGAAGTGCGAGCCGTTTGTTTGGGATCAAAAGCAAGAAGAAGCCTTTCAGACATTGAAGCAAATGTTATGTGATGCTCCGATCTTATCTCTCCCAGACGGTTGTGATGACTTTGTTGTATACTGTGATGTCTCCCATCAGGGACTTGGCTGTGTACTTATGCAGCGGGATAAAGTCATTGCTTATGCTTCGAGACAATTAAAGATTCATGAGAAGAACTACACTACTCATGATCTGGAATTGGGAGCTGTGATATTTGCATTGAAGATCTGGAGGCATTACTTGTATGGCACCAAGTGTACCATATTCACTGATCATAAAAGTCTGCAACACATATTCGATCAGAAGGAACTCAACATGCGACAGCGGTGTTGGGTTGAACTTCTGAATGATTACGACTGTGTAATCAAATATCATTCGGGCAAGGCAAACGTTGTAGCTGATGCCTTGAGTCGGAAGGAAAGAGTCAAACCCTTGCGACTCAGAGTAATGGGAATGACTGTGCAGACAAGCTTACACGACCACATTTTGCAAGCACAACAAGAAGCGATTGAACGAGGGAACTTGAAGAAAGACTTAGATTGTGGAATGGAGAAACATTTGGAAACAAAACCCGATGGACTTGTTTACTTCAAGGATCGTATCTGGATTCCTGCAGTAGATGAGTTGAGAAAACTTATTTTTGATGAAGCACACAAGACCAAGTACTCTGTGCATCCCGGTGCCGATAAAATATACCAAGACTTACGTGCATTTTATTGGTGGTCGGGTATGAAGAAAGACAGAGCTGAGTACGTTGGTCGATGCCTTACGTGTGCTAAAGTGAAGGTGGAACACCAAAGACCATCAGGTTTACTGGAACAGCCTGAGATTCCACTTTGGAAGTGGGAACAGATAGCTATGGACTTTGTCACCAAGCTACCCCGCACTTCCAGTGGACATGACACTATTTGGGTTATCATTGATCGATTAACCAAGTCTGCTCATTCCTTGCGGATGCGAGAAACTTACTCAATGGATAAACTAGCGAAGCTTTACATCAACGAGATAGTGGTACGCCATGGTGTGCCATTGTCTATCATTTCGGATCGTGATAGCAGATTTACATCAAGGTTCTGGCAGTCATTGCAGAAATCTCTGGGGACGCAATTAAACTTGAGTACAGCTTATCATCCACAAACGGATGGTCAAAGCGAACGTACTATTCAGACCCTAGAGGACATGTTGAGAACTTGTGTTCTAGACTTTGGTGGTAATTGGGATTCTCATTTGCCCCTAATCGAGTTCTCCTACAACAACAGTTATCACAGCAGCATTGGTTGTGCTCCATTCGAGGCCCTTTATGGTCGAAAATGTCGGTCACCGATCTGTTGGTCAGAAGTAGGAGATAATCGTATCACTGGGCCAGAACTTATTCAAGAAACCACATACAAGATTGCTCAGATACAACAAAGACTACAAGCAACTCGAAACAGTCAAAAGAGCTATGCTGATAAACGGCGCAAGCCGTTAGAATTCCAAGTGGGAGACCGTGTCATGTTCAAGGTTTCCCCATGGAAGGGTGTAGTTCGATTCGCAAAGAAAGGCAAACTAACACCACGGTACGTGGGACCGTTCGAGATCATCGAACGTATTGGTCCTGTGGCGTACAGAATAAGCTTACCCGATGAACTTAGTGGTGTACATGACATGTTTCACATCTCAAACTTGAAGAAATGCTTAGCCGATGAAACTCTTTTCATACCGGTTGAAGAAATTCAATTGGATGAAAACCTACGTTTTGTTGAAGACCCGTTAGAAATCATGGATCGCAAAGTCAAGAAACTGAGGCGAAGCCGTATTCCTATAGTTAATGTTCGTTGGAACTCAAGGCGCGGACCCGAGTTTACTTGGGAACATGAAGATCACATGAGAAACAAGTATCCCCAACTCTTTGCCGAGGAAGTCGTACCGAATAATGAGACTTAAACTTCGGGACGAAATTTCTCAAACAAGGGGAGACTGTAAAACCAGTGCCGGACGCGTGCCGGAACAGTGATCGCAACAGTACACATGTACAGTAATTCAGGTACACGTTACGAGAAAACTATGTTTAGACTATTAATGCATTTGGATTTAACATGGAACTATTAAACGATTGTCTGAATTTGACTGAAACCTTAGGGTTTAACAGTCTGAAACATGTCAGACAACACAGGGTTGAAACATATATACTTGATGTGATATTAGTTTGCATAAACATAAGTGAGGTTAAATAAAACAAAACTATAACGGTTATTGTTACAGAATGCTAAACCGACGAGTTATTCGTATAGGTGACGATCTGTATGAATAATTCTGATAGTTTAACGTTCTGAAATAATGACTTAACAGTAGAAAACAAGAATCAGAAAGCCAAACCATCGACGTGTTCGTTCGAATGACGATTCAAACGAATACGCGCGATGGCGACGCGATCTGATGAAACGAAAACGAATGAAGACACGAACGATCATAAATTTAAAGAAATATAATATTTCTTGTTTTACAATTTTGAAACTCATCTTAAAATAATTTAAATTTAACTATTCTATTAAATCGCGAAACAATTAAACAAACCGCGTAAAAGTATTAAATTTAACTATTCTATGAACTCATTTCAACCGAACCTTAGAAGGAAAATGGATAGGTTCGCTGCCATAGAACCCTATGTCTTCGATATAATGATCAGACCAACAACCAGCCCAAGTTCATAGCCCAACAATTCTTTGTTTAAGCCCATACCCGCACACCCTTGGTCGTGTGGTTTTGTTTGGCCCAGAAACCCACCGTGGTCCACGATCCCATAAGGCCCATTTCCTTATTCTCGGCCCAATTGCATGAACTCAGGACCACCATTCGGCCTACACCACAAAAACTTTGTACCAATTCGATTAACTCGGCCCATGTCCAACCTAAGAGGCCTATGACATTGTTCAATCCCAACACATTTATTCTTGGCTCAATATCATCCCATTCGGCCTAGTATGGCCCAATTGGGCATATGCTTAATACATATGGCTTAAGGGCCAATAACAAATGCTTAGGCCAAGCTTAGCCTTTTAATTCATTAATTATGAAATGATCATGATTGGTTTAAGTGTAACCTATAATCCAATTATTTGATCAAGTCATAAACATAAAAGAGCTTTGAAGCATTTTAACATATCTTTGTATCAAATGGTAATCAATGGTTATCGAGTTCACAAACACTTGTCATTTTTATGAATAATATGTGTGCATAAAAGAACATTACACATTCATTTCATGTATCATTATCAATCAAGTAACTCAACCATGACTTTCACGTTCATACAACATTTTCAAACATGAGATCAAGTACTCATGATGTTAATCAAAATCATGATAACACAAGTCAATCAATGAATTAAGGTCTATACAATTATAAATCTTATATCTTATGTATGAATACAATGATATAGGAACCAGTTAGAAGTCATGTTTGCTACTTGCTATTTGTTATAGTTCAGAGTCTACTGCAGACAGGTGAGAACATTAGCCCCTCTTTTTACTGTTTTTACAACTGTTTTGGGGTGGAACACGTGATCAAATGCTCTTAAATCAATCATATTTCATGATACATGTTTCTGTTACTTGGCAAACATTACAGGTTCACTTTAGAAATCCAAGGGATTTCTCAATGGTTTTCAAAGGAATTATCAACCGTTTATGATTGTTTCATCATCTATTTAACAGTTTCTACTAAAAAGGTTTCAGAAAAGTTCTTTAAACTGTTTATATCAGCTTTTTCTCAAATGGTTTTTATAAAGGATAAACACTTTTAAATAATGGAGTTTATAAACCCTTTTACTCTAAGCTCGTGTTTTCGAAATTAATCTTTTATAAACCTTGTTCTTATACAAGGACACTATCTCATGTACCAAATCAAGGGTTTCAAAACAAGCATTCATTTCATGGCACTCAATCAAGGTTTTCAAATCGTGTTACCAAATAAGGCATTAATATTTGGTTTTAAAGCAAGGTTCAAAATCATGGTGTCCATCGTTGTAAACAAACATATAAACACATCAAGTTTCATATTCATTAGCGTTAGTACCGGGTGATCACAACAAGGGAAAGCGGACACATGTTGGGCAGACCGATTTCTGGAGCTAGTTTTTAAATTTGTTTTATAAGCTAACTGCAGATTTCGGTTACGTATGGTTTATCATTGTTGCTGACTAATTTTCTGACTCCAAACGTAGTTTGGGACTTGATTATATGTTGGTTCTCGTGCAAATAGTCTTTGGACTGTTTACACTCGTTTGACATACTTGATGTTAGTTTGGGTTGCAGCTTATCCATGTAATTCATTTATTGCTTTAAACTAATGCCTTTCATTACAGATTCATATTTCAAATGTTAAACCTATTGTTCTCACCAACTACTTCTGTAGTTGACAGTTACTTTTCACGTGTTTCAGGTAATCATGTTTAAGGCATTTCTAAGGGACAACTAAGGAGACCATTCTAAGATAGAACAAGATGAAGAAACATGCTAGGATGGATTAGAAACACACTAAATCCTAAATGTTTAATTGTCTTGTTTGAAGTGTTATTATGTAAACAATAATTTTGGGTCTGTAGTTGTCTTTCTTTTGGTAGATAGATTGTCTGTAACTAAACAACTGTCTAAACATTTTGAAACATAGTAATCCATTGTGGTTGTTCTTATTCAATACTTGTGCATGATTCAACTCTTCATACGTCACCGCGCCGTGGATTCCGCACGTGGCACAAGGGGTGTGACAGTGGAGGATGTTGTTGAAGCTGTGGCCATGTTGAGTACATACAAGTCTTGCTTTCTGGGAGCTGACAATAAGATCCAATCTTCAGGGATAACCACACCTTCTTTAAGAATGTAGCATTTGGAGTCATCAAAGAGAACCTTGTACTGT
Organism: Mikania micrantha; assembly: GCA_009363875.1. NCBI lineage: Eukaryota > Viridiplantae > Streptophyta > Magnoliopsida > Asterales > Asteraceae > Mikania > Mikania micrantha. The sequence continues at coordinate 61,857,856 of CM018697.1, forward strand.
TTATCACAAATCTGTCAGTGAAGAAACTAAGACAGCTGCTACTGATGTGACAGTAGTTGTAGTAGCTGTCGTCAGTTCTGACCTCCTCTGGAAAGAAAACCTAGATATCTTTCCTCTACCAGCCCGAGAAGATGTAGGTTGTATAGCAGCAATAGACATAGCTGCAGTAACAGGAGCAGAAGACCGAGGAGGTGGAGAAGGATCAAACTCTGGAATAAATAAAGAATCAGTAATCTCCTCCATCTCTGCGTCACTCCTCTTCCTTTTCCTCTTTGTCATTCTCCCCCCAAGCCAAACAGTCTCAAACTCCTCATCAAGTGTATCCTCTGAATCAGGACTACCAGCCTCATCAGCACCAGATCCACCTTCATCTTCACTTGAGTCCTCTGACTCATCTTCATCTGCTACAGATGTAGTGACTGTAGTATCAAGAGGAATAGACACTGTGGAGGTTGTAGTCGTCAAGAAATCCAACTCCATCAATGAATCAATGTCAACCTCTTCATCTGAAGCTATAGATGTGTTGACTGCGGCACCAGCAGTCACATCACCAGCTTCAACCATGCTAACTTGAGCAGCAGTAACAATCTCACTAACACTGGTACTCACATCAACAATGCTCACAGATATAGTGCTCACACCCACTGAGCTCTCACCACCACCATCACTTCTTCCACCAGCATCTCTAACACCTGCACCAGTATCATCATCATCATCCTCATCATCACTAGGCACAACTATGTCCTCCACCTCAGAATCAGAGTCATCATGCCTCCATCTCCTACCAGGTGGAGCAATGTAATCTGGCCTCAAAAGATGACCAAACAAGGATCGTAGAGTGGGCTTCCTGTCTTTCCCTCTGTATGACATTACTCTATTGAGAGTAGTGTCATTCATGTGTTCCAGCTTAATAATATCAGCATTGATCTTCGGCAAGTCAGGTAACTGTGCATCTATCAACTGTTGCAGGAACCTCAGGTACATCAGGAATTTCTTGTCTCCCTTCAAAGCTACGTTCTCCTTCATGTGAGTGAAAACCATCTCAGAGAAGTTGAATGGTCTGTTCAAAACAAGTGCAAAAAAGGCACACTGTATGGTCTCTCGCATGTCATCAAATCCTCCTCTCCTGGATCCAAGACAGTGAATCAGAACGTGAGCAAGATACTTAAACTGCGGAGACATATAAGCTTTGTTGAGAATCCTAGCTCCTAGATCTCCCTCATACTTGCATCTCATAATGCAGCCGCGAACTAGTTAGCAATCTAACAAATAAGGCTGATCAGGAGAATCCTGAAAACCAGAAATTCTCCTGATGTGCTCTGCTGAAATAACCACATCATGCCCAAGAACCTTCCCTCTGATCACTGGAAGTTCAGCCTCACAATCGATATCAGCCGAAGCCCAGAAATCCTGTTGATGCGACTGACATGGCACATGTATAGTGGAGATGGATGTAAAGATCCTTGAACGCCTGAGAAAGGTAATAATCTCAGTGTAGAGCTTGGCGTTCGGAGTGGTAAGATCAAGATGTGCGCATATGTTGTTCTTCGTCACCGATTTATATCCAGCCATTCTAAAAATCAGAGAAATACACATGTCTGAACATTTCAGTTTCTCAATAGAATCAAATCAGAACAGTTAACAGATAGATCAATTTGGCCGAATGTTATTGATTTGGCCGAATGACAAGTCATTCGCCGAATGAGTCATGCTTCGAATGAAGTCATTCGCCGAATGAGTCTCATTCGCCGAATGAGACATTCGCCGAATGGCGTCATTCGGCTGTCTTTTGAAATTCAAACTCCAGTTTTCAAAAATTCAAATCAGTCCATAAAAATCATATATACATGTTCAGAATCGACCGATTAACAAGTTTAAAACAACACACATTTGATTGTAAGTCCATTTTGACAGTTTATTACAAGGGCGAAATGAAAAACCCTAAAACCCTAAAATTTGTTCGGATTTTGATGATTTCACGGTCAGAACTTGATGATATTCGATCCCAATGTACCTGATATGACAATAAAGAAGATTATCAGTGGCTGGGTGAATAGGAATCACGAGAAAAAAATCGACCGAAGAAAGAAGTTTTCCCGGAGAATGTAAACACATAGTAGGGGCAAAAGAGAATTTTGGCGAATGAGGTAGTTCGTCCGAATTACTGTTTATATAGGGTCCCACATTCGCCGAATGTGAATGCCGAATGAGTCACTCGACATTTGTTCATTCGCCGAATGTGACTGACGAATGGGTCATACGGCAGGAGTCATTCGCCGAATGAGTATGACGAATGGGTCATTCGTCACAAGTCATTCGCCGAATGAGACTGATTCTGTCATGAGTGAGTCGGTCGAATGACTCATTCATCGAATGGAGTCATTCGGCCGAATAAGGGAATCTCACACTTCATTCGGACGAATGAAAATTTTCACTCTCAAAACACAAGATAATTAAAAATTTAACATTTTAATCAGTAAAACAGATGCCCTTTATGAAGATATGTCTGGTTGGTTCACGATTCAGATAGGACAGACATCTAAACCTACAAATGATCATCTAAACTAAAATTGAAAATAGAAAATCTTTTTGTACTTTTCTGAAACAAAATACGACTGTACAACTAGCAACTAAATACAAAGAAACACATGTTTTTGTGAGAAGTCTATTGAGAAAGTAACATTTACACCTAATTACATCAAATCAGCTTCACTGAATGTTTCACTTCAAACACACTTGTCCTATAATCATGATTACTGATATATTTGTCCAATTTTTAACCTGATTTTACATAACTTCTAAACAAGATTTATGATTGCGCATGTTTTCTGATTGCGTTACCCATTTCATTTTACCATTTAAAGATCAAAATCAGTTTATAACTCATCTCAGCATATCTTAATACCAGTCATCATAAATTCTATAAGGTTCCAATTTTATTATCTTTTTGTATTTTTCTTGTTCTATCCAAATGGACGGCTTCAGCTAGGTTCGTCCCAGCAATATGGCACGTGTATGGAATCGAACTTATTTTGTTTAAGTTTTTCTCAAGCTTAATACCAGCTTGCTTTAATTTTTCTTCAAGCTTAATACCAGCTTGTTTTTGTTTTTCTTCAAGCTTAATACCAGCTTGTTTATGTTTGAAACCTCATTTGATTCTATGATGACCGGTGTATGCCTTGATTTGAGTCAAAAACTATTTCTCACTCAACTGGTTCTCTGAAACAGATCCCACCAATCAAACTTTCAAAGTCATCAAAATTGTCTATCCATTTTGTAACATCGGCCTATCAATACATTACATTATAATTCTCATGTGTTTTCAGCTTTCACATTCACTTTAGCTTCTATGACATGATAGATTGAAGTATTACGTTCTTAAAGAAGACTTTCTAATTTTTCATAATTTTTTAATGTTTTTGATTTTTCAAATTTTTAATGTTTTTGTTTTCAAATTGCATACTTTTTCTCCCCCTAAAAACCTAAAACAGAAAATCTTTTTGAATTTTTGTTTAGAATAATGAAATAACAGAAATACTGAATTAAAAGAAATAACAGAAATAACTAAGAAAAAACGATAATCATTTGTTAGATTCAGATGAAGGTAGGACTTCATCCTTTTGGAAAACACCATTAGCCGATAACAGATATAAAAATTCGAGTTTATCAAAAGCTTTTGTGAAAAGATTGGCTTTCTGGTGATCAGTGTGAATTTTAACAACATCGATTAATTTCTTTTCAAAACAATCACGTATGAAGTGATATTTAATGTCGATGTGTTTTGTTTTCGAGTGCTGAACCGGATTTTTAGTGACAGCTATGGCAGCAGTGTTATCAACATATATAGGAGTGTTAGAAAAGTGTAACCCGTAGTCCCTGAGTTGCTGTTGGATCCAGATGATCTGAGAACAACAACTAGCAGCAGCAATGTATTCAGCTTCACAGGTTGAAGGAGACACTGACGTCTGCTTCTTGCACTGCCAGGTAACTAATCGGGTTCCAAAGAACTGACATCCCGCAGATGTTGATTTGAATCTCTCTTGCAACCACCATAATCCGAGTCACTGTATGCAGTAAGTTTAAAATTATCATCATTAGGATACCATAAACCAAGATCCGGTGTACCCTTCAGATAACGCGTAATCCTCTTGACAGCAATGAGATGGGAGACTCTTGGTTTAGACTGATAACGTGCACACAAGCATGTGGCAAACATGATGTCTGGCCGAGAAGCAGTAAGATACATAACATATCCAATCATTCCTCGGTACAGAGTGGTGTCAATTAACTCCCCTTTTCATCTGGTGTAATCCCGTGATTGACAGCCAGTGGGGTACCAGCAGGCTTTGCATCAGACATACTGAACCGGCTCAGATTGTCACCAACATATTTGGTTTGATGAATGAAAATCCCTGCCTCAGACTGATCCATCTGTAGTCCTAAGAAAAATTTCATCTCTCCCATTGTGCTCATCTCAAACTTCTCTTTCATAACCTTCTCAAAATCTTTGCACAGACTATCATTTGTAGAACCGAATATGATGTCATCCACATAAACTTGCACCAAGAGTAGATCACCATCTTTTTCTTGAATGAACAATGTACAGTCAATGACACCTCTTCTGAACCTGTTGTTCAGAAGGTGAGTAGATAGTGTCTCATACCATGCTCGCGGAGCTTGATGCAATCCATATAAGGCCTTGTCTAGCTTGTAGACTTGGTCTCGATGCAATGGATCCTCAAGCCGGGAGGTTGACTGACATAGACCGTCTCACTAATCACACCGTGAAGGAATGCACTATTGACATCCATTTGATAAACTTTAAACTTCATAAAGGATGCATATGCCAAGAAGATATGAATTGCTTCAAGTCGAGCAACCGGTGCAAACACTTCATTGTAGTCCAAGCCTTCTATCTGTCTGAATCCCTGAACAACCAGACGTGCCTTGTTTCGAACAATGATGCCATGATCATCTTTCTTGCAACGAAGAACCCACCTAGTGCCAATGACCTTTGCACCTTTTGGTCTGTCAACAAGTTGCCAGACACCTAACTTTTTAAATTGCAGCAGTTCTTCTTGCATGGCATCTACCCATGATTCTTCCTTTAAAGCCTCAGTGACAGTTCGGGGTTCCACCTGAGAGATAAAACAGGAATGAGCACAAACGCTTACATCTGCAAAATCAAGAATGTCAGCAAGTCCCCCTGAAGAAAGCTGATTTCTGGTTTTTACTCCATCTAATGGACTCCCAATTATGTTTTCTTGAGGATGAATACGATTGATTCTTCCAACTTCATGGGGAGGAACCTCAACCTGTGGATCTAGATTGTTCAAATTCAAATCCTCAAGATCTGGTACAAGATCATCAACATTTTGTCCTAGGGCAACTGGTGGAGCAGAATTATCATCAGTGTCTGAGCTGTCATCATTTGCCTGTACAATGGGAACTGAAGTGGATGAAGGTGGTACGGGTTCATTAGGTGCATTTTGTACATCATATAACATTTGAACCGCAACATCTTCATCTGAATACATGGGAGGCATATTGAATGAATCAAAAAGATCTAAATAATCAAACATTCAGTCTGGGCATTTTCCTGGTGGAGGCATAGAATATTTCTGCACATCAACATGGTACCACTCCTCAACATTATGTGTTGATCTATTATAAACCCTTTTATTTGGAGTGCTATACCCAAGAAAATACCCTTCTTCCACCTTTTCATTGAACTTGCCCTGCTCATGTTTCTTAAGCATGGTGCATGGTGCACCAAAAGGTTCAAGATACTTAAGATTAGGCTTTCTGTTATGAAGCAATTCAAAGCAAGTTTTCCCATGCCTCTTCACTATCAAAACCCGATTCAAAGTGTAACAAGCATTTGCTACAGCCTCATTCCAGAATTGAACTGGAAGAGCAGAGTCAGCAAGCATCGTCCTAGCAGCCTCAATCAAAGTCCTGTTCTTTCGCTCAGCAACTCCATTCATTTGCGGAACATAAGGGGCACTGAATTGTTGAACAATTCACTTTGAATTGCAGAAATTTTCCATGTTATGATTCTTGAATTCTGTTCCGTTGTCTGTTCTGAGTATTCGAACCTTGAGCTTATAAAGAGATTCAAGTTTGGTAACCAATACTTGAATACAATCAAAAGTTTCAGATTTCTCCTTCAGAAAGAACACCCAAGAGTATCTGGAAAATTCATCAGTAATGACAAGACAGTATTGATCTCCAGCTATACCATTACGACTAACAGGACCAAAAAGATCCATATGGAGAAGCTCAAGTGGAACAGTGATTGAGTGATACTTCTTTGGTTTGTGAGACTGCTTGACTTGCTTGCCCTTTTTGCAGGATACACAGACATCAGACAGCTTGAAATTCTTCAGAATAACCACCTCAACCAGATTGTTATGTACCAAATGATTCATCTTGCGTAGACTCAAATGACCCATCCTCTTATGCCAAAGTATTGAATCTTTCTCAGTTGCCTTTGTCATAAAACATGAAGCTGTGGAGGATGTTGTTGAAGTTGTGGCCATGTTGAGTACATACAAGTCTTGCTTTCTGGGAGCTGACAATAAGATCCAATCTTCAGGGATAACCACACCTTCTTTAAGAATGTAGCATTTGGAGTCATCAAAGAGAACCTTGTACTGTTTATCACAAATCTGTGATACAGATAGAAGATTATTCTCCTATTGCTTGACATATCTGACTTTGTCAAATGTAACTTGCCCATTTGATAACATTCCCTCTCCCGTGATAAAACCACCTTTGTCACCCGCAAAAGCTACATATCCACCATGAACAGATTGAACATTTGAGAGTAGAGAGATATTTCCAGTCATGTGCCTTGAAGCCCCACTATCGACAATCCAAGAGCTGTTTAGAGCTGCTGTTGGGGCATTCTGCACAAAAATAAGACAATTAGTTTAATTTGGGAACCCAAGCCTTTACAGTCTTGGGTTGACCCAATGAGTCTCGGATCATAACATCGATCCATTTACCATCTGAAACAGCCTTGTCTGAAGTGGGTGGAACTGAAATCTCAGACTTTACTTTCCAGATTGCATTTTTACTGAAAGAATTTTTCAGATAAATGGATGATGATTTAACTTGATCAACATTTACCATCTTGGGAACATTCAAGTTCACCAGTTTCCCTTTACCCTTATCCAAATATTTAACCTGGTTTGGTTGTTTGGGTTTTGTTTGAATTGACTTGGATTCAGATTTGACAGGTTTAACAAAAATCTGATTTTGTTTTCTGGATGGTGCAACCTTTGGTCTGATCAACTGTGGGAAAGATCTAACAAAGTGCCCAGGTGCACCACACTCAAAGCAAACCGGTTCTCCCTTTTTGTGAAAATGTTTTAATTCAGAAAAAGATTGCCTTTTTGGTTTGAAAACATTTGTTTTAGACGTGTTCTGATTAAAACCCAAACCCTTTTTCCCATTTGGAACAAGATTGTCAAACTTGTTCAACACACAAGCTTCATTTTCTTTTGAAGCTTTCACAAAACCTAAGGCTTGATATATTTTTGAAGATGAGATTGGGTCACCCTTTTTGATAACAGGGAGTGGATTCTGAGCAGTAACACAATCAGATGAATCATCAGATTCATCCTCAGAATCTGAAACCCAATCCTCTACAAGTCCATCCACCGAAGATTCCTTTCACAAAGAGGAACCTTCATCAGTAATCATCCCAATCGGATCAATTACTAAAGGAGTTATAACTTGAAAGTCTTTAACATCTTTGTCATTTGGTGAATTGACAAAGATGTTTAAGATTGGTGGAGGACATCTTTGATAACTCATAGTTCCCTTACCCTTATGATCAGCTTCTTTGCTGATCATGTGCTCAATGATATAAGATGCACTCTCATAGCTCTTGAGCTTTTGTCCTAGGGTCTCATAATCACACTAAACCATTGCTAATTTCTTCTTTACCTCATTGATGGTATTGAGATAAGAAGTTATAGCATCTTGCTTGTTAAGAACAACAATTTCAGCCTCATGAACTTGTCTATTTAAAAGTTCAATTTTAGCTTGAAAATCTTTTTCATTAGCTTTTAAAACTTTGTTAGCATCAAGACACTGGTTGAGATCACTGATCAAAGCAGCATTGTGATTTTGATAGGAAAGGACCTTGCTTTTAAGGTCAACACAATTAAAACAGATAGAACAAGAAGATGAACAATCATCAGGTACCTGATCAGACTGAGAAGTTGCAGCAGGAATAGCATATGAGTTTACCATCAAGGCAAACTGAGTAGGAGATTCTTCAACATCAGCATCAGACTCAGATTGAGATGTTTCTTCTGTCTTGAGCTGTGCTCCTTCAGCAGTACTCTCTTCATGTAGATCATCTGTCTTCTGGATCTCAGCAACACATGCTTTATCTTGTCTCCCTTGTTCAGAATTGAATCTGAAATCCCAATTTTCACCTTCATCCTGCTGTACCATCAAAGCTTTGCCTGCATTTGAAGAACTAGTCTGAGCAGGAGAATCAATAGGGACAAGTCTTCTTTCTGTATTTGCTGCAGAAGACTTCTGATGATGAAAAGGATTCTTGTTTCCTGCTTTCTTTGGATGTTTGCATTGCCTAGCAAAGTGACCTTTTTCTCCACAATTGTAACATGTGACTGATGCCATGTCAAAACCAAACTTAGACTCCTTGTTTAAGTTGATGTCTTTACCAGTCCTTTTGACAAACTCCTTAGCTCTCCTCACAGCACTTGCCAAAGCCCACATAATATCAATCCTTTCCATATCATCTGGATCTATCTGAGAATAGTCATCATTTGTCAGATAAGGATTGCCAATCTGTCCTGCTACCAGTCCATCATAAGAACTAACCAAAGTAGACAAAAGACCCATATGCTCTTTAGCAATCTCAACTGTAACTTGATCAAAATTCTCTGTCATTAGACTTGTGACTGGTTGATGATGTTCTTTCTGAGAACTTGAAGAGGATGATGACTGACTGAAAAGAATCTGATTTGAAGATGGACCTTCGGTAGTCTGAGAAACAAATGCAGTCTTCAGTGGAGCATGAGAAGAGGCTTTCTCTACAATAGGTGTAGAGTAGTACAAAGAAGGATCCTGAACTTGAGCAACCCTTTTAGCTTTTCACTTGTTCTCAATTTCCTGCTCCTTCAATTTCTGAATAAAATTATTGATATCCATGTGTGACATCATCTCATTCTGTTTAAGTACCATCAAAAATGATTCCCATTTTGGAGGAAGAGCATCTGCTAAACACTGAATCTTCTACTGAGTAGTAGTCTTGACTTCATGATTAAACAACTCACTCAAGAGATGGTAAAATCTAGCAATCAAATCATCCAATGATTCATTCCCCACATACATAAAGCTGTTAAATTCCTTCCTCAATGCCTTTGACTTGATGTTCTTCAAAGCATCATTTCCCTCGTATCGCTGTTGTAAAGCATCCCACAGATATTTAGACGATGTAAACTGTCTGAACTGATGGAAGATATCAGTAGCAATGGATTGAGATAAAATGGCATAAGCTTTCTTCTTATAATCATAAAGCTTCCTTTGAGGCTCAGTCATCCGTATGACTAGCATAAGAGTTCCATCTTCATTAAGAGGCCTCAGATATCCTCCTTCAATCATCATCCATAAATTGGTATCCACTCCATTGATGTGAATATCAAATCGATACTTCCAGTGTGGATAATCGTCTAAAGATAGCAACTTGGGAGCCTTGTTAGAGTTTCCTGTCTCAGTCTCAGTCAACAATAATGTCTGAATGCGGTGGTTCTGGTTCGCCATCAAAGCTAAGTCCTCCATTTAATCAAAAACAACAATATTTAACACTTAGAAAAATTTTCTAATTGACTGCCGAATGAAAATCTTAGGGGCGAATGTCGGGGCCCGAATGAGTTAATTGTGGCGAATGAAAGACTGAGTATGACAGTTAGGGCGAAAGAACCTATTCGGCGAATGAAGTGTCGAATGAGGCTATTCGCCGAATGAGAACTGAGAATAAGGCTATTCGCCGAATGAGTAACACGAATGAAGCTAATCGGCGAATGAAGATGGTGAATGATGCTATTCGCCGAATGAGGCTGATTCGGCCAAACCTATTCGGCCGCCATGCTCATTCGGCCAATCTGAGGGTTTTTGCAACAAAAATCGCGATAACTTGAGATTTTGACCAGATCTAAGTACCAAATTTGGTACAGAACATCATGAGATGATAATGAATAAATTGGGATAAACGATTTGACAAAACAACCACACAAACCCACGGATTTTCAATGAAACATTGACCTGAATGACAAGAAACTTAGGGTTTTTGCAGATCTCGAACGAACAATCAAAGATATGATGATTTGGATTGAAAATCAAGCAGAATCAACAGCCAAAGCTCTGATACCACTTTGTAGGACTAGCTAGGAGCTCGGAAACAATCCGATTCCAAGGGAAATCTGCTTGACAGCCTCTGGAATAGTGCGGACTCCTATTCCAGGGTTTTCCAATCGAAATCAACAGCAACCGTGGTGAATCGAGTGAGTAGAATCAACGTGCGAGTGAGAATCAATCACCACGGGTTGAGAATCGAAGTTGGACGTGAAGAATCGCTCAAAACTTCAAGGGTTTGACACTAGAGTGCACTGGGAAGAATGAGGACTCGGGAAAGTTAGGTTTGAAATGATTTGAACAAGTATTTATAGACTGTAGTCATTCGGCCGAATGAGTGGCTGAAACAACTCATTCGGCGAATGACTATGTCGAATAGACAAGTCAGTCGAATGAGTCATTCAGCGAATGGCTCATTCGCTGAGTATAGTCATTCGCTATTCTCATTCGGCGAATGACTTCATTCTTTAGAGTCATTCGCCCGAATGAGTCATACTCATACTCAAATATTAATTAATCAATTCAAACAATCATATAATCAATATTAAACATTAAGAACAATGTATATAGACAACTTTCATTAATATAACTTTAATCTTTACATGATGATTAGTACAAAATTGAACTAGGGACATTAAGTGCATCAACAGGAAGATATTAGTTAATTTACTAGGAATAACCACCTGAAATAATTTTTATGAATTTTTGTTTTAAAAGCGAGGAGTTTCGTTACGAAAATGAAACAAGAACGGCATTTTACGCGAAACCGAGCGGAACCGAAATAACCCGGACATAACTGGGTATTTCACCATCATTTATGATGGCAATTAATGCCATCTTCCCTCCCCACCAACCAGCCAAGCTCCAATTTTCGTTCTCCACTTTCTCTCTATACTCTCTCTTTAGAAACCACAGCTAGATCTCCTTCAATCCTCCACAAAATCGTGTGTTTTTGGTGTCAAAACGACCACTATAACTCGTAGATCATAGAAGTACAACCGATCTAAACTTTTATCCAACAGATTTTTGGTAAAAATCAATCCTTTGTTCGGTTTTTAGGGTTTTGAAACCCTTTGGTTCGACCACCACTTCAACCTGTTTAAACCCACAAAACTTTAGGGAAAACATCACAAAACCTTGCTAGATGGTGTAGGAACCAGCGAAATACTAAGATCTGGTGTCAAACCACAAATTTTTGGTGAGCTGCTGGTCGAAGAAACGACCGGCTGAATGGCCTACATCTGCTGGCCGAATGGCCCTTAGCCGAAACACTCTCCACTTCGACCGAATGACTATAGCCGAATCACCCACCATTCGATCGGCCCAACTCCTACGGATGGCTGCCATTCGATCAGACCAGACCCTTATTCATCCACCATGCTCAGTCGGCCAAAACCCTTTCGGCCACAACTCTTTCATTCGGCCATGGACTATTCGATCGGCCTAGCATCCAATCGGACAATCCACTATTCGGCTAATGAGCCATACGCTAGAACCACCTTCGGCCCAACCCCTATTCAGTCGGCCAATTGATTCATTCGACCGGCCAAGGTCATGATTCGGCCAACCTCTTGCAAATTGGTTAAAAAGGGGTGTGAGTGCATGGAATTCATGTATTGCATGCATGGGTTGATTGTGTGTGTGCATGAGGGAACCTATTAGGGTTTTCTTTATATGAAATCAATACATAACTTCTAAGGGTCAAAGATGGGTTAAGCTACACGATGTACAAATTGTGGATTGGTTAAAGAAACATGAATTAGAGTTCTAATGATAATGGGTTTTCTTAAAACACACTAACAACTCAACATCAGTTGTTAACACCTATTAAGTTGGCTTAAAACACTTGGGGAATTATTGTGAAATCATGTGGAAACAAAGCAATAATCGAAAGGTTGGAAAGTTGATTTAAATATTAACACCTAAACCTTCGGAATTTCATAAAGACATATAACTAACCTAGATGATTTACTTAAATTATCTAGGCCTAGTTAATCAAAGGTTGATAAATTATCATTGGACACGCAAAGACTAGTAATGGGCCTAAAGTTAATCAAAGTGGATTAACACAAGCCCATCATGTTAAGGTATAATTCTTTTAAAGTTAATTATGTTTTAATGAAAGAAATTAAATTGTAAGCTATGCTAAATTAAAATAAATGATTTTGACTTAATGTTTAACTTAAAATGAATTAAATTAGAAACGTTTTAAATTAAGAACTTGTAATAACGAATTATGGGATTAGGGTTACTAATGGATAATAAGTTAGACTAGTTAGATGAAATCTTAGAAGCACATTAGCATTATAGGACACTTAGTTGCACACGGAGACCAAACCATAAATGCATCTACTATAAATACTTATCATATTCGAATTCTCTTAAAACAACTCAGGAACCGAAGAAACGTAATCTACAACAACGAGAGCGCATTTTGTGGTAATTCAATATAGAGAAACACAGGTGAGTTCATTGCCCCTTTTCTAAACATTTTTGTTTTCAAACGCGGAGCTGAGAAGCATGCGTGAACCTTTTTATTTAAATATGTTTTACGCAAATGCTTTTACTTATTGTATGCTTTATATGTACTTGTTTACACTCCTAGACTCCTGTCTAGGTATTTGTATGCTGAATTAACTAATGAATTAATTAATTACTCTTACGATAATACCTTAATTCTAAACTCTAAACAAACCCTTAGTCCATCGAGTTCACATTCAAGAATCTAAATTCAAAGTGAAATCAAAAGAACTAAGGCTAATGATCAAATCCCCTTTAATCTAATCCAGCGAGTGATCAGTAAACTAAGGATCCTAATCTAGAATCTATAATCATTGTGGAAATCACGGAATTCTAAGATCAGAATCAAGAGAGTCAAAGGAATCAAGGAAATCCTAACCGTGTGTGAATCATTGAAATAATGAAATCATTAAGATCTCGTGAAATCATTAATGTTTCAGTTAAGGTGGATGTCAGTTGTATGTAAATCAAGACCACGTGTAACACTTGGAAAGTCCCGTCACAATAGTAGACTCTTGTAGTCAAGCTATATGGGCATAACCAAACCGATCAAATGAAATCAAGAGAATCAAGAATCAAAGGGTATCCTAAAGTCCCGACATGTACAGTAGGCCAGAGGGTCAACCTGATATGGGCAAATCATGAAAGTCCCAATGCGTACAGGTAGAATCATTTTCGGTCATGCCTGATATGGGCCACGTGTGAGAGGGTACAAGTTGGACACCCACCAACAACTAAGTCTAATTGATTGAGTCCAATAAGGCCCAATCATCATGTGTTAGTTGTATTTAAATGCTTAATTATTAACTTAATTAAATATTTAACATTATTTTTCTATAAGTGTTTTGAGATAATCATGGATACATGACGAACTCAAGAAATCAGAGGTGATTCAATTTGTGGAAATCTAAAATCTATAATGAAGGTGAATGGAGTGAAACGCTTAATTATCATTAACAACAATATGCTAAGCAGTCCGGTATGTGGTGGGACGGTGGCTGGGGCTTGTCCCCTACATATGCCCTATATATAAGCATACTAGATTAGATAGCATAGGTGGTCGTTGATGAGGTTAAGGTTGTCATTTCGGGGGATTAAGGTAAGCAATTTCAGGGTAATCAAATGCTATGAAACAGAGGTAAGGGATTAAATGCTTAATTATCACCAGGAACAATATATCATGTGGTTTAGTATGTGGTGGGACGGTGGCTGGGCGGGCAGTAAGTTCGACCCTACATATGCCCTATATATAAGCATATTGAACTGGATGGTATTGGTGGTTCATGGTGAGGTTAAGGTTGTCATTCAAGAGGTTATTCAAATTCATTTTTATAAACTACATGAACTGACCAACCATGTGTTGACTTGATCTTTTTGCATGGCTTCTTAGGTGACGAGCATGTCAATTAAGAAGTTACTGCTTTTGGACTAGGATACCAGTTAGAGGACCTAGCTTTTTGGACCTGCATACTTTTGAAACATCATTTTACAAATTATTTTGTATATCTTGTACAGATACAAGATAGAAGAATTATGATGTTAATAGTAGATTTACATTGTTAAATTATGAACTAAACTGATGTAATGAACTTTGTAATTCTATTTTCATTTAGCAGTTTCTCTTTTATATATCATGTATAATGTAAACAATCTGATCATTCCGATTATCATTCCCAATATAGCGCCCCGGGAACCTTCCGCCCGACGGGACACACGATTCGGCCCGCCGGCTCGGAGTGTGACACAGCCGGAGCTCCCATGGCAAAATCTCTTCCACGCGGTGCTTGAACTACCGGTTGCACCTTCTTTGGGCAGTTCTTTGAGAAATGGCCAGTTTCACCACAGTTATAGCATCCACCACTGTTTTGGTTCGGATTGTTGGGTGGAGGGAGAGCTAAGGTAGCATTGTTGACAGCTTGAGCTGGTGTTGTCCTGCACTATTTGACCCAATGTCTCTTTCGTGCACATCCTGTGCAGTGCTTGCAGGGAGTATTAGTAGCATGATGGTATTAACACTTGGCACACAAAGGGTTTGTGCCAGGGTAGGGTTTCTTGTGAAAGTTTGGTGGTGCAACAACTACTTGATTGAGTGGAGTGGCCACTGTGTAATTCTTGATGATCTTTTGTTTCTTCTTTGGGTGTTGACTGGATCTCTTGGACGACACTTCCTTGTTCTTGCCTGAGTCAGCTTCCTTCGTTGGAGTTCCAGAGGCTATCATCACGTCAGTAAGTTTCCCTGACAGGCTGATAGCTGACTCCAAAGTGACAGGGTTTGCTTCAATGACCAAACTCTGTATGCAAGCAGGGAATCCACCTACATATATGTCAATCCTTTTCTCCAGAGTTAGTACCATGTCTGGGACTAATGCTACCAACCCCTGATAGCGAGTAGTATACCCAGGTGATCTGGTCCTTTCATCACATGGTTTGACAGTTCAGTCTCCATTCTCTGTAGCTCATTCTTAGGACAGAATTCGTTTCTCAGCAGAGTCTTGAAATCTTCCCATGTCATCGCCATTGCTTCTTCCATTCCTATAACCTGGATTTGTGAGTTGCACCAAGTTAAGGCTCCTTTACTGAATGATCCCGTAGAGTAACGAACCTTGTGATGCTCTGGACAACTGCAAAGGTCCAGAGTAGTCTCTATCTTCTCAATCCATTGGATTAAACAAACGGCTCCCTCATTACCGTTGAAATTAGGCAGCTTACATCCTAAAAATGACTTTTAGGAGTAATTAGATGCGTTACCAGTATTCCCACTAGCCTCTCCTGATGAGTGCCTGCAGTTGTTGCCGTTGTTTTAGATGCGATTGATCATGTCTGGGATCACCTCTTTCAGCTAGTTTGTTAGTTGACTGCTCACTAAGGTGGCCAATGCCATAGTGGTAGGATCTAGATTATGATTCACGTTCGGGTCGGGAGGTGGAGAGTGTAGGGGAGAAGGAGGTGGTGGCGGTGGTGGTGATGGAGGCATAAGAGGAGGTGGTCTCCTTGGCGGCATTCTGATCACAACCGAAAGAACATCAGTTAGTGTAATGATCGAATGCAGAAGACACAATGCAAGTAAATTCCTAATTCCTATGTTCTCTACATGAAGGGTCCATAGGTTATAGTCTAGGCCAAACCATTTAAATAAATGACCTATGTTTCTCTATAACCATGGCTCTGATACCAATCTGTCACACCCCGAGCCAATAGGCTGAATCGAATGTCCTGTCGGGCGGATAGGTCTCGAGGTGCGATATTGTAATGATAATCAGAATGATCAGATTGTTTACATTGCACATGATATAAATTGAGAACGCACTAAATAAAAAAGAATTACATACTTAAATTCTATCAGTATCGTTCATAATTTAACAATGTAAATATACTATCAACATCATAAATCTTCTATCTCGTATCTACACGAGATACACAAAATATGCACGTCCAAAAATACTAGGTCCTCTATATGGGCATCCTAGACAAAAACACGAACTTCTTAGTTAACATGTTCGTCACTTGCGAAGTCATGCAAGAAAACAAAAGTCAACACATGGTTGGTGAGTTCATATTGTTTTGTTTGAAAATGAATTTGTACAAACATGACCGAATGGAAACTTTGACCTCACCAATAACCACCTATACTATCTAATCCAGTATGCTTATATATAGGGAATATGTAGGGTCAAGCTTACCGCCAGCCCAACCGCCAGCCCACCACATACCAAACTGCATAGTATATTGTTCTTTGTGATAATTAAGCGTTTCATCCCTTACATTGAATTAGCAACCTTTGAACAATGAAAATGTTTACACTGAACATCCGAAATAACAATCTTAACCTCATCCACAACCACCTATACCATCCAGCCAAGTATGCTTATATATAGGGCATACGTAGGGTCAAGCTTACCGCCAGCCCACCACATACCGAGCCGCATAATATATTTTTGTCAATGATAATTAATCATCTCATTCCCCATCATTGACACACTTGTTTTTAGTTCTTAGTTCTTTGTTAGTTTCAATAAAATGTGGGAATTCTCTTGATTCCTTGAGCTCATCACGCACGCATGATCAACCATTGCAATTGTAGAAACAGTAAACTAAATGCTTAACTAAATGAATAAATAAACATTTAATAATAATCTAAGACCTAAGGATTGGGCCTTGGTCATACTCGAGTAGACTAGTCTAGCAATCTATGTTCTTAGTAGTTGAGGAAATCTGTAAATATCAACAAACATGCGACCTATAATCAATAAGTCTAGATAGGACATCTTTTGATGTATAGTTCGTTCTAGATCGTCCATTTTTGTTCTTGTTCGTATAGATCGTTAGTTCTTTGGCTCATGTTATCTTTGAATATTTCCCAGACATTCCTTAAAAAATAGATCGTCGAAAACAGTTCTCCGTACGAGTTCTTTAGTTCTTTGAAAATAGATCGTTGTATACAGTTCTTAGATGTTTAGTTCTGTGAAAAACAGACTGTTGAAAATAGTTCTTTGATTTAGATCGTTAGTTCTTTGAAAAAACGACCGTTGAAACTAGTTCTTTGATTAAAGTAGTTATCTATTCATTTTGAATACATAACATATTTGAAAAACTGTAAATAGTTTACCTAGACAGAATATAGGATAGCAATTATACATGTAAAACATATATGAAGTAAAAGCATTTAAGTAAATACAATCCAAGAAAATAATTTACACATGCTTCTCAGTCCCGTGTATGTAAACCAAAAATGTTTAGAAAAGTGGCAATGAACTGAACTGTGTTGCTATGCAATTAAATCACGAAATATATGCGCACTCGTTAATTGTAGTCTATGTATCTTCAGCACCTGAGTTGATTTATTATGATTCAAATACGATAAGTATTTAGATTTGATGTATATAGGGTTTAGGTCTCGGTGTGCGACTAAGTGTCCTATATACTTTCTAATGTGTTGCTAAAATTTTTATAAGTTATTCTAATTTGTCATACCCTTACCCTTAACTGATAAAGAATTAACCTTGTTTACCTAAGGTTTACAAACTAAAAGACGAAACCTTTTAATAAATCATCATCTAAAAATCTTATTTGAATTATAACATTTTACATTTAGTAAATTATTTAAGTTATTTTTTTCGTAAAGAAAATATAAAATATGTTTATATAATATAAATCATTGTATTTTAGTAAAATACAAGTTATTTTTATGAAACGTGTACGTTAAATGTGTTGGGACTTAAGTTAACCCAAGTGGGTTAGTCACTTAGCCCCTCAATAGTTCTTTGTTATCATTCTTGATTCTTGTCCCTTATTGAATTGATTATCGATTAAGTTATTCATTTGAACAACTCAATTGATCATCAACTAAAGTGAAAACTCAAAGTATTGGTTGGTGACATCTTAATGTCAAGGTTTCAATACTTTGTTAATGTAAACCTTTTTTATTACCTTGTTCAAAACATGACATAGTTTTAAGCCTTTAACATGTTTTAAAGTATGGTTTATAATCAACCATTTGTTTTAAAGATTACATATGCTTTTAACCCAAAGTTTAAGTAATAGGGATTAAAGTAGCATACCCAATTACACCCTAACCTAATTACATTTTTATGTCAATTTAGATCAACATAACGGTAATATCATGATAATAATGAGATGCAACTTTACGGTGGAGTATGCACATGTGTGTCCCACTAAGAATTCCAACTTGTGGTTTTCAAATGAAACCATGTTTCTTTCAAAAATGGGTTATCGGTCATTTAACCCAAGGAAAAGGGGTGTTTTCGACCAAGTGTATATTTTTTCCCAAGATGTTCTCGGTCAAATTCATTTAAAGGGAAAGAGTTTTTGGTTAACTCAATAAATGGGTTCTCGGTCATATTAAAGAAAAATGAAGGGTTCTCGGTCAACATTCAACGAAAAATGTGTTCTCGGTCAAACAAAGAGTTTTCGGTCAAAGGCATCAACGAAAAGAAAAAAGATTCTCGGTTGATGTCGTCTTCATTCTCCGTTTCCAGCCCCATATTTGCAGGTTTTCAAAGAAATATCCCCTATCTTAAATCATTTTAAGCTCAAATAATTAGTAAGAACCCATTTTAACATGAATCTATCAAAGTTTGATGCGAATAAATACGGTTCTAAGGTCATTCATTCGGGTTATGTAAAAACCCCGAAAATACTAGAGTTTGAGCTCACATTACCTCCAAATCAGCGGGTTCCAAGCTCGATCTACTGTACTTTCACGTTCTCTTCGTCAAGGGCTTTGATTTGGTAACAAATTTGCTCAATTTGAGCAAAGAAATGAAGAAGTTTTGATGATTTTTGTGAAAGAAAATTCTAGAGAGAGAGATGGACAGGTTTAGAGAGAGAAAGCTGGTAGGTGAAATGAGAAATGACATTTAATGCCATAATAAATGTTTTCAGCATTTTGGTGCATTCGGGCTCGTTCGGTTCCGCTCGATTTCGCGTAGAAGCGTCGGTTCGTAACCAAACGATACGATTTTAAAATTTTAAAGAAAAAATTTTCTAATTTAAATTAGGTTGTAATTCCTAATAAATTAACTAATTATCTTTTTTTTATTATTTAAATTTTAAAATTTTTTAATTTAATTGTTTAATCGAATAGTATGCTTCTCGCGCGTATTCGTTCGAATCGTCACCCGTACGAACATGACGACAACCATACTTTTCGATTTGATTTTAAAATTATTGGACATCATTCAGAACATTAAACTTACATATATATTCGTGCGAATCGTCACCCACACGAATACTCCGTCAGTTTAATATTCAAGTAACGACATCCGTTATTGTTTTATTATGTACTATCTCACATACGTTTATACATAATAAAATCCTAACTAACATTCACATAATAGTTCTGTGTTTTCAGATATATTTCTGACTGTTAAACTACGAATTCACATTCTGATTCTGAAATGAGTCTGTAATAGTTCTGTATTAAGCGTCAAACGATAGTAGCATACATGAAATACACATAGTCCGTACCTGATCTACTGTACACGTTACTGTTCCAACTATTGTTTGGGCTCTGATGTTATAGTAAATCCAAGGTTCTTTCTTTATTGGATATAGGATGCATGTTGAGACAAATCTTCTCCCTTTAGTAGTATTCAGGGTAGGGAAGTCTCTATCGCACTGATCCTTGATTAACTTGGTGAATAGTTCAGCCTGACTATCCTTGCATGGGTTGAAGAACATGAAGTTGTTGATGCTTTGGATGTCAAACTTAGGCATGAAACAGAAGTCTTGAGGCTGTTTGAAGTATTCCAGCTTTTCATTCATCCTCTTCACAAGATATAGCTGTTTGTCTTTGTCATAGATCCAGCAAATGACATTTGATCTCTCGTTACGCACAACGAACATGTCACGAGCTCCGGAGGTCCAAGTAGCATCGTTCTGCTCAGCTGGTACTTCACCCATCTAGGATTTTTGTACTTCAGGAGGAGCATGAGTCCAATTACTCTGTTTGTCTAACCAACTATCAGACATTTTTCCAAGTGATGCGACTTCTTGTCCTTGAGTGTTGACGTATTTTTGAGCATACAAATAGTCGACGTAGGGATATGTGGAGACGTTGACAAGTATAATGTTTTTAGATTATTCTTCTGTGGATGCTCCCGTAGAAGACTCAGCAATCTCTTCCCTTTCTTGTGCACAGAAAACATCAAAAACTGAGTTCATAGTGACATCAGTAAAAAGGTCTCCCAGACCTGCATCCTTCAGTACATCTCCAAATCTATCAAACATGAAGTTCTTAGGAAGATCCTCGAACAAATCATCATAATTGTCGAGAGGCTTCTCTGAGGAAGATGGATTCTTTGTGTTATAACTGCCTTGATCATCCTTGGCGGGCTCATCCTCCTTTTGGCCTAAGGAGCTTGTGCCTTGGCCCATATCCCAATCGCCATCATCATCATCATCATCATCATCATCATCATTGTTTTTCTTACCGTCTTTCTTTTCATCATCTTTACCATCATCATCATTGTCATCATCTTCCTTCTCTTTATCTTCATGATCATCATCACCCTTTTCTTCAGTGTCTGCGGGCTTAACTTCCTTGAGATCATCAATCTCCTTACGCAGTTCTGCGTTTTCTTTCTTGAGAAGCTCTATAAAGTTATGATGTTTGGTGATGTGATCACAAACCCACAACATTCCATCTTGCATAGCCTTGATGATACTTTCTTTGGCAGCTGAATCTTGTTCAAGGAGGAACACTCTCTCTTGCAGCCACTCTAAGTCAACAGAACTTTCTCAGGCAAGTAAGGTGATGGTGTTTCCAGAGGTTCCTTGCCTTTTTCCTTCTAGTTTTTGGGTGGTGATGGTGGTGGTTGAGAGAAGTGTATGGGAATCGGGGAATGTGTAGGTGTAGGAGATGGTGGTTTGGTTTGGGTGGCTTCAGTGGTGGTGGATATATGTGGAAGAATGGTGGTTTTGGAGGATGCGGCTGGTTTTGTGAGTGGTTTGGGTTAAGTGGTTGGCTTTGTCTTTGGTGGTGGTAGTTTGGGTTTTGGTTGTGTGGGTTGAAGCTTAGGTTATGGTGGTGGTGGTGGTTGTGTCTAAGGTGTCTGAGTATATGATGAGGTGCCGAAAATCTTCTTCCTGAGCCTCGGGTCCTTCACTCGTTTGGACATCATCTTTAGGCGTTTCTTCTTGGGAGATGACTCGGGAGTGGGAACATAATCTGTATCTGGTATCTCTTCCCGTTCTGCGCTAGAGAGTGGTGGAATGACAGACTCAGGCTCTCTGATGTGCTCTTCTTCATCTGATGATGACGACTCATAAGATGAGTCCTCTGCAGCTTTACTAGCCTCAACACTTGTTCCTACAGGAGGAAGATGGTGCTCATCTGCAACAAAAGTAGTTGTTCCTGCGGGAGGAAGATCGTGTTCATCAGCGACGAAAGCAGCTGGAGAGCCCAGTTCCTCAGCTTCCTCATCCAAACCCAAAGATAATCTTCCTAACTTCTCAGAGGGCGAGCTCCAACATACTGCTTCTTTCCCTTTTTGTTCATGGTAATATAGGATAAGATACCTTCCTTCATCCTCTTAATTCCCAGAGTTCCTACAGTTGGGATGAGATTCTGATGTCGTTTGTTGATAATGATCTGGATAAATCTGGAGAATGCTAAAAATCTTTTCTTCTTTTTCCCCTTGATGTTGGCGTGCATCTCTCAAAAAATCATCCTTGAGTAATTAAACTCTAGTCCCAATGCAAGAGAAACAAGAAAAGAACTGAGATTCTTGTTTAGAACGTCATATCCTCCCTTTCGTCCTGAGAGGCACTGGGTGAGAACATGAGCTTGGTATCTCAAGTATCGGTGAAGAAGCTTCATCTCCGTGGGAGGGTAAAGACCCTCGTGTCCCATCCAGAATACGGTGCTCGAAATCATCTCATTATCAAGCTCAATAGAATCAGTAGCTTTGTCGCCAAACTGAAGGCATTCCCTGATGATCTCCTCTGTACTGATCACAAGTTGTGTTTGAACCTACCCAATCAAGCTCGTGTTCCCATTGGCGTCAATCCTCTTTGTAATGGAGTTCCAGAATTCATAGATAAATGAAGAGATAATAAGTGGATGTTCCATGATAGCATAGTTGACTGGTGAGAGAATCAGTCCGTCCACTATACTCTTGAACATATCGTGCTTCTCCGGTGGATCACCCAGATAAGCTGACATGTTGTGTTCAAGTACAAACCATAACTCAGCCATCTGAAACAAAACGAGCCAAGTTAGTTAAAAAT
Source organism: Mikania micrantha (assembly GCA_009363875.1). NCBI lineage: Eukaryota > Viridiplantae > Streptophyta > Magnoliopsida > Asterales > Asteraceae > Mikania > Mikania micrantha. The sequence goes on from CM018697.1 coordinate 61,880,524, forward strand.
TAAATACATCAAAAGTCAAACTTAAACGAAAAATTAAAGTCAAAAGACAAACTTAAAAGACAAAGGGGTCAAAGGTCAAATCGAATCTGAAAGTCAAAGTTAACTTGGTGAAATGGTCAAGACAACTAGGAAGTCAAAGTCAATTTTTGGTTCACGAAAAACCCAAGTGTTCGAAATCCACTGAGTTCATGAAATTGAGGGAGTACACAAAGGTAGATCGGTTCTCAAAATTTTGTTCTCGAAATCATGTACACGATAATTGGTTCTCGAAAACGTGTACACAAAAATTTGTTCTCGAAAAGGTGTATTCGAAATTCAAATTTCGAGTATAGAAAAACCTCCATAACTTCTTCAATTTTGATCCTTAGAACTTCAAATTGTACTCAAAATGCTCGGAATTGGGAGACTCCCAACATATCAGAAAATCGGTTTCTAATTTTGAGTATTTCGAGGTGATTTGACCAAGATTCTGTCGGTTAACTAGAACAAGTACTCGAAATTGGTTTTTGTTCGATATGTTTTTATTTAACGGTCAAAATTCAACCAAAATCTATACCTTGGCTCATCAAAGTGTGATCTACAAGGTGGTCGGAGTGGATTTTTGAAAACAGGTCCAGATGTTCAGATCTCCTAGAGAGAGAAATGTAGAACTAATAATCGATTATGGTACTTGAAATATGAATTATCGAAGTATATATAGGCAGATTTCGAGTACTCGAAATCGAGTAAATGAAATCGAGTAAAGTATTTCGAATACAATTTTCGAAAACCCATTTTCGAATACAATTATATTTAAAATTTTCGAATTTTAATAAAAAAATAAAATAAAATAAACTCAAAAACTTTGGACGAGTTCAAAGTTGAGTCGGGTCAATTTTTTGGGATCCAATCTGTATCAGAATTTTGTCCACCTTGACATTATTTCTTTATAGAAACCCAACCTTAAAATACTTATACCCCACCAATCATTTCCACTTGTTTATCCATAATTAACAAAAAAAACTTATGATCAAAAATTTGCTAACGGTTTTTCTAAAAATCCTTTTAGGTAGTTTATAGGCAATCAGACAGTTAAACCAGATTAACGTGCAACCTATCCAATTTGCGAAATCTTTTGTTTCAAAATTTGATTGTGTTTCAACGAACTTAAAACACTTTGACATAGGTTAAGGTGAGAAGAGAAAAGAACAGATTTATCAGATTAGAGTCAAGAACAAGAAGGGGTTCTATCATCTTTGTGCTCATTGGCATCTTTTATTTTATTGATCTGCAGACACATTGGCCTTAACTTCACACATCCAGGTCTTGCTTACACAAAACAGATGATGCTTCAGTAAGTATTTCCCGCTCTTTGTTTGCACAAAACATAGAAAATACTCGAGTTTTCTCAAAAGGATTTCAAGTTTATCGAAACACAATCATGTTTTGGCTTAAAAACTTATACAAAAAGTCAAATAGTTGTTGCATCTTTCCAGCTATCTGATTTTTGGTACTTCTCACTTATTTATATATTTAATATTTTGAATGATCCTGTCCAATCCTTTTATTAGGAAAACGTGTTTTAACTTCTTAGTGATTTATAGTTATGTAAGGTTGTTATTCTTTAGAAGTTATGTTTAGGTAGTTAATTTCTGAGTGTCAAGAGTCATATCACTACCCAATTAACCACCTCACTTGACCGTCCAAATAAAATCTTTTTGTGCTTTTCTTAAATTTTGAAAAAGGCAAAATCTTTTGGTTGTTTTCTTAAATTCCACTCCCCTAAACTTGTAGGTCATCTTAAACTTACTCAAAAACCAAAAATCTTTGTAGAGGATAGTTTTGAAGGTTTCTAATATTGATAATATGGTTCTCGGTTCATATAAGGGTTCTCGGCTGTTTTGGCTGTTCTCAGTGATATATTGGTTCTCGGTTGGTGTCCGGTTTACATTTGATTTATTTTGGTTCTTGGTTTCCTTGTAATTCATATAAATGGTTGTTTTCGTTCTAGAGATGAGTAGACATTCATTCAGTTTATTTTTTGAGAAACACTTTGTTCTCTTCATCCTATCAAGTTCTTGTATCAGACGAGTATTTCAAGATTAATATAAACTCGTATGCAAGTTTGTGAATGTTTGTCTATTTTCTTGATTGACTAATTAGTGATTTCCGTTGATTAGTTAGTTTGGTTCGATATTGAGTTGTTAAGATCCACATGTTTGGGACTTACAATTGGTATCAGAGCCATTCGGACTAATTCGAGGCTCATTTGATATCATAAATCAAGAAAAATCGTCATTTTTGGTGATTTGGAGGATCCAAAGGCTGAGTTTTGAAAGAAAATTTGGGTGTTATTCTTGATGTTCTTCGAAAATTCAGCATTGTTAAAAAGGAAAGAAGATAATTTTGATGATTTAGTTTACTTTGAATTTCCTTAATTCGTGGGTTTGGTTGATCTGATTGGAGAAAATCTCGGAGGATACAGCAAAGAATCATTCAACAGAAGAGTGTTATTGGTGTTAACGGTTTTTTTTTTTGTTTTTGTTGAAAATTGTTTTCTATTGAAACTGTTTTCAGGCAAAGCAACTATTCTCGACTGAAGCTGGAAACCGTTCTCGATTGACTTTTTTCTCGGTTGCAGTTGTTTTCGGTTGTGGATTAACGTTTTCGGTGAAGCTATTTTTTTATTTAGTTCTCAGTGACTTGGGATGTTCTCGGTTGTGACTTTTATTGATTTAAGAAGCTGTTAGTTATACATCCAATCGTATATTGCAATGGAGTCAAAAAATCAAAGTCAGAATACCATGTATCTGCAGCTTGACTCTCAAATGGGTACAGCTACAAGAATACCTAGATTACACATCCAATCGTATATTGCAATGGAGTCAGAATACATGCTGATGGGTTTACTGAATGGAAATGGAGATTTGAAGACCATGCAAAGTTTTCTTATGCTAAGATCTGGAGATCCATTCAGACAGGAAAAAGGGTGCCTACGTTTGTTCCTGAAGGGTGTACTACCAGGATTCCTATGCCAATTAAGAAATACACTGATGGCGATTTTGATATGGTGGAACAAGATGATAAATGTAGGACCTAGGAAACCACTCGGTTCCTTGTGGATTTTGCTCTGCAGGCCCTCGAATAGTGCGGAATCCTATTCGAGGGTTTTCCAATCGAAATCACCAAGCCCCGTGGCAATCCGATGATGCAGAGTTAACGTTTTGAACAAAATCGAAAACCACGGGGATGAGAAACGAACTTGGAGATGGGGTGGCTGCTCAAAACCCTAGGAATGTGACAGGGAACGTTCAGGGGTCAGAAAAGTGATTAAAGACATTCTGTTTGCAGGTCTATGTATAGACTGTACTCATTCGGCCGAATGACTTGTGCGAAACACTCATTCGGGCGAATGGCTCTGCCGAATGAGCTAGTCAACCGAATGAGTCATGCGAGTGACTCACTCGTTCGCCTCAGTCATTCGCTAGTCGTTCATTCGTGCGAATGAACTCATTCGTAGGTATCATTCGCACGAATGGGTCTGTATTATAGATAAAGTCAAAGCCAAACATATCAAACTTGAACAAACGGAAATGAAAAAAGCAGAATAGTCGATTTCATTACTAATATAAACTTTATATACATCAAAATCATAAAATACACAGAACCTGGGACATTACATGTACCAACAACCCCCCCCTAGACCTAGTTCCCTATTTGTGAGCACCTGTCTTCAAGAATTTCTCTGAAAGAGCTTTCCATTCAGAGCCGGCGTGAATATCAAATGCGATGCATAACCAAATGACTCTCATAAACTGTTGAGCCAGCTCCATATCTGCAATCAAGAAAATCTGACATCTGTACAAGGGTTTCACATCATCTGATGATAGATTGGTCAGCCACATGGGATCAAAAATACGTACGGTATCCCATGTGTTTTCCTTGCACAGCACAATAACAACCTTAGCAGTTCTCCCATCATAGTACCATCATCTGAAACTGTTCGAAAAGTTTTGACGAATCTTCTGTAATGGAATCTTCTTCATAACTTTAGGAGGCAGCCACTTCAGGATAACTTTGTGTCTTTGGGTATTTGCCTCGATCTTCGGTTGATAATAACGTTCTGGTTGCTGTTGCTTGAAATTCACCCATCTTTTCCTGTACTCAAACTGGATTTGCTTTGCAAACCAGGATGACATCCTCGAATCCTCACTGTACAACATCTTCAGACATGCAAGCTGATTGACCTCAAATCCAGGCAGTGTCTTGAAGTCATGAGGAAATCGAAAGTACTGGGTCCCTCTTTCTCTCTTCACTATATAACAATGCAAATCATGAAAATATGCCCAACTCAGTATCTGACTGCCATATGTATATCCTTTAGTCCTGTAGACTTTGGTGTGTGGAGTTGGCATAGGTGGAATGCTGTCCTTCTTTAGCACTTCCCAATAGGCTGCCCATTCCTCCTTTCTCTTCTGAATGTCTTCTACTGAAGACTCACTGCCACTAACCTTCTCGTATATCTTTCTGTCCAATTCCTCCTCAAAATGTAGACTGAAAAGGTTAGCAAATGTAGGCAGCTCTTCTTCAGCTGAAGTGTAGTTTGTGCCTTATTCCTCAGTAATGTCTTCCAGAATAACTTCATCAATATCATCAAATGCTTCTGGAGTAGGAAGATCAGAAATGGGAACAGTAGCATCATCCAACATTACTTCATCAGGATTCTACCTAAATAACTCTGCAATATGCTTCTTTGTGAGGCAGTGGATGATCTCACCTTCTTCTTTATCATAGCTGATAGAATGTTGGATGATGCCTTGAGCGTATAGAATCATAGTCAACTTTTCATCCAGAAGACGTCTCACAGGCACAACATCAACCTCTTCGGTAGCCTTGGGTTCTTCAGCTATATTTTGAGGCTGCTTGGGAGCTTTTGTCACACCCCCACCTCCGCGTCACCAGACGACGTCATTTGTAAAGGTAGCGGAAGCATAGCGGCGAAGTCTCGAAGGTGAGGGGTGACTTACTTGATCCGGTATCATAACACACATAGTTAAGAAAAGCACTAATTACAAATCACGACAATTATTTATTACATGTCCTGAATATCCGTTCACAACTTAAGTTCCTTCTATTACATCCCAAGTCCTAATTACATGGTGCGTGCACAGTTGTTTCCTCACCGTTGGTACTGATTACCTGTAAAAGATTTAAAGTTTAAAAATATCAGTATAAAACTGGTGAGTTCATAAATAAGACTCGATACAATATGATATGATAGTAAAGTCAATGGTACACATTAACATAAGTGAATAATCATGTGACCCGTATCCAGATCCTTTCTGACAGTCCAGTCTAGAAAATAACCGAAGTTAAACTCCGTGCCTCTAACTCAATGTCTCACTACATCAAGTCGATACCAGGAATGGTGACAAGCATTCACACAAGGGTAGACGCTATCTATCCATGAATGGGGTTGTCAGCCCGATAGTACTATCTTTGTCCACACATTCGGCCCCACATGGGTTAACCAGATACAGTTGGTTTTGAGGACTTTTGTTGTACACAGAAAATAGTCATAATCCCATGACACCCACATGCAAGCCGGTATTGCAATTGTTACTAAACATATCACACGTTTGATAAAGATTTCATAATAGTCACCCCGATGTTAAGAAAATAGTAAAAGAAAAGGGGTTGTATGAAACTCACCTGAAGTTTATGAAAAGATAAAATCACACGAACGGTGGCTAAAAATGCTAATCTGCATTAGTTTATTTATAATTAATTATTTGTGTTTTAACTTGCTGATTAGATCTGTTTGAACGTTCAATGTCACCGACATTGTAATGAAAAGTCATCGAACTAACATTAGATGTTTAATTAATTATTTAGTCTAATATCATACAATGTACTATAATGTAGGTACCTATACCCGTTTAGGTACCTTGTGTTAAGTTGATGACTCATTGGATTAGCCGGAATAATCTCCGACTAATTAGTTAGGTAATGCTGTTGATTATATTACTTAAATAGTCCCTAGATGAAATCTCGGCTTAGGAATGATTAATTCTTGTCACTAATTATCCATGTATCACAAAACATAACAATATGACATTTGAATAGGTTAAACAATCGTGTTTAACATATTAATCCGACTGTTATCATAAAATCAGACAGTTATTCCAATTGGTAGGGTAATAACTGTGATTAGTTTGAAACACTTGGGATTAACCTTGCATTTCAAAGATTAACCAAAATAATCACTTACATTGTCATAATCTAATGGTTTAAACCATTAGAAGTATTGTTATGGTTTGGTGAAAACCGGGCATTATGACGGATCAAAACAGGCATTTACCCGTTAACAAGACAAGTTATCCATCAAAAATCATTCCTAGCTATCATTTAAGCAATAATCAACAATCCTAACTATATCATTACGTTCAAAAACACGATCTAATTAATGAAGATCAAGTCAGAAGGTTAAAAAGGATAGTTACCCAAATCAGACGATTCTACGGACAAAATCACGATCAGGACGCGTATACACGTTCACCGGTTCGAGCTGAACGTTCTGGTGGTGTCAAATATGAGTTTTGGTGATTATACGATCGAGCTCTGGAGTTGCAGGAGGTTTTTGGTCGAAGGAAGAAGAATTATGAAGGTTCTGCATGATTCTGCGATTTAAACAAGTTGCATTCTGAACCGACCTACTCGTCGCGTACCGCGACGAGTGGCCTACCTGTCGTCGCGTATCGCGAAGAAATCCGGAGATCTCAGATTTCTATCGTGCATCGCGTACCGCGGAGAACCTCCAAGCCCACCTCCACGTACCGCGATGAGTCCAATTTCAAGATTTTTCTTCGTTTCGCGATTCCGGACAATCCGTAACTCGGTTTCACGCACGGTTTTCTCCCATGTTCCCAATTTCTCGCATACTTTAAACCTGTAATGATTAAAATCATCAATTTAACACAGATTCCTAGAACGACCAAACGTGCTCGTGTTATTGATGACGTAATGTTTACCTGCAATTGTCACAGTCTCCTCCTGTTACAGAAATTTCGTCCCGAAATTTGCTTTAACTCCTACAGTTTGATCGCTTATGTAAACAAATGAGGATACTTCTGTTTCATGCGGTCTTCACGTTCCCAAGTGTACTCTGGCCCTCGTTTAGAATTCCATTTGACTTTTACAATTGGTATTCGACTTCGTTTGAGGGTCTTTTCATCTCGATCCATTACTTCGACTGGTTCTTCCGTGAACTGTAGGTTTTCGGCAATGTGTATCTCATCAAGAGGTATGACTAGTGACTCGTCCAATAGGCACTTTTTCAGATTCGAGACATGAAACACATCATGTATGTTACTAAGTTCTGAGGGTAACTCTAATCTGTATGCTACCATTCCAATCCTTTCAAGAATTGTAAATGGTCCTACAAATCTTGGTGAGAGTTTTCCTCGTTTTCCGAATCTGAAAATACCTTTCCAGGGAGAGACTTTTAGCATCACTTTATCACCAATCTGGAATTCGAGTGGTCTACGTCGATTATCAGCATAACTCTTCTGTCGATCGCATGCTGCTTTAATTCGTTCCTGAATGAGCGCGATCTTATCAGTCGTTTCCTGGATCAGTTCCGGGCCAATAATCTGACTTTCACCTACTTCTGACCAACACACAGGAGATCGGCATTTGCGCCCGTACAAAGCTTCAAATGGAGCACATTGGATACTAGTATGATAGCTGTTATTATAAGAAAATTCAACCAATGGCAGATGAGTATCCCAGCTACCTCCAAAATCAATTACACAGCTTCGAAGCATGTCTTCTAATGTTTGATTTGTACGTTCAGTCTGCCCATCCGTTTGTGGATGATAAGCTGTGCTCATGTTGATCTGCGTACCCAAGGCATGTTGAAGAGTTTGCCAAAAACGTGACATAAATCGACTATCTCTATCAGAAATAATAGAGATTGGCACTCCATGTCGCATTACAATTTCGTTGATGTAAAGTTTAGCTAAACGGTCCATGGAATAGTCTTCCTGAATTGGTAAGAAATGTGCTGATTTGGTAAGGCGATCTACGATGACCCAAATAGCATCATGGTTATGCGCCGTTCTGGGTAATTTAGTGATGAAATCCATGGAAATTTGTTCCCATTTCCACATAGGGATTTCTGGTTGTTGCAATAGCCCAGATGGTCTTTGATGTTCTGCCTTAACCTTAAGGCACGTTAAGCATTTATTCACATATTCTGCTATTTGTTTCTTCATACCAGGCCACCAGTAGAAGTCTTTGAGATCTTTATACATCTTGTCAGCACCTGGATGAATAGAATATTTGGATTTGTGAGCTTCGTCCAAGATAATTGGTCTGATATTACCAAGTACTGGGATCCATGCTCGGTTTTTGAAATATAATATTCCATCCGTTTTGGTTTTAAGTTGTTTATCTAACCCTCGTAATTTCTCAACGGTGTAATTTGTTGTTTGCAAGGCCTGTCGTTGAGTTTCACGTATTTGAGGGTTTAGACTAGTTTGAATCGTCATTTCCAGTGCTTTCACACGTATGGGTTTGACTCTTTCTTTGCGACTTAAAGCATCGGCTACAACATTTGCCTTACCTGGGTGGTAACGGATTTCGCAGTCATAGTCGTTCAGAAGTTCCACCCATCGCCTTTGTCGCATATTTAGCATTTTCTGATCTAGAATGTGTTGAAGACTTTTGTGATCTGTATAGACCGTACACTTTGTCCCGTACAAGTAATGTCTCCATATCTTGAGTGCAAACACTACTGCACCAAGTTCTAGATCATGAGTGGTGTAATTCTTCTCGTGCACTTTTAGCTGCCGAGAAGCATAGGCAATCACTTTGTTGTTCTGCATCAGCACACACCCAAGTCCTTGACGTGAGGCATCACAGAAGACTATGAAATTCTCTGTGCCTTCTGGTAGTGCCAGAATAGGTGCATTGCAAAGTTTATGCTTTAACAGTTGAAATGCCTCCTCCTGTTGAGAGTCCCATATGAACTTTTGATCTTTCTGGGTTAGAGTAGTTAAAGGCAAGGCTATCTTTGAGAAGTTCTTGATGAATCTTCTGTAATAGCCCGCTAACCCTAAGAATTGACGAATCTCTGTTGGGGTTTTCGGTGTCTCCCATTGCTTTACCGCTTCAATCTTGCTGGGATCCACTTGTATACCATTTTCATTTACTACATGCCCAAGAAACTGGACTTCCCGTAACCAGAACTCACATTTGAAAAATTTGGCATAAAGTTTCTCATGTGCTAAAAGTTCCAAGATCAGTTTTAAGTGTTGCCCATGTTCTTGTTGACTGCGGGAGTAAATGAGAATGTCATCAATAAAAACAATCACGAATTTATCCAAGTAAGGTCTACACACACGATTCATCAGATCCATAAACACTGCAGGCGCATTAGTCAGCCCAAAGGGCATTACTAAAAACTCATAATGCCCGTATCGAGTTCGAAAAGCTGTTTTAGAAACATCATCATCATGGATTCGTAGTTGATGATATCCAGATCTGAGATCGATTTTTGAAAAATAGATAGCACCTTGCAATTGATCGAATAGATCATCTATACGGGGTAGTGGATAACGATTTTTGATTGTCAATTTATTGAGTTCCCGATAGTCGATACACATCCTGAGAGTACCGTCCTTCTTTTTCACAAAAAGGATAGGTGCGCCCCAAGGTGAGTAACTCGGTCTAATGAAACCTTTGTCTAAAAGTTCCTGTAATTGACTCGATAGTTCTTGCATTTCCGATGGAGCCAATCGGTAAGGAGCTTTAGCTATAGGTGCTGCTCCTGGTACTAAGTCAATACGAAACTCAACTTGTCTCACTGGGGGTAATCCTGATATATCGTCAGGAAAAACTTCAGGATATTCTCGAACTACAGGAATGTCTTCAATACGTTTTTGATGTGGTTTGTTTTCAGTCACGTAAGCTAAAAAGGCTTGACAGCCCTTTCTTAAGCACTTTCGAGCTTGCATACATGATATGATACTCAGTTTCCTGCCAGCCCTTTCACCTTGTATCATAAGTGTATCACCATTTGGTAATGAAATACGAATCATCTTATTTTGACATATGACTTCTACTCGATTTTCTGAAAGCCAGTCCATACCAATAACAACATCAAAGCTTCCCAATTCAATAGGAAGAAGATCAATATTAAAAAGATGATCGTTTAGATTCAATAAACACCCTTGAATCACATTGTTAGTCATAATTGACTTGCCATTAGCAAGTTCAATGATGTAAGGGTTTGTTAGGTTATCAACGGCCAATCCGAGTAGTGAAGCAAAATCAGAGGAAATAAAACTTTTGTCCGCTCCGGTGTCAAAAAGAACAGATACATAGTGATTGTTAAGAAGAAACGTACCGGTAACGGTGTTGTTATCACGTCGAGCCTCTTCCGCCCCTATCTGGAAGGCTCTTCCTCTTGCTTCATTGCCCTGATTGGTGTTGTTGGTAGGGCAGTTTTTCATGAAGTGATCCGGGCTTCCACATCTGAAACACGACCGGTTGATTTGTTGTGGTTGTTGTTGTTGAGTTCCTTGGTTTGATCGGCGAACAGGGAGATTGCAATATTTGGAGAAATGCCCGACCTTGTTACAATTGTTACAAACAGGGCAGGGTCCCACATGATGAAATGGGCACTTAGGACATTTAGGTGCTTGCCCTACATAGGCTTTTCTCTCCAAAGTTGTGGCAATGTATCCCTTTGCCATTTGCACATTCCGGCTGGGTTCCACCGGAGCCCCTGGTTTGCCTTTCCCAACCCATTTTCGTTTCACCCCTTTAACAGTGCTGGGGGTAGTGGTTGCCAGACTGCTGCTTGACTCACCTTTCACTGTCAATGTACCACTTCTTACTGCAACATCGGTAAGCCTGGTGGTTAAGGTGATAGCATGTTTCAAAGTACGTGGTTCAGCTGCCGTGACCATTCCCTTGATTTGAGGTATCAGACCTTTGATATATTTTTCTATCAAAGCCTGCTCAGTTGGAAACATGTTTGGCAGCAGACATGTTAATTCGTGAAATCGATCGGTATATTTCAAACAATCAGCACCGATCATAGAATGGTTCCAAAATTCCTCTTGGAGCTTTTGGATTTCAGTGATGGGACAATATTCTGACAGAATCAAAGTTTTAAACTCGTCCCAAGTCATAGCATCCACAACAGCCGTGGTCAAGGTTTTTGCCTGGGTATTCCACCAGGTCAATGCTGAGTCTGTCAGTGAACAAGCTGCATAAGACACTTTGTGTTCAGCCAAACACTGGCTGATCTTGAGCTTAGTCTCCATGCTCTCAATCCATTTCAAAAGTCCTGACGCTCCTTCCTTCCCCGTAAAAGTAGGGGGATTGCAAGAAGCGAAGTACTTATAAGTGCATCCTCGTTGTGGAGGATCCGGATTGATTGTGTTGGTACTAGTCGTATGGCGGGTTTCAACATGTCCGCCTGTAGCATTATGCTCCGTATGGACTCTACCCGAGCCAGGAGCACGATTTGTTTGATATTGGGCCAACATGCCCGTAAGAACAGCGGATAATTGGTCACCTGCTATACGAGCAACGTCCGCTTCATTTAGACTAGGTCCATTCACAGGTGGATCCTGAATGGATTCTTGAGTTTGAGGATTTTTAGCAGAACGACCTCTTCTAGGGGCCATAGTCTGATCACACACAGATAAAGTAAAGTCAAAACAAGAATCCATAGTCGTAATAAAGACAAATGTTGTATAACTACTTTGAGTTTTTTCACAGTTATATTGTACACCACTAAGTCATGTTCATAGTTGCAGTTATACTAGTACGTCTGTTTGTCTTACCAAGCGTATACTAGTATCATTTTATAGTCTACCAAAATGACACCGATTTAGACATGTTACTACACTGATATGTACTAGTATTACATTATTTCACTATAATGTAGTACCGATATTAATATATTTCTACACGTGTTTGTTATGTACTAGTATTACATTATTTTACTATAATGTAACACCGATATTGACATGACCTTATCACAAATTTTGTTACGTACTAGTATTACATTACTTCACCGCAATGTAACACCGATATTGTTATGACTCCACGAGTCTTGTTATGTACTAGTATTACATTACTTCACCGCAATGTAACACCGATATCGTTATGACTCCACGAGTCTTGTTATGTACTAGTATTACATTACTTCACCGCAATGTAACACCGATATTGTTATGTTTTCGCACAAGTTTTCTTTTTATATGACTTGAAAAGTTAGCACCGGCTATAATGTAAAGACACAATGTTGCACATACAATGTTAAAAGAAAACTTTTATTATAACTGTCACAGTTGTACATTAGGATTAGTACATATACAAGAAAATATCCTAATGCAGTTGTACCCACTATTACAACCTAACCGTCCGAGGCCTATTTTACAAGTCAAAACTTCCTCGGAGTAGTACAGTCCAGCCTATTCGATTCCTTTACCGTAGTAAATACAGTAAACATGTGATAATGATGGCCACCGCTGCCATCACTATTGCTACGTCCAACAGTCGTAGCTCCATCCTCATATTGCCTAACCCTACCATCCATCCCCTAACTCTCTCTACCCCACTCCTACACATACCACCCAAAGTCCACTGAAGTCTACCCTCAATCACCTCCCTCCATGCCCTGGCACCTGCCTCCAGGACAGCAACATGTTCAGCTAAACTCTCATAGGCCGTGCGAGTTTCCCACAGAGTGTCACGTGTTTCCTGCAATGAAACACGCGATAAATGAAGATCCAATGTAACCCGTTGCAGCTGAACTCTCATCTCAGCCTGCTGAGATGACTCGCCTTCCTCATGTATGGAATGAGGTACATCCCGAGGTGCTAGTGGTCCTCTCGGAATAGGACCTGTCGAGATGCGGGCTCGTCCCCGCCTTCCTCCAAACCCTGTAAATACTGGTACTTGCTGTGGTGGTGTAGGGCTTTGTGCCCTCCCGATAGCTGGTGAGTCAGCATCTAACAGATGCTGAGGTATAGGTGGTGTAGGTGGTATTGATGGTAAAGTCTGGTGGGACATTTGAGATGACGGCACTGTCTGTGTTGATCCTGAACTTGTTTCCGTGCCAAATGAATCACTTTCTGAGTCTGACATTGCTGTATCGACACACAAGTTCGTATTAGTAACATAAAATAAATAAATAACAACAACATTTATTTGAGTGTTTATATTTGTTAACTATGTTTGGTGCTCTCAGTGTAACTATTCGAGCCTATGGTTATAATCTAGGTTTCTAAGTCCGCCTAAATTCTATAACCTGTGTCTCTGATACCACCCTGACACACCCCCACCTCCGCGTCACCAGACGACGTCATTTGTAAAGGTAGCGGAAGCATAGCGGCGAAGTCTCGAAGGTGAGGGGTGACTTACTTGATCCGGTATCATAACACACATAGTTAAGAAAAGCACTAATTACAAATCACGACAATTATTTATTACATGTCCTGAATATCCGTTCACAACTTAAGTTCCTTCTATTACATCCCAAGTCCTAATTACATGGTGCGTGCACAGTTGTTTCCTCACCGTTGGTACTGATTACCTGTAAAAGATTTAAAGTTTAAAAATATCAGTATAAAACTGGTGAGTTCATAAATAAGACTCGATACAATATGATATGATAGTAAAGTCAATGGTACACATTAACATAAGTGAATAATCATGTGACCCGTATCCAGATCCTTTCTGACAGTCCAGTCTAGAAAATAACCGAAGTTAAACTCCGTGCCTCTAACTCAATGTCTCACTACATCAAGTCGATACCAGGAATGGTGACAAGCATTCACACAAGGGTAGACGCTATCTATCCATGAATGGGGTTGTCAGCCCGATAGTACTATCTTTGTCCACACATTCGGCCCCACATGGGTTAACCAGATACAGTTGGTTTTGAGGACTTTTGTTGTACACAGAAAATAGTCATAATCCCATGACACCCACATGCAAGCCGGTATTGCAATTGTTACTAAACATATCACACGTTTGATAAAGATTTCATAATAGTCACCCCGATGTTAAGAAAATAGTAAAAGAAAAGGGGTTGTATGAAACTCACCTGAAGTTTATGAAAAGATAAAATCACACGAACGGTGGCTAAAAATGCTAATCTGCATTAGTTTATTTATAATTAATTATTTGTGTTTTAACTTGCTGATTAGATCTGTTTGAACGTTCAATGTCACCGACATTGTAATGAAAAGTCATCGAACTAACATTAGATGTTTAATTAATTATTTAGTCTAATATCATACAATGTACTATAATGTAGGTACCTATACCCGTTTAGGTACCTTGTGTTAAGTTGATGACTCATTGGATTAGCCGGAATAATCTCCGACTAATTAGTTAGGTAATGCTGTTGATTATATTACTTAAATAGTCCCTAGATGAAATCTCGGCTTAGGAATGATTAATTCTTGTCACTAATTATCCATGTATCACAAAACATAACAATATGACATTTGAATAGGTTAAACAATCGTGTTTAACATATTAATCCGACTGTTATCATAAAATCAGACAGTTATTCCAATTGGTAGGGTAATAACTGTGATTAGTTTGAAACCCTTGGGATTAACCTTGCATTTCAAAGATTAACCAAAATAATCACTTACATTGTCATAATCTAATGGTTTAAACCATTAGAAGTATTGTTATGGTTTGGTGAAAACCGGGCATTATGACGGATCAAAACAGGCATTTACCCGTTAACAAGACAAGTTATCCATCAAAAATCATTCCTAGCTATCATTTAAGCAATAATCAACAATCCTAACTATATCATTACGTTCAAAAACACGATCTAATTAATGAAGATCAAGTCAGAAGGTTAAAAAGGATAGTTACCCAAATCAGACGATTCTACGGACAAAATCACGATCAGGACGCGTATACACGTTCACCGGTTCGAGCTGAACGTTCTGGTGGTGTCAAATATGAGTTTTGGTGATTATACGATCGAGCTCTGGAGTTGCAGGAGGTTTTTGGTCGAAGGAAGAAGAATTATGAAGGTTCTGCATGATTCTGCGATTTAAACAAGTTGCATTCTGAACCGACCTACTCGTCGCGTACCGCGACGAGTGGCCTACCTGTCGTCGCGTATCGCGAAGAAATCCGGAGATCTCAGATTTCTATCGTGCATCGCGTACCGCGGAGAACCTCCAAGCCCACCTCCACGTACCGCGATGAGTCCAATTTCAAGATTTTTCTTCGTTTCGCGATTCCGGACAATCCGTAACTCGGTTTCACGCACGGTTTTCTCCCATGTTCCCAATTTCTCGCATACTTTAAACCTGTAATGATTAAAATCATCAATTTAACACAGATTCCTAGAACGACCAAACGTGCTCGTGTTATTGATGACGTAATGTTTACCTGCAATTGTCACAGCTTTATCATGCCTTGTCTTGGTTCTGACCTCTGTTGGAGGGGATGGGTTTGCAGAACTAGAAGAACTTTCAGAGGCACTCCCTGCTCCATCATCATCACCTGAATCATCAACTTCATCATCTGTACTGTCATAATCAACCTTCTCCTCCTCAGACTCTTCCTCCTCTTCTTCATCTTCCTTTTCTGAATCATCGGACACAGGTTCAGCAGCCTCTATCCTGGGAGTAGAATCCTTTAGGCTCTCAACTTGCTCAACAAGACGCAAGTAATCGGCCTCAAGAGCAGGAATCTTGTAATGGAAGCCATAGGCAGTCAAGGCTAGCTGATTATGCTCATCCATAGATCAGCAGATCGGGATCCCAAATATGACCTTCGATTAGCAGCCTGTCTCAATTGAGCATCCTGGTCATTGACCCTCTCAGTAAGCTGAGAAATAGTTTGATCCTGCTCATGATTCTTCTAAATCAGCCGAAGAACTATGCTGTTTAGTGTGCTAAGCTAATCAGCAACTGAAGAAGATAGAGTATATGGATCTGAACTTATCGTAGAAGGACCAGAGGAAGCCATATTAAAAACAACTGTACTAGCAGCACATGAGATCAGATGGAAAGTAGTAACACGTACAGGAATAGCCCTCGACATGGACATTGAAGAAGTCGTGAATGTTGCAGCAGGTGTAGCAGTTGTTGCTGCAACAGAAGCAGACTCTATCCATCTCTGTAAAACAAATCTGGTCCTCTTTTGCCTCTTAGTTGGAGGGGAGGAAGTCTCTGCAGCAGTAGATGTAGAGAAAGTGCGAGGAATAGGATCAAAATCAAACTCTGGAATAATGGTCGGATCCCGAATCTCCTCCTCATCTATAGAGGCATGCCTAGACCTTATCCTAAGAATAATGACTTGGGATCTAAAGTTGGTAGTCACAGCTTCAGGCTCAGTGTCCTCTGAGTCAGTGTCATCAGCTTAACCTTCAATATCCTCCATCTGAACATCCTCCCCCTCATCGGCAGAAGTAGTCCCACCCATCTCCAATGGAGTAGAGACGGCGGACATTGAGACAGTAGTAACATCAGGATCATGAAGAGCAGCACCATCATCAACAACATGCTCAGCCTCACCAATACTAGCACCAACACTCACACCAGCACTAACACTAACATATTCAGCAACATCACCAGCACCAACATCTCCCGCACCACTAGCACCAGCAACACAATCATCACCATCATCACCTACTGGAACAATAATGTCTTTTAGATCTGAATCTGAGTCCTCGTGTCTCCACCTCCTCCGAATAGGTGCAACATAGTAAGGATTGAGGAGGTGACCAAAAAGACGACGAGTAAGTTGCTTCCTTTCCTTTCCCCGATATGAAAGAACTCTGTTGATGGTAATATCATTCATATGCTCCAGTCTGAGGATATCTGAATTGGCCTTTGGAATATTAGGCACATGAGCATCAAAGATCATCTGTAAGAATCTCGGATACATCAGAAACTTCTTGTCGCCCTTCAGATACACGTTCACCTTCATGTGAGTAAACACCATCTATGAAAAGTTGAACGGAATGTTCATCACTAGAGAAACAAAAGCACACTGTAGAGTCTCTCGATATTCATCAAACCCTCCAAGCCTTGATCCTAGGCAATGAATATGTACATGGCTGAGATGCTTGAACTGTGGGCAAAGAAAGGCCTTATTCAGCACACCGGCTTCCAGATCCCCATCGTACTTGCACCTCATGAAACATCCATGAACAAGATATCTATCGAGAATGATAGGATGATCTGGTAACTCCTGGAATCCGCACACACGCCTAATGTGCTCAGCAGAGACAAAACATATTGTCCTCTGATCTTCCCTCGGAAAATTGGAGGCTCTACCTCACAATCAATGTCAGCTGAACTCCAGAAGTCTCTCTGATGTGATAAGTAAGGATCATGAATAGTAGAAATGGCTGTGAATATCTTGGATCATCTTAGAAATGCAATAATCTCAATAAAATGCCAAGCATTCCTCATAGTGGCATCCAAGTTTGCACAAATGTTGTTCTTTGGGAGGGCCTTGTAGTTTGCCATTATGAAACAAAAGAAAAACAACATGTCAGTTAAGATCAGTAAACATTTAATCAAAATCAGAATTTTAAACAAAAGTGTTCAAATGGTGCGAATGAACCAAAACCAGCCGAATGGGATTCAAACGAATGAGAAAGATGGTCGAAAGAGTTGTGCCATCCGAATGACACACGAATGAAGTCATTCAGTTGAACCCATTCATTCGGATGAACAAAGGTCCGAATGACCCTATTCGGTTCACACTTTGACCGAAAGATTCTCATTCGGTCAAAAGCCCTTATTCGGTCGACCCTGTGATGCGAATGACACTCATTCGGTCGACCTAAGATCCTTAAAAACCCAAACTCCCAAAATCATATATTAGAAAACAAAAATGATGAGACTTTGTTCAGAAAGGTCCGATTTATGTTTTAGAACCGGTTTTAAGAGTATTAAAATACATTTTGACAGGTTATTAAGTTGAAACAAGTTCGAGCCCTAAAAACCCTAAAAATCGAACTGTTATGATTCGAAATGCGGTCAAAATCTAGGAATCTTAACCCCAGCTATACTTGAAACAAACACAAGATGATATATGATCAGTATAGTTCAAGTAGATGGTGAAAAATGAAGAAGAAGAACAAGTAAGTGTTTCGGGCAAAAGGGGTTCACACAGTATGGGCTAAAGAGAAAATCTGATGAGAATGAATCATTTGGTCGAAAGACCCTCAATAAATAGGGAGACTCAGTCGGGGGAGCAATCACCCGAATGGTCTATTCGCATGAGTAATTCATCCGAATATTCCACTCGCATGTATGAGTCCATTCGCTTGGCTGAGTCATTCACATGACTCATTCGGGCGAATGAGATTCAGCAATAAAAACCTTTCAAAAACTTTGTTAAAATAGCACCCAAAACATAACTTATTTTCAGATTTGACATTTTGACAAAATAAAAGAATATTATTATGATGTTCAGTCTGGTTTGGTGATCGGTTAAGATGAGATTGAATATTCGAACAAACAAATGACCATTTGAAACAAATTAAAATTGAAAATCTTTTTGTGCTTTTCTGATAAGACAACAACTGTACAACTAACACTAAGACAATCAAAACACATATTTTTGTGAGTAGTCTTTCAAGAACATGACATATAAACCAGGTCACATCAAATCAGCATTTATGAATGTTATACTTCTGACACATTTGATTTATGAAGCAATTATTGATATACTTGATATACTTGTGTAAAGATCAGCTTTATGGTAATCAGTGTGAATTTTAACAACATCAATTAATTTAGTTTCAAAACAATCACGTATGAAGTAATATTTAATGTCGATGTATTTTGTTTTTAAGTGCTAGACATGATTTTTAGTGACAACAATGGCAGAAGTGTTATCAAAAATACAGGACTGTTAGAAAACTGTAACCCATAGTCCCTGAGTTGTTGAATCCAGATTATTTGAGAGCAACAACTAGCAGCTGCAATGTATTCTGCTTCACATGTGGAACTAGACAACGACGTCTGCTTCTTGCACCGCCAGGTAACTAGGCATTTCCCGAAGAACTCACACCACGCATATGTTGACTTGAAGTCTCTTTTGCATCCACCATAATTTGAGTCACTGTAAGCAGCCAGGTCAAAGTTATCATCACTAGGGTTCCATAAGCCTATATCCGGAGTACCCTTCAGAAACGCAAAATCCTCTTCACAGCAATAAGATGAGAAACTCTTGGCTTTGACTAATAACGAGCACACAAACAAGTAGCAAACATGATGTCTGGACGAGAAGCTGTGAGATACATAAGAGATCCGATCATCCCTCCGTACAGACTGGCATCGATTAACTCCACCTTTTCGTCTGGAGTAATCTATTGATTAACAGCCAGTGGGGTACCAGCAGGTTTTGCATCCAACATACTAAACCGGCTCAGAATGTCACCAACATATTTGGTCTGATGACTAAAAATCATCGCCTTAGACTGATCCATGTGTAATCCCAGAAAAAATTTAATCTCTACCATGGAACTCATCTCGAACTTGTCTTTCATGACTTTCTCAAAATCTTTGCACAGAACATCATTTGTGTACCCAAAGATGATATCGTCCACATATACTTGCACCAAGAGTAAATCCCCATCCCTCTCTATAATGAACAAAATGCAGTCAGTGACACCTCTTCTGAACCCGTTTTTCAGAAGGTGAGTAGAAAGTGTCTCGTACCACGCTCACGGAGCTTGGTGCAATCCATATAAGGCCTTTTCTAGCTTGTAAACTTGGTCACGATGTAATGGATCTTCAAATCCGGGAGGTTGATTGACATACACAACTTCATTAATCACACCCTGAAGAAATGCACTCTTAACATCCATCTGATAAACTTTGAACTTTTTGAAGGATGCATAAACCAGAAAAATTCGGATTGCTTCAAGACGAGCAATTGGTGCAAATACTTCATTGTAGTCAATCCCTTCAATCTGTCTAAAACCTTGCACCACCAGATGTAACATCAGTGCCGGAACCGGCACCGGAACAGTGATCTTAAACAGTAACATGAACAGTAAACAGGTACGAACCATATACATTTCAGTGCATTTCTTATTCATGTCATTTATCATTATCATTTTGTGTTATCAAACAACAAGTTCAGAAACATTTAACAGAAACAAAGTTCAGAACTATGGTTCTTAAGTCAAGTAATTATCTGGCCACACAGAACCATCATGTGATTTCTTGTTTGGATTTATTATGTATAAACGTATGTGAGGCTTTACAGAACAAAACAACACGAATATCGTTATGTGAATGCTAAATTGATGGGTTATTCGTATAGGTGACGATCTGTACGAATATATCTGAAAGCTTAACGTTCTGAATGATATTCTAAAATTTGAAAACAAGATTGAAAAGTATAGTTTTCGTGGTGTTCGTACGAGTGACGATTAGAACGAATATGAGCGACGACTGTATCTTTCGATTTAAACAGTAAATTAATATTTTAAAATGTAAAATGAATAAAATATATTAGTTAATTTACCAGGAATAACCACTTAAATATATTTATAAATATTATTTTTATAAACTGTCGTTTCATCGAGAAAACCTCGCGACACGGCATTTTACGCGAAACCGAACTAGACCGAACTACCGGGTTTTTGGGACATTTAATGTGGCAATTAAATGCCACAACCACCACCATTCAACTCTCTCTCTCTCTCATCTCGTTCTCTCACTCTTTTACTAACTCTCTCTCTAGAACACAACCTTCTCTCTAAGATTTGGAGCTCGTTTCTCGTCGGATTCAAGCCTAGTTGGTGCCAAAACGACAACCTCTTCACGAAGATCACGAAAGTACAAGAATTTTAAATGTTCATCCACTGATTTGGAGGTAACTTCCAGTTTTAAATTCAGCTTAGTGTGTGTGTTTCATGATTCATATGGTTTTTGTAGTGTTAATCGATTTTAAACACTTAAATCACTTGGATTAAGGTGTTATACGTATTTAGGTACTGTTAGGAGTGGATTTGTCACAGGTTTAGCTCCCTAGGATGAAGATGATGATGCCTAAATCACTACAGGTTCGTGAGTTCATCGGACGAACACATCAATAGGCGGCCAAACCTTATGGTGACAAAGCTGGAAACCTGGCCGAACCTTCCCTGTCCGACGAACCTTCCCTTTCTTCTACAAACCCTGTTTCACGAACCTGTCTACTCTGAGCCACGAACCTCCCAACACTGATCGAGACGTGCACCAACCTGCAGACGAACCTGTGGTTCTGCATGGCCGAACCTTGGCTCATACTCCGGCGAGCCTAGAGATGGCCGAACTTAGGATAAGACACTAACCCTGCTCAGCCGAAGCATTAGGGACAACGAACCATGCATGGTCGAAACTTGGCCATGCAAAACTTAGTAGACACGAACCATTAGACCCGAACCCCTATGCTAGTGTAGCCGAACCATCAAGACCACGAACCATCCTTCTTCGGCCGAACCTTCCCTCATCATAGCCGACCCTAAGGTTTCGTTAGTGTTGAAGTGTTAGCCGAACCCAAGGAGATTGCCTCAAAAGGTTCGCTGCTCCTTGGGGGATACCGAGCCCAAAATGTATTTGAATTAGTGTTGTGATGGACTAAGGGCTATGAATTTAAGTCTAAGAACCACGGGAATGTACATATGAGAACCCAAGGTCTAGAAACGAGCTAAGGACACATGCATGCATGAAGTATGTGTGTGTTTGTGCATGGACTAATAAGTAGAGTCACTAAGAGATATGGGCTTTCATGAAACACAATAACACATCAATATGAATGTTAACATCTATTAATTAAGTTTAACACACGTAAAAGATTTCCAAGAACTAATATGGATCAAAAATCAAAGTTTTGTTATTAAATCGGAATCAAAGTCTACTAAACGGGCCGATATGGACCCAATGGGCTAACTAAGGCCCATAATATTGAAAATGCTTATTTGATTCTAGGAGTAATGAGATTTTAATAAAAGAAACCGATTTATAAATTTGCTAGCTTAATTAATTGATTTTGACTTAATATTGAATTGAAATGGAATTTAATTATAAATGTTTTGACTAAAGGCTTATTGTGATTAAATTGCTTGGGAAATTGTTGTAAATGGACAATATAATTGTCTGGATTTGAACAGAAAACAAAGGAAACTCTGCCCAAATTTTGTAAAAATTTAAAAGTAAGTTGTTATAATAAACATCGGATTTGGGGTCATAAAAGGGTAACTAAGTTAGATTAGATCATGGAATCACTTACTAAAGTAGGACACTTAGTTACACGCACCGACCAAATCTTAGACGCGGCGACTAATACGTATACTTATAGTATTCTAATTTCTTTAAAACAACTCAGGAACTGAAGATACTTAGCCTACAAACAAGAGTGCGCATTCTGTGATAGAACATTAGACATCAACACAGGTGAGTTCATTGCCCCTTTTCTAACATTTTGTTTTAAAACGCGGGGCTGAGAAGCATGCGTAAACTGCTTTATTTAAATTGTTTACTTAAATGTTTTTAAATTTTATATGTTTTACATGTATGAATGACATCCTAGATCATGTCTAGGTAAATTTTATGCAGGTTTTTACTAAGGTTATCTACTTATACTTTAAGTGGATAATTGGGTTAAACTAAACATTTCAGCGAATCAAACGAAACTATTTTGACGAATCAAGTGTGTCAGTTCAACTAATCAAACGAAACTATTTTGACGAATCAAGTGTGTCATTTCAACTAATCAAATGAAACTATTTTGACGAATCAAGTGTGTCATTTCAACGAATCAACCAAAACTATTTTGACGAAACAAGTGTGTGAGTTCAACGAATCAAACGAATCAACGAATCATTTTCAAGGGAAAGTCTGGGAAATATCAAAGATAACATATGCCAACGAAACAATACGAAACAAGGAACGAATCAAGTACGAAACAATAAATCCTACTTTTCAAGAATTCCTAGCTAGACCGTTTGAATTGTAGGTCATATGTTTGATGATATTTACAGAATTCCCTAACTACTAAGTACATTGATTGACAGACTAGTTTACTCGAGTTGACCAAGGCCCAATCATTAGGACTTAGATTTTATTAAATGTTTATTTATTTATTTAAATTAAGCATTTATGACTGTTTCTACAAATACTGTGGTTGATCATTATTGTGATGAACTTAAGGAATCAACATAGATTCCAAGTTATTGTATTTACAGGAACAAAGAACTGAAGAATCGTTGGTTTATTGGTAGGGGTAAAATGCTTAATTTTCATTAACACCAATGTCCCATGTGGATTAGTATGTGGTGGGACGGCGTCTGGGCGAGTTTGTAGGCTCGACTCAGGGGTATGCCCTATATATAAGCATACCGATCTGGATGATACATGTGATGTTAATGAGATTCAGGTTGTTACCCGAGGGTTTAACAAAGGTTTTAAGTGTACATTTGAACTATTGTGAATGGAAGTGTGTGTTAGGTAAAAATGCTTAACTATCATTAACAACAGTGTCATATGCATATTAGTATGTGGTGGGACGGCGTCTGGGCGGGTTCGTAGGCTCGACTCAGGGGTATGACCTATATATACGCATACTGATGTGGATATTACATGTGATGTTAATGAGGTTAGGGTCTTTACCAAAAGAGGTTTACAAATCATTTTCAATTACTAAACTATATGAACTCACCAACCATGTGTTGACTTTATTTTCGCATGACTTCTCAGGTGACGAACAGGTCAATTAAGAAGTTTATGCTTTTGGACTAGGACTTCAGATAGAAGACTTAGTATTTTTGGACCTGCATACTTTTGGAACATCATTACACAATTATTTTGTATATCTTGTGCAGTTACAAGATAGAAATCTTATGATGTTTATGATAGATTTACATTGTTAAATTATGAACGATACAGATGTAATTTAACTTTCTAATTCTATTCTATTTAACATTTCTCATTTATATCATGTGCAACGTAAACAATCTGATCATACCGATTATCACTCACGATATCGCGCCCAGAAAAACCTTCTGCCCTACGGGGACTTCGTTCCAACCCCGCCGGCTCTGGGTGTGACACCAGACGTGCTTTGTTTCGTACCACAACGCCATGATCATCGCGTTTGCAGCGTAAAACCCATCTTGTGCCAATGACTTTTGCACACTTGGGTCTATCAACAAGCTGCCAAACTCCAAGCTTCTTAAATTGCAGCAACTCTTCTTGCAAAGCATCTACCCAAGATTCTTCTTTCAAGGCTTCAGTAATGGTTCTGGGTTCAACATGGGAGATAAAGCATGAATGGGTATAAAAGTTTACATCTGCAAAGTCAAGTATGTCAGCAAGACCACCTGAAGATAACTAATTTCTGGTCTTCACTCCATCAGTTGGATTTCCAATAATATTATCTTGAGGATGAATTCTGTTTATTCTGCCAAGAGGGTGAGCACGAACCTCAATCAGTGGACCAAGATTGTGTAGGTTAAGATCTTCAAGAGCAGGTACAATATTATTAACATCTGGTTCTGGAACATAGGGATGAGAGTGGTTATCATCTGAGTCTGAACTGTTATCATGTGCCTGCACTAGAACTTGAACTGAAGAAGGTTGCACTGGTTCATCAGGGGCATTTTGTGCATCATACATCATCTGAACAAAAAACATCTTCATCAGTCTCCATGGGAGGCATGTTGAAAGAGTCAAAAAGATTAGAATAGTTGAACATCCAGTCAGGACCCTTTCCAGGTGGTGGCATAGAATATTTCTGAACGTCTACATGGTACCACTCTTCCACATTGTGAGTCGATCTGTTGTAAACTTGCTTATTTGGAGTGTTGTACCCAAGAAAATAGCCTTCTTCCACCTTTTCATTGAACTTGCCTCGCTCATGTTTCTTAAGCATTGTGCATGGAACACCGAATGGTTCAAGATACTTAAGATTTGGCTTTCTATTATGGAGCAATTCATAGCAAGTCTTCCCGTGTCTCTTCATAATCAACACCCGGTTCAAAGTATAACAAGCATTAGCAACAAATTCGTTCCAGAATTGAATCGGTAGGGAGGAATCAACAAAAATGGTCCGAGCAGCCTTAATTAATGTTCTGTTCTTTCGCTCAGCAACACCATTCATATGTGGGACATACGGAGCACTGAATTGCTGAATAATACCACGTTCATTGCAGAAAGTCTCCATATTGTGATTCTTAAATTCAGTCCCATTATATGTTCTGAGCATGCGAACCTTGGGCTTATATAGTGATTCAAGCAAAGTTACCAGAATTTGAACACATTCAAACGTTTCAGATTTCTCCTTCATAAAGAACAACCAAGAGTATCTGGAATACTTATCAGTAATGACTAAGCAGTATTCATCTCCAGCAATGCTCTTACGATTGACAGGACCAAAAATATCCATGTGGTGAAGCTCAAGTGGAACAGTAATTGAATGAAACTTTTTGAGTTTATGAGACTGCTTGGTTCGCTTTCCCTTCTTGCATGAAACACAGACATCAGACAGCTTGATGTTCTTCAAACTCACTACCTCAACCAGATTGTTATGACCCAAATGATTCATCTTTCTCAAACTCAAATGACACATCTTCTTATGCCAAAGGATAGAATCTTTCTCTGTTGCCTTGGACATAAAACATGATGCTGTAGAAGATGTAGTTGAAGCTGTGGCCATAATGAGAAGATACAAATCTTGCTTTCTTGGAGCAGACATCAAAATCCAGTCTTCAGGAACGGTGATACCTTGCTTAAGAATGTAGCAGCTAGAATTATCAAACAGAACATTGTACTTCTTGTCACAAATTTATGAGACTGAAAGTAGATTGTTCTCCAGTTGCTTCACATATCTGACCTTGTCAAATGAAACTTGACCATTTGAAAGAATTCCTTCTACAGTAATAAACCCGCCTTTATCACCAGCAAAAGCTACATATCCTCCTTTAATTGAATGAACATTTGTAAGAAGAGATATGTCTCCAGTCATGTGCCTTGATGCCCCACTATCAACAATCCAAGTGCTGTTAAGAGCAACATTTGGGGCAACCTACACGAACACAAATCATTAATTGAAATTGGGAACCCAAGCCTTTACAGTCTTGGGTTGACCCAATGAGTCTAGGATTTTCATTTCAATTCATTGTCCATCTGAGTTTAATTTATCAAGAAGTTTAGAAACATGAGTTTCAGAGGACTTGGCCAACCAAACAGTGTTTTTGCTGAAAGATTTCTTTAAATACACTGAAGATGGCTTGGATTTTTGTAAAATAAATTTTTGGATGTATCATGATCAACCATAACCCGTTTACCCTTATCTTGAGATTTGATTGGTGAAGGATGTTTGGTTTTAACCTGAGGTAAGTGACAAGCAAATTTGACCTCTTTAACAAAATGCTGATTTTGTTTTCGATGTGGTGCAACTTGTGGTCAAATTGAATGAGCACAAAGTCTAGCAAAATGCCCAAATGCACCACACTCAAAACAAGCCAGTTTATAGGTGTGTTAAAACTGTTTGATTTTAGAATAAGACAGTTTGGTTTAGAAATTTTGAACCTTGATTTTTATGAAAAGCATTTGTCTTTGTCTTGTCTTGCTTGAAACACAAACCCTTTGTCCCATTAAAAAAAAGATTGTCAGTCTTGTAGGACTCACTTGCTTCACCATCCTGTGAAGACTTCACAAAGCATATGGCTTTGGAGAATTTTGAGACATGTTTGTCTTGGATGAGATTGGGTCATTCTTTTTGACACTAGATGTCTGATTCTGAACAATGGACCCTTGAGGAGAAACATCAGAATCATCCTCCGAATCAGAGACCCAATCCTCAACCAATCCCTCCACAAATGATTCTTCAGACAGTGAAGAACCCTCATTTGAAATCACTCCAACTAGATCAATTACTAATGGAGTTTTAACTTTAAAATCTTTATTTTCTTTGTCATTAGGTGAATTGACAAAACAATTTAAGACTGGTGGAGGACAATGGTTGTACTTTGTTTCTTTTCCCTTACCATTCATATCAGTCCCATCACTGATCATGTGCTCAATGATGTATGAAGAGCTTTCATAGCTCTTGAGCTTCTGACATAAGGTTTCATAGTCACATTCAACTATGGGTAATTTCTTCTTTGTCTCATTAATGGTATTGAGATAAGAAGTGACAGGATCTTGCTTATTCAGCGCAGCAATCTCAGCCTCATGCAATTGCTTGTTTAATAAATCAATTTTTGCTTGAAAATCTTTTTCATTTGATTTTTGTAACATCAGTGCCGGAACCGTCACCGGAACAGTGATCTTGAACAGTATCATGAACAGTAAACAGGTACGAATCATATACATTTCAGTACGTTTCATACTCATACCATTTATCATTATCATTTTGTGTTATCATAGAACAAATTCTGTAACGTTTAACAGAAACACAGTTCAGAACAATGGTTTTTGAGTCAGATAATTATCTGGCAACACAGAACCATCATGCGATTATTTGTTAGGATTTATTATGTATAAACGTATGTGAGGCTTTATAGAACAAAACACACGGATATTGTTATGTGAATGCTAAATTTACGGGTTATTCGTATAGGTGACGATCTGTACGAATATATCTGAAAGTTTAATGTTCTGAATGATATATTATAATTAGAAAACAAGATTGAAAGGTATAGTTATCACCGTGTTCGTACGGGTGACGATTCGAACGAATACGCGCGACGACTGTACATTTCGATTTAAACAGTAAATTATTAATTTTTTTTTTAAATTAAAATAAATGAAAGATATTAGTTAATTTATTAGGAATCACAACCTAGAATAATTAAATGATTTCTACTTTTAAAATCGGGCCGTTTCGTCGCGAAAACTACGCAAACCGACGTGTTACGCGAAGCCGATCGAGACCGAACGAGTGGGTATTATAACCCACATTAAATGAAACATTTATGACACCACCAACCTATTCCACCCCCTCTTTTCCCTCATTTTCGTCCAACACCTCTCTCTCTCTAGAAATTGTGTTCTCCTCCTTCTCTCTAAGATTTGGTGACAATTTCTTGGTGGATTCAAGCGGGTTAGGTGCCAAAACGTTCATCTCAACACGTAGATCACGGAAGTACAAGAAAAACATACATTTAACCGTGGAATTTGAGGTAAACATCCATTTCAAATTCGGTTTTGATAGGGTTCTCACGAGTTCACTTTGTCTTGCGATTAGAATCGGTATTAAACACATAAGACACTTAGATGAAGGGGTATACATGCTTAGGTATTGTTAGGAACATGATTCTAACAGGTTATATCGAAGAGGATGATGAAGAAACAGGTTCGTGCAGGCCCAGTGATCGGCCGAACCTAACAACACCCTAGCCGAACCTTCTTATGATGGGCCGAACCCTGTATCCACCTTACGCGAACCCTGAGTACCGAACCCTGTGGTCTGACTCACAAACCTGTCCACCTGATCGCACCTGCAACGAACCCTGCACGGGCATGGGAAGTTGCTGCAACGAACCTGTGAGCTTACAGCACCGAACCTGTGACCAGCTTTCAGCCGAACCTAGGGTGGCGAACCCTAGAACTCACGAACCCAGGGCCTTTAGCCGAACCACATAGGAGACGAACCCTTGCATGGCCGAACCATGGCCATGCAAACTCACGAACTTAGGGTGACGAACCATTAACTCACAAACCCTCATATGGCAAACGAACCATAAAGGTTCGTTGAGCTGTTGCCACTGCCGAACCTCTTGATCAATTTAACCGAACCTATGGGGTTTGGGTAAAAGGTTCGCTGATCTGGAGGCTAACCGAAGCCGTGCATTGTCGAACCAACGTAGAAGTGGAAGTGGGACTATAGAAACTAGTGGTGGAAAATTAGGGAATGATTAATTGGCCATTCACCTAAGTTTTTAACAAGGAATTGGGTTCATAAGTTGCATGCATGTATAAACATTATGTGTATTCATGGGTTAGGGATACCTATGACAAAATAATACTTGACATACAATAGCAACGCAACGTGAGTTGTTAATGGACATAGGATGGATTTATAACCGAATAACATTTCCATGGGATCATGAGAATCAAAAGTTCAAGTCTTGAAATCAAATAGAGATCAAAGATATTCAGTTGGGCCAAAGTGGGCCCAATGGGGCTTAATTAGCCCAACACACATCAAATTTTATGTAGACTCAATTAATGATGTGTCGAATTAAGGAAAAGACATTGTGAAGTTAAAAGAATTGGTCTAATAACTTCTAAAGTTTTGCTTAATTTGAAATGTGAATTATAAATGGCATTGTTTTCCTTTAGTTAAATTTTCTTATAAAGGACTAATTGTAATGTTTTGGTTTAAATATTTATTGAATTGATTGAATTGGGACTTTGTTATAAATAGACAATATAATTGTCTGGATTTGCTTTAAAAACAAAGGAAACTCTGCCGAAATTTTCTTAAAATTTTAAAAGTAAGTTATTATAATAAACATGGGATTGGGATCAAAAAGGGTAACTAGGATAGATTAGATCTTAGTTACACTAGTACTAAGACACTTAGTTGCACACACGACAAGACCCAACCTTAGGCACAAAGACTACTACGCGTACTTATTGTATTCGAATTCTATTAAAATAACTTAGGAACTGAAGATACCTAGCTTACAAACAAGAGCACGTATTCTGTGATAATACATTAGACATCAACACAGGTGAGTTCATTGCCCCTTTTCTAACATTTTTGTTTTAAAACGCGGGGCTGAGAAGCATGCGTAAACTGTTTATTAAATTGTTTACTTAAATGCTTTTAATTTTATATGTTTACATATATAAAAATGTTATCCTAGACCATGTCTAGGAAGATTTTATGCAGGTTTACTAACTGATTTACTTATAAATTAAGTGAATAATCAGATTTAAACTAAAAGATTTCAACAGATCAAAACATTTCAAAAGAATCACATCAAACATTTTCACAAAACAAGTGTGGGAGTTCAAGGAATCAAACTAATCATTTTGACAAATCAAATGGGTGAATTCAATGAATCAAATGAAACATTTTGGTGAAACAAGTGTGGGACTTCAACAAATCAAACGAAACAATCTTTGCAAAGACTATATTCAAAGTTCTACAAATCAAGTGTTTGTTGAACAATGAATCAAGTGTACAATTGATCAATGAATCCAGTATTCTATGATCAACGAATCAAGTACATCTTGCAACAGAATCAGACGAATCAATAAATCATTTTTAAGGGAAAGCCTGGGAAATATCAGAGATAACATACGCCAAAAACAGACGAAACATAAAATCTTGCATTTCAAGAAGTCCTAGCTAGACCGTTTGACTTGTAGGTCGTATGTTTGAGGATATTTACAAATTCCCTAACTACTAAGTACCTAGATTGACAGACTAGTCTACTCGAGTTGACCAAAGGCCCCAATCATTAGGACTTAAATTTTATTAAATGTTTATTTATTTATTTAATTAAGCATTTAAAACTGTTTGTACAATTGTTGTGGTTGATCATATTTTTATGAGGAACTTATGGAATCAATAGAGATTTCAAATGATTCTATTTACAGGACAGAGAATAGAAGAATCATGGGTAAATGGTAGGGTAAAAATGCCTAATTATCATTAACAACAATGTCCTATGCGGATTAGTATGTGGTGGGATGGCGTCTGGGCGGGGTTGTAGCCTCGACTCAGGGGTATGCCCTATACATAAGCATACCGATCTGGATGATACATGTGGTGTTAATGAGGTTAGGGTCTTTACCAAAGGAGACTTTCAAATCATTTTCAAATCATTTCCAAATCATTTTCAAATACCAAAACTATATGAACTCACCAACCATGTGTTGACTTGATCTTTTTGCATGACTTCTCAGGTGACGAACAGGCCAATTAGGAAGTCATTTCTTTTGGACTAGGACTTCATATAGAAGACTAGTATTTTGGACCTGCATACTTTTGAAGACATCATTATACAAATTATTTTGCATATCTTGTGTAAATACAAGATATTCCTTTATTGATGTTACAATAGATTTACATTGTTAAATTATAAACGATACTGCTGTAATTTAACTTTGTAATTCTATTAAATTTAGCATTTCTCATTTATATCATGTGCAATGTAAACAATCTGATCACTTCGATTATAACTCACGATATCGCGCCCCGGGAACCTTCCGCCCGTCGGGGAAACCCGATCCTACCCCGCCGGCTCGTGGTGTGACAATTTTAAAACCCGCTTTGGCTCAATGCATTGGTTGAGATCACTGATCAGGTCTGGATTATGTGTCTGATAATCCAACACCTTACTTTCAAGGGCAACACAATTAAAACAACTAGAATGAGAAGAAGAGAAGTCATCGTATACCTGATCAGACTAAAAAGGGGTGTGATCTTAGGGATGCTAAACAGAAAAATCAAGAACTCATTGCTGAAATTGAAAACTTAAAAGAAAGATTGAATGACAAAGATTATTCTTTTATGAAATTGGAGGTATCTAGTAAGTTGGTAACTGACTTACTAAATTACCAGTTGCATGGAAATAAAAGAAAGCGATTGGGTTATAACAAAATGCCTCCACCTTTCAATGACAATTATACTAGCTTCCCTTTCACTGAAGAAGAGTTTGAGAAAGAAAAACATCTTAATTATCGTGTTTTTCTTTCACAATCAGAAAATTGTGATAATAATGTCACTGACTGTGTGAACATTGCTAATGACTCTACTTCATGTGTAGACAAGATAGATCTTTATAACACTGTGGTGATGAAAGATGTTGATTTTGATTATGATTCGGATAGTGATGTTGATCTTTTGTTCCAAATCACTTACCCAATGTTTGTGTTGAGTCTTTTCAAAATGAGGATTGTCTACGTTCTAGAAACTTGTGTTTGAACTCAACTTTAAATTTCAATACAGTTCCGTTTGTTCCAAATATTTTATTTTCAAACAATGCTGATGATATTTCAAAGGTTGATGTCAAGGATAGATTACCCTTGGATACATCAACACATCCAACTATTAAAGTCACATGTGGTGACTCAATGCATGAATTATGTCACAGAAAATCTGTTGAAAACAAACCCATCAAATTCGGTGTGAATAATTTTTATCATGAGAAGAAACAGAGCTGTTTTTGTTGTGGTATCCGGGTCATATAGCTAGAAATTGCAAAAAAAAAAACAAAATTGTTTTGGTACAACTGCAATTACTCAGTCAATTACAACTAGGAAAGGAAAGAAATCCAGGTCACACAGGTTCTTTAAACCTGAGGCAAGGAAGTCCTATCTTTTTATGGCTAAATTTTTTGATGGTGATTGAAACAAGAACAAAAAACAATTTCGGTCGTCTCAGAGTAATAAAGTCAAAACACAAATGAAAGATGATTGTTTAAATAAACATAGAAAAAGGGTTGGAATCACTTCCGGCAATCTTAAACAATGTGGGAAAATCAAATCATTTTCAAATAAATCTGTTTTAACTGCAAATTGTGCTAAACTCAGGCCCAAATTCACCTGGGTTCCCAAAACTCATTAATTTACTATCATCTGTAGAGATAATCAAATAAATCTAGCTACAAGAGATGGTAAGTAGACAGCGGTTATTCCAGGCACATGACATGTGACATTTCATAGCTATCTGATGTGCATGACATAAATGGTGGAAATGTCTTCTTTCCAGGAGGAGAGAAAGGAACAATTTCAAAAGAGGGAACTGTAACTCATGGAGCTCTGTCATTCACTGATGTGAACTTTGTTGCTGAATTGTCCCATAGTCTGCTAAGTGTATCACAAATCTGTGACAAAGGATACTCAACTATTTTTTCAAACAAGGAGTGTTTAATACTCAAGCCTGGCTTTGTGATTCCTGAAGACTGGATCTTGCTTCGTTCTCAATGAAAAGGAAACTCATATATCATTGATATGAATATGGCACCATCATCAAGTGCCACGTCCCTTTACGCCAAGATAGCTACTCATGATGCAATGTTATGGCATCGAAGACTTGGTCATGCAAACATGAAAAATCTCAATCGTTTGGCAAAAGGTCAACTGGTTAGATATCTACGAGTCAATGATTTCTTCTAAATCAAAAAGTGCATTAATTGTGCCAAAGGGAAACAACATCAGAAGCCTCACAAAATAAAAATAGTGAATTCAATTGATGCTGTCCAGCAGCTGCTTCATATGGATTTGTTTGGTCCAATAAATGTACTCAGTCCCTCTCGCAACTCATATTGTTTAGTGATCATTGATGACTACTCGAGTTGTACGTGGGTATTTTTCTTATCAAACAAAGGAGAAACTTCTGAACTGATAAAACAGTTCATCACGTTAATTGAAAACCAGTTGAATTCTAGAATAAAAGGAATTCTTTGTGATAATGGCACATAATTCAAACATGATGTTCTGAATCATTTTTGCGCTGAAAAGGGAATTGCTCGACAATACAGTGCTGCTCGTACTCCATAGCAAAACGGAGTGGCTGAACGAAGAAATCACACTCTTATTGAAGCAGCTCGTATTCTTCATTGTGACTCAAAATTTGCAACATTTTTCTGCGCCGAAGAAGTTAATACTGCATTTATGTGAAAAATCGCACTCTAATTAACAAGCGTCATATGAAAACTCCATATGAAATTCTATATGGACATAAGCCTACAGTTGGTCATTTCCGTGTTTTTGGATGTCCGTGTACCTTGCTTCATCAAGAGTCGCTTCCCAAATTTGATGGTCGGGGAGCTGAGTGTTATTTTGTCGGATACTCTGGAAAGACAGCTTACAGAGTATACAACAAACTGACAAAACAAGTGGTGGAGTCTTATAATGTTTATTGTCCTGAAGAAAATCCCACTGATGCTGACTCTGGTCCTACAATGATTTTTGATTATACTACACTGTTCAAATCATTTCAATCATTGTCTGAAGAGGCTTCTGTCTCTAAAGATTTCTATGAGAATTTCCTAGAAGGATAAGTTCTACAGTCCAATAAACCTCGTGAACTTATCACTGATCCACCAGGCATGTACTCAAAATCACAGCAGCCTCCATCATCATCCTCATATCCAGTTGGTGACATTAAAGACTAATCAACTTTAGAGTCTCCTGATCTAATCTATCTAGATCATATTTCAATTAATTAACTCAAATCTGTGCCTGAAGAATATTTGGAGGACCCTTTCAGTCCTGCTGCATCAACAAATATGTCTACCTTATCAAATGTTCCAGATACTCCAGTTCTGTTCTCTACTCGTAAATACCATCCACTAGACAAGGTAATTGGACCAATTACCTCAGGCGTTGTCACTCAAAGTGCAGCAGAAAATCTCACTGAATGTATGTTCTCATGTTTTGTGTACCAAATTGAACCCAAGACATCTCAATGGTATCGCAAGCTTCTAGCTGGATCGAATCTATGCCAAAAGAACTAAATCAATTTTCCAAGCTAAAAGTGTGGAAACCAGTTGATTTACCTGCAGGAAAGAAAGCATTTGGCACTTGTTGGGTATTTAAGAACAAAAAGGATGACTCTGGAGTTATCGTTCGTAACAAGGCTAGACTTGTGGTTCGAGGTTACAGACAAGAAGAGGGGATTGACTTTGATGATGGTCATGCCCCAGTGGCCGTCTTGACGCAATTCGGATTTTTTGGCCTATGCGTCATACATAAACTTTACTGTGTATCAAATGGATGTGAAGACTGCATTTCTATATGGTGATGTTAAAGAAGAACTTTATGTCTCTTAGCCATCTGGGGTCATTGCCTCAAATCATCCTCAACAGGTATTCAAGCTTGATAAAGAATTGTGTGGTCTACGTCAAGCTCCTCGTGCGTGGTATGCTACTTTAACAGAACATCTGCTATCCCACGGATATGTTCGTGGAGCCATTGACCAAACGTTGTTCAGAAAACAAATAAATGACAACCTAATTATGGTGCAAATCTATGTAGATGACATTGTATTTGGGTCAACAAATGATTAGTTGTGCAAAGAGTTTGAAAAAATTATGCGCAAAAAAATTGATATGAGTTCTCTTGGAGAAATGATCTTCTTTCTTGGTCTACAAGTCCGTCAGTACTCTTATGGTATATTGATTCATCAAGGCAAGTATGTTGATGACATACTGGCCAAATTCAAGTTTGACGATTGTAAAGCAGCAAACACTCCAATGGCAACTCGTCCGGTTATGACAGTTGATGAAGATGGAATCTCGATTGATCATACTCTATATCGTTCTATGATTGGTTGTTTGATGTACTTAACTGCAAGTAGACTGGATATTAGGTTTGTTGTGTGTCAATGTGCTCGTAATCAGGCTAATCCTAAACTCTTTCATTTACATGTTGTCAAACGAATTTTTCGATACCTGAAGGGCAGGCCTAGGCTTGGACTTTGGTATCCAAAAAATTCTGAATTTAATTTATATGCTTTTTCTGACAGTGACTATGGGGGTTGTGATATTGACAGGAAGTCTACACCTGGTGGATGTCAATTCTTGGGAGGCAGACTCATCTAATGGCAATGTAAGAAAAAAGACAATGTCTCAGCCTCAACTGCTGTAGCAGACAGAGTATGTGGCTGCATCTTCTTGCTTTTCTTAGGTCATCTAGATACAAAATCAATTGTTGGATTACGGTTTGGAATTTCTTAACTCCCCAATCTTTTGTGAAGAATGATGCTGCTATACAGATTTGTAAGAATCTAGTCCAGCATTCTAAAGCCAAACAAGTAGATATCAAAGTGAATTTCATTCAAGATTTTTTTGATAGAAACCTAATCCGCTTAGAACAAATAGACACAATAGTCAATACTGCTGACCTTTTTACTAAGGCCGTTGACCGATCCCGATTCAATGTGTTAACTGAACTTTTGAAAATGCTTCGTTTTTCTGATTAACTAATCTTTAATATAGGAAATTTGTACATAAGAATTTTTTTTTTGTTTTTTCCGCTTATGCACAAATTTAGGGGAAGATTACTATTAGTTAGGAATGGTAGGTTGAGTCTACACTTAGTCGTTGGTGTTCTGAAATGTCTTTGGGAAGTGATATGAATTCATGATAAAGGACAAACCAGTTACTCAATTGAAGAAATTAAAGCTTTAGACGAATTAAAGGTTCATTTGATGTGTCAATAGGCTTAAAAATTCTTAAAGAGGTTCTAGTAGTGTGATGAAACTAAAGAATACACAAGAAATTTGTCAATCAGTTTCATATAAGGCCTGCTCAAGACTGAGTTCCATCAAAAATGGATTGAGAGTTGAATTCTGCACCTCTTGACTTTCAACCATAAGACTATGCATGGGTTTTCATAAACAAATGAAAAGCTAGCGCATCCGCCAAATCCACAATGTCCAAAATAAAGGTATGCATGAACATTCCAATGCAGATTAATTCCTTGGAATTTCAGCGCATTCACAAAATCCATTCAATATATGCATGAGACTCCTCTGTTATACAATGTATAGACCTGAACATCTCAGCGCATTAAAATTTAGTCAAAGAGAAAAATTAAATCCTAAATAAATCATGAGGATAGATAGGTTTTACCTTGAAATTGAAAGATTCTTTTCTTGTGAGAATTAAACCAAAACATGATAACCGATCATATGCTAAGTGCTAAAATGAGAACATTTGAGTTTAATGGGATAACAAATATTGATAATCAGTGATCTTAAGAATCTAAGGTAAAAAAAAAATTTTAAATGAGGAACTGAGTTGTCTCATAACGATTTGAACCCAAACTCAACTACCAGCAACTAACTTTTTTATTGACTTAGTTCGATTAAAATAAATTATTTAGTGTTTGTGTTAAATGTAGTTTTGTCTTTATTGAGTTATCTTTAACTTATTTAACTCATTTATTTGTCCATTTTTTATTTTCTTTTTAATTTTAATTTTAATTTAATTTATTTTATTTATTTATTCCTCTTTTATCAAGAAATAGGTAATCAGATGACTAAAACAATTTCATCTAGTTTATTTAACACATTTTTGAAATTAAAAGGAGTATTAGGTCAAAGATATTTTTTGAAAAAAGGGTTTTCGGTAAGGGGGCTCTCGATCAACTTAAAGGTTTTAAAATAAAAGGGAGGGTTTTCGGTTAAAGGTTTCATAGGATAATTACAACCTAGAAAGAAAAGGGTTTGATTCACAGTGGTTGTATAGAAGGGTGCTTTTTCAAGGGTGATAGGTTGACAGTCATTACTAAGAGCTACAAGGTATGACTTCATTGATTCTCTTCTTTAAAAACATCAATCGGTATTGTTGATTGTGTTTCAGAATTTTGGATTTTAACAAAATAATATTGAATCAAACAATTTAGATATTCATTGATTGTGAAAAAGAACGAAGGAAGAGATGGAAAGGGATGAGGGGAAGTTAATTTGGTGGTTAAAATCTGAATAGGGATTAATGGAGGATTAGGGTTTCTCGGTCTTCCTTTCGACGAAGAAAGGGACAGACGACAGAAAACGTCATTGAGAATAGACTTGCCAACCAAGAACTCAACCGAAAAGGGTTATGTTCACCGAGAATACAAACAAAAGGCTGATTCTCACCGAGAACACAAGTTTTAGCACAAATTTCAAATAAAGTGGACCGAAAACTCAAATTGTTGAACTCAAAATTTAAATTTAATGTGTTTTCGGTGAATGGTGGGAAATGAATTCTCAAAGGAAATAAATGAGTTACCATCTTTCTGGTCTGTGCTATTGAATTTGTATTAAGACTTATCTAGAGCTTGTGATTTCAGGGAATGGCAGGAGTAAAGTTTGTACCTGATGATAACATAGTGGCCTACCTGTGTGATCCTGCCCAACAACACATGAAGTTTAAGTCGCTAATTGTCTGGCTGAATACGTGCAGGATTGCTTATGCACTCAGAACAAATCCTGTAATTTGTGAAAGAGCTATTCGAGAATTCTGGGGAACTGCAACCATCAATGGTCAAAGTGGACAGATTTAGGCCAACGTACAAGGATGCAAGATCACTGTGTCCGAAGAAATTATCAGATCAACATTGCTGTTTAGGGGACCACTCAGATCATCCTATAACCCAACCAACCGACATCGTAGTCAATGTGCTGATCAGAAAAGGATACGAAGGAGAGTACCCTTCCCTCTTAAAGAATCCCTATTGGGGATTATTGGTGCATATGGTTCAGATCAGAATCTCAGGAAACAAGGGAAGAACATATGTCCTCGGTGTTAAATTAACCTCTGGTATCATAGCATTAATGATGGAATGGGATTTCAATTGGTCCATGTTCATGTTTGAAGAGATGAAAAAAAATCTGAAAGACGTGAAGAAGGAACTATTCTTAATGTATCCTAGGTTTGTCCAAATGATATTGGATGCTCATTATCAAAGCATATTGAAGACTGTGGATTCTTTGGATATAAAGACAATAGGGCCAACTGTTTCGGATTACTCAAACAAACAAGAAAAGGAGCTCAAGTTACTTTTAGAGGTTTGAGACCATTAGAAAAGTTTGGAAGGTTTGGAGAAGTTGACAATGCTGATCAAAGGAATGTAATGAATGTAATTGTTGCTAAGGAACACGATGTTCAAGCTCAAATAGGAAGACAAGAAGATGATCGCGTGAATCTAGAGATACAAATCAATCCTGTTGATGATGTTGTGGTGGAAATGATTGATCAAGAGTTTGACTCAACACTGAATGAAGCAGAAATCCTTAAGAATCTTACTTCAATGAAGAGGTCAAGACGAGATCCACGTCCTGAACCACGTTCAGTGAATGTACCTATTCCTGAGACTTCCACTTCAGGGAAAAGACCAGAGACAGAGGATATGGTAAATCCTGTTCACAAGAAGGAAGTTGAATTTACAGAGTAATCAAGGATGTAAGTAAAGGAAAGGGAGTTGATGAGGCCCCAATTGACGTGCATGTGTTACAAGAAAGAGCATTTGTCTTGGAGAAACAACTTAATGATCTAGTGCTTCAGTCAGTAACAAAAGATATACTTATCAGTGAGCTTCAGGAGAATCAAGTAGCTCAGAATTTGAAAATACAAACTTTAGAAGCAAATCTGGGATATCTCACGGCCCTATTCATGGATCTTAAGCAACAATTGAAAAGAGATGATGAAATTGCTGGTGTCCGAACAATGATAGGAGTAAAGAGTCTAAAAAGAATCAGGGGGAAGCCGGTCCTAGTCAACAAGATGAAGATCGATTGATGTTTGATGTTGATGATTTATTAGAAAAGTATGTGGAGTTGACTAAGACAGAAGATCAAGGCAAAAGAAAGGTATCCTCATCAGTTGAATATGATTATTCAAATGTTGATAAGTGGGTTGCTGGAAGGAGAGTGGATACTTCTGAGAGACTGATAATTCCTAGTGTTCATCACAAGGACTACTTTAAACAAAAACAAGACCTACCAGAGAAGTATGCGGTGACAATTGGGAAGAACTATTATGATAAAGTTGGTGATCAGTCTCACTCATGGCATTATGATGGAGACAAACTGGTGTGGGTGGTGAAAAGGAAAAGTGGCAACTTGGAATATTATGAAAGCCCTTTGGATTTTGAGTCAAGGACTCGTATGGATCTGGCTAAACTTGATGAAGCTCCATTTTTTAATCGGTCAAATGATCCAAGGGGAACATAATTCTATTATTTTCTTCATCAGGAAGTATGTTTAAACTTCAAGAGGATGAAGACTGCTGAATCAATAGTAAGGAAACACAAAGGAGTTAAAGATGGTCGAACTGGGAAGACGTTTACATCAATAAACCGGCCACCGACAAACAAGTTGAGAAGTATACCTATTCCACAGAGATTCCTTGATGGATGCTTGTCCAACTTGGTTATGTGAGCAATTGATTATGAATATTCTGAAGCCGTGATTAACTGTGGAGATCATGAGTATCTCATTTTGGATAAGAATGACCTGCTGGGATTTGGAGAGCATGATATAAAGATTCTGGCTATGCATCAAATTAAAACTGAACCGGTGTTTGAAGGGCACAGTAAATACTTTACTTCATTGGCTTCTTCAATTGTGAGAACTAAACTTTGGGTAGGATCAAAGGTGATGCAGACTCTTCCTGCTGAATTTTGATGTTAACTGATGATATCATAATCCTATGGGAAGATTGTAAGGGATAGTTTTGAAGGATTCTGATATCAATAACATGGTTCTCGGTTCATATAAGGGTTCTCAGTTGTTTTGGCTGTTCTCGGTGATATATTGGTTCTCAGTTTATTTTTGTGAAACACTTTGTTCTCTTTATTCTATCAAGTTCTTGTATCAGACGAGTATTCCAAGATTAATATAAACTCGTATGCAAGTTTGTGATTGTTTGTTTATTTTCTTGATTGACTAGCTAGTGTTTTTCGCTCATTAGTTAGTTTGGTTTGATATCGAGTTGTTAAGATGCACGTCTTTAGGACTTACAATCTTTTTGTCGTTTTGGTAAATAGACTCAAGAACCGAAAATCTTTTTGTTGTTTTTGTAAATATTCTCCCCCTAAATTTGTGATCTAAAAATTAAAATAAAACAAAACAGAAATTTTACAATATTTGCAAAAGTTATTTTAATCAAAACTTATAAGTTTGAGAGATGCAAGCAAATGGTGGAATCGATCCGTGTCGAACGGTTTTGTGAAAAGATCCACGAGATTATCATCTGTGTGGACCTTTTCAAGATGGATCAACTTCTGTTCGAAACAGTCACGAATAAAGTGAATCCGGATGTCAATATGTTTTGTTTTGGAGTATTGTACCGGATTATTGATGATATGTAGAGCGGCTTCGTTATCACAATATATAGGAGAGTCAAGGAAGTTCAAAATGTAATCGAGAAGCTGTTGTTACATCTAGATAACCTGAGAACAACAACTGGAGGCAGCGACATACTCAGCTTCCCTAGTGGAGGTTGACACGTTTGTCTGCTTCTTGCATTGCGACGAGACAAGGCGATCTCCTAAGTACTGACATCCACCTGTGGTCGACTTCATGTCGAAGTTGCAACCACCAAAATCACTGTAGGAGTAAGAAAATAAACTAAACTCAGAGTTCTTAGGATACCACAAACCGAGACGAGGTTTCCCGACAAGGTAGCGAAATATCCTCTTGACATCAATAAGGTAAGAGGCCTTCGGATTTTCTTGATATCTGGCACACTGACATACAGAAAACATAATATCTGGTCGGCTAGCAGTGAAGTACATCAGTGAACCAATCATCGAACGGTAAAGGTGCTGATCAACATCTTCACCATCAAAATCCGAAGTTAGGATGGGACATGCAGCCATAGGAGTGGATGCTGGCTTTGCGTCCAACATGTTGAACTTGGTGAGAATGTCGGTAACATACTTGCCCTGATGAATCAGCACACCTTTTGGATCCTGCTTTAACTAAAGACCTAAGAAAAATGTCATCTCCCCCATTGTACTTATCTCAAACTTCTTCTTCATCCCAACCTCAAATTCTTTGCATAGCACCGAGCTCATGGAACAAAAAATAATGTCATCCACATAGATTTGGACGAGAATCAAATCATCCTTATCTCTGTGAATGAACAATGTCTGATCGCTGGCTCCATGGGTATATCCATTTGCAAGCAGATAATTCGTGAGTGTTGCATACCATGCTCGGGTGCCTGATGAAGACCGTATAGGGCTTTGTCTAGCTTGTGGACATGGTCTGGATATTTCAAATCCTCGAACCCCGGGGGCTGACATTCATAGATCTCTTCCTTGACGTTTCCATACAAGAAGGCTGTCTTCACATCCATCTGATGAACAGTGAAATTCATGTTGGAAGCATAGGCCAAGAAGATGCGGATAGCTTCAAGTTGGTTGAAGCCCTGGACTACCAACCTTGTTTTATTCCTGATGATCACACCTGAATCATCTCTCTTGTTTCTAAAGACCATCTGGTTCCAATTGGCAGTTTCCCTTTGGGCAACGGAACAAGATTCTTCACCTGGAGCTTCTGAAACTGCATCAATTCTTCTTGCATCACCTCAACCCAGCTTCACTCCTTAAGAGCCATATAGACATTCTTGGGTTCTACCTGCGAAATAAAACAAGAATACAAACAAGAGTTATTTGGACCTGATTGACTGCGTGTGATAGTTCCTTCAGGCAAGACGTTCTGAGCAAGAATATTCTCCGCATGGTGATTCTTGTTGATGCTTAAAGTACACACTTCCTCCAAAGCTAAATTGTCGAGCAGGTTGCTGATATGCGCTAGCTGATCTTCACCGAAGGAAGAGGTGTTATCAATGGGAGCGGTTTCACTTGCCTCAGCTCCAATATCCACACAATGTTCCTCAGGGATATGGTCTAAGAACCATGGATTGTCAAATGTCTGGTGGGAAGAGGATGAGGCTTGATCTGTCTTACGAGTTGGTTGAGCTGGCTGAGAGCTCTCCAGTTTTGATGCGACGGCTTCATTTATCGGAGTCGACTGAACGGGTGGAAGTCGATCATACGTGCCTGGCGGGTCAACTGTCAGAAGCATAGGATCACAAGGAACGTTGTCAACCCAATAGTCCACGTCGTCACTCTTGTAGATACTTTCTTTAGACATAGATGGTCTTGCACTCTCAGATGAAGTGTTGAAGGGCTCAAATGTAGAATCATACCAAAATAGCCAATTTGCTCCAGGACGTGCATTGGTGTTGTTCATCTCTTGACAATTAATGTAGTATGACTCCACAATCATCCGGGTATTCTTGTTGTATACCCGGTAAGAAGCTTTCTCAGACGAATAGCCCACGAAGTAACAGTCATCAGCCTTGTCATCAAACTTGTGATTTGGCTTTGTGTGGAGGAGAGTGCAAGACAAC
The DNA here is from genome assembly GCA_009363875.1 of Mikania micrantha. Lineage (NCBI taxonomy): Eukaryota > Viridiplantae > Streptophyta > Magnoliopsida > Asterales > Asteraceae > Mikania > Mikania micrantha. Next base: position 61,923,395 of record CM018697.1, read on the forward strand.
CAAACGACTTGAAGTGACCGAACTTCAGCTTCGGATTGAAGAATATTTCATATGGACTCTTTTGATACCTATTATCATAACTCCTGTGAGTCATTGTTGATTGAGTGGAATTCGGTCCTCCGCGATGATTGAATTACTGTTAATTTTAATTGACTTGATCCTCCGCAGTGATTCCACTGTTGAATGAGTTGACTGCGGTCCTCCACAGTGCATAGTATTGACAGTTATTCACATTGGGATATTGTTGATACAGTTGATTGTGGTCGTCCGCAATAATTCCTCCTACTGTGTTATTGAGTTGACTAAGGTCATCCACGGTACAATGAGATAAATTTGTTATGGTGATTGATGGTTATTGATTGAATGTGTTGGTTGAGATTGTTTGAATGTAATTAGTGGATTATTTGTGATTACTTGGATTATTTGGATTGTGTGTTTGTTTGTGTGCATACAAGTTAGGATTATCTTTACAGGTTCACACGTGTTATTTCTTAAAGTTTTATAAATATTTTTGAAGTGTATAAAACTTATGATTACTCACCAACTACGTCCTTAGCTGACACTTGATTTTCTACATGTCTCAGGGAATGAGGAGAAGTAGGTAGGGGAGGATAGCCCTACATCTTTAGGATATCATCACTTAGGGTCTTGGACTTAGCTAAATTAACTAGATCACTGAAGAATAGGGTTTAGCTAATTTAGCTACATCTTTTGTGTATTTGTTGTAAATGAAACATGACGAGCCTAATTTTTGTGTAATTTTTTTAATTGAATTCAATGATATGTGATGATACATTTAGACGCCCACGAGCTTATGAACAATCTACACATCCTCGTGGCATCCCGACGTTTCCGCCATCGGTCAGGGTGTTACAGATTGGCATCAGAGCCTGGTTATTCGGATTTAGGTTACTAGAATTGGATTCCGTAGTCTAGTATGAATTATTTCATACACTATATACTCTATTCAGGATTCTGTGCTTGTATGTTTATTACATGTTAACTGAAATCCTGCTATATATACTATATGTTAATTACATGTGATACATGCTACTTGTTATTTGCTGCGTTCTGTTATTGATTGAACCCTGACTACTCGACAAGGACATACTTGTGATGTATTGTAAAGGTGATGGACTGGCGACTGAAGCTGTTGCGACTGACTTTTGCGTATGCCCTATACATATACCATTTATAGTACATTGGGTGGATGTCAGTGTTGAGGAATAAGGGAAATATGTGTTAAGGATTGATTGATCCTTGATCACCAGAAAAGGACACATTCTTAGTATATCACAAAGGTGGTGGGCTAGCGGCTGGATAGGTTGCAACCGATTCCTACGTATGCCCGATACATAGACCATTTATGGTATATTGGTGGTATGTCAGTGTCGGGAATTAAGGAAATTGACTAGGATATGTTGGGAATTGTTGGTGGAAATGTTGTTGGAAAGGATTGGGTGAACTTATTTGGAAAACACAAATATGCATATTTATGAATACTCAATATGGTTTTACATTGAAGGAAAGATATGAACACTTAGCAAAAATATGAGCACTTATTGATGATATAAAACCTTATTGATGATATAGACAGTTAGTTATGGTATAGACCTTTAGTAAACTTAGACAATAGGGGAGCTTTAATGTTAAGTGAACTCAGACATTAGGTGAACTTAGAAAATAGGTGAACCTAGATGTCAGGTGAACTTAGATATTAAGCGAATTTTCAAAGAGAACTTGACTATACTTCACTCTAGTTATCCCTCATAGGACATGGCTGTAAAGTAGAACACTTGGAAACATATTTATACACTAATTTCTAACAAGGGCAAAATCGTGGTGAATTGCAACGGTGGTGGGACGGCGGATGATGAGAGTACGGTCAAGTCTACGTATGCCCTATATATAAACTAGTTGCACTGCATTGGGAGGATGTTAGTGTTAGTATAGGGTGGAAAATGTTCGAAATTTAGGAATATTTAATTAGTATTAGATATGACCCAGTTAGGATGCTTAAGTATAAACTTAGGAACTATTGCCAATTTATGAGTTTGAAAATAGATACGAGATACATATAGTTCGATATATGTAATCCTAACTGTTAAAATGAGCTCATCTGACCTTAGTTTGTATGACTTACTTTGTAACGGTAGTAACATGTTTCTAAACATACTCATAAACATGCCACCACACCGTCGCAACAAAGAAAATACAAACAACAACAATCATGATGCTAACAACAACAATTTTGATACCGGCATGCAAGAGTTAGGAAATCTCATCACTGGGTTGGTGACTCAATTGAACCAAGCCAACCAAACTCTCAACCAAAACAGTGGCGGTGCAAACCCACTTGTTTGCAGTGGTTTGAGAGTACTGAGAACACCTTCATTAATAGTGATTGTCCTGAGAATCTGAAGTGCGCTATGCCACCAGTGTTTTCCAAAAGAGAGCACTAACTTGGTGGAACGACGAGAAGAGAACCAGGGGAGTGGATGCAGCCTTTGCACTGACATGGACTGAAGATAAAACACTGATGACCACAGAGTTCTGTCCTCGCAGTGAGATGAGGAAACTGGAAGCTGAGTTCTGGGAACTCAAGTAGGACAGTGTTGAGAATTTGATCTACAATTCTCGCTTCCATGAGCTAAGTTCACTGGTACCTGATCTTGTGACACCACTGGAAAGAGATATAGAGAAGTAAATAGGCGGTCTACCTATGCAGATTCAATACACTGTCTTTGGTAGCAACCCTACCACTCTGGAAGCTGCAATCCGCCTATCTGCTACACTGACGGATAACCAT